>OY829914.1:172187756-173428381 GCA_963691935.1 Nephrotoma guestfalica
ATTTAGTAAATGTAATATTTATACCTAACAGAAGAAAAACCTCTCATTCCAAATACCTAAGGACAATAGGCTTATAGGCTGTTTCAATCGCAACACGCAACAAGTTAATTTGATGGCTCCTCTGGATGCGTCCTTTACTAAAATATTTGTGAGTATAGGCTCACCGCGTAGTTGCTTTACAAATACAGCGGTATATCTGGGTCTCTTTCTGGGACAGTAAACTAAACCGGAAACTTAAGATATTAGAAAGCATAAATAAAGCTGAAGAAGAGAATATGCAAAAAGGAAGAGAGAAAGAAACTGTAATGAAATTGCTTGCAAGTGACCCCACAACAGAATGAAATTGCTTGAAGCTTCTCTCGTACGTATATCAATCACCTAACGGACCTCATTTAGATGGACCTCAAGTCTGTTCCACGCTTCGATGCAAACTCAAAGAGCTTTCTATTAGTACATCAGTATTAGGCTAGACCAGACCTTTGGATAGCTACTTCAGCCCAATAATTCACTTCACAGTAAAGCGATCAAAATCGCCAACTTGAGGATTACTCGTTGAGTGCTGAAGCTCTGACAGCTACAGAGAATTAGATCTACATATTTCAAAACCCGTTCTACACCCAAATTGAAACTAAACACAGAAAAAATTCGTTAACGTTTACAATAAACTAAAAATCGTGCCGATTACTTTACAAGATACACGAAAAAACCTCACGAAATAAATTGCCATCATCAATTATTCAAGAACACATACGGGACAAATATTGGTTCCTTTGCTAAAAAAAATTCCACTTGTATCCACTCCCCTCACCAAACTGTCTGAGTAAAATAAAATGAAAATTTACAACACCTGCCTAAATTACGAGGAAAATGCAAAACGGAAATCGTATAATACATTACCGCATACATATCTTTCAAAAATACCGACAAAAAAAATTGAAATGAAAAATTATGAATGCTTAATGGCGGTATGTACCAAATTTTAAGAGAAATTTATGGTTAAACATTTATAAATCGATTTATTATTATGCTGCTGCTGCGTGAATCCACAGACAAAATGTATGTAAACACATCATCATCATGTCTTAAATGTTGCTACCAATCTGCAATCGACCACAAATGACTATCATAATATTTTGTGCGTGCGATAACTGTTTAAATATGACAAATGGGAATACCGAGTTTTAGGCACAACCAAACCGCCATCATAAATACGAATCAGTTTAGGGTTGATGCTATTCCAAACAGCCCATATGGCAACGTATTTTATGCAATAACCGTAATGACTTTTGTCCACTGTTATTGCTAAGTAAAAATATGTTTTTTATTGGCAATCGTAAAATTCATCTTTAGTGCTATATATGGTGAAAGCCTGTGTGACTGGTGCTTTTAATGGCTTCGTCATAAGATACACCGCATAACTATAAATGATATAATTATAGATCTTGCAAGCAAAATAGAAAAATGCCGGATTAAAATTGAATGCGTTGAATTCAATAATGCTAATATACACTATTGAAGAATTGCTTACAGTCTCGTGAATGCAATTTTGGTGTAAAATTTTTGGCGATCGGAGCAGCGAGGTTTCCAAGTAGCAGCAATTTAGCGACGACTTTTATAAAAAAAATGATTTCCCATAAATATAGCCTACATAACCTAAACAATATCTAAACATTTAAAAGTGTAATTTATGTAATCTGTAAGCAATTGCAATAACAAATTACTTTTTCTACGTTAGTGAAAAGTTCTACTAAAATACTCTACTGCAAATTATATATTTCATTGCAATGCGATTTCTAACATCTCTGCAAATAACTTCTGCTTTTATTATTTTGATTTATACAGACAAGATTCCGTTTACAAAGCGCACGGTCGAGAGATACGAATCTTACGACATTTTTAAAATCTAACCAGGCTCCATAAATAATTAACACGAAAATGTACCGATTTTGCTCGTTTGTTTAAATATTGAGTTGAAAAAGTACAATTTTTTATTCATTTTTTATCCATTTTTACTTTGTTGTGTGTTATTCTTAAGGAGGGGCTATATAATTCTTCGGATAATTCACCTTGAAAAAAGGCAGTTACCGCATCCAATTGTTCCATGTGTAAGTTAAACTTTACAGCTTATGACAGTAAATGCCGTAGACAATTATACCGTATAACAGGAGATCTTCAAAATCAACTCCTTTTCATTGACTGCAACCCTTAGCTACAAGACTTGCTTTGTACCGTGAAATTTTACCAAACGCATCTCACTTCGTTTTAAATACCCACATTGAATTTAAGTTTTTTTAACCACCTGTGGCCCTATTCTGGTTTTCCTGGAGAATTGGGAATTAGGAAAATATTTTGCTGTAACTACAAGTTTCACTAATTTCCAAATATGTATTTCCCGTTCCCAAATGTATATTCTGGCAGACAGGGAATAATTTTTTGGGGAACATTTTTATGTAAATATTTATAAACTAAAACAAGTATTGCGACCTTATTAGAAGTTTAATTTATTTTTAAATATATATTTATTAGAGAAAATGATGTTTTAAATGTAAATGTACGAATCACAATTCCCCAAAAAATAACGTCAAAACTGCTATAAAATGGAATTATTTTTTACCAACAAAAAAACTACAATATAATACACTTTGGGAAATAAAAAATTCCCAACTGGTAGAAAAACGTCACTAATTCCCAATTCCCGGGGAATGGAAACTTTAAATTTTGTACCAGTTTTATTCCCTTTTCGCCCAAAGTATATTTTGGCTATTGTGGAACACTTTTTCTGGAAAAGATTATTCCTCATTGTACCAGTTTTGACGTTTATTATACCATACCTATTTTGGTAAACAATTAACTGGGAATATAATTTAACGAAAATTTATTGTATTTACTTATAGCAATATTATGGCTGTAAATTTATACTGAAAACTGGTAATAACAATTGGAAATATCAATATCCAATTTTCATTTAAGTAAAATTCGATTAAAATATCAAAAAAAACAATTAAGCCCAGAAAACTATTTTTAGATATTTGTTTTCTTATTTTATTACGACCACGTGTCAACCGCGAATAATATAATTATTTTCCCGTAAATGTATTCCTCAATCGACAGAATAAACTTTTGAAAAACGGGGGATTGAGGAAAATGTCTGGGGACTAGCTGCTACAAAAAACAATATTCCCTATTCCCGGGGAATTACCAGAATAGAGCCACAGATAGAACCACAATTCCCCATCAGCTCTCCAATTTGTATGATCTACTGATAGCCTAATCATACGTTTATGGATCAATTCAGCTCGTTTTGAAATGCTCGCTGTTTGACGCAAACTGTCTTGTTCACTAATAATAATCTCACTTCCAGCTGTATAATCTGATTATCTAAATCAGAATACGCTGTATAAGATAGTGGAAATTTGAAAGCGGAAAATAAGGGATTACGCTACCCGCCGCAAGTTGCAGCACTATCACAAAAGAAAATTTATTTTGTTATATAATCACCAGGGGAAATTTTTTATTCATTTGGTATTTCTTTTTTCACTAAATAAAATATCCCAGCAGAATAAAATATTAAAAGTGATCCTTAAAATGACAAATTGATTGACCTCCGAAGTAAAGGAATTCGGTAAATAAAATCTTGATATTTAACAATTTTCCGTCTTTTCGTCATTTCTTAAAGAATTACGATGAAAATTGGAAAGTAGTATTGATCAGGGATTTTAAAATAATTTTTGGACAAAATTCTAGGATCGGTTCATGCTGGACTATATTGGCCAAAAACCAAAAATAACTTATATGGTCGCAGAAAATCAAAAAATTATAGTGAAAATTCTCATCCATAATTTTCCCCAAATTTTCCTTATATAGTCTCAGTATAACCTAAGCTATTAAAAAAACCACCGAAAGTATTGGTTTCTAGTGGAAGTTTCTGATATATTGGCGAACAACTGAAAATAAATAAATACAATTTTTTAAATTTCAAAAGGATTGGTTATGAAATGGCCAAATTTATTCCAGCATGAACAGATCCTAGAATTTTGTCCATAACTTACTTTAAAATTCCTGATCAATACTACTATCCAAATGCCACGTAATTATTTAAGAAATGGCGGAAAAACGGAATATTGTTAAATTTCAAGATTTAATTTACCGAGTTCCTTTACTTCAGACATCAATCAATTTGTCATTTTAAGGATCACTTTTAATATTTTATTCCGCTGGGATGGTTTATTTAGTGAAAAAAGAGATACAAAATGAATAAAACATTTCCGCTAGTAATTATATAACAAAAGAAATTATCTTTTGTGATAGTGTTGTCACTTGCGGCGAGTAGCGTAATCTCTTATTTTCCGCTGCCAAATTTCCGCTATCTTACACAGCATAATCAGAATCATCAATCACTGTCTCAAACATGGCGTCGTCAGATATATTTACCGATGCAGATTTATCCGATTTAATAATCTTATTCGATAACTCTGGTATTACACTATCAACTTCATCAGTTACCTTCATTTGATTTGAACTCTGCAAACCACAATCGGGATATTTCTCCATAAATTCCCCAAAAAAACTCGATCATCGAATAAATAACGAATATCGTTGGTAAATTTTGTAGGCATGTTGGATGACAACCGAAACCCATTTTAATCGTCGGATTTATAAAATGATCAGTGTTGGTCATCTTTCCAGACGCGAACACTTCGAATCAGGCGGAAAGATGAGTTGTTCACAAATTTTTGTAATAAATCGTTAGGCAGGGAAGACCAAACGGAAACAATCAGTAACGATTCCGATCCTTGGATTTCTTTAGCAAATTGGATTTGAAAAATATTAATGTTCGTGGGGAAAGATTGAAAACTCCTCTCAGAATAAGTTTTCACATTCAATCGTTACGCAGGGATGACCAATCGAAACACAACTAGTGACTAATGCTCAACGACAGTCAACCAAACCATTCCGGTCGTTGGATTTGTGATAATCCTAGGATTATATTAAACTAAATGATGCTTTGCATTTAATGGTTGCCAATCATTTAATGAAATGTGATAAAAACGGTATGATTTTCTTGCAATGATGTGCTACCTATTTATTTACCGCTGCTGTCTGAATTCCGGAGCTTCCATGGAATGGGGAATTGTTGTGAGATAAAGATCCATAATAGCGACTGATGTCGATTTTGACATTCAAATGTCACTAACCATTTGTGTGAGGTGATGCGAAGCGGTAAACAAAAAATTAATTCGCAACAGTGATGTTGGTAGCAAATGTCATCACATTTGCCTGACAAACCGTCGAAGAAAAACTAATTAAGAAATGGAATTTACTAGATAGGGATATTTTAAGCACAATAGTTTGAGCGGTCTTTGTGAAAATAACGTTCTTCTGATGTCGAGTGTACGCGGTATTGAGTCTTTAACGACGCACACTCCACCTGGCAACTCGACTGCTTGTTCGAACTGGTAGCACTTGAGTTAATACCGTTAATACTAATATGTCGGGTCTGCGTGATGCGAGATATTAATGTGTGCAATTTTTGTTATTTACGAGTCGTCGGACATTGGCAAAATGGCTGGTAAGGATATCACTTTTATCTTTACGAGGAGTATGTCCCTCCCGCCAAGCAATCCGAAGAGGCATATTTCGGGTCTCGATTATTATTATTCATTATTAAGTCAAAATACGGGGCGAAATCATAAGCTGAACTTAAATAAAAATTACAAAGAAGAGGGAAAAAAAAGGGTAGAGTTTTACAGATGTGGGTGAAGCCCAACAATTCAACTATTTTAGTCGCCTCTTACGAGAAGCAGTGGGTGCTGTGGTGGAATTGTAGGCAAACCCCACAACAACAAGGGTTCTTGGACTGAAATATCTTGAATATAGTGCTGAGAGTTTTTTCCTTTAAAATCGACACATAGACTTTCTTGTACTTAGCGATTTTTCGAATTAAAATTATTTTTATGTTTTTCTCAACAACGATATTAACCAAAGTTCTACTCCGGAAATTGCGAATCAGTTGATAGATGTATGCAAATTGTGAGATAATGGTCGGGAAAATTTATGGTCAAGCTTTTACATAAATTAGGATCAGTTCATTAGAAATTAATCATATCGAAGTTCGATAATACGAACCGTGTAACATTTCTGAGAAAAACTGTCTACTACAATACATTCAAACAACGTGACTTGCAGACCCAGGTTCAATCATTTTCAATAGCATTTATTACAGAAAAATAGCAATTACCAAACTTCTTAGAGTCGTAAAATACACTTGGGTGCAAAAATTCACACATTGATGATTTTCAACAAAAATTCAAAAATATCAAAAAATCCAATGTTTCCATAATTTTCTTGAATGCAGGTTCAAAGTTTATTTCAACGCCTATCCAGTGGTACCATTTTTGTACTTATACCGTGCCAACAAAGTGATTTTTGTAGCCAACATCTGAAGTACTCCTTTTTTGTAAATTTTTCAGCATGAAAATTAGTGGTAAAAACCGAATCAAAACATGAAAAATCAGCAAAAAAACATTTTTATTAGAGAAAAGTATTCCCTCTCCTAACCCTAACGACACCAAAGTTTTCGCCAAATCTTGAGGTATCGCCTCCCATTCCTCTGCGATCGCCTGTTGAAACTCCTGGAGACTCGTTGGAGCAATATTTCCAGCCCGAACTTTTTTTTCAGTTCGTTCCATAATTATTCGATGGGATTGCGGTCCGGGCTTCGAGCTGGTCACTGCAAAATAGACATATTCACCTCTTGAAGGTACTGGTATACTTTACCAGCCGTATGCGGTTCACCGATATATCCGACAAAAGGTACGACGTAGTCCTCGAGTACTTCCTAACTGTATCGTTGAGAAGTCAATCCTCTTGATCGACGGCCAGTATTCGCTCCGGAAATGAACACAAGATCTGTCTTCGCCTCCAGTGACATTGATCCTAAAAACATGCACGATCAACCACCATACGAGATACGTTGTTCAATGCAAAATTGTGTAAATAGCCATTCTGATCTTTTGTACACTCTTCCTCATTCTCACTTTCTCTTTCTGGCCCATCGTTGCCATGTAAACACATCCTGCACTCGTCAGAGAACAGGGCTGTTCTTCATTGTGCTTCTGAAATGAAAGCGGGCTCGTCGTTAGACTGGGATCAATTTCGGCCCATTTGCTGGTATGTGTGCAATCAGATCACCTTCTCGAAGTCGTCTTCTAACTGTCCATCGACTGACCTCGACTTAACGAACTTCTTGAAGCCGCTGTGTTGTAACACGTGTGTTGCTGTTATCACGCTGTGTTGTAACACAAGGTCGGTCGGATCCTTGTCGCCGTCTGTAGCTGCCAGTTTCTTGATATCTCTGTCACACTCGACGAACGGAAAAACGGCTCAAATTTAGTTGTCGAGCCACTTCAGTACTACACTTTGGTTCTGCCCCGCATCAAGTATTTTCATTTTATTGTTCCAGATGAAGACGTAGTCGATAGAAGACCGTTCAGGCTAAGCGTTGATATGCGAATGATGACTATGCCCTTAAAACGTACTCTTTTATACCTGATAGACAATTAATCATTATTTTTCTAATAAGTAGATGAAACTTAACAATTTGTAGCTGTAGTTTTGTTAAACACTGCGGCACTTATATTTTGTCTGCAGTGACATCGAGTGCGAATGCTCAAGTTTTTCTGAAGATATTACATCTCCTGACAGTTTTGATAAACGAGACGCTTAACAAATATTTTTACTTTTAGAAAAAGAAACATGAAAGTGACCAGTTTCGTCAATTCCAGCATGAAGTAGATCATTGCATTTTTTCATTTATGATTAATAATTCTCAGCGATGGCTTTTGAAAAGAGATTGAAATTTCTGAAAGCTTGGAGTTGGATTAACAACCTAGACATATAAAATTGGAATCCGTGAAATAAACAAAATTGAAGAATGAAACAATCCACCAAAAGTCTAAAACAATTACCACTCAAATCAAAAAGCTTTTTGCTTCACCGTCGCACTAATCTGCTTAAATAATGGTTCATTAAACCTACATAACACCAGCGATGCCATCCGCCGGGAATATCAACATTTCCGTTGAAAATTAGTCTTGCATTTTTTCGAGTACAAATACCACCCCAAAAATGTACGTGTATATTACAGAGTATTTATTAAAATTCAGTGCAAAAAATATCTTAAAGTAAAATCATTTTCGTAAAAAATAAAATAAAAATTTTCCACAACACCGCACATACAGAAGAACCCGAATATTATTAAAAAACCAATCAAATGAGAGTAACTGTACGTACAGTTGTTTGGATAGATGCCGCACATATTATTGTTATACAAATCTGTACTGTGAGTATGTTCGTTATTCCATCTACCACATTCCCGAGGGACAAATTTTAATGAAAAAATATCTCTAAAATAACCGCAAATGCAGAACCAAAAAACATTTTCAACCCTCTAAATAGTTTTTTTCATTTGTGTGCCCGAAAAAGGGATCATATTGTTATTTCAATTTAAAAACATTCAGCTGGCAGCAGCACAACAAAAAAAATTTTTGGAAAATTAATACAAATCTGCAAAGTGATTTTCACCCAAAAACAAAACCAAATTACAACTGTAATCTAATCAAACCAAAAATCAATGTAATGTAGTATGTAATTGAAAGTATGATTGATGATAGATGAAATGTTTTTCACTATCCGGATACGTGCGTACAAGAATAAAAGAAGCAGATGTACGTAATTTTATTTAAGATCAAAAAACTGTTTGTGAGATTAGAAGAAATTTAAATTTGTTTTTTGTTGGGATTTTGCAGCTTAGCAGAAAACGTGTAACTCATTTCAACCGTTCATCAAATTTCGAAAATGTTGCATGTTATAAATTGTTGGCGTGACAAAAATGTGACATATATACCACACATGTATTTTGTATGTATATATGATGGCATTACGCTAAGTGGGACATAATTTTTTCTACTGTACGAGTAGGATGTAAAAGACCCATCAAGCAAATTTACGTACACATATTATATAAAATATGGATATGTGGTTCATAGTTGTATTATGATTTATATGTACATATTATGTGCTCATTAAGGCCATTTCTCCATATAATTACTGCAATTTCACATTTGTGTGTAAAATAATACGTTTAGTTTTAGTTTCGGGAATATATGGCACGCCTAAATATTTAATATTGCGAGGCACGTTAACATAGGTATGTAAAATTCTAAATAAATAAATTTTTTTGAAAATAGAATTTCTCTTTAACACGAAATTTCATTTGTGCAAATTTATTGCGAAACGAAAAATGTTCATGGTCAACACGATACAATTGACTTATTATCGGATCACAATCCGTTAAATGAAAGGATGGTTTAGTTATAATGTTCTATTATTGGACATAACATCATTTGTATGCACCGTGACCTCTACCAGTGTTGTTAAGTAGTTTTAGGAGATAAAAACTACCTCTAAAACTACGTGTAGTTAATCCATAAACTACGTATGCGAAAATCATGAATTAACTACATCCGCTAAGTACAATCGCCCTTCCTCCATTCATATAAATTTTATTACATTAAATTGTTTTTTAAATCATTGTAAATTTACGGCTGTGTATAGAAGGAATTAAACGAGAACCTAGAAGCGCAATAAAATTTGGAAAGTTTGCTTTTCTGAATTATTTAAAATCAAAATAACCACTTTTTTAAAAACAACTTACAAAACACGTTCAGTTCACCAAAAATCGAGGTTTTTGTCAAAATTTCATTTTCATTCTCTCAACAAAAGGTAGAGTAAAAAATAAAATTTAAACCGAAATAAGAGAAATGCGCATGCGTATAAAAACTACATTGGCGTCATTAACTATATTAACTACATTAACTACATAAACTATAAGGCAAATGTAGTTAATGTAGTTTTTTAAAAATTACATGTAATTTAACAACTCTGCCTCTAACTAATGTTTTCATTAAGTGAGGTACTCTTAATACTTTACTAGAACATTTCCCTTGCACGATGAAGTAAATCCGACTAAACGATTAAATAATCCCGTGTGTGAAAAATTAATAACTAGGACAAATTTAGAACAAAAATGTACGAGTACAAAATTTAATTATAAATATTATGCACTTTTAACTAGCACTAAGATCAAACAATAGATCCTATTTCGTAAAATCGAGTTCTAAAGAAACAGTCAATTGAACCAAGTCTCACCACCACAGATTAAAAAACGGAGGGGTGTAATTGTCGTGGCCAACACCTGATATACTATACTTAATTTCTAAATCAAAAAATTGAACCTACTGGATTTTTGGTAATAATTTTTTTGTATGATCAAAAATTATTTTACAAAAATTGAAAAAGCTTCTACGGAAGCACACAGATGTCCACTACAATTCGCATAGTTCGCCCAATGTATGGAAAAAGCTTTAGTATACCGTTCCATTCTAAATATTCAATCCGCCAACTGTAGAGATGCCGAATAATGGTGAAATAAAGTTTTCTTGATCATCGTCATTTCCGATAAAATATAAAACAAAATATATGAAAAAATTTTGTTTGATATTTAATCAACATTTTTTTGTTTTAGTCGTTTTTCCGTAAATTCTAAAAGGGTCCAACTTCCGGTCACCGGTGCGAAGTACTTAACGTTAATGAAAAGTGTAGCTACAAATTTTAACGAAAAGTGTAGACTCAAAGAGTGTAGATACACAAATTATCAAAAAGTGTAGCTGCAAAAGAAAAAAGTTTGGAATTCAAAATGCGTGGTTTAATTAAAATTATTAAAAATAAACAAAAAATATTGAGAATCACAATATGCACTACAATAATAAATTTTAGTAATACCTTTTTTATAAAAAAATTATTTTTTTTGCGCCATATCGCCAATCACAACATGCAAATTGTCTTGAAAATTTTTGTACACATTTTAGACACCACGCCAAGTTGAGAACACTAAATTCCACACTCGGCACTCATTGTTCCGATGATTTTTTGAATTATGAAAGAATTAAGTGGATTTGGCCTCAAAGGCACTTTCACGTGTAGCGCCATATCGCCAATCACAACATGCAAATTGTCTTGAAAATTTTTGTACACATTTTAGACACCACGCCAAGTTGAGAACATTAAATTCCACACTCGGCACTCATTGTTCCGATGATTTTTTGAATTATGAAAGAATTAAGTGGATTTGGCCCCAAAGGCACTTTCACGTGTAGCGCCATATCGCCAATCACAACATGCAAATTGTCTTGAAATTTTTTGTACACAATTTTAGGCACCACGCCAAGTTGAGAACACTAAATTCCACACTCGGCACTCATTGTTCCGATGATTTTTTGAATTATGAAAGAATTAAGTGAATTTGGCCAAAGACGCTTCCACGTGTAGCGCCACATCGCCAATCACAACATGTAAATTGTCTTGAAATTTTCTGTACACATTTAAGACACCACGCCAAGTTGAGAACACTAAATTCCACACTCGGCACTCATTGTTCCGATGATTTTTTGAATTATGAAAGAATTAAATGAATTTGGCCAAAGACGCTTCCACGTGTAGCGCCACATCGCCAATCACAACATGCAAATTGTTTTGAATTTTTTTGTACACATTTTAGACACCATGCCAAGTTGAGAACACTAAATTACACACTCCGCACTCATTGTTCCGATGATTTTTTGAATTATGAAAGAATTAAGTGAATTTGGCCAAAGACGCTTCCACGTGTAGCGCCACATCGCCAATCACAACATGCAAATTGTTTTGAATTTTTTTGTACACATTTTAGACACCACGCCAAGTTGAGAACATTAAATTCCACACTCGGCACTCATTGTTCCGATGATTTTTTGAATTATGAAAGAATTAAGTGAATTTGGCCAAAGACGCTTCCACGTGTAGCGCCACATTGCCAATCACAACATGTAAATTGTCTTGAAATTTTCTGTACACATTTTAGACACCACGCCAAGTTGAGAACACTAAATTCCACACTCGGCACTCATTGTTCCGATGATTTTTTGAATTATGAAAGAATTAAGTGAATTTGGCCAAAGACGCTTCCACGTGTAGCGCCATATCGCCAATCACAAAATGCAAATTGTCTTGAAATTTTTTGTACACATTTTAGACACCACGCCAAGTTGAGAACACTAAATTCCACACTCGGCACTCATTGTTCCGATGATTTTTTGAATTCTGAAAGAATTAAGTGAATTTGGCCAAAGACGCTTCCACGTGTAGCGCCACATCGCCAATCACAACATGTAAATTGTCTTGAAAATTTTTGTACACATTTTAGACACCATGCCAAGTTGAGAACATTAAATTCCACACTCGGCACTCATTGTTCCGATGATTTTTTGGATTATGAAAGAATTAAGTGAATTTGGCCAAAGACGCTTCCACGTGTAGCGCCACATCGCCAATCACAACATGCAAATTGTTTTGAATTTTTTTGTACACATTTTAGACACCACGCCAAGTTGAGAACATTAAATTCCACACTCGGCACTCATTGTTCCGATGATTTTTTGAATTATGAAAGAATTAAGTGAATTTGGCCAAAGACGCTTCCACGTGTAGCGCCACATTGCCAATCACAACATGTAAATTGTCTTGAAATTTTCTGTACACATTTTAGACACCACGCCAAGTTGAGAACACTAAATTCCACACTCGGCACTCATTGTTCCGATGATTTTTTGAATTATGAAAGAATTAAGTGAATTTGGCCAAAGACGCTTCCACGTGTAGCGCCACATCGCCAATCACAACATGCAAATTGTTTTGAATTTTTTTGTACACATTTTAGACACCACGCCAAGTTGAGAACACTAAATTCCACACTCGGCACTCATTGTTCCGATGATTTTTTGAATTATGAAAGAATTAAGTGAATTTGGCCAAAGATGCTTCCACGTGTAGCGCCATATCGCCAATCACAACATGCAAATTGTCTTGAAATTTTTTGTACACATTTAAGACACCACGCCAAGTTGAGAACATTAAATTCCACACTCGGCACTCATTGTTCCGATGATTTTTTGAATTATGAAAGAACTAAGTGAATTTGGCCAAAGACGCTTCCACGTGTAGCGCCACATCGCCAATCACAACATGCAAATTGTTTTGAATTTTTTGTACACATTTTAGACACCACGCCAAGTTGAGAACATTAAATTCCACACTCGGCACTCATTGTTCCGATGATTTTTTGAATTATGAAAGAATTAAGTGAATTTGGCCAAAGACGCTTCCACGTGTAGCGCCACATCGCCAATCACAACATGTAAATTGTCTTGAAATTTTCTGTACACATTTTAGACACCACGCCAAGTTGAGAACATTAAATTCCACACTCGGCACTCATTGTTCCGATGATTTTTTGAATTATGAAAGAATTAAGTGAATTTGGCCAAAGATGCTTCCACGTGTAGCGCCATATCGCCAATCACAACATGCAAATTGTCTTGAAATTTTTTGTACATATTTTAGACACCACGCCAAGTTGAGAATATTAAATTCCACACTCTGCACTCATTGTTCCGATGATTTTTTGAATTATGAAAGAATTAAGTGAATTTGGCCAAAGACGCTTCCACGTGTAGCGCCACATTGCCAATCACAACATGCAAATTGTCTTGAAATTTTTTGTACACATTTAAGACACCACGCCAAGTTGAGAACATTAAATTCCACACTCGGCACTCATTGTTCCGATGATTTTTTGAATTATGAAAGAATTAAGTGAATTTGGCCAAAGACGCTTCCACGTGTAGCGCCACATCGCCAATCACAACATGCAAATTGTTTTGAATTTTTTGTACACATTTTAGACACCACGCCAAGTTGAGAACATTAAATTCCACACTCGGCACTCATTGTTCCGATGATTTTTTGAATTATGAAAGAATTAAGTGAATTTGGCCAAAGACGCTTCCACGTGTAGCGCCACATCGCCAATCACAACATGTAAATTGTCTTGAAATTTTCTGTACACATTTTAGACACCACGCCAAGTTGAGAACACTAAATTCCACACTCGGCACTCATTGTTCCGATGATTTTTTGAATTATGAAAGAATTAAGTGAATTTGGCCAAAGATGCTTCCACGTGTAGCGCCATATCGCCAATCACAACATGCAAATTGTCTTGAAATTTTTTGTACATATTTTAGACACCACGCCAAGTTGAGAATATTAAATTCCACACTCTGCACTCATTGTTCCGATGATTTTTTGAATTATGAAAGAATTAAGTGAATTTGGCCAAAGACGCTTCCACGTGTAGCGCCACATTGCCAATCACAACATGCAAATTGTCTTGAAATTTTTTGTACACATTTTAGACACCACGCCAAGTTGAGAACACTAAATTCCACACTCTGCACTCATTGTTCCGATGATTTTTTGAATTATGAAAGAATTAAGTGAATTTGGCCGAAGACGCTTCCACGTGTAGCGCCACATCACCAATCACAACATGCATGATTTTTTGAATTAAAAAAACTTTAAAATAATTTTTTTATAAGAAAGGTATTACTAAAATTTATTATTGTAGTACATATTGTGATTCTCAATATTTTTTGTTTATTTTTAATAATTTTAATTAAACCACGCATTTCGAATTCCAAACTTTTTTCTTTTGCAGCTACACTTTTTAATAATTTGTGTATCTACACTCTTTTAGTCTACACTTTTCGTTAAAATTTTTAGCTACACTTTTCATTAACGTTAAGTACTTCACACCAGTCTTCCGGTCGACCTATAAAAATCATTGGAATCTCCCAATTTATGAAAAAAGCTTCAATATAAAGGTTCAACCCGATTAATCAATTCGTCCGAAAAACATTTTTTTGTCAAAAATCGTCATTTCCACTTAAATTTTGGAAAACTGATCTGCAGCTAAATTCCGCTTAGCTGATAAATAATTCGTTTGTATTTTATTAGTATAAAAAACGGATAGGTATAAAAACTCAGCCATCGCGATTCCCGCTTGATGACTGGGAACATTTAAAACCCAGAGAGACTGTCAAAAAATGATAAATATAATTTTATACAAGGAACAATGATTTTTTATATCACACATGTCATTTCGGTTTATCAAAAACTTCCTCTAAAAATTCTGAACTGACAGGGATTACTGCAGTAATGTGAAATCATACAACGTTTTCTCATCATGTTCAAAAATAATCGGCATGTTCAGCCCGACTAAAATGATAAAAATTATCATGATATTTTTTGTGACTCTCACTTCACTCCGTATAATTCTATGTCAAACCAGAGTGAACGATCAAATCAAAACATTGCTGACTCTGTCATAACAAAAATTTAATATGCATTAATTCTTAAGAGTTTTCAAAATAGTACAACAAATTGCATATTTTCGTATAATTATAACCTAGTAATTGTTGAGCAAACTGTCCATATAAAATCATGTATACAAATGTATACAAATTTTGAGGGCCAGAATCAAAAATATTCTTAGTTTTTTTTTGTGATAAATGAGTGCGTTTTATGGCGAAAGCTGATAAAAAATATCGTGATATTTATTATCATTTTAGCCCGACTGAACACTAGGAATATGACAACATAAACAAGGAAACATTAAAATATGACGTTACATTTTTGATTTTATAACAACATTGAAGATTTACTTTTTAAAATAACCATGGTAACCAAGAAAACACTATTACTTTACAAATTTGTATGACAGTCATAACAGTTAGTTCTCATTCTCACAACATTTTTGAGTCTGTTTACGAATCTTCTTCTAAAACCGCGCCTTGAGAGTTGGGAGTTTTTCTATTGTTTCATCAGCACCCTAGATGTAAATATAAAATTTAATTATTATTTTCGACAATAATATGAATTTTGTGCATTAGCAGGTTAGTGAGACAACACTGAAAAACTCTTAACTCTCAAGTCTTAGTTTTCGGACAAAACCTGTACTCCCGTTCTTTAAACGAGTTTCAACCTATTATAAACTTTATAACACGAGAAATTTTTGGTGGCCGTGGTAATTTGTTACAGAAACTTTTCAATGTCGTTGTAAAACTAAACCGTTCGTAATTTTTATTCGTTTCCATGGTTTTGGTTGGAAATTTGTCCATGAACTAATGATCTAACAAATTTTAATTTTATGACAGGTGGTTATCATTGGTATCATACGAACGGAAGAGAAGTGAACCTTGGTAGAATATTCTGTAAGTAAGAAGATTATTAAAATGTACATGTACAAACAACTAAACACTGTTTAGCCTTAGTGGCTTATCCCGTTGCATCTGCGCTTGCTCCAGTTATGGGCCCACCCAAGTAGCATATACGAGAAGAGTATCAGCCCATAATTAGACCTTTAATTTAGAAACAAATTTTGCTAAAAAGTTTATAGGATTTACTTTAATTTTACAGACAGTTTCATTTTTAGCTTCTGTGTTTAACACTCCGTGAGCTTTAATATGAACAAAACACCTATAGTCAAAATGTTTTTGTTCAATTGAATAAAGTACTTTACATGTTTAGTTAACAAGTTTTATCATACATAAAGAATATTTATATAAAATTTTATAAATGTTTAGATTTTGTTAGATAAATTAGTTCTCACATAAAGTATTCGTGCGGTTTAATTTGATAACTTTTATCTGTTTCAATTTCTCAGACACCTAGCGAGAATCGCGATGACTGAGTTTTTATACCAATTTCAATTTTAATACTTATAGAAACCATTTCTCAGCAAACTGGCATTCGATTGGTCATTAGAAAATCTATGAGTCTGAGAGAAAAAATTAATCAAATCATTTCTCAGACTCATTTATCATTAAACCGGAATTCGTATGGTGGATCGATATTGCTGCAAATTAAATTCAGAATCTTTTAGTTCTTAATGGGTTTTCTCATAAATGATATACTTTTCAAAGTTGTTTGCAAAAAATGAAAATAGCTGCCACTTTCGGTGGACCATCTACAGGTCAGAAAAGAAACTGTCGACATAAATTTAATCACGTATTAAACAGTACTGTCTGGTATCCATGCACCTAGAGTACCAGACAGTACTGCTTGATACGTCCTTAAATTTATGTCGACAGTTTATTTAATCACGGTTTATTTTCTGAACTGTAGATGGCAGTAAGGTTCGTAAAATTTTTTATTAGATTTACATGTTTAAAGAAATGTTAATATGTTAATAAATGTTTTTTCACCTCGGTTATCGTTTATGAAAAGAACGAACATTAACGAACAAAATATTGTACAAATAAATCATTTCATTCGTTTGGCTATACTGCCATCTATAGTTAAAGATCGGAGTCATAAAATGACGTCATGTAGTAATATTGTTAAATGAGGCCATTAGTATGCTCTGTGTACTGCCGGAACTCTAGATGCATTGGTATACTCATGCGCAAGGAAAACGGTAGACTTGATTGTGTTCAACTATTTACAGAAAATACACACGGAGTTTAAACTTTTACGTTTACCAAGGACGAAATTCTCTCTGAGTATTGATTAACTAGAGAAAACTTAAATTCTCTAGTTAAACAATACTCAGAGTTATCCAATAAAAAATAAACTCGTGCGATGATTTTAGAATAATCCAAAACTTCTATAAATCTTTATTGCATTATATTTGACATATAACAATATGGGTTTTGAGCATTCGATAGGTAATGAGAAAAACTCCTGAGGACCATCCTAATACGAGCAAATAGTTTCTAAAAAAAAGCTCTTGTGGATTAAGCCGGAGTACTCCTAGGATATTATAATCAAAAGGAGAGCGCACTTGTACCATCTAAGAAGAAATGAACCAAACGAATTGGGTGACTTTGTACATATTGCATCTCTATCGAGCTTGATGATCCAAGTTATCTCTGGACGTGGTAAGTTTAAAGCCTACCTGCATCTGGATCTGAAATAGAAGACGTAGGCATCTACTTTCCAGCTGTAACGAGAGGACCGTCTTGTCACTAAAAATAAACTGAGTAAAAATAATTGTAGACAGTTAAATGTGCAAGCCACTGATATCAACTCGTTAAGCAAATTAACAATAATAATTTAAATAAGTTTAAATTTAGAATATATAATGCTTAGTTAAAGGCTATACTTAGGTACAGAAATTGAAGCAAAATCGTTTGTAGTAATGTTGACCACAACGAATAATGAATGTAACCCTAACCAACATACGCGCTAACTAAAAGAAACTGATGTATTGTATTATACTGTAGTCTTATAACTTTGCTGCCTCAACAAAGAAATTTATTGTTTAAGCAGCCAATAACAGAACATCGTAAAGATAACTACGCAAGTTGGCAATTACCATCGCTTTGAATAGACCATATTGCATTATGTGTAACCTTTGAAATGATTAGCGGACTTGCCTACCATATATTTTCGAATCCCGATAGAGGGAAGATGCAAAAGGAAATTTTCATAAACAGATTACGATCTGTGATGAAATGGAATGCAACTGTGATCCCCTGTCGGAGTGCTAAACTCATGGGCCAACCCATCTTCCATGAGCTATACAATGTGCAGATGGTGATGAAATCGGACCTATAACCGTACGTTCCCAATTCGGCAGGCGACTGCGTAAGGTAACAACGTGAAAAGCGAACTGCGAGTTGGGAGTGCTTCGGCTCCAGAACAGATTTAAAAGATTAAAAATAATAATAAAAAAGTCATATCAAATACTAACAACTTAAAGATTATTTGGTTTGTGTTTACCAAATTTTAAATTAGATTTGGAATCCTGTAAATTTCATATTAGACATTTCATAAAGTCACTTAACAAATACATTTCATTACAAACTCTTGTTTTTTGCTTCGTAATTCTTGCGAAACACAAAAACAAATGGTTAAAAATGTGTTTATTAAGTGCAACTGTATTTCGCCAAGTGCCCGCGGCAAACAGTGTTAAAAAAATTTCAAGTGTTATAATATTTCTAAAATTTTAGGTTCCTCGTTATTTTGCCATAAACTTCATACTGACACAAACAAGTTATTTTAAAAACTGTATATGCAACTGTATAAGATACACGTGTGTGCAAAGTTTCACAAAAATCGGCGATCAAAAATTGATTACAAAATTTAGTCGACAATCACAAACAAAGAAACATCGAGCTGAGGTTACGAAGACGTTGGAAGTTTCGTTTCGAACTAATGAAATATTGAATTCTTTAAATTAAAAAAAGCAGAGAACTCATTAGACTGCACTACAGTAACCAAACTACAAAAATATTGAAAATACTTTGAACTTACATACAAAGTATAATCACAATGCTTTAGCGAATTATTATGATTCGCTATGCATTTGTCAACCACTTCGTAATCTCGAATTTTATTGTATTTATCGCATACATGCGATATCTATTTGGGTTATTCTAGGTGACAGCCAGATATTTAATGTGCTATTAGATCGAAACCAAACTTGCAACATCATAGTAACCTCACCTCGATGTAAAAGTAATATCTGGCTATCACCCCGAATAACCAAAAAAAAATCAAACAAAGAAACATTTTTTGGAGGATAGGAAAATAAAACATTTAAAAAGCTTATTATTCTACATGAAAATCGATTTAAGCGTTTCGTGCGGTACAAGAATCATATTTGCATTTACCTTGAGGTGCTTAAGGTATCAATAAAACGTTTGGTTTGCGCTTGGGTACACATACATACAAAGTATTAACAACCAAATAAGTAGGTATACCTCCAAAATATTTTGGCTTTCACGGCACCCCAACCAATATTTACCAGGCATTTTTATTGATGTCAAAATTTCATGAATCATCAGGTACCATTAAATTTCCATTTTGATTGAAGGCGTGATACCCTACCAATTGTTCGGTTGCGGTGTGAAAATTACTTAATAGGTGTCAGTGTCACCACACCATAATAAATTACATATAATAAATGGGTGACACATACTCGTACCGATAGACTAACACAATCATATCAATATGGTAATTACACTTGTAATAAGGTGTGTTGCCAATTATAAAGCACAGCCATACCAAATTTAAATACTAAGTATATGCAAATCATTTTGTACGAATGTCATAATCATTCTTAATTTTAACAAACGAAGTTTTTAATTTGAACAAAGAGGCATACCATATTTCTTAATAGCTTATAAAAGAATGGCTTTCGTGCTTTGCAACATTACCATCAAAAATTTTCTTTTTTTGGGGTTTGCCTTCGTGTGTAAAAACGGAAATAAAGAAATTTTCAAAAAGTACGGTAGATACGTTACGAAATATAAAAATGTTATGATGGGTAATCTCAATTTCGTATACGTATCTTGGAAATCGGGATATCCAGCAGCACCAAAGTAGGATAATCCATTAGTATTAACCGTCACCAAAATTAATGTTCATCTACTCTTATACTCTCCATGAACAGCCAAAGAAATTTGGATTCTTTCTTTGTTCTACCGTACTCAAGTACGGTGGTCGATATACCATGTCGATTTATAACAATACAATAGTTATAATAGATGTGTGCTTCCATATCAAATTTAACTTTCAGTTTTGTTACATAGCCATACACACCAACATAAAATTATTTAGTAAGAGAACTGTGGGAGTTTTTGCGTCACCATCACATTTCTTTAATACATCACAATAGAGAAGAATATGGAGTTATGAAAATATAAATCCTGTGTTCCGTCAGTGATGTATACGTATAGTTTTGATTAAATGATATAAAAACGATGATAAAGGCATATAGAAATTTGATCTTCATGAGTTACATTATTCTTAGACTAAGATGTTATCGTAAAAGATAAGTGACATACATTTTGTTAGTGGTTTAAGAGTATCACATCGCCTTTATTCCTTTATAGCGGTCCCTCAAATCATTACATAGCTTAAAAGTGTGTAAATGTTGCCTTATCGATAACATTCAATTTTAAATCTTCTTGAAAATAAAATATCGTTTCTTATCCGTAAAGATGGTGAATAAATGTGATTGAAGTTAGACGTCAGGACCTAGGTTTCCCAACCATACTTTATTGGGAAGGGCTGTCCTAAATATTTTAAAGTTTGTTCTTTCATATTTCTTTCTGGTAAAATATCCTTTCTAGAACTACAATGGTTGTTCTACTTTCTTTTAACTTGTAAAATAAATTTTCTTTTAATCAAGATAAATATTAAAATCGTATTGATGTACACGGTGGATCAAACGTTTCAAATCCCAAAAAATAAAACAAATTACAATCCATAAATTGTTGAGTGTTAAAGCAGAATCAAGTGTGCCGAGCAATTAAAACAATGGCGTTGACCAAGACCGCCCTAGACAGAACGTCCACGAACGTCTACGGATACGATCTTATATTATTTGTTGTGTAATCTAAACATGGTCGGATGTCGTGCAAAGAATGAATGGTAAGAGAAATATTTATTCTCATACAAATTTGTTAAACGAAATGAAAGCATTTCCTAAAGATTTTCATAATTATTTAAGAATGGGCGAGATAAATTATTTGAATCTATTGTCTTTGGCTGCTCCTTTAATTACAAAACGTGGTTCGATCATGAGAAAGGCGAAAACGCCGCGCGAAAGGATCGTAGTAACTTTGCGGTTTCTATTCACGTAATTATGGGGATTAACAATTTTCGATAGCCATTTCTCCTCAGTCTCAGTATAATAATACCCAATACTTGTAAGGCAATTTACGAGGTTTTATCAAAAATTTATTTGCACATAAGTACCAGAGAAGGGAAACGAGCACAAAATTTCCGATTACTACAAATACGGAATTGCAAATTACCAAAGAAGGTAACATAAATAAATATTATTTAAATTGGATGAATTAGGGTAAGCCTAAAATTATTGGTGTAATTTTACTTTACGTACACATCGAGAAAATCAACAGTTTTTAGGAGGGGAAAGCTAAATTTTTCACTTTTTTTATTTTTTCAAAATAAGGTAAGATGTTAATTTTATGATAATTTTTGACATTAGGATTGTGTATCTTTAATTTTTAGAAAGTACAAGCCAAATTTTCCGAGAACATCTATCTCAATTTCCTTGATAATTTTACTTTCCAATTTTTTTTTTTTTTTTGTAAAAATCATTGAATTTTTTAAATATGCACATTCATGTACAAGTGCATTGTCTCGATTTCTCAATCCTAATCAGTGCCTGCGATAATTGCGAAAATTATTGCCGTTATTGGTTTATTTTATTTTTATATTAAAAATGCCATCATTTTGTTTTAATCATTTGCCGGTACTTAAAGGTAATAGATAGAGCAAATTTTTAAAATTAAAATAAAATGGCTAAAAATCAAACCACGGTCTTCGAAACTCATGATCTTGCCAATTTAAATGTTGGTCGAGACCTAGTTATTTTCCTAATGGAGCTGGAAGCTATCTCAAGAATAGGCCAAATAATGTGCCTAAACCAGCTTTGTAAAAAGCCATTAAAGTTGGGAAAATCGGGAAGTGGGAAGTGGATATGGATTTGTTGTAAGCAATATGCCAATGCTAAGAAAGGAAAACAGATTTGCCAGAAGTCGTTTTTATTCGTACCGGCACATATTTTCCAAACGCCATTTACCAATGGACCAAATTTGCAAATTTGGGACGGGTGCACATACGAACAAAATAGAGGCAACTTGGCGCGCTGCTAAACGGTGTTATGCATCTTCGTCAAGACCGAAAATGTTTTATGGAGGATATTATGCAAAATATGATGATCCATTTAAAATGTTCATGAAATATGCGGGCATTCTATATCCAGGTAACCTTCATGAAACTCCTGACGAGGATCGAATTAACAAACTACTTTTTATTTTATTTATTTTTATTAATAATAATTGCTTCGCCAACCTTGCAGACACAGATCAAAGATTTTTATCGCTCTTATCGCTTCATCTGATAGTGTCACAAATTTTTAAAACAATCAACTTATGCAAATGTAAAATTTTTTTTAATGTAATTTTAATTCGTTGTATACCTTAGAGGATAGAGGCTGCCGCCTCCAAACCCCCGTTTTTCCAGAATTTATACAATTCTTCAAGTGTCTAATTTTATTTATAATTTTAAACTAAGTAAAAAAAATTAAAACTAAATCAAAATTTTGCTGGAAAATTTGAAAATTATTCTGGAAAAATTACTTGTGCTGTCGAAAAACTGTTAAGATACAATCATAATATCAAAATTTTTATAAAAATGACACATTTGTACGTATTTTGAATAAAATAATGCGCAATTTTTTTTAAGTGACAATTTTCCCAGAAAATGGAGTAAATTTAGCTTTTTTTATTATCCCTGCAATCTGCTCTGGGGCCTGAGGCCAAGGCTCTCCCAACTCTTTCGCGGTTTGCTTTTTCCGTCCTTACTTTTACGCCAGTTATTAGCCAATTCGAGGACGTACGGGTATATAGGTCCGATTTTATCACCATCTGCACATTGCATAGCTCCATACCAGCCTATACTGGCATGGAAGATGGGTCGGCCCATGAGTTTTGCACTCCGACAGGGGGCCATAGATGTGTTCCATTTCATCACTGTTGATGAAAATTCCCTTTGCATTCTGCCCTTATCGGGATTCGAACTCGGTACCTCCCGATCCAAACGCCAAAGCTTTAACCACTGTGCCATTTGGTCGGTTAAATTTAGCTTCTCTCCTACAAACGGTTGATAAACAATCCTTCATTTAAAAATTAACTTTTAGCCAAATTATTTTGTATGTACGTCCGATGACTGTATTCTAATCCTGCTTGGGAAATAAATAAACAATTTAGTAAAAATTAAATACAACAATTTTGTGGTGGAGTCCTCGAGGCGCTGATTACAAAAGTAAAGATAAACATAGTATCCAGAACAGCTGAAATATGCAAGTAAGTCTTAGATATGACGTTATCATTTTAGCTTTACGTGATTCTGTCTTCCACGGCGATTTCGAGACTTTCGTTTACAGTGCTCCAAAAAACGTGAAGTAATGATGATTAGAGGTGAGTAGTTCTTTCTTAATACTGATAATACTAACTACGAGTTCTAGTCGAATTTTGTTTCACGTTTTAATGGTGGGCCTATAGTTACTTGAGTAGTTGAGTGCATAACATTTATGTCATATAGGCAGAAGGACTAACAAAATTGATGTTTACTTATCCTTAAAACCGTTACTGGACATATTCGGCAAAATGCCCAGAAATAGTTGTGGGGTATAAAAGGTTTAAATATTATGGTGTGTTATCACACACATAGCCTCAGTCTATGTTCTGCATGTCTTGTTGCCGAGCTTCAATGTTTAAAGTTTTTAAATTTAAAATGAAGAGACATCAAGAAGTATTGGAAAATTGATTTTTTGAAAACGATTTCCTTCTTTCGAGAGTTATTACTTTTTGCCATTTTTAAGTTAAACCACTGACAATATCAGCGAATCCTTTAATGTTAATATCGAAATAAATGCCGTGTTTTATAACACCCATTGACCCGGACCAGTTCAAATTTTATATGGAAAACCTGATCCAAATTTTGTTTTAGATCACAAATTTTGATTTGAAATCTAACTGAACCGGATCAGATCAAGCATCAAGACACACAGCTATTATGTGCGTTGAAATTGAAAAAAATTTAGTTCGGTTAATCGTATTTGTCTTTATGGTATTGTAATTTGACATCAATGCAATTTTAATTAATAAATTAGCATTAAAAATATCTATGAACCTTTAAATATTAAGTTAACTAAAACTGTTGATTGTAGTTTTATATATTTTTATAGATCATTAATACGTACACTCAAAAAAATAAGCGGTGTCAATCAGATTTTTATTCGCATACGTATTTTCTTTCTCCGATCGAATAGGATACTCTTGAACAAAATTCACACCGCATCAACGGATTAATATTTTGAGACATCCGAAAGAATGCCTGTTCCTAAAATCATATAGTTATGGCGTAAAAACTGGCAAAATTCGTTTGGAATTAAGAAAATACTCTTTTCGGTGTTGTTTTCTAATCATGTACATTTGTTTGATTTCTAAAGGCAACTAGTCTTTTAAGGCTATTTTAGAAAAATATAAATCGTTTTAATATTAGATAAAAAATTGAGCTTTTACGCGTCAATGGTTATTTTCCTGAGCCAACCATCACTTCTAATCCTCATACTAAAATAATGAACTTCTCAAAGCCGCTTATCATTCGTCTTTGAACAAGAATGTTCTGAAATCGGGATCAGCGGCGGATCGGTGGGTCACACAAAGCATCAACAATCATATCGGGCTATAGTTCAATAGTGAGCTCCCGTTCGAGAATTTCTCATCATAATAGATGGGATGTATTTGAGCAACTCGATTTTTCTCTGCAATACTAAACAACAGACGTATTGTAAAATGTACCTGCTAATTAGAGCATAGATATGGCCGGTCACACATTCGAAAGTTATGTAAAATACAGCTCTATAACAAGCGAGTACTTCAGGTGCTGGAAATTGGATCACTATGTTCGAGAATGTCGGTAACAAAGAAATAATCATTTGATGAAGCACCTGATTCACGAAGAAGGCATCCTATAATCGGAAATGTAGTCCATAATTGAGAACTGAAAGACTTTCTTCACAAGAGGAACGAATTGGCTCATCGAGTAGAGGAAAGTTCGTTGGTGGAGGCCCGACCATAGGTTCCATTACAAATGAAGCTACAGAGCAGAAGTGGGACTGGTAAGACATCGTATGGCAGCTGAGCAGAAAAGAAGAGTGAATTGAATGAGAGAAATACTTGAATAATACGTTGATCATCAAGAAAGGGAATGCTGGAAAACTTATTGAATGAAATATTTTAAAATACGAGCGTGGTCTAATAAGTATCCGTATTTGAAAAGAGATGACGTTGCTGAGGGAAACTAATATTACCATTCTACCTCGTGTATCACCATCTTTTAAATGACGTCATGCGAAACTTCAGATTAATTCATATGTTAGTGTTGATTTGACAGCAGTTACTACTACACGGATACAATGGAAACATAAGATTATCCGTATTTCGCCGTTAATTTGGATAGCGAAACGTGCGAAGTAAAAAATGTAAAGCTTTATGTTGTTTAAGACATATTGATTCAACAAATTTTAACGTGGCCATACATCTGTTTTTGATGAAGAGCGCCTTGAGGAAATCGAGGAAAAGGTTCATGACGTAATTCTAGTTGGTCGCCGTACTAACGTGCATGAAGTAGTAATGGCGGGAGACGAATCGTATGGAATGCCAATAAAGATAAAAACATAAAAAATGGGAATGAAAAATATGTCGGCTCGATGAGTGCCACGATTGCTCTTTCCTTCGAAGCAGTGTTTGAACCACTTTAACGGAACTTCGTAGAAATTTTTTCATCTAGTTGCCTGTTTGAGTTTTTGTCGAGAAAGATCCGAATTTTTGTGTTTGTAAATTAATACAAGACGTTTAGTTCTTCGTTTGATTTTATTAAAGACGCACCAAACCAACCTGCGTCTGGCAAATAGTTTGGAATTTTCTATAGATAAGTGAAGTTGTTTTTTGTTTATATTTGATACTTCATGTAACTTTCTAATTATATAAATTATTTCTTATACCAATATAGCTAATGTCAACAACGGGGAAAAGTTTAGGAAATATTAGATAATAAATATTGTCATAAATATAATTATTTTAATTTCATTCCAGATTTATCGAGATCGAAACGAGTATTTTAACGATTGCCAGTTTACAAATGGTAAAGTTTAGTTAAAAATTATAAAACAATGAAATACTAATATCCTCTTGTATATTTTCAGAAAACAATGGACAAACTAGATATCAAACGGATTAGAAGTGATACTTTGTCGAAAGGTCATGTTCCAGTCATGCCGAATGAAAAATTACTTTTCGGATGTGTTTTTATTTAATATTCAAAAAAAAATCTTTCAAAACGTGTAAACGGTGTTATGAGATTACAGCGAAAGTACATTTTGCGTGAAAATATTTTTATCCAAAATGAGACTTTCAAAACTCTGAACGTTGATATTTAATTCAAACGAATAGTGAGAAAAATGTATGTGATCCGGTGAAAATTATTGTATCCAAAAGTATTTTATGGCGACAAAATACAATAAGTTCAAACGGAGTTAATTTCTCATTATCCAATCGGTGGGATCCTATGTAACACCGAATCAGTGTTATGTCAACCCCTTTCGACCGAAAATTAATATTAAACAAACAGACTCTTTTCAATAATTATAAATGAAGAAGGGTTCCGTTAATTAATTGAAACCACCATTAATATGGGAGCCAAATATGGGACATATTTGAACATTGATAGCATGTTACCCGATCCTTTATCAACTTCAAACCAAATTAACAATAAAATGGCCGCAGTAAAATCAGTTATAATTAACGATTTGAAAAATATATCAAAATTGGCGGTTACAACCGATTTATGGAGCGACAATTTTAGGCGCAAACCATACGTACTTCAGTGTAACAACACTCTTCATAACGGCCACCAAATAAATCAATCGATTTCACAAAAATAACTTTCGTAACCGATAGGGACTCCAAAATCGTAAGAGGTTTAGAAAGTTATGAAAGGCACAATTGTATGAATCAGTTATACAACAATGTACTTGTATCTATTTTCACGGCGAATAAAATTAAGTCCGATTTTCTAAAAAATTGAAAAATAAATAGGCAAGATTAAAAACCACATTAAAATTAGAATGCGAAACCTGGAGGAATACTAAATTCGAAACATACTTTCGAAATTCGAATCATTTTCCATTTATTGTGTCAGACAGTAACACAATGCATAATTTTAAATTAAAAATGCTGAACTTTTAAACCAAATAGTTCTACCGAACAATACAATAGCACAGAGATCAACTTCATTTGTATATCCAATATGCAAAGATATGCAACTAACAAACGAAACAGAGAAGGAAGAAATATTTTCATACATACAAAGGTTATCTGAAAAGTTTGCGATCTAACAGAGAACCAAGACATTTTTTCTTCAAATTTATTTTTATTTCTCTACGTAGTCTTGTAAGTCTATACACTTCTCGGCGTCTTTCTCGGCAAAATAGTTGTTTACGAAGACGGCCTCCTCATTCAACGAAAATCTCTGTCCTCCGAGTGCAACTTTTAGCTTAGGGAACAAAAAAAGAAGTTTTTCCAAAATCAGAGTTTCGGCGCCGGCAAATTACTGTTGAAGAAACTTGGATACCAGTACACTCGAGAATCAAAAACACAGTTAAAACAGCGGATTGCCAAAGAGGGATCAGTTCCAAAAAAAGGAAAAGGCTGTTCCTTTGGCTGGAAAAGTGATGGCGACTGTTTTGTAGGACAGTCATGGAGCCATTTTAATCGGTTATCTTCAAGAAACTAAAACCATTACATGAGCATACTCATCATTACTTGACAAGCTGAAGGTAGAAATTGCGGAAAAATGGCCAAATTTAGAAAAAAAAACATTGCTCCACCAAGGTAATGCGCCGTTTCACATCTCCACGGTTGCCATAGCGAAAATCTACGCATAACGGTTTGAAATGCTTGACCACTCTCGTTACTCATCAAATATAGCCCCAAGCGACTTTTTTTGGCGAAGCTTTCTTCCGAATAGTCAATCCGCCTGTATGGATGCCCCAAATTACAATCGTTCTATAAACTTTTGAAAATATTTGCAAAATCGCAAAAGCTCCTATGGAAGTTGCCACTTCCTCTGTAAAGAGGACACAGATATTTAGTCGAAAAAACTAGAGGTCAAAAATTTTCTTAGTTACTATACAAAAAACATGGTTAAAATCGATCTTTCCGCTTAAATTTCGGAAAATTGGTCTGATCCAATATTGTTGCAAATTTAATTTAGAATATTTTAGTGCAAAGTAGATTTTCCCAGGATTGAAATACTTTTCACAATATTTGCGAAAAATGAAAAAGCTCCTTTGGATTTTGCCACTTCTGGTGGACCGAGCTTGGTCAAATATTACTGTCTCCAAATTTATGAAAAAAAAAACTTGAGTATGAAGTTTCATTCCGAACACTCAATTCGTCTGGGATGTATAGGGACCAAATTTGTGTATATACCTTTCAAAATATTTTGCAAAAACCGAAAAATCTCCTATAAAAGCTGTCACCACCGATGGACCGGCTTCGACCAAAAGTGGAAAATGCTTAAATATGAGTTTTCATCCCGATCAATCAAGCCGCCTGGGCTGTACAGGACCTCATATTTGTTGAAAAAGAGTTTTTTGACAAATGTTAAATTTTTGAAAATGATATGAACCGGTATTGTTGCAAATGTTATTTAGAAACGTTTAGTTCATAATCGTTGTTCTCGTAAATGCTATACTTTTCAAAATATTTACAAAAATCAACAAAGCTCCTATGAAAGCCACATCGGGTAGACCGATTTCGGCCAAAAACCACTGTGATCTCTAAATTATGAAAAAAGCTTGACTATGAAGTTTCATCCCGATCGGACGGGATTATTTTACTACGTAAAAGATAGTAAAAAATATGACTTGCATAACCTTATTACAACAATTAACCAGTAATTTTAAAGAATTAAAATGTTTCGATTAAATAAAGTAATCTGCAGAAGTTGAAACATCTCGTTTTATACAAAAACGATTCCTCGAAAATCACATTCTTAGTCCTTATAACAAAAAATTGAAATCCCAAAAGATTTACTCCGAAAGAGTTTTTTTTGTAATTTTCCATTGAATCGGTAAATTAGAGTAAATAAATGAATATTTTGTGCGATTAGGAATTCTCAAACAATTAAGCCAATAAAACATAACTTTACCATTAATAAACCCAGATAAAAGTCATGAACAACAACAAGGTTATTCACTCGTTCTAGGTTTTTCTTAAAAATCCATTAATTTTATGTTCAGCAGATTATTTAATTTTTTTGTTTCGGTCAAAACTCCATAAAATGTAATTTAGACTTTAAGGCTTTAATTTTTATTGTTGGGTGGTTGGCAAATTTGTCATGCAAACCAAAGCAAATGAGTTATATTATATATGTGACCGAAAACCGAAACACTTTCAATTTTTTATTGATTTTGATATTCTCCCCAGAAATAACATTGTGTTTCCCACACAAAGTTCAATGACGTTTACTACAATTTTAAGCACAAGTACAAAGAAGTGTAATTTTGTTGTGTATGCTTCCGTTCCAAAACATAATAACAACAAGTTTTTTGCTATCTAGGATAATCAATCTCCTCGATGTAGTAGTCGAAAGTCAAAAGTGCCCTTTCCACCCCGCCTTCGTATATGGTGTACATATAGTGAATATACAGTAGCCAGACCTACACAATATACTTAACAATTATTGTACAACATAAATTACAATGATTAACCAAAAACAATGTTTGTAATCACAATAGTAATAACAATGATAGAATTTCGGAGAATATAGCAACAATAATAACACTGCGATGTGTAATCAAAAAGAAGGAAATTCTACAAATAAATCGTACGCAGACGCATTAACTGTGGCAGTAAATTTAAAAATAAAAGAAAAATTTGGAAAAAGGATGAGTTAGGATTTCTTCGTATTTCGAAACTTTTTCCGAGACTGACAGACTTTTGATAAACAAAAGTTGATTTTATCCTATTTATAAAAGAGATTTATGCTGAAATTTAAATTTTGCTGGTACGGGTGTGTGTACGCATTCAAGGATTACAATTTAATCAAGGTTCAGAAGTGTTTTATCTAACTTATAGCACGTTTGCGCACACAATTTTATATTTATTAAGGCATATAATAAAATAAATATATTTAAATAAATTACCACGTTTTAATAATTTTTTTTATATATCCAGGTTTTGCTTTTTAATTAATTATAATTTATTCACACACACAGCTTTTTATAAAAATAATAATCACTGAGAAAACTTGCACTTTAATCCAACAGACGTTTAAATAGCACGAGGAAAATCTACGACAAAATACACTTTCACTTTTTTAAACCGACGAACGTTAAAAGAAAATTATTTCTCTGTTCAAAAGGTACGTACGTACACAACAAAACGATTTTTTTTCGTACCTTTTGTGTGATGCAAAAAGAAAAATAAGGAAATAACTAAAAAAATGTTTACTTTTTTGGTTCGGTATTTCCTTCGAAAATAAAATGAAAACACTTTCAACACACAAAAAATTCCGAATGAACAGAGGAGCGCAAGCAGCGAGGATACGAATAACAAAGAAAAGACTAAAAGTAACCGGCAGATTAACTTAAATTGTAGAGCCAACAAAAAACTGTTCTCTATACACACAACAACAAAAAATCAACTATAGAATGAATGAAAAATGTGGAAAATCAACAAAACAAAATGAAGCAAAAAGGAAAAATGTGAAAAGTTATATACAAAAAAAGGAAAACACGAAACATTATTTTTATTTTTGTATAAACCATATGTGTATGTGTGTGTGCTTTTTCTCCGTCACATTTTCCAATATGAGCATATTTTTGCTTCCCTAAACATTTTCATTCTACTGTAGTATTTTCTTATACTATAATAAATGCTTGTTTGTGTATGTTGTGTGACAGTGTGGAAAACTAAAATATCGTTTGCCTCTATATCAGATTGGTGGGGATAATTCGTATTTTTACAAGGATTGTTTAATGTGTTTTCACGTTTAATCGTAATGTATGCATACTTTCGCTACCGGAGCTTTTTGATTTAATTTCCGCCCTATTAATTGGATATTGATTGTATTTTTATTTTTTTTTGTCATTGGGAGGAAATATGACGTGATTGTATATTTTATAATACAGATGATTTATTTATAATTTGGTTGAGTACGGGATGGTTACATATTGCTTTATTGGTCTGGTGAGATAGATGTGAAATTGTTCAATTCAATTAAATTGTTATTTATGGAGCTTATTAAAATTTAGCATTTTCTTGTTTACATATTTTACATTAAAAATATTTAGTTTGAGAATTATGACATAGTATTATGAATATCTACCAGAATTGTAGCACCTTACGTATCTATATGCTACGCGTCCGTTGGAAAGAGGCAAATGCGACAAAAACCGCGAAAACGTAAATGGGATAACTGAAAAACAAGTAGAATGGCATGTAGCTATAAAAACGGTGGGTCTGCGAAAAAATATCAAAATATTCCCACAAAAAATTATCGGTGACAGTAATCTGAAACATGTACTCCACATCATTATTTTTCGGTCGTTTTACTTTTACTTCATTCAAGAATAAAAAATCGATCAAAAGTTTTAAGCTATTTTCCATTTCTGGTCATTTTTCGCAGAGCTCAATTCAGTAAGTCAATTCAGTGTTTTCGTAAGACGAGCTTGTCTTTTCTGCCGAATAAATCTTCATGTATGTCTTCGTCGTTGCTCTCAAAGTTGTGCAAAAAATAATAATTCAAAAAATTCAAATTATTTTTCAGTTTATGAAATAGTTTAGAGGTGTAAAATCAATTTTTGAATTGATAACTTAATACCTACGCGGTCTGCAAGTAAAAATCTTGCTCGGAAGTTAGTTGCATTAAAATATGCTTGAACGCATCCCAATCGTACACATACTTATCGTCCATAAGCAACATGTACGTCGTTGCATTCTATTCTGTTTTCAAATGAAAAAAAAGGTTGCTCAAGTTATGGAATTCATTAATTCGACTTTAAGTAAACATTCTGTGAGTCATTTTATAGTAAAAATGTGGTTTGCAAGATTTCGTGGTAGCAATTTTAGTGTTGAGAACGATCCACGCCCAGGTGCAATAAAACAATTTTACTAGACGAAAAACCGTGTCAAACTCAAAACGAGCTTGCAGAACAATTAGGAGTTACTCACCAAGCAATATCATTTCGATTGTATGTAATGGGAAAAATACAGAAGGAAGGAAAATGGGTTAATCATAAACTAACCGAAAGAAAAGAAAGAATTGTTTGTTAATTCTAAACACAGAAAACCATGGGTTGATCCAGACCAGCCATCAACATCAGTTGCAAAAATGAATATTCATGCCAATAAACCAGTAACACACTGTCTGTCTGGTGGAATTTGAAAGGAGTCATTTACGAGCTTCTGGAACCTTGTCAAACTGTTACAGCTGAACGTTACCAGATTCAGTTGATCAAATTAAGAGATACTCTGGAGGAAAAAGCAACATTTATGGGCCAGGGAAGGCGGAAGGTAATATTCCCGCATTCCAACGCTCGTCCACATACAGCAAAATCAACCCAGGAACTCATCTTCTGATTACGACTTATTCAGATCGACGTGATCATATTTGAAAGACCAGCGTTTCACAAAAGTTGAAGATGCGTAAAAATGGCTTGATGATTATTTTGCTTCGAAACCACCAAGTTTCTATCGCAAAGGCATTCATCATCTAATGGCGAATATTTCGATAATTAATCTTTGTACCAATTATATTATCAATAAAGTTGAATTTCTTGGCATGAATATTCATTTTTGTAGCTGATGGTGATGGCTGACCTGAATCAACACGTGGTTTTCTGTATTTAGGATTATGGTGCAAAATCCACTTTTCATCACTCGTTTTCATGATTTTGTGCAAAAAATTCTTTCTTTTGTACCGAGAAAGCAAATTCATATCAGATGTCAACTCTTCGGTTTTTGTTTTCATCGGTCAGTTTATGATTAACCCATTTTCCTTCCTTCTGTATTTTTCCCTATTACATGCAATCGAAGTGATATTGCTTGGTGAGTAACTCCTAATTGTTCTACAAGCTCGTCTTGAGTTTGACACGGATTTTCATCCAGTAGAACTTTAAGTTATTCGTCTTCAATTGTTTTACTGCACCTGGGCTTGAATCGTCCTCAAGACTGAAATTGCTATCAGGAAATCTTGTAAACCACATTTTTACTGTTAAATTACTCACAGAATATATATTTAAAGTCGAATTAATGAACTTCATAACTTGAGCAGCATTTTTTAGTTTGAAAACAGAATAGAATGCATTGACGTAAATGTTGCTTATCGACAAATTGATGCCCACAAAACGACAGCTTGTGGCTAATGACTAAAACTTATGTCATAGAATCAACAATGACTAAGCTAAATATATCCAAAACGGCGGGAGATTTGGATGCGTTCAAGTATATTTTAATGCAATCAACGAGTTTCTACTTGCACTGACAAGCAAAGAAAGCCGAGCGCTGGAATATCGATGCAGTAAAACTGAAGATTCTCCTCAAAGTTACCAATCAGCTGTCACTGAACATCTAAATCGGCACAATGAAAACTACGAAACTTCACCAACCAAGAGCAATGGCTAGCTATCCAGTCAGCCATCAGAGCCATCAACAAGTTCCTGCCATACTTTCATTTCCTGCTCCGAATACCATAAAGAAGGTTGGGAGATTTTTGGAAATGTCTGGGTGGTATCACAGATTTACTCCTTCGTATGCTATCCTGGCAGCCCCTTTGTCCGATTTCCTGAAAAATAATTATAAGTTTGAATGGAACGAGAGATGCCAGAATGCGCGTTTGATCATCTAAAACAAGCTCTAGCTACAGCACCCGTGTTAGCCCATCCAAATTTCAACAAGCCATTTTTCATTCAATGCGATCCGAGTTCGGACGGCGTGTAAAGCAGCAAGGTTTTAAATTTGTCATTCAGCATTGGTGTTAAATGTTGACACAGATTCTCCGAAATTCCAAAATCCGCAATACTTAACTGTTATGGAAATGATTCGGAAAAACTCTTCGGACTACATAAATCTCAAGGTCAAGAAAGAAAAGATTTATATCAACCCATCGAACTATGCCACTCAGAAAGTTGAACAGATATTCCTTTTTGGAAACTCTACATTCCAAAAACTTTAACTGCCTTCATCGTCACATTTTGGCATCTCGAAGACTCTTGATCGCTTGCAGCGGTTATATTATTGGCCTGAGATGCCAAAGCAAGTGAAGGACTATATTACATCATGCAAAATTTGCAAGTAAATAAAGGCTCCGAATTTGTCAGTAATGACCTGCCTGTATTGACTGTAAGGATCCAAAGGAAGAATGATAAATTTTCAATTGTTTAGTGTGATCTGAATTGGACCGGGTGGGTCTTTATCTCACCTAGTGGGAGTTCTTCTTACCAATTTGTAAAAAGTAAAATTATTTATTGTTACACTATAATCTATGATTTACGTGAATCTAACATGACAGTTTGTTTAACAGTTGTATCAAATTGGAACATAGATATATCGTAATGAACGTATTTTCATGAATAAAGAATGGTAATGTGAGTCATTACAGCACTACATAGCTTCGAAGCAATAAACATACACCCAAAGATGACACGCTTACAGCACAAACATGCCAAGTTTCACAGAGAAAACCCCATCAGATTCTTGTTCGAACGGGGCAATTATTTAAAGGATTTAATTTACTAGACAAATCGGCTGCTGAAGAAATTCCCTTGCTACAGGTATTAAAAACAGGTGAGCTATGATTTTTGCGGATAAGGATCTCTTCTCTGATCCCTATTTTATCTTTATTTAAAATTGATGGAGAAATGAATTGTTTTGAAACTGTTTTTAGTTAATATTTTGATAGTATGGGCTCACACGTGACTAGTTACAATTTAAAATCGTAAATATGTACAGCGAAAAATACCTGTATAAATCGACCACGTTAAATTTGTACGGGAAATAAAATAACGGTCTCACATATGTCTGAACAAATTTTAAGCACTATTTAAATTTTGCGGCACCCCAAACCGAATCATAAATTCACTAGACAAAATAATTAAATTGCAAGTGATGGTGTGAGGAATAATATTGTAGAATAACAAACGAGTACATGCACATAAGTACAAAAATAACTATTTGTCCTCATACATACTAAGGTTAGCAAAAAGTAGTCTGCTACTACGTCTCGTCCCATTGTACGATGTATTAAGTAATTTTTTGGCGCCTTGATATTTTATAAAACTTTTATAAGAGTTTTCCCATTTTACGACATTTGGTTATGTAGGTGTACTAAAAAAGTAGATTTTAACAAATTTTATTGCAAAATTTTATCTTCGTCGTCGTCATCATAATCATGCTTGTGAAATACTACGAGTACATAAATAATCTGTACACTCATTGTTCATATAGCTAATATAATCAATACGTCATTCAACATAAATTGGTTTCCTTTTAGTTTTTTATATTCTGCCCTAGTTCGAGGGGATACGGATAATCTGGAAAAATTTTGTGATTCATCACAAATTATTTTTAATAGAGATGGACAAATCATTTTTTATTTTTGTTTATCATCTTGAATACATACTCGCAAATTGATTTTGTTGCTGCAATATAAATTGTGTTTGTTTATGTATCAATTGGGGACGCGCTACAAAACAACATAATAAGATCCCTCCACACATAATCTTCTTGGCATCGACTCATAGCTTTGTCTACAAATTTTGAAATTTATTTTGGCACGAGCTGATTTTAAATAAGAACCATCAAATTTGTATCCAGAAATGAACGTTATATGGGGTGAGATATTTTGTTGTTTGCTAAATAAAAGCGCAAGTGCAATAAATAAAAAACGAAAACAAAAACCACGTGCAAAGTGTATGGTTGTGCGAACGATAAAAATTAATCTGATAACAAATTATTTATGTATGTATGCACAATGTACAACAGTACACACATATCCAGACAAGAATCTATTTACATATGTTTTTACCAAATTGTCTAGCAGCATTTTAGTGGTTTTTTATGCAGCACAAATTTATACGATAACACTGTACGATTTTTAATTTAATTATTTTAATGAAACTGAACAGAAACGGGTGGAGTGCGTAGAAAACCGTTTGAATTATTGCATCATAGTTTTAGATATGAATTTACTGTAATCCCAAATTCGATGGATCGATATTATCCTGTTCCGCACAATTTTGCATTGTATACATGTATGTTACGATGAAAGTCCAAAATCGGCAATTGTCCGCATAAAAATTGGAAAAAACTGTGTTTTGCTTCAATATCTATGAAGTGGGAGTTCTGTGTGGCAGAAATCGGTTTGCCCTTCTTAAAATCGTTTTTAATCGCGTAAACGAATTTAAAAAATATAAAATTTCTCACTTCATCAGTAACATGGTATACTAGCAATCGACAGCATCGGAAAACAAATACGCTTGTAATGCCGGGGGTCACACCAGCAATAGTATAAAAGCAAAATAGTATAATACAATTAAAGTTTAAATCACTGATATGAAGTTAACATTATTTTAAAAAATAAGTTAATTCTCAAAATATTTATAGATTAATATCTGAAATACGTTAAGAATTGCAAATATTATACTATCGACAGCCGATTTCATATCGCATAGTAAAATAACTAGTCAATATTATTTTACAATTATATTGGGCGTGTGAATATGAGTCCGCCCATTTTTATTAAAATACAACACATTTGCTTGTTTAGAAATTGAAAGAATTATTTATTGAAAGTATGTTCTGCAGCTACAACGTTCCTCGATCTTTCAGGCAATTTATGGATTTCCTCTTTGAAAAAATCCTGGTCTTTGGAGGCGATCCAATCAATAAGCCAATTTTCGATTTCAACGCGAGAACTGATCCGTTGTTCAGAAAGAGTCGAGCTATTTCTTTTGAATACGGCGAGTGGAGTAGAACTTCCCAGTCCTCTCCTATTACATAATCTTTCACAACGTTTGCAACGTGTGGGCTTGTATTATCGTGCTGAAAAACTAATTTGTGTGCCTCTTCACCCATTCTGGTTGTATTTCCTCTATAGCTCGCTTCAAACGTATTAGTTGTCGTCGAAAACATCGCCATTGATAGTTTCTACCTGATTCCAGCAGTTCATAATATACTACACCTTTCTGATCCCACCAGATACAGAGCATAACCTTATTGCAATGAATATCTCGTTTTGGTTGCGATCCATCAGCTTCACTAGGCTTCACACAAGATTTTTGCGTTTGGGATTCTCATAATAAATCCATTTTTCATCTTCAGTAACTATTCAATGCAAAAAAAATACTTTTCTTCTTTGAGATCTCTTTCATTTATTTTATGTGGAACCCAGTTGCCGTAGCTTTTTGAACCACTCCGATCGTTTGTAAATGTCTTGCAACAGTTGATCTATCAACATTTAATGCTACAGACAATTCTGATTTTGTTTGAGAAGAATTTTCAGCCAATAACGTTTCCAATTCAGCATCTTCAAATTTGTTTTCCATGCTCTTTATCTTCAATGCCAAAATCATCAAAACGTAAATTTCCACAAGCAAACGATAATTTTCTTTGCAATAAAGTAATATAATAAAACTTCCCGCAAATGATGTTTATTTGGAATAAAATTCGACATTTGAAGGAGTTAAAAATACTATTTGGTTACACTTCAACCAAATGTCGCATACTGCGTTTGACAGCTGACATCAAGTACTATAGTCAATACCAGTATTGACCATTTATAGTACTAGTAACGACACCTATTGTGAAAGAGCGGAGTCATATTCACACACCCAATACTATCGCCAGTGTGAAACTGATATAAATGCGAAAATATATGCATTTATGCATTTAAGAATAAATTATTATAGTCGACATGACAACATTTAAAAGCTTCCCATCTTATCCCCAGATATATTTTTCATTTGGGAACTTTTGTGTATAAACTCTTTAACGATTTATTTAAATACGTGTGAATTTTTCACACAATTCATACTTTTATACATGTGTTAGTTTATATTTTTATTTAAAACCACAACCAAAAATGTATGAAAAACTCTGTTGAAGAGTTTTAATTGCCTTTTATCAGGTCCACGTTGAACTTCATAGAAAAAAATTGTGTTTCATTTGAAACCATGAGTAGCAGTTGGTATTTTAGACCGTTGGATGAAAAATTTAAAAAGCCACTCAACTCAAATCGGATTCCGAGTCAAATTCTCTGTTCCAGGACGTGTTGAGCTTGATAAAAAACATCTTGTGTTCATTGCACCCCTGGTTAAGTCCTTTTTTATGTTCCGTACTTTACTCTATGTTCTTTAATCATTGTTTTGTATACTGTACTCTAGTAGTTTGTTCTGTATACTAGTAGTTTGCCGATCTAAACCACTCGATGATTTCATATAGGTGTATTATTAAATAAGTTTTCTTACCAGGGGCCTAATTCTTGAAATTGGCGAAAATTTTCGCATTCGGAAATTATTTTGCTTTATATTATTCGGTTTTATCGTCGGTTACTTTGATCATTTTATTAAATTCTTCCGTCCGAAAAATTCCGACTGGGTTAATCGATTCGAAATTATTCCTTATACGGAAACAAATATTAGCAAATTTGGAAACAAATTTTACAAAATGATTAAAGTAGCCTGTGAAAAATTCGAATAATATAGAGAAATTTAAATCAAAATATATTCCGAATACGGAAATGTCCACCAATTTCAACAATTGAGCCCGACTTTCTGGTGGAATTTCATAATTTCATTTCATTCTCATTGCGTCATTTTCCTGGTTCTCTTCAGCCATGGAGAAAAAAACCAAGCCTCTTCCGGTTAGTCAATTCTAAAAGTTAATGTGTCATATATTGTATCTGCGTGTATGATTCATAATCTCATAATCACAAACAGTTTGTCGGCTTTTCCGTAAAACAACAAAAAATTTCTTCGAAAACAAATCTTTCTGAAAATAATAGGAAAACTTAGCCGAATTTTGTTTCGCATATTTCAAAATAAAAAGGATTTTATCAATATTTGTCATTTCAGATTAAATTTTTAGAAAATTATCTGCACCAGTTTTGTTGGAAATTTAATTTAGAATCGATTTGTTTTAACAGTTTTTCGTTAATGTTATAGTGATAAACGAAAAAGTTCTTATTGAAGCTGGGTACGCCGATTTGTTCAGGAATCGCCAATTTATCAGAAAACCTTATAAGTTTGAAGTTTTATTCCGATCACTCAACCTGTTTGGGCTGAATGGTGACCCAATTTTGGTAAAATAACAGTTTATTAATGTTTTGTTCTTAATCGATCTTTTCCGCAGATGCTATACGAAAAAGCTCCTATGGAATCTGAATTGGCTTTCAACCAAATTCACTGGGACCTCCAAATTTTTGAAAAAGCTTAAATACGAGGTTTCATCCAAACCAGTCTATTTGTCTGGACTTTAGAGACGGCACAGACCGAGAGACAGACAGACACTACCTCGAAAACAACTTTTTAAGATTTCGGCAGCATAGCGACTGCAATAATTTCAAGGTCGAACATTTTCATGATTATATACTTACTTTTACTTTGTAAATGAAATTAATAATTACGCCACCCTTGATTAGTTTAATTCAATTTAAGAACCCGCAGTTTGATTCAATCAAATTCGATATTTTTATAGTACCAACCGAGTTCCATTCTATTCGTTGAGAAGACATACATTGAGAAGACGTACATTCGTTAAGATCTCTTCATCCCATCCAATTTACTCATTTTTGAAAATCACTTTCCGAACTCATTTTGGAATCCTATCCTGTATTTAACATACAAAACGAGTTGGATCCCAATCGATAAGAAATGGCTTAGGTTCATTTAAATTGACAATTTTCCAGAGGTGTATCTAAAATTTGTATTACGTTTGTATTTCGGAAACTTTAGATCTACAGTTATGAACCTTATTAACTTCTGTTGTATAATTTATTTGATAGTTTAAAATTGAGACCACAGCTTGACGTTATTTATACAGATTTTGCGAAGGCGTACCAAAAGATTGATCAATCAATTATTATCACTAAGTTGAGGCATTTGGTTTGCCAATTCACTCCCATAGAATGGTTGCATTATTGTCCCAAACGCTTACAACGTGCTATAGGCTTCTTCAAACGAAATTGTAACGATTTTCGTAATCTAATAACTCTAACTTCAATATACGATTCATTTGTGAGATCAATTTTTGAATATACAGCAACCGTATGGTCACCATCGTACCAGTCTAATTCGAATAAAATAGAGAGTGTTCAAAAACAATTTGTTTTATATGCACCTACCATCTGGTAGGGCAACCGATTTTATACTTCCGCCATATCAAGATTGCTTTAATTTATTAAAAATACAACGTTTAGGCTATCAAATGAATATTACAGCTGCAGTCTTTATAGATATATTCGACTCTCGTATCGATTGCACGAGATACCTACAACGGTTAAATGTTTAAGCGCCCGAAGGTTACTATATATCAAAAAATCATCAACAAACTACTGTCTTTCGGAACCAATTTTGAGAGCATCGTGTATACGACATGTTTGCTTTTCTTTTGTCGAGAGATACTCAAGAGAGTTTAAATTCAATTTTGTAATAGACAATAAGTATATAATCATGAGCGTTGTCTTTGATTTTTGTACTTCTTGCATTACCGGTTGTAGTACTATAGGTAAATGAATAAATAAAATAAAATAAAAAATAAAATTCCTGAAATTTGCATCCACCGAAATCGATTATTGGTATTTCAAATTTCACCTTCACCAAGTTTTATTAAAAACGTGCGAGGGAGAATGAGCTCCTAAACGGATTTTTCCGAAATCAGGACTCATTGCAATCGGTTTTCGGACTCTAAAACACCGCCTCACCAGACAACATCAAAATCGTTTAAGGTGGAAGAAAATGTGGAAAAGAGATCAAGTTCAAACCAATAATTAGTCAGCGAATAGCACAAATCAATATTATTAGTCATAACAACCATTATTTTAAAAAGGAGGTGATTAGTACAACCAAACAATGTCATCGTAACGGAACCAATACAACGTGGTGCAACATTCTACAATATGATGGAACATAACGCCATATATCTATTAACGAAAAACACAAGACCCAACTCGTTGCAACATGACGCAATATGGAACAAAATCGCGTAACATGGTGCAACATCACGCAACATGGTACACATCACACAATATCCCTCAATAAGATTCTACAACGCATAGTGCAACATAACGCATTGCATAACGCAACATGACAACCCATCCGGAGGACTCCTAAATGAATTATCCGGAAATCAGAACTCCTTGTAATCGTTTCCTTCGAAAAACCTATCCTACCAAATTTAAGAGGGATCCGGGCATTCGAAAACTTTGACTCACCACAAAAGCAAAGAAAGGGAACCCGGGCCATCGCACGATCCTCTGAACGTTTTTGCCGAAATGTGGACCAACCGCAATCGATTCCTGGCGATTGAACCAAACCACCCTCCCCCCCACTCGTCACCAATTTTTATAAAAATCGTGCGGGCCAAAAAATTAAAAATTAGGACTTGGACACCTCCGTAGGCCCCTCTATACGAAGTTTTACAAAACCAGGACTCATCGCAATCGATTCCTGGTACTCGAAAAAATCCCTCAGCAATTTTCATCAAAGTCGTTTGAGCTGAGGCCCCACTGGAGGATCCCCTAAACGAATTTTCCTGAAACAAAGACCCATCGCAATTGATTTCTGGTGCTGGAAACCCTTTTAAACTTTGCTGTATATATTATATGACGATCATCAAATTAAACACATCATAGCGGAAAATGGTAAAATTCTGGACCTTAAAAATGAAAAACAATTTTCTAAATTAAAGATAAATAAACAAAGTTCACGCTCAGCAGAATGAACATTTATATTTATAATAAAGTCAAAAAAAACTTTCATAGTACTTGTATGAAAGTTTTTTTCGTGTTAACATTTTACAGGCCTGTCTACATACAAACTACATATAATGTGATATGGCCGTATACATACACAGGCACCGACAAAACTAATAGAAAAACTAGCAAAAATATATTTTTGTTGAAAATGTATGTGCTGCCATCTGTCAATATCTTCTGATACTTAGTCTTACTGTAACGTCTTATTAAGTTTTTTGTTTCTAAGAAGTTCGAATTGAACTTAAACCAGAGATCAGAACCGAGCAGAAACTTTCCGATCACCACAAACAAAATCTTATCTTATTATAACCCTTTCCACGCCTGTCATTTCATTAATTACTATGTTTTTACAAAACGGACCAATGTGAGTCGGCCTTAGTGAAATTTATCTATACTCCCTACGTAATTATGTTATGTTGATGTTATGTTATGGTTTTGTGTACAAATTTGGTGGTTTGAACTATAATATAGAAAAAAAGTCGAATATTAATTTATGTCCTCTCTTCGCAAAAGCGAAGAATAGAGGGAACACACGAAATTTCGTTGTTATTTTCCGTTTTTAAATTCTCGTTTCGATGATCAGTAATCAAACAAGCAAACTAGAAAAAATAATATAATACTCGTATGTTTTAATGGTTTTTGGCTCGTTTTTATTATTAAAATAATTACATGTTATGCTTTCATCAACTCAATTCGACATTATTATGAAAGCTAATGAAAATTTAATAAACAAAATTTCGTTCACAAAATATACAAAGCTCATAAGTATTAAAGTAAGTATTAAAAATAATAAATTTAGAAAGCTTTTAATTAAAATAAAAATCAGGAAGACCAAAACAAATTAGACCAAATAATTATACACAATTCCAATATAATTCGGGAAGATGGGAAGTTCGAATCAAATAAGTGCACTTTCGGAACATATTAGAAATACCAACCATAACATTATTTTGGAAGATGTAAACATTTTAGAAAAACAACCAAATTTCAGGAAAAGATCTATTTTGAAATGCTACATATAAAATCTTGTTCAAATTCTATTAACAAAATTACCGATTACGCTTATATTGGCAATTCATACGATCTATTTTTATAATTTGATTTTTTGCTTTTACACATTTCCAATATTAGTTAATATGGAAACAATTATTTTCATTTTAAGTTTTTTCAAGTCAAATTTTATTTTGTAAAGTGTTTTTTCTGTAGATACGAAATTTGTTGCCTAGCTAAAATAAAAAATATATTTTTCTAGTAGCTAACGATATCTACAGAAAAATAGCTACATTTTAGATAGCCTTGATTTCGTTTTTATTTTGTATAGAAAATATTTTTTTGTAAAATTGTTTTATTATTCTTTTGAGAATGGAACCGAAAAGGTTCCGAAAGCTAAAGAAATAATAAAGTTAGTTTTTAAAATTGAGCTAATTACTGTTAACTTTAATTAGTAATATACTTGATCGTAACTCATTTCCTTTAAAGAAATGCTCGATACATTGGAACTCCTCAGCATATTGGCCTTCAAATGTGCCTTACATTTATGTTTACTACAAAGAGGCAAACACACGGATAGTTTCGTTTGGGTACTACACAATTATAAGAAGTTTAAAGAGCTGAAATATATCTATATAGGATCAAAGATAATTGACCAGTAGACATCAAGCCTTTCGCAATAAAATCTTCAAGGCTCGCCATATTATTAAACACGAAATTTACAACGCTCCGATACGACCAAGTAATACATTAGTTTGCGAGTCTTGAACGCTAACGACACGTGATATCTCAACGATCGCTCTCAATGAAAGTAAACTTCTTCGGTCAAGAACAGTGCTTGATTTACATCAATTACTTGCTGACCTCAACCACTTGCGACATCCATTCATGCGTCCATTGAATTTATCAACCAAAGAGCCACCATGCTAACTGTAATTAATGAACTCCCACCTGACGTTGTAGATGTTCTTTAGAAACTAACTTCTTAATTCAAACCACTTTTCTTAGTAGAGCCAATCAGTTTTGGGCATCATGACGGTTGTCGTTAGAACATCTATTATAGAACGCAACAGTTTAAGTTTTCCTTTGCCCAGAGTGACCTCGATGTGAAACCAGTTAGATGACTCCGTGTTTTCCGAGTTCTTTACAGGGTGGCTGAGACCAAATGTTACTGACTTCACTCTGCTGTCATTTGTGTAGTTGTCATTTTCGCGCGTCAATTTTTTAACAGATTGAAGTTTGGTTAGTTGTTTACATGTGGTCAACAAATAATTGTTCTAAAGTAATATCTTCATAAAAAAATCGTAATGGAATTCAAACGTAATAGTTTACTTGCACTGTATTTGGGTGGAAATTCACAAACAGCAATAGTTCGTCAGCTCCAGCATTTGAATGTGAATAAAATGTTTGGGTATCGAACCATAACTCGATACAACGAAACTGGTAGCATCGGTAAACGCAACAGAGGTGGTCCTAACAAGACAGCAACATCAAAAGAAATGATACGAAATGTGAAGAAACGAATCCAACGAAATCCTCGTCAAAGTGCCAATCAATTAGCCGCACGTCTACATGTTTCATGATACAGCATTCAAACCATATTGAAAAATGAACTGCACTTGAAGCCCTACAAGATACAAAAAGTTCAAGATCTTACGGAGGCACAAAAAAAAGTTAGGCTTGAAAGAACACGAGCATTGAAGGCCTTGGCCGAACGTGACGAGATTCCTAAAATTGTTTTTTCTGATGAGAAAATTTTCACCATTCAACAGTATGTGAATAAACAAAATGATCATGTTTGGTTAGAGCACGAGTCCAACGATAATTTGGACACAAGAGTTGTCATGCGCAAGTAATCACCAGCTTATGTTATGGTTTGGGCTGCAGTGACTGCAGATGGACGCACTCCTCTGGTTTTCATCGAACATGGAGTCAAGGTAAACCAAGAGGTGTACCGCCAAAAGATCCTAAACGATGCTTTGCTACCTTGAGCACGTAAACACTTTGGTACGAACCGTTGGACATTCCAACAGGACTCGGCACCGTCACACAAAGCTCGAGCGACACAGCAATTTTTATAAAATTGCGTTCCGCGGCTGATTTCGTCGAAAGAATGGCCACCATATTCACCAGGGGGTGAAGGTGTCCACTAAAAATACGAAAATGTTGATGCATTGAAGTCTGCTCTTGTTCGAGAATGGAATAAAATTCCGCAAGCTCACGTTCGGTCAACACGCAATGCTTTCCATGGAAGACTGAATCAAATAATCAGAGCCAAAGGAGGTCATATCGAGCAGTAACATGTTTTACATAAAATGTAATATGTTTTCAACATATTCCACGAAATTTCAATACAAAATAGTCAACATTAAATAAATTACAGCGTTTTCATTTGGTAGCACTTGGTCTCAGCCACCCTGTAATTCGCAACACTGCAAGACAACAAAACAAACCGATCGTTTTCTGAAATACCAGAGACTACCTAGATTCCGATTAAGTGACAAATGATAAATTGGCATTGTGTCAAAATAACAATTTAGTTGTAAGTACTAAAAAGCGATGCTTGAGATGAGAGGATCGACTGATCGTCGTAGAGGAAAGACGTGTTTTTGTCTCTCCTTTAAATAAATTATTATTAATATTTTAATTCAAATCAGTTTAGGAAAGTGTAGTGTGAGAGTGATGTGCTATTTTTGAGTGAGTTTTGTTCTTTAGAAGTTCACCTGTTAATACAGGTGAATTGAGACAGTTATTATGAAAATTACGTTCACTTCAACACATATACAATCAGAGAAGTATCTTTTTATTCTAATTTTCATTCTAATTATTTAAAAGTTAATTATTTATTATTGTTATTGTTATTATAACTATTTACATATATGTGAACGGTAATTTATAATCGTATACATAGAAACTGACATTTCAAGGGAATTCCCTTTGTATGTAAATGTACTTAAGTACATAAAATATTGGTACCCGAGAAACCAAAATTTGAAATTACAACAGATCGAATTGTAACTTACCCAATAAGCGATCATTTGTATACTCAAAATGGGTTGCCACCGTATTGTGACAAAAATGACTTTTTGTGGAATAATATAAATTGATAAATATATAAAATGTTAATGAAAGGAGGAAACAGTTTTCTGCCACGGGAAATTTATCATTTGAGCTGAAATATGTTGGTTTGTGTTATCCATTTGGATTTTTATTTAAATTTAATTACATTTTCATAACATATTTTAATAATTTTCACTTACTTTAAACAATTCTATAAATTGAAATTTTGTCGAAAGTCCTGATTTAAAACAATAAAGTTGTCGGCAAATATAATTCAATTTATTTTTATTATTATTTAAAATTTATTATTTATTTTTTTTTTACATACCGGAAGGTCAGGGAAGATTGTGATTGCAACATTCTTGATCAGTGGGTCTATTTAATTAATTACGATGTGAGCATAAACTCAATACAATCAAATATGGTAACGATCCAAAGACGTTTTGCTATGGAATGTTATTTTTCGACGATCTTTCTGGTTGAATTCAGGTTATGTTTTAGTGAAGTTGTGTGAATGTTAGATATAAATTAACCCTGCTTTTAGTTGGATGAATTTAAATATAGGTAGCTGAATGACAATACCGAATCTAAAATTTTTTTTTTGTTTTTTTTTTTTTTTTTTTATTTTTTTTTTATTTTGACATTATTGACGGAATATTTAGGTCATCATATGTATAATAAAACTGCCGTGTCATTACGAACGTGAAGTCCCTCGGTTAGATGGTGTTGGATGGGAAGATAGGGCAAAATAAGGTTACAAGCAGTATGTGATGAGATGACCCATAGATGTGAATTAAATAACCTAACCAGTCTAGTAGGACTGATGCCGAATACATATGATGAATATTAGTATCCTTTACCTCAAACACAACTAACTTACATTAATTAACTAACAAACTCTAATCTAAAGTGTGAATTTAATTGAGACTAACATTCTAATATATTTAAGTAGTTAGAAAATGACTTTGCTGCGGTTCGCCCTAGTCGTTTCTGTGACTAACATCCTTTCCTAACTAACCTTATATGTTAAGGATGCAGGCAGGGCCTGGGCCCGCATGATGCTGAAATATTATTCGCATTCAGATATAATTTATTATTGGATTGTTGATATTTTAGGACTATGGTAACGTACCTAGGATCGCCGTTATGGCTGGCCTGTACGCCTCTATCATATCATATCATATCATGTCATAAGTACTAAAAAGCGATGCTTGATTACTTTAGGCTATTGCATTGGTCAATTTACAACAACAATTGCATTATATATTAATCCGAAATAGATCCTCATAATTACAGAAAGTAAATGGATTTACCAAAACCCAATCCAATTTTTCTAAAGGTTTGTACTAAAATATTAAAAGTGATATTTAAAAAAAACATTTTTACTTACAAATTTTGAAGCCAAAAACTAAATGGCTGTTGATTTGGAAAATTTTAAATCCAAAACTAAATTCCAATCCACTTCTAGCAATGGAAACGCTTTTTACCAATATGTCACGAAAAATCTGGTGACACATAGTACAACATTGTCATCTATTTAATTTTCGATGACATTTTTTATCACAGTAATATGAATACAAGGTTTTTATTGAATTAAATCGAAATTATGAAATTCAAAACTAAATACTTAATAAAATTGCAGTTATTAACGATATTCAATTACCTAACATGTAGTTTGTGTGTGTGTTGGAAATACATACTGAAAATTGTCGGTGACAATTTTTGTCCTAATAAAATGTCATGAAAAGTTATCGGTTTTTTTTAATCTAGCTGCCTGACCATATATAGGGTCTAAATAATTTTTTTTTTTTTTAAATGCAATAAAACAAAAAGTTCTCAATATTTTATCAAATTTATTTTTTCATTGTAAAGAACAGTCCTTCCGATTAATTATGGAATACTATTTCATTCATATGACTGCCTCGGCTGGCCTTGACGTACCCCATACGGTCGGCCCAATTTTTGAGCACATTTTCGATGGTATGCGGCATTATGTCTTCAATGGCAACGCGAATATTGTTCTTGAGAGCGTCTATCGTTGCTGGTTTATCGGAGTAACACTTATCTTTGACGGCACCCCAAAGATAATAGTCCAACGGCGTCAAATCACAGCTCCGAGGCGGCCAAACCACATCAGCGTTTCGGCTGATAATTCGATCTTCGAAGACAGTGCGCAAAAGATCAATTGAAACGTGTGCTGTGTGGCACGGAACGCCGTTTTATTGAAACCAAATGTTGCCTATGTCCTCCTCTTCAAGTGCCGAGAACAAAAAATCGTTTACCATGGCGCGGTAGCGCCCACCATTGACCACGGCGGCACCTTGCACATTTTTAAAGAAAAATGGCCCAATGATGCCACCGGACCAAAATCCGCACCAAACAGTCACTCGTTGAGGATGCATCGGCTTCTTTACGATCACGTGCGGGTTCTCCGTGCCTCAAATGCGACAATTCTGCTTATTTACATAGCCGCCAAATTGTTGTTTACAATAATGTTTCAATATTTCCCAGCGTTGTTCAAGCGAATACAGAACCATTTTCGTTCAGCGGAAGGATAAAACTAACTTTATGTCAAATCAGAAGTGACATAACCCTTACCATACTCAAAAAAACCGCTAGTTCAAAAATAAAATTTATTTGGCCCACCCTGTACATTGCGAAAAGTATTGTATTTAAAAAAGGCTGACTTAAAAATGATATTTTTTCTGACTTAAAACCAGCGTTTTTATTTCATTTTAAAATTGACTTAAAATCTGTAATGAAAATGAAATAAAAAAAACTGACTTTATTAATGCATATCACAAGTCATTTTGAAAATGAAATAAAATGTGAATTTAAGATGGAAATAAAACGTAAAAAATTTGCAATTGTTGTTTGCACAATTTCATTAATAAAAGCATTAGTTTAAAATTTTGAATAAACAAATTTAAATTTAGTACATTTTCTTAAAAACATGAAATTACGCATGCATTTCTATGTTCTATTAAAAACAAATGCAAATTTTATGTTTATAATCCTAGTGTTCAGTCGGGCAAAATTGATAAAAAGTATCACGATATTTTTTATCAGCTTTTGCCATAAAACGCAAATGAGAATATTTTTGATTCTGGCTGTCAAAATGTGTGAACATTTTATTTCTAATGTTTTTCGTTGTGAATTTACATGGACAGTTTGCTCAATTTTAATATTATATTTTCGTATTAGACAGCAATAAATTAAAAGCAAACATATTTCAATGCATCGCATATAATCATCATATATAATACTGTGGGCAAAAAATAGTAAGACTTTGTTCATAATTTTAAAATTCTTTATTTATTTCCCAAAATCTATTTCGTCCCCCTCAAAGTAATCCCCCCCCCCCCGGCCTCGAAACAGTTGTTAAACTCAATTTCCGGAATAGCCTCCAATGCGCGTAACGATTCACGTTTAATGTCTTCAATTGACGCAAAACGGTTTCCCCGGAGTGGTAGTTTGAGTTTGCTGAACAACCAGAAGTCACACGGAGCTAAATCAGGCAAATACGGTGGTTACGGAACGATATGGATGGAATTTTTGGCGAAAAAATCACGTAAAACCAATGCAGTATGAGAAGGTGCATTATCGTGGTGCAAAAACCAAGAGTTGTCGACCCATAATTCCGGCCTCTTTATACGAATAGCCTCGCGCAAACGACGCATAACACTCAAATAGTATTCCTTATTGACAGTTTGGCCGGTCGGAAGGAAATGTGCACCACACCTCGATAATCGAAGAAAACTATCAACATCACCTTGATTTTTGACTTGCTTTGACGTGGTTTTTTCGGCTTCGGCTCACTTTTAGCACGATATTCGGCCGATTGATCGTCTGTTTCCGGGTCGTAAGCATAGATTAAAGACTTATCGCCAGTTATAATACGTTTCATGACATCCTGGTAGTCGGAAAGCATTGTTTCACAGACGTCAACGCGACGCTGTTTTTCCAAAAAATTGAGTGATTTTGGAACCAATCGTTTTCACTGATCCTTCCGATATTTCAACGATGCCAGTAAGGTCTCTGATTGTTAATCGTCGATTCTCGAGCACCAATTCCTTGATTTTATTAACGTGTCGCTCATCAGATGATGTTGATGGCCGTCCTAGACGTGGTTCGTCGTCAACACGTTCTCGACCCTCTTTGAACGATCTGTTCCATTCAAAAACACTTGCTCGCGACATACAATTATCAGCGAAGGCCTTTTGCAACATTCTGAACGTTTCGGCACCACAAAATTGATTCCGCACACAAAATTCACTCATTGTAAAAATCGCCGAATGCACTTTTTGTACTTCAGAAAGATAAGCGTATACTAAACACTAATAATTATTTTGATGTGACATTTGGCACAGATGTCACTGACAGTCATACCAACATAGAAAAAAAATATTTCGACGAATGGTTTTCCGCGCGAAATTTAAATTAAAAAGTCTTACTACTTTTTGCCCACTGGAGGAATATCGAGTGGACGACACCTAGATTCTGTGACAGTAGAATTTCTTGTTGGCTATGTGACAAGGTGGGTCGCTTCTTGTGGCACTGCTAGGAAAACTGATGAAAGGGGTGTAAATTATTATTTTCAAGACGTTGAAAATCAAGGGAAGCCATAGCCTTGACAAAGTATGAGAACTCACATAAAGGGCGCAGAAGCTGGTTTGCATAATTGGTTAATCTTCAACCCTCTTTCCAGCTATATAACCCAAGTTCTGAACTTCACCCACAATTCCAATGCTCAAAAATAAACTAACTATATAATATACTTAGTTTTATTCACAATCAAATGATGAAACCGAAAACTTAATAGGACACACCCAAAGCAAAATCGGACCAATTCGAAACGAAAAGTTACTTCCAATATCCCAACAGGATCGTCATTCGCGGCACGCTAATGACATGAGCGACAGTCAAGCATGACACGTTTATAGACGTTTATCAGCAAATGGGATTAATTTTCGTTTGTGACAGGTCTAAGATTAATCGTTTATGACATGTCTGACTACAATGATATGCGATATATCCGAGATGGATTGTTTATGTTATGTCTAAGATAATTTTATATGGTGCACATGGCATCACTCGTATGATCTCGGCATGAGACTCTGTTCAGAGAGACTCTCAGTTCGAGGTAATTGCTATGAAAGTATCTCTTAAATGCTTTATTTGTTCCTACTTTAGGCCTGTTAGATGTTAAATTTTTGTTACAAGTCATGGTCTGAATGAGGCATATGAGACAAGCTATTAGTTCTTAGGTTAAACACCTTTTTCTCTCTGAGTAAGATCATTACAGTAAAACATACAAAATGCAAAAAGGAGTTTAGAAGAATTGATTCTCCACTAAATCATCTCGCTTGAAATGCTTAACGTTCGGTTTATACAGATAAACTTGTAGCACTCAAAAGCGTCTTCGTTACCTACTATGGCGCGGTGAATAGAAATCAGTACATTATCCCATACGTTTCTATTTTTACTAATTTTTTCAAGAGTGCATGAAAAAGAAAAAGGAAGTTTTTTCTCGATGTTTGAAGGAATGTTAGACTAAATCGTCGAACACGTTCGACAACAAGTGTGGGACATGTCATTAACATTTCTTCTTTCATGGTCTTCATTTAATCTCAACTAAGGCCGAAAACACATTGTAGTAAATATTCGAAGTCTACTGTGGAATTCATTTTCACTGAGATTTTTAAATTACAAATCAAACACACCAACTTAATTCCACAAATACGAATTATTTTATTTATCCCGACCGGTTTCGACCAATATTTATGATCATTATCTAGGTTCGGTTGCAACTGTAACCTTCCATCCGGAAGTACACCTTAAGAAGAATCTTCGTGAGTTCTAAAATAGTACTTGTATGAAAAATTTAACATTTAACAGGCCTAGCTAACCCCATATCAGCGTTCTCCTACAATGCAAAATAGGAACATATAAAGCATTTAAGAGTCACTTTCATAGCAATTATCTCGAACTAATTAACAGAGTCTCATGTCGAGATGATGATTACTGTCGTTGACAGTAGACTGTGATAGACCTGTAGCTCAGATGAAAAACTCAAAACCAAAAGTGGTCGTCTGCTTCCAGTTCCCCTAAACAGCGTTATTTGAGTAACATCCGTATCATAAGAAGCAGATGGCGTTTTTGTTGTTTTCTGTATAAAACACAAGTATTACCTTAGAACCACAAGAATTTTGCACTGGTGTACCCATCGTTTCCCGATATTCCTATGTTACCACCAAATTGATGTTTCCTGGGCAACACAAGTTCATTAATACATGCCTGGGTGTATTCATAGTTGCCAAGGTAGCTACTTCACTTTCCTTGGCCTCGACAATTTGGTGAAAGAATAGAGTATTAATTCTGCATTTTTAATTCGATTAGAAGTTATCCAGCATTGTGGCAATTCCAAAGTTAAAATTAGGTATAAGAATTTATTTTTGCTATTTTAAAAACTTCATGATTGGCGGTATCAATAATGTAGAAACTCGTCAGGCTGCAATGTATGCCAATATGCTTGGGAAAATGATAAGCTAGCACATCCCGGCACTAATTTGTTGTTAGAATCGTGTCCAACCATAGCAATTGAGTAACATAACACAATTGAGGAACATAATTTAATTGTATCCACTTCTGTAAGGTTTGGGCTACTATTTTCAACTACATATTATGATACCTTGTTGACTTACAAATAAAACGCAAACTGTTGCATTCAAATACTCATTTTAATTCATTTCATTTTAATGTGTACACTTGCATAAAAGTTTATCCCATACAAATTATGCTGGTCCAATAGTTAATGTTCTTTGTTCAAGTAAGTCTTATAAAAAATTATACATGTAGGTATCATATATTGTAATGATAAAAATTATATAATGATAAATATAAATTAAACAAAAACAAACGTTATAATTATATTTCTTATTCAATATATAAAAAAAACTAAATTGAAACTTAATTTATATTCGTCTCGTTTAAAGGCCTATCTACGGCGGGTGGCTTGTGTAACAAATACAGCACTATAATAGTTGTAACAGCACTTACCAGAAATATTACATCGAACCATCGATGGTAAAAGTTAAAATGCAGTCCCCCTAATACTTCAGTTATAATTACACGATATTCGGGTGGAACATTCATTCGCATCAACAGCACTGATGAACAAAAATACATTCCCATTATTTGAGCAAGAATTAAGACTAGCGTATTCGACGATTTGCTCGATGAAATTTTATAGAAAAATTTTGTTAAGGTAAGCAACATTCCACGAATTGAAGTTATTACGATGCATCCGACTAAAAAAAATGAAACGTGTTGACTCCAAAATGCGACATCCATTTCTAATCCTAACCAATGTACAGCTATCCCAATTCCCCGAGTTACCGGATCTTTTCGACCAACGCGATCGAAAATTATATTTATCGTACAAATTACGATTTTCCAAATACAGTACAAACTAAAGAAATGGCCTAGTACATTAAAATACTTTCCTTGAAGGGTTTGAGCCCATTTTTGACGTTCCTGCATTGATCGCATTGAATGCACTTCGAGAAATAGTTGTCGAGAAAATTCTTCAAGGCTTGAAATTTCTAATCGCAATTGGCCTATATCTGGAAAACAAATATAAGAATTACTGACTAAAAAACAATTCCTGTACTACTTACTCTCAGCGCCAGGCGGTCGATTTGTTACAGAACTGATCATTCCCCAAATCCCACTAGAGCCTCTACTTTGAGTTTCTCGAGATCTCCTTCTATCTAAAGCAATTCGTTTCTTCTTCACCAGAATCATGTCCATCGTCTGCATAAGCTTACGCTCAATATTTAAGACGTCGCTTTGATGTACTTGCTTTATAAAGTACGTCATGTTAATATACGGAAAATTAACGGCACCAAAACCCGATAAAATAGCCATTACTGTAACTCCCACCACTCCCGTTCGCGATACAGCTTGCTCAATTGTAAATATTCCTTTTGCCACACTCAATAATGGAAATGGATCCCCAATTTTCCAAAATAGATATAAATAGTAAAAGAATACAAGTGTGGTTAAAGGCCCGACCCATCTTTTCGGTACTGGAAACAATAAAGAAAATTGATAAAATAAAATGGCAGGGCCCCAAATAATCAGTTGGCAACATAACCTACCAATTCTTATATTGCTAATAACAGAATACGCTATATAAAATGGAATTAATGCGATCACCATGAACAAGAGAAGCGTCAAACCTAGACGCCAATGAAAATATCGTGATGACGAGTCTAGAAATCCGATAATTTCGAATATGATGAGCTCGAACATCGTAAGCGATAGAGCAAATGTCACTGAAAATATAATTTGTACTGATATATTCCTTACTTCATAGTCACGAAATAGTTGTTTTACAAAAAATATCCATCCTCCCGCCATAAATATTATCTGAAATATAGTTTAGAAAACAATTACACATTTCAAATGGGATGCATTCGAAGAGGGAAATAAGGTGCTTACCTGTGATACAAACACAATAATGGTATCCCCTATAAATGTCATCCTTAGATATTTATTTTTGAAACTTAACTATTCTAAATATGTTTATCTTTTAATTAAATAACATCACATAAAAATTTATTTATATTTATTTAAATTGTCTCTACATAATTTTTATGTTTTGTTGGTAGATGTTTTTGAAATTCAACTTTTGACAGATTTGACATAACAAGTTGGCCGGTTTATTTATTGTAAATACATTTTTGTGACCAACGTGACATCTAATGACAAACACTATAACTAATAACATGTTCATATGTTTCTTGGCTTAATTTTGAACGCAAAATAAAATCAAAAAATTGTATAATCGATACATTTTTATTTAAATTATAACTAGATACTTAAGGTCTATATAACATTTTCATCTTAAAAATGATTTTCCGCACGATTTACATCTAAAACCAATGGAGCTGTTGTAATTCGAGCATAAGGACTAGCAGCTCCCAACTTTTGAAGCTGACCACGTCTCGACGGCCGGATTCCCATCACAATCAAATATGTTGCACCCGCGCATAAAAATAAGAGCAATAAAACCAGTAACCCGTTTAAGGCTCGATATATCCATGAATTTGGATTCCGACACTGCAATTTTGATTCATCAATTTCGCGCAGTGGTATACCCTTCAATCCCGCAGGCTTAACACATTGCACTTTTGTGTCAATATTTAAATTTTTAATCCATTTTATTTCACAGTCACACAACCATGGATTACCAGACAAATCCATCTCGACAATATTCTCGAAAGCAAACGCCAGTGATGAATTTAATGTGCGTAATTTGCATCCTCGAAAATTCAAGACCTCCATTGAAGTATCCGTTTCATTTAGTATAACACCTACTCCAAAAGCAAACTGGCTAAATTTAACTAAACTTTTTGATCCTTGAAAACTTAGAGATGCTAATTTTGGTAATCCAAATAGGGAATAATCTTGGACATCAGTCAGGACCGGCATATCTTCTAGCAGAAGCACAATCAATTTATATAAATGTGGCAAAAACTTGGCGGTTAAATTTACAAACGGATTTCCACTCAAATCGAGCAACTCAACGTTTCGGGGTATATCGGGTGCCGTCGAAAAATTATTAAATCGTAAATAAATTTTCTCAAGTCCTCCACCAATTCGTATATTAAGCGAATACAAATTACAATTGTTCATTTCGAGCTGCTGCAATGTGGTAGTGACTCCAAACGTTAGAAATAAATCGGAATCTTTAGGGGTTTCAAACGTTGCATTTAAATTATTATTCGACAGCCGTAACGTATTTAATGAGACTAGCGGTGAAAAGACATTCGATTGGATAATTTTTATAGCGTTAAATGATAAATCCAACTCTAATAGTCTATTAAGATCGTGAAATGCATTTAACGATATCCTCTCAATTTTATTGTGGCTCAAATCGAGACGAGTTAAATTGGCAACATCAACAAAATTATGTTCGTCAATGCTGAGTATATCATTGTGATTCATTTCTAGATTGCGCAATCGTTTTCCGCTAAAATTTGGGATGTATCGAAATTTATTCCATGTAATCGACAGAACTTCAGCGTTTATTGGTAGACTTGCTGCATCAAAATTTGTTTCGTCAAAATTATTAGCGGCACATTGAATATCTAAATATGTAATGCCCCATGGTTGTGAACTATTTTCTGTACATTTACACGATTTTGGATTATCTACATCACAAATATTGGTAATTTTACTATCTAGACTTAACACTAGCTCAAATAAAATTAATATAACAAGTAGTTTGGTAGTTGGCCTCTTCATGTTTATCGGTGTTGAACAGTGGATGTATAGTGCATGATTTGATTAATAATTTATGTGAATCTGGAAAATTTAAAAAAGCTCAATTAGTACGTTCCGTTTGCCGTTAGTTTATGTGGAGACCGGATAAGATAAATCTGGATTGCATGTTGAATTTAGTCTTGAATAAAAGTGTTCAGACTAGTAAACTTGTCATTTTATACAATTTTTCCTATCTTTACTTAGAACTGATATTACATTATCAATAAATCGAATCAAATAAACCGATTGTAAGTTAACTTAGTTATGGATATCACAGTGACTCTAAACTTTTGTACAGATAACAGAAGTATTTTATTTAAAAAGTGTTTGGAACCACTGAATTCAACATCAAACCCTAAACATTGATTAGAAACATCTATTATTATTGTTTACTTTTATTTCTAAGAATTTTTAATCACCATAATTCGGACAGTTGAGTAATGAATCATTTCCAGGTACATGAGGAGTTGAATCACATTTTCAACGTAAATATTGGCGTACATTTCTAGATTACACTATTTACATAACGTATAGTTAAAACAAAAATTCTGAAAACTCTTTAAAACTCCGTTAACAACGGCCCACTATAATATTTATGCACAACATTCTTACCTGTTTTGTATTAATCACGTCTTACTATTAATAAAAACAACTTTTTTCAATTAAAAACTTGCTTTATAAACTACTTTACTGTCTCGGTAATCCACAAAAGTGAAACCTCGCTAAATATTTTATTTAAACTTATAATGTTATCAAAATGATATCTAATTTGTTGCGACTTTCTGTTATCAGTACCTAGAGAGGTAGATATCAATGTGTTGGGTTGGAAACCTATTTGATAACAATATTTATCAACCAAAATAAACAATAAACACGACATACAGGTGATTCTTACCGGTGAGCACCATACCATTGCTAGACGTAATAGACATTTGCTGAACTTTATACTTCCACCACCAATTTTAAAATACATGTAAGATTTTAATTTTGTTTTTAAGTTTTATTTACATAAATATTAGGATTTTGTACAACAAATTTTTTTCATATGTGTAGTTTGGAATGTGTTTGCTTCTTATTTCTTTCACTATGACGCGAAGCTATAAATAAACTATAAAGGTAAGTTTTCTGAGAGTAACAACAAAAAAAATTACAAACAAAAACAAAAAAAATTAGTAAAAAAAAGCTGCACAACATTAGTGACAATAGTTTAGCATCTGTTACATGTGAGAGTAAGTGCATCATACAGCTGCATCATATTAAACATGTGAGTAATTTGGAGGCACTGTTGATAATGGCATAGTGTTTTGCATATTTTGATTTTTCTTAATTGTTAAGAACGTCCATGACGATCCATAAAGTGAATCAGCGTATTGTGCTCGCTTATTTCTACCCAACGTCTGTTCGTATTGCCGACTTTGTACGTTCCACTCGTCACGACAACGTTCTCGTTGATTTATTGCTTGTCTGTGTTGCCATTCGTAGTATAAAAAAATAAGAGTACCAACTAGTAATACAGCTATGATTATCACAACTAAAATTATGTTATTATTATTGATTACGAAAAATGTGGGCACTGTTAGTACAATGAGCAAGAGTACTATGACAAGTGCTACTAATATTCCTAAGCGGTAACAGCCATATTGACGTTCTGAAAAATAAAAAGATTTTAAATTAATGTTTATGAAATTTCAGTCATAAAGTTTTTAGAAATTTAATTTAATGTTCTAAAACAATATTCAATTTTTTCGACTACAACATAATGATCACTATTTTCTTCTCTTCATTAGTGAAATCGGAAATGAACGATAAATCAGGCATAAGCATATAAATGATAGCAACGCGGATCGATAGAGGTTTTTTTGTGAATCTTAAATGCACGCTTCGAGCGCTTATTGGAATTAAGCGTGTGGAGCGTTAAAGAGAAGTTGAAAAGATGGACGAGTGTTCAGATTGAAATGTAATAAAATTTAATAAAATACAATGTTATAAAATGAAATTTAATATCGTGATCGATAACGAACATATGCTCCCTCACCAAATACAAATCAGATGATGTGGAAGATTTGATCTTTGTTGAGTTATAAATCATCATGGATAACATGTAGTCGTAAATCGAGTAACTACTTTCATTATAAGAAAAGTCATAAAATTACAGAGAGATCGAATGATGGCAAAAGGCAGAACAGAATTAATCTTGTCATGATTACAAAAGACGCTCCACAAGAATAGTAGACGTTAGATACTTATGACGTCAATATCGTAGACATTTCTAAATATAACGGCAAATAATTCACATTTGTGAATCGGTGACAGGAAAGAAATAATAAAACATTTAGTTCCATCTACGCGGAAAATAGTAAATTGAGGTGTTGTTACGCCAAAGGCGTTGATCTTATTAAAGACTTCCACCCAAAATACACAGCCATTAAAGGCAAAAATGGGAAGCATAGAAGAAACGTGATCCATGTTCCTTCTGTATGGTATTCCTTTTTCCGAAATCGACTCAATCGGAGTGCCAAAGTGATAACAGTTCGAGCTATTGCTCCACCTTTTAGGATTTCTGTCCCGCATTCGACAGTAGCGAAAGTATAGGTAGTACTTGCAATTAGTTAAATGATCATCATAGGATTTTAAATGTAAAAAATTGATATTTGCATTTTTATCCCTTACCAACCACGCGCCATACTTGAAGTAAAAACACCCCCTGTAGTTACTAGAACCAAAAAACAATACATTTTCCTTTTCATTTAAGGTCCAGCAGAAAATTAAAACTTATATTCAATTCACACACACACACACACACACACACACACACACACACACACACACACACACACACACACACACACACACACTTAAACAAATTAACAAATTAATTTGTTAGTTGACCAACAGTGGCGCCCAACAAATTAATTATCACTTAAACAACCACCAGAAAATTTTATTAAAAACCAACTACTATTTCTAACTCAAATGTAAAAATATTTGTTTACATCATTTTAGAATGAAAATTAAAAATATATCTCTCAAAATATTGTAAAAGGACGAAAATCATCATAATAGATTATAAACCTCATTAAAAAAACGATACCCTTGTCGTGACTATGACTTTACGTCATTTTAGTAAATTTTGAGTCATTAGTCCATTGCCGTTGGCAAATTATTGCAAGTATTTTTGGGCAGATGTTCAACCGATCGTACATTTGTTAGTTATGCTGTATCCCTTAATCGACTAAATTAAATAATGAAGCTTCTGCTATTATCCACTACGTGGCCGATGAAAATCATTTTATTTACGAGGTTACTTTTTGATGACTTTAATCTTAATAATTTTATTGTAGTGTACGTGTGCTAACTTCGAATGACTAACGATTTATTTTAATGAAAAAAAATATTTTAATGACATCTGATTTTATATTTCACGAACTTCTAGTAGTTTAGTAGATTTAGTAGTCAATTTAGTAGATTAAAGCACGCAGCATTATAAGTAAAACACAAGTAAACAAAATTTGAGTACTTTTCTAACGCCAAGAAAGGGGTCTCTTGTGGTGAATAGCAAAACACATTTTCTGCTTGAAATTTGACTTCACGATTTTATCGTCAAATGTGAATGGTCGTAGCATATCTATGAATTATCCTCCTCGCCGAAGTTATCTTAGGTGGCATCAGTGTAGCTACGTAAAATTGGTCATCATTATGTAATACAATATTTTCATTTGAAAGGTTTCAGGGCAATCGAAATCAAAGCCCATATAAATTCCACTCTGTGGAAGTCTGCTCCTTCATTTACAACAAATTAATATTGGGTGGCAGAGTTTAAACGAGGTCGTACGAGCTGCTAAGATGAACTCGCCATGGTCGACCGGATGAATGATATCATTCATTATCCTTAAAAAAGAAATACAATCAACAACGCAGCTATTTCATCAAAATAATGCACCAGTTCACACACCCATTAATGCGATAACCAAAATCAAAGAGTTAAATTTCGAATTGCTTCTTCATGCACTCTATTCGCCAGAACCAGTTAGCTTCGATTTCTTCTTTCCAAACCTGACAAATTGGTTTAGTGGTAAAAGATTTACCAACAACGAAGAGGTGAAGTCCGCGGTTGGTGGTTATTTTGAGAATCTCGACGGTTTTCACTATAAACAGGGAAAGCAATATTCTTTGTCAGATTGGGTACTTACGGGACTATCCGTGTAACTTGATTATAATTTTTTCGTCTATGGGAGACTGTCAAAACTTCATTGTAGATTGTTCTAAAGCTGAGCACATGATCAATTCCTGTGGTCCAGAGTTTATTCGCCAAAAAGTTGGCAACGACTTTAACGTTCATTTCAGATGAGTTTATTTCAACTCGTATACGACTAATTTAATGGTAACATATCCATGTATTTAAATTCACACTTTACGAAGCACTTATAATATCTTCGTGACAGGTTTGAGAGGAAAATTATCTAATCTATTTATATATAGTTCAAATAAAGTTGACGAAAATCTAATACATTACGAAATTACTCCAGAGACTTCTTCATCTAAGACCATGTTGAAGGATCGCAATGAGCGTGTCCGTCGCAGCCCGAACATGATCAACCAGTCAATAAAGAAGATCAGTCGAAAAGGGTCAACTAAAAGTCGATGGATCAGCAAAAAGTTTTAGATTCTGCACAAATAAACAAATTTTAAGTTTTGATTGGCAAAATTTTGAATGCGTTTTTATCATTAGAAATGGGAAAATTCGAAATCACCTATCAAACCGTTCCCTAGCCTAATATTAAATTTTGCCTAAATCTATACTACAAATTGTATATCATTACTTAGGATCTACTTAAATATAAGTACTGCTCTAACTCTCAATGACAGATACCGATATAAAAATAACTAAGATTGTGTTGGTTACACTAACAATCCAATGTAAATTTGAATTTTTTTTTTTTCATTTTTTGTTTGTTTCTGCACCAACACATTTATACTAAGTTATTTCAAAATAATTGACTATAGACAAAAAATTACCAATACATCGTTAGTTAGTTATTGTTTATTTCATATGTGTGGAGTTAGCAGGACTTATATTTAAGTAGATTCTGTCATTACTACTTGATTTCGACTGATTATATAGAATTTGAAGAGCCACAAATAAGTTCATTATCAACTATTCGATTGTGGATTCACATTTCTAAGCAATTGTTCTCTGCGGACTATAGAAAAATGGAAATTTTAGGTATGTATGCATGTGCGAGTGTATGTATGTGTATGTGCGTGTGTATGTGTGTGTGTCTGTGTGTGTATGTGTGTGTATGTGTGTGTATGTGTGTGTGTATGTGTTTGTGCATGTTATGTGATTGTATGTATGTAAAGTAAACCCAAACACAATCATACTCTACAAGCCGAACTATGACCGGTTATACACGCAGCCAGTATCGTATTTTTATCTTTTGTTTGATAGCATTATTTACGTACCAATAGAAATCAAATACGTTTAAATTTGATCGAGTGCTAGTTTTTGTATATCTATAGAAACAGAATCTACTTAAATATAAGTCCTGCCAGAATCTATTTAAATATAAGTCCTGCTAACTCTACAGATATGAAATAAACAATAACTAACTAAAGATGTATTGGTAATTTTGTTTCTATTGTGCTTTTTTAAGTAACTAAGTATAAATGTGGTGGTGCAGAAACAAACAAAAAATGAAAAAAAAATCATAATTACATTGGATTGTTAGTGTAACCAACACAATCTTCGGTAGTTATTTTTATATAGGTAATAGGTAGGTATCTGTCAATGAGAGTTACAGCAGGACCAAAACCAACAACAATTAAAAGCCATGAACAAAGTCTGAAAAGCAGATACCAACATACAAGAAACTACAGAAGATTGTGTTGGGTACACTAACAATGCTATGTAATTTTTTTTTGTTCTTCTGCTCATTTTGTCATTTCGCACCACCAATTATTTAACTAGTTAGCGAGTTAACACATATAACTTCTTTATGTAGTGGCTGTCAATTTTTTGGTTTTCAAAGATATTTTTTTGTTTATTTTAATAATAGTAATCAAATAATTTTTAGTTCTTTTAAGAAGTAAAATATTTAATAGTAATTACATATTTTGCTTCTTAATTTGTTAGATAAAACAAATATTTTTTTATGTTTTTTCGTTATCGTTTTCATCATTACAAAAATCGAGGAATAAATATATAAGAGAATCAAGTAGTGCAACTACTCTTATTTTATAGTTTTGATAAATATACACAAATTTAATTTTTTGCTATATTTAAACCATACATACGTATCTTATAAACATATCGGCATAGTTATTCTATAGTTCATTGTTCTTGTTAGGCTAATAGAGATTGCCAATAGTAAAATAGATGATTAACCTCGGAATGTCTACATGAGTCCTCTTATGTATATTTTGCTTTATGGTCCAAACTTATTTGGAAACAATACAATGTATACATATACTCTAAACAACTTTCTGTAGTGTGGATTCCTTTGTGCGTATTGCTGTAGCAGGGCTTCTATTGTAGTTGGTTTTGGCAGGACTTATATTTAAGTAGATTCCGACAGAGAACGAAATAGTTTAAAAGAGAATGTATAGCACGTTAGCCACGCGTTGGCGTATTCATAATAATTAATACAAGAATTAGAAGTACAGGGTGTGCGCCGGGAAGGTATACTACTTTGTTTTGCCGCCATTTAGGCGAATATTAGTATTGACAGTTCATACTTGACAGTCGTGAAGTAGACACGTGGCAAATTTATTATGGGAAAATATTCGATAAATCATCGTGTTTTAATCGTTAAAACATTTTATCAAAATCAATCATCGATTACTGTGACGATGAGAAAGTTACGTGAAATTTTTGGGAGAAACAACGTGCCAACAAAACGCACTATTTATCGTGTAGTGAATGATTTCGAAGAAAGAGGGTCTGTAAGTGATAGGCCCAAGCATGGGCCACAACGTTCTACAAGATCGGCTGAAAACATTACTGCTGTTCAAGAAAGTGTTCAAAACAATCCACCAACCTCAATTCGACGCCGTGCTCAGAAGCTTGGTCTTCAAAGAACAAGTTTGGCTACAATTTTGCACAAGGATTTGCATTTGTTTCCATTTAAGGTTCAGTTGACACAAGAGCATCTTCCACAAGACAATTTACGCCGCCGTACATATGCCAATAGGATGTTACAGCTCGCCCATGTAACCCCGATTTTCATGAAAAAATCATAATGAGTGACGAGGCACATTTTCATTTAAATGGATATGTGAATAAACAGAATAGTCGGTTCTGGGCAATGGAAAACCCTCACATTATTCATCAGTCACCTTTACAACCATTAAAAGTGACAGTCTGGTGTGCAATTTGGTCAGGAGGAATCATTGGACCTTACTTCTTTGAAAATGAAAACGGCGTAACGGTAACTGTGAATGGGGAGCGATACCGTGATATGATTGAAAACTTTTTAACGCCACAACTGCATACTTTGGGCTTGATTAACATGTGGTATCAACAAAACGGTGCCACATCGCATACAGCCAGGATTACAATGGAATTACTGCGGGAACTCTTTCCACAACAAGTTATTACAAAAAATGGTGATGTTGATTGGCCTCCACGGTCGCCTGATTTGACTGCTCCGGACTTCTTTTTGTGGAGATATCTAAAAAGCAAGGCTTATGCAAACAAACCAGAAACGCTTGAGCAACTCAAATAAAATATTCGTGATGAAATTAATGAAATACCGCGTGAAATGTGTGAGAATGTAATGAAAAATGTGCTCAAAAGGGCTCGCATTTGTGAGGCTAACAGAGGCGGACAATTATCTGATATTGTATTCCATACATAATTGCCGACATTAAATAAAACATTTATCAATATAAGATCCATTCTCTTTCATTTAATCAAAAATCATAAACAAACAAAGTAGTATACCTTCCCGGCGGACACCAGTTACATAAAAACACACACTACTTTTTTTGTTTTCGATTTTTCCCTCTAACATTTTTTGTTAAATAAAGATACAAAGATTTTTTGCAGAGATTTTGGAAATTCAAGATTTTTAAATGTCTAATTGCGGGTTTGTTATGTAACATACACGCGAGTTTTCTAAGCGGAATTTCGTATCATCTCATCCCACCACCATTCACCATTCATCACCGGATGTGATACGTAACTCAGAAGTAAAAATATGATTTGGAACTCAGCGATTACATTAAATTCGAAGTGAATAACGTTAAAACAAGTGTTCCAGCATTCAGCTTTCAGCAGACTGAGAACAACGTTTTGACACTTAAACGTCGCAGACGCAGTCACTCGAGCATATTTCAGCTCAGAGGTTAATTATAATTATAACCCACACCATTTAACTACAATTATTTACATTATATTATTGGGCCGATCCTGGCGGTACTGCAATACCAGGCTAACCCGCGACAGAGGTGGAGCAAGCCCCTAGCACTCCGTCTATTTCCAAAAATCAGTTTAACATTTGTGGTCCCTCTATGAGGGATCTATCAGATGTTAAGCTGATAAGAACAGATACTACACTTTGATCTTAGCCTTTAGGCCGAGAAGCGATAACTTTTCAATGTTTTATAGTAGATTGTCATTAAACTAAAAGCATATTGAGTTAGCGAATTTGACTACAAACAGTAAAATACTTTATATTCGTTTCAAAAATAGAATATTCATCGTGACTCGTGCGACACCTATTAAATCGTTACTTTTGGTGTACTATAAAAATTTTTCTTTTTATGCTTTCTACTTAATTTTATTCTTCATAATATTTCTTAACTTCATCGGAGGAAAAACAATACGTTTCAATTTATTAATTTTGGTTTCTTTTCTTTTATTTAAAATTTAACACTTCTTACTTGAATTTAAAATGATTAAAATTTCTACCTGAGTATGTTTGAATATATTCTTTAAAGGTTCCAGGTGTCACTTTTGAAGAATCGAATTTAAATTGTACCATTCAATCAAATTTCCGTTTGGTTATATTGACACATTATTAAGCTTGGCTTGACTTATCTGATATAAATTGCAATTGGCGATAAAATTACATCAGTGACATGACTAATAAAAATACACCCATCCCCTCGCTTAACGAATTAATTCGTTCGAACGAAAATCAAAATTTCGTTAATCGAATTTTTAGTATATTTTTGAGTATTTTGTTCAAATCTTAACTAAGCCAACTAACAAAAATCGGACAAGAATAATTACCTGAAGGAAATAAATATTATTTAATTCAAATATTCATATTTGCGTATTTATTGAAAACAAAAATAATTCGTAAATCGATTGTTTTCGTAAACAGAGACTTCGTTAAGCGAGGGATGGGTGTAACTAACAGAATATTTTGAAGAAAAGAAAATGAAATTGAATCACATTTGAAATTTTAAACTTCAGAATATTTTTTACATATTTAAACCAATTTTTGAAATACGCGATGTTAAAACACTTAGTAAAAGAGCTTAGCGTTTTAATGGGTTGTAACGCCAAAACCATTAAATTGTTTTAAAATGACAGGATTCATCTCCTGTGTCATCTCTGTATCACTTCGATTAGTGCTATCATCGCCTTATCGCGGCGGCCACTTATGGTAACTACCACGTAACAAGAGGATAGGCTAAGTGTGTGAGAACTCTCTTCTACAGCGGGTTTGAGTTGGACTAACAACCCAACCTGAAAAAATCAATTGTTACAAAATTTCAATAAAAGCATCGGATAATTAGCACAGATTTACAAGAACAACCTCGAACATAAGCAATAATACTTTAAAATTTTGAACATTGAATATATTCGGTTTAACCGCCCAGAGAGTGTCCCCCCATCAACTCTTCAAACAGGCATCTCAATACAAGCTCGATCTAATTGCACTACAAGAATCAAACCATATCGCAACAACAACGTCGATCACAATCGCGACGGGTGCACTCTTTGCCAAAGTAACAATTTCGATATAGGCACGAGTTCGCTGTTGGTATTCTGATCACAGGTTACGCCATTCGTGATGGATTTTAGTTCCATAAACAACCGGATCTGCGTTTTCTCAGTTTGAGAACTCATTTTCTCAAATGAGATGTTTAAGTATCATACATGATACTTCAACATCTCATTTGTGAAAGTACATGTCCCAACAGAGATGAAATTAAAAGGGAATTCCAACCATTTGAATTGAATTAGCGATTGCTCGTCAAATATTTAAAATCGCGATTTAAAAATTATGATGACACACACAAATACAATTGTATATCTCTGCTGTCTTAATATTAGAGCTGGCATATTTACTAAGAGATTAATGCGATTTTAGTTATCAGAAATGTACGAAGAGTCACTGTATGCGATTATGTCTTTATAATTGATTAGACGTCAACTATTTAATTGAGTCTCTTAACATTAATAACTCTGTATCATGCAATACTAGGGGTGTTTACTGGCAATAATGTATTCGCTTCTACGTCGGTGGTCGTATGTTTATATTTATTACCGAAGTGGGTTAGAGACTTGGGTTAGACACAAACTTTTTGGAAAAAACCTACCTCTGGCCCCGCTTATATTATTTTACCAGCAGACCAGTAGGCCAGAGTTAACAGTTTACAACAGAGTTAAAATGATACCACTTTTGATTTTAACAATAATCAACTATTGTTCAGCTGTGTAATCGAGTTTCTTCCATTTCTGTACGGCTATCTTCTAGTCAAACCACCGTTTGTCATTTCTGCTAATGCTTTTGTCGGTGAATTAAATATTAAGACAGCGTTGTAAATAAATTTAAGTTTTGTTCCCAAAGGAATCATATCTCTTTTTTATAATTTTAATCGGTTTTTTAATCGGTCGACCATTAGCCGACACCTAAGTCTGGCACCTAAGATTCCATTTCATTAACACGGTCCCATCAGTTTACTACAGTTGTTGATCCAGATAAAGGAATGACAGTTACTAAACGATCTTGGATTGCATTATGACGTGCAGTTACTGCTGTTAAGTGAGGAGAACAATGACACAGAACATGTGGCAGTGTTTCGCTGTTGTAACTGCCTGCATCGTTGATCACCATCTCGAAATCTTCGGGGACCATTTAGTGGTATTGTGTTCAGTTTAGCTCGATACATGAATCGCCATTCTGCAAATCTCGTAAAATTTCCAGCTCGCAGGGAATGATTGGATACATCTGCTTGTGGTGATAATTGCAGAACCTTGCCCTTGGTCAGGTTTGTTTAAAATTTACTGCAACATTTGTTTTTGAAACGATACTTTCATTTGGGTTTGCACAAGTTCGGGTTGCACAAGTTACGACCACGAGACCAAATATTTGAAAAATCCCCATCTTTCTTGAAGTCTCTCTTGAAGTTATTAATCTATTCTTTGACAAAAACCAGTCTCCTTCGAAAGTAATGCTCCCCTAAAAAACCGCGCTCATAGAGGTCATTCGGAAAAATTTTCTTAGGCCAGATTTTTAGGGCCTTTGTGGTCCGCCTCTATCGTTGGCTTGTGAAAAAGAAATTTAAAAACTTCAATTTAAAAAAGGTAATTGATTTGTGCAAATGTATCGATGAAATGTGTCATTGCACTCTTATCGCTTCGTTAATCAAGTAAACTAGTTCTAAGCAAATTCAAAATTCTTATACACAACACCTGAAAGTACTAATCTGATTGACGCAGGTTTGTTAAACTAATTAAAAATTAGGCGATTAAAAATTTAAAACGATTTACGCGGGAAAACTTTATTTGCCGTTGTAGCTGGTAGTGTAGTAGCAACGTCCAATATAATTTGGAATAGCAATTTAGGTCAGAAATGTTTGCTCTACACTGTGTTCGAATAATATTTGACATAAGATTGGGCGCCTAAGAAAGAAAGATCAAACATTATTTGATCACAAAACAATACATATTTAGGCATACATACATAAATGATTCAGAACTCATGTTATATAAACAGTATAAATCACGTCTTATTAAATATGACATTCACAGAATATTTTAAGCATGTTATAACTTAAAACAAACGAAAAACTTCACTAATTATTACACGCCCTGTGCACACATATTTATACGGCTCACTAAATCGCGATCAACAATAAATTTTTGTTTCTTACATGACGTTGTTTGTTACCAACAAAATGTAAAGCCTGGATCATATTACATATAAACGTTAATTAAGTCGATCATCATCGAATGTAACTATTTTGAAATTGTAAACCATTGCATGTTAATTACACAACTTTCGATGTTATAAATAGCGCGCACTATTTTGTAATAATATGCTAGTATTCTTACGATCGTGAGGATCAATTTACCTGAAACTACACCATTTTCACTGTAGTTTGTTGATCTGTCATTATCATTATTACGAAAACATAAACAATTACACTTAACCATTTTTTGTTATATTATTAATTTTATTATTTCTAATTCACACAATAATTAAATTAACATTTTTTTCTATTTGATTAAAAATTTTATTTTTAATAAATGCAAACTATTTTATTTAAAACACACACACACACGTTCTATATTTTGTTATTTTTAATGATAATAAATATTCTTGATCATTTTGTCACAGATTCAGCAAAACGATCATTTCCATTTCGTGAGATGTGTTGTACACTTATGTATAGATCTGTACAATAAAAGCAACATAAAAGAATAAATAAAATAAAATTTGAAAAGGTGAAATGTTTTTTAGCGTGTATGTGTGCATGTTGTTAGTACATTTTAACGGCTCTCATTTATTTGATTTTGCGATCGCATTTTTGGTGAGTTAAAAATTTTGATTTTCAAATGATCAAGAGGTAAAATTTTAAAACAGGTTTTATGATATTTTCTTATTTCTCTTTACCATACAGACAGAGTCGCAAGAGAAGTGTTGCCCATTACTTATGCATTTTGTTTCGGCAGGTGATTGACGATTGCTGTTTTTGGCGATGAATAAATTAAATGCCATTAAGTTTTATTTTATTTTTAATTGTAGGTTGAGAATATTTTTGGTTTGGTCGTCAAATAAAAGAGATTAAGATGATAACTATGGTAACGGTGAAATAGTTGCGTGATGTAGAATTGGTCTTGTATCTAATGCTAAGTTCGTGAAATATAAAATCAGATACCACTAAAATAAAATTTTGCTAAAAATTATGTTAATTAGAGTAATCTTATTTTTGTATTAATACAAATTCGAGGTTTTCTTATTGAAAATAATTTCTACGTATCGTTGCAAACAATTTGTCCGGGCTGCACAGTGTTCTTGGCATTTCTTGTTATATTAAGAACAATTTGTAATAAACAACCAATCTATTGAGTATTTATGTGTATAACGTAGCGCCTTCATTAAATCGATTAACAGGTACGGGCAATGTATTCCACCACACTCAACAATCGCGCCATACAATAGATCTTGTGATGCGATTGCTGCACATCTACATTGATGATAATCCTTCAAACATTATTATCGTAATTGAGAGTGAGGTACTTCAAATTATCCACAAGCCACTAGGCCTATGACGAGAAAATTAATGCAATATAACGATTGAATGTATCTTTTTTTTAATACAAATATATTGGCAAGGGGTAGCTCCCTGAATGATTTTGGCCACGGCAATATGGTGGACAGAAGCCATTTAATGAAAATTAAAAAAATGGATTTACAATATTTATCATAACTGAAGTTTTCGACAAAATTTAAAATAACAAATCGGACTACAAAATTTGTCGAAATAACAAAAATGCACATGTATTAGTAAAACAGTTAGCAAAAGCAATGTTCGGCATATTCAAAAATATTGTTACGAAAAACAACTGCTCCTTAATACGCAATTAGAAAACTAACGACATCGGCAATGAAAATTTTTTAATACGATGATGTAGCCCCATTTGTTATTTGATGGTCAGGGAAAACTACAAAAACTGCTGACCAAGAAAATGTTATAATAAATTTATTTAATTTAAAACAAAATATTTCGTGAACCCTTTCCTACGGCAGCTTCCAACTCTTCAGAAACCAATTGGTTTGTTTCTTAAAGTGCTGTGATTTAAAGATCTCGAGAAATAATCCATCGGTCCATAAGTTCCAATGCTGACACATAGATAACGCGACCAATGAAAAACTTATATGATTATTGAGAAGTACCAACCTTCAAACGATTTGTGTCAAAATTTTAAAAAAATCCGACCATTAGTTTACAATTTACAGCAACGCAATTTTTGTTATTTTCAAAACAATGGAAATGAATTTCGTATGTTTGTTAAACACCGTTTTTTGATGGGAACAAATACCGCAATGGCTTGATAAGTGTTATAGAGACTCTGCTCCATCGAAAGCAACCGACGAACATTGGTTTGCTGAGTTTAAACGTGGCCGTACAAACACCTATGATTCTGAACGAGCTGGTCGCCCAAATTTGGCCAGTTATTCCAAAAAGATAAAAAAAGTACACAAAGCCATTTTGAAGGATCATATTGACTGACGAGTTACATTGTTATCTAACTGGCTCCAAAAAAGATGACTTAAACATTGGGTTTCTGTAATACAAACGTTCTAAAGAAAAGTGATGTTGCCTAGAAAGAATATGAGTGAGTATTCTCTTCAACTAAAAGCGGATAGATTCAGAAAGTTAGTTTCGGAAGAGCATTGGCCATAATAAAATTTGTAAAATACAGTTAGTGCACCAACATGACGTTTGCACTCTAAACTATCAAAGGAGGATGTAATGGATACATTGTTTAAAAGAATAACTCTATTCTGAATTCTATCGAAACATTCCAAATTGGAATTATGAGCCTTAATAGGTCTAACGTAAGCCTAATAAAATCTTAAGACTTGGCTGGAATGAAGTAAAAGTTACTTCGTCTAATTAACCCCAAACATTGACTTGCGTTTTTGGAGATTGCATTTATATGTCCTTTCCACAATAAATCGTTGGCAATTTTCAAACTCAACATTTTCAGTGAAGGAGACAACGTAGTGTTGTACTACTTTCTGGAAAAGAGATAAAGATTGGAATTTTCTTGAGTTAAATTTGACCCTGTTAGATCTACCCCAGTCTAAAGATGAATGAATTTTTGAGGGAATAGACTCGTGCATAATTTCCCCCGAACTTTCTAGACCAGTATTACTTTCTCATGTAAGAAATGTTACGAGTTTCGGGCGGCAACTCGGGATTCAATACGGGTTCATAATGGATTTTGCAAATTAAACGTTCAGTTTTTTATAATTACGAACTTTATTTACCAAGACCATTAACTATGAAACAGATTCACTATTTATTACTGTTCACTTTTTACTTCTTAACTTGCACAGTTCACTGTTAAATTTAAACATTCTCTTTGGTTGATAAACAATGTGGAAGCTGTCTGCGTTGCGGATGGGTGTCGCAAGTTGTTGAGGTCAGTAGGTCATTTATTTAAATCAAGAACAGCTCCATGCGAAGTTAAACGGATTTAAAGTTTGTCCTAACTTGTCCTAGAATCAACAACAAGTAGGTAGAAAACCTACCGTATAATAAAATTTAACAGTGTATTTTGTTTAATGACGATTTCGGCCATAAAGTAAGGTATTTTGTCCTAAGATATTTTTAAGAGGATACTACAGCTGACATGAGTGTTATATATACGGTTGGGGAAAAAGAAATTCATTAGTTTTACGTTTATTTCGTGGCTGTATTTAACATGGCTACAACCATCCATTTAGAAGGCAATTTCATTATGCCGCTTATCCAAAACGCCTTGTCCCTATTAGCAAAAAACTGAGATAGCCAGTTTTCCCAAGCCTCTCTTAAGGTCATTTTTACACCACCAAGAGCGTTTGGCATGGACAAAAAGAGATCATATTCGCTTGGTAGCAGGTCCGGACTGTAAGGTGAATGAATAATAACCTCCAAACCAAGCTCCCGGAACTTCTGGCGGCTCATCATGGACGTGTGAGGCATGGCGTTGTGGAACACGACACCTCTCATATTGGCTAATTATGGCCACTTCTAGTCAATTGATGCCTTTAGTCGGTCCAATTGCTGGCAGTAGAGGTCAGATTGAGCGTTTGGCCATTGAACAGCAGCTCATTTTTGTTTTGTGGTAGATTTTAATCTTCTGAATAAAACGTATTCTGCAACGCTCGCATGCCGGTCTAGTTCATTAATTTTCAGGATTTTATCGACATTTTCGACGATAGGCCTTCCAGTGCGTGGTACATCTTTAATATCAAAGATATTTTTAAGAGGATACTACAGCTGACATGAGTGTTATATATACGGTTGGGGAAAAAGAAATTCATTAGTTTTACGTTTATTTCGTGGCTGTATTTAACATGGCTACAACCATCCATTTAGAAGGCAATTTCATTATGCCGCTTATCCAAAACGCCTTGTCCCTATTAGCAAAAAACTGAGATAGCCAGTTTTCCCAAGCCTCTCTTAAGGTCATTTTTACACCACCAAGAGCGTTTGGCATGGACAAAAAGAGATCATATTCGCTTGGTAGCAGGTCCGGACTGTAAGGTGAATGAATAATAACCTCCAAACCAAGCTCCCGGAACTTCTGGCGGCTCATCATGGACGTGTGAGGCATGGCGTTGTGGAACACGACACCTCTCATATTGGCTAATTATGGCCACTTCTAGTCAATTGATGCCTTTAGTCGGTCCAATTGCTGGCAGTAGAGGTCAGATTGAGCGTTTGGCCATTGAACAGCAGCTCATTTTTGTTTTGTGGTAGATTTTAATCTTCTGAATAAAACGTATTCTGCAACGCTCGCATGCCGGTCTAGTTCATTAATTTTCAGGATTTTATCGACATTTTCGACGATAGGCCTTCCAGTGCGTGGTGCATCTTTAATATCAAAATTACCGGAACGGAATCGACGAAAACAAAATAGCGCATGATTGACTATGAGAGTATCGGGACCATAGACACCATTCACAATTTCAGCCACCTAATTTGCGTTTTAGCCTTTATCGAAGCAAAATTGTAAAATATAGCGAATTTGCTCTTTAGAGATTTGGTTACCTCCATCCTTGACACGCTATAACTCACAACTGGATCGATTAATCAAGTGACAAAAGAATTTTTGTAGTACATGAATCGCCCTTTCCAAAGGGTATAAGTATGTCTTACTGGGACAAATACATAACGAGATTTATGTCACTAAAGCCATCTAGCGAAAAAATAATGGATTTTTCCCCCCAACCCATTATTATAGAATTACTCTGGACTGTAACTTTCATATAAGTATGGTTGAAAACGCGTCAAATTTCATTACAAACGGGTCATCCAAAAATATCAAATGGCTACTGAATATCCCGTTTAATATATCGGGCCAGTACGAGAGAAATCTATCTTCACGATGGATCACTGGAGAACCTTCCGGATTTTTAAAGTATAATTCATCTGTATACAGAGGATCTGAAATTTTACAGAGAAGACGCCTCAGATGTTTATTATAAAAATACAGTGGTACCCCGGTGTACGACCACCCCAGTACACGACCAACTAGGTATACAACCTTTTGGCAGAGAAAATTTGGCTTGGTATACGTCGCAAGATTCGATTATTTTCATTTTTATCATAAAAACATAACGCGTATAACAGTGTTGAAATTATTTAACATGCACCCATTAACATAGTTATATAGGTAAATTTTTCACTTGGGAATGGATTAGTTCTTTTTACATGGCTTCTTATGGCAAAGGTTGCTTCGGTATTCGACCATTTCAGTATACGAAGGAATGAATTAAGGTCGTTTACCGGGGTACCACTGTACAATTATCGAGATAATGTTTTATATTAAACACTCAAATAATATAATAACTGAATATCTTCGGAACTTTTACACAAAAAACATAAATATGTTACTGATTGCTGCTTCATCTTTGCAGTCATTGAATATTTTTGTATTTGACAGTGTTAACAAGCAGAACACCAAAGATTCAACAACTAGCAAACACCAGTGGGGTTCTGATGGCGTAAAGTTGATTCAAATCTGCAGTGACACCAAAACAATAAATTTCTAACGCCAAACCATGGTTGAAATCATGGTTGATCAATTAATCTAGAACAATTTAAAAAATCTGGTCAAAATGGAACAAATTAGAAAACCAAATCTACCTATACACCATAAATACACACAATATGGGAAGTGACCTGGTAATTTGCGCTACAAAAGAAGGACTGGCTGACCTAAAGTCAAACATTTCTGTATACGTTGTAGTAAAGAGAAAGCTGATTTTAACAATATCACATCAAACTATAAGGCGATTGTCTATGCTTGATTAGTGGTCGCTTACAATACGGTATTTATAGACGAGCATATGATGGTGCACGCCGGCAATATTGGGTTGGTGGCTATCTTAAGTAAATGGAAGCAAATATATCTACAAATGCAAAATATATCACTACAAAAAGCCCAAATGACCAAGTAACTCTCTATCATTAGTTCACCAGCAATATCTAAACTAAGAGAAAACCCATGTAGAAAATCAAACATTTAAATCGTTAAAGAAATGTTCAATATACATACTACCAAAACGTAAATAGAATGGCTTATAAATACTAATTACTTGATATGTAGCATTTGCGAAACCAACTTTAATCCAGGAATCTACAGTATGGAATTTTGTGGACAAAACTATGTCGTGTGTATAGATGTGATCACGCCCCAGTAAGAAAAAATCAGTATAAACAATATAAACAGAATAAATTTGTACATTTATACAGCCTATTTACCACCTCATTCCAGTAGTGAAATATATGCTAGATGCAGCGATGCTAATTTTGAACTAATAAGTAAAATTAATAGTTCGGATACTCGTATATAATATTTTCAACCGGTGACTTTAATCTACTAAACATTACATGAAACTCGACGATGAAATTAAACGCCTACTATCGTACAGCATTACATCTGAGGCAGAATTGATTGATTATAAATGTACGACCAAGTTCTTACACTTAAATTCCCGGATGACGCCGGGTCCACCGTACACTCTTTTTACACATAACAAAACCGAAGGATTGGATAGGTTAATTAAGTGGGACAGAATCGGCCCGGTTACAGACACCTAGGTATAGCCGATAGTTAGTAACACAAAGACAACACAATACTAATCTACAAGAAGGATAATGGTTTATTAGGTTAAAAGGATAACGATGGTATTGGACATCAACAATTGCTTCATACAAATCAGCAACCTAAGAAAAATGATATTAATTCACATGTATTTGCAAATTCCCTGAAATTTAAAACAATATTAATATTTTCTCACTACCTAATAAAATTGATTAATTGAATCGACCCAGTTGCATACACCTAGGTAAAATCGATAGTTAGTAAACATCATTACATCTGAGGCAGAATGGACATTTATTATCGTGTCGTGCGTCATTCTTAGATTTGTTTTTCACCAATGAGCCTACCAGCCCTAATCGAATTGAAACACTAACGCCTTTCGTAGTTAATGACATTTACCACAAAGAGATGGAAATTATAACTGACTAACTATAAAAAGGTACCTAACCTAACCTAACTATAAAAACAAATCAATGCAAAATCAAGAAACAACATTCAAATACAATAAAGCCGACCTTCAGGCCTGCAATTTACTTCAAAACAATTATATGGGATGACATTTTCAATTCGAACGATGTAATGTAAATGTTAATCTCCACCTGTTTTATGAGATATTATTATGTGGGTTTGAGGTTCATATACCGCTACGCAGAACACAAACTAGTAGTCATCCCCCTTGGTTTGACGATCGCCTTATAAATTTAAAAAACCACAAAACCGCCATAGTTTGCTAAAATGATTAAAAGTGGTTTTGATTCGGATAAATAAAATATTTCTGCAATACACTAATGAATTTCACGTCTACTTCCAAACAAAATACAGTTTGTATCTAACTGGAATCCAGAAAAACCGACCAAAACAGTTTTGGAATTACTTTAGACCCAATCTCAACATTCAAGAACACCTCGCCAATACGTCTTATAGTAACATCAGTTTCAGCAATCAGCTTATATACCTAAAAGTATAAATATTAATCTCTCAACTATTCCTCCTATTACCACTGATGAAGATGTATTCACAGTAAAAAAAAGACTACATCTCATGCTACAGAAGTATCTCAACTACATCATCTATCCTTAATTTGTTCGAGTTAGTAGTCTGTTTCAAAGTTAGATTAGCGCGCCACTTACCAATTGCACGACACGGGTTTATGCCAGGGAGATCTACTAGTGCAAATTTAGTTGAATTCACTAGTAAAGTGATCAATGAAATTGAAAAGCACCACCAAATAGACGTAGTCTATACAGACATTTTTGTCATAAAAGGCGCTTGAAAGTCTTTGTACATTCGAATTCTCAGTAAATTCGTTGAGTGGTTCAACTCATATTTAGCAGACCGCGTACAATATGTGATAGTTGAAGGGCAAAAATCCAAAGTGATCAAAGTTATCTCGGGAGTTTCTCAAGGATCGCAAGTTGGATCCTGGGCCTGGATGTTTTTTATTTTCATTGACCGAATTACCGACATCATAAGTAATTAAGTAATTCTAATATTCTCATATACGCGGATGACATTAAATTGTTCATACCATAAAAGGTACTGAACGGTTGTACAACAGTAATATCCTGTCCTAAAAACCTTAATGAGTGGTGTGTCTGCAATAAGTTGCTCTTGAATATCAACAAATGCAAAATAATGTCATTCCTCAGGAGAAGAAATCCCATAATCAATACTTACAACATCAACAACATCGAATTGCAGAGAAATGATGAAACAACAGATTTACATTGACAATCTATTCCTAAGGCCAATTCAATGTTCAGCTTTGTCAAACGCTGGACGGGTGACTTCTACGGTTTATTTACATTACTTACGCTATATTTCGCGTATGGTTGTGGCAAATAAGTTTGTATTGTCATTAACTTCATTTGTGTGAGAACTAAAAAAGAAAGAAAAATTCTATTGCAATGGAATTATTGTCGTGAATAATATTTGTGTGTCGGTATACACGATTAAATAATTTTCACTGTTGTGGCAAACAAAGCCATCTTCACTACTGGCCTGTGACAATATTCATTATTTCCCAATGACGTAACTTTATGTCGACAACTTCTCTTTTACTGTTATTTTTAATACAACAGCACAAATAACTACCCGATTTTCTTCGTTGAAAATTGTGCACATTAACAGAAGAGAAAATTAAACTCTCCACGTCTAAGGCTGAAAACAGATGTGCATAATTATTATATATACATGCATCCAAATTAGAATGCACTATTATCTATGAAATGAATTACGTGTATTCTGCATGCCATGTATAATTATGCAAGTTGTCCCTATTTCTAATTTTGATGTGCATCAGCAGTGTTGACAGCAAAAAAAAAACAAAAAAATCGAAAACGAATCGCAAGTGAGAAAATTTATGGCGTATGAAAATTAAAATGAAAGCGATCTGATTTGTATGTATTAATAGTTCGCATTTCGCTTCATATTCGATTCGTTTAAGAAATTTTTTGGAATCAGAAACGAAATGCAGGTGATATGAAAACGTATCACTAGCAAACTGCTTTTTATCACGTGATTGCTTCGTTCAAAACGGTAATTTTAAAAGTAATTGTAAATAATTAAATAAAAATCGTTAAAATGTTGGTTTTATTTATTTCCATGATTTATTTAATTTCATTTAAAATATCAGAATTATTTATACTATTTAGTCACAAATATCCGCAATCGCGTATGTGGTAATACGCTTTACTGTCCATCTTCTAAAACTATTAAAAAATTTGGGCGAATATATAATATTCACTATTTTTATTTATTTATTTATTTATTTATTTATTTATTTATTTATTTATTAGACACACACACAACATATAATTAATTTTGTTCTCTTCAATCCTCCCTCCGTCCACGCGCCCTATTTTGAGCAGCAGCTGCTCATTCTAATGGAGTGCATGGCGTGGTGTAGATCAAATAATTTAGAAAAACAAAAATATTTACAAGAAATCTCCGTCAAATAAAAGTATAATTGTTGCCGGTTTTGTGGCTGAGCCAGGCAATAGATACATTATGGCACTTCAGTTGCTGAACATTCAAAAAAATTTGGAAATTGTACCGGTTCAAATACAGCAGCAACTACTTTGCTTTGCCTCCATTGGTAGTTGTAACAATTTGTCTCACAAGCATCCAATGTTTTAGATTTTTATAATTTGTAAAGCTAATAAAATAAATTTTAGAGCGAAAAATATGCGACTGCTTGACTTGAAAGTCAAGGCCAACCCCCGTTTATTGTTATTTAACGGGCTAACCCCCGTTTATTGTTATTAAACACGAAGTATTTTGATTTTTTAAAAAGCAAAATGGCTATACACACGTAAAAGAATATAAAAATTATATACTATATATATAGCAAAAAATCAACTTATATATAAACGTGGTAGTGTTGGTGTTATATAAAAAACGATTTACCTGCATTTCGTTTTTGATTCGCTTTGGTGAGGCCTCAAACATTTATTTAGATAGACCCGAAAGAAACGTCAAAAGATTTACAAAAATGGAGGAGTTACTCGCATATTCGCACGCAGCAATGCACGCATAAATTATGCACATCTGGGTTGGGATGTTGTACCATCACTTTTTTCGACGTTCGACTTAGTTTATGTCTCAATTTTCAGGAATCAATTTACATTCTATTTCGCGTAAACAATTATGTGTTTTATTTCGCGATTTGAGAGCTTTTTCTCTTTTCTACATTTCGAGAAAAAATTATTTGGTGATAAATAAAGTCGATTAATCTAGTAGTCTTAGAAATCGTAGAAAAGAGATAGAGTGACGTTTTATTGGAGCAAACTGAGAACACATTAGAAAACGCGTATTTTTGGAAATGAAATAGGCTGCCATTTTACTCATAAAAAATGAGACATAAACTAAGTCGAAAGTCGAAAATAGTGATGGTACGGCTTTCAAGAAAATTGACTTGATGTTGACAAAATTATTTCAGGTTATCTGTGCATTATGGGTTTTAGAGTTGCAGGAGCAGCTAACAATAAGCTCCTCATTAAATTATTAAGTCACGATGATTGGTTCATTTATTTATTTTATTAGTAAGCTCGTCCTGTGTCAATTGAAACTATACATAATAAATATTTTTGCAACTTTCAGTAGTATAGCATTTTTTAATTTGATTCTTTAAGTATCGACGTATTAGTTTAAAACAAAATTTTAGAAAAACTATTGAAATGATTACAAAATTTGAATTTATATAGAACCTAAGTTTCTAGGAAGCAGTTTCTTCATTTCAATTTTAACTGTGTTTTTGTATTAACAATTCTTAAATATTTATCAAACTAATACTTTACTAACTATTGATTACTTAGGTGTCGGTAACCGGGTCAAGTCTACAATATTTAATCACCTTTCCTATCTCTCCATCTTCTTATGTGTTAAAGGGTGCAAGGTATGGGACGGGAGTATCCGGGATCCTTGCTTAGTCTTGACCGTACATTATAATCAATCAATCTATTACATACGCTATATTTCGCGTATGTTAGATCCCAATTCCCAAGTAGAGTATGCAGTAGCTGTTTGGAGCCCTTTATTTAAAAACATGAAAGAATAAAAATTACAATAAAATGATATTAAATAATTTACAATGTCAATTCCCCAATGGATTTTCTGTTCTTTAAAATCATACAAAGCACCCAACGGTAAAATTCCTTTGGATTCAATTTCAAATAACTCTTAACGATCAAAATCGTAAAGGGAGCTTCAAGATACCTTTCATACTTTTGTTTTGCATGATTTGGAGAGGTTTTAATTTGCTGCGACTTGCCGTTCCGTAAACAATAATTCCATAAAGACTTCTGGGATGAATAAATGCCAACACATTAGTCTCAATACATAACTAGGCACAAAATACGAGAGTTTTCTTACCAATCCTACTAACGGAGCCATTTTACTGACGGATTTAATGTGTTCAACGCAAGACGTGTGCGTATCAAAAATTACCCCTAAGTATTTGAAATATTCAACTCTATCAATTACAATATTATTTATATTAAGATATTGATTTGCCATTGGACTTTTTTGTGGTGAATGAAAGATCTTAAATTTTGTTTTATTTCAGAGAATAAGGATACATTACGCTTCAGAACCTGATTACGAATATGATCAAGTCCACCACCTTTACTACTATCCAGAAGACAAATAATATTACAGATCTCCGCAGGGGTAGTGGGCGATAGAAATATAGAGTTAGGATTCGAGCGTAATGTGTTAAATTTATTAATATCCCTATCACTTACAATTGCTTCTCCCAGCGAATTACCTATACGTACAAAGTAATCGTTAAATATATTAACTATATCAGATAAATTACTATATTTTTCATCGTTAACGACAATAGTTTGAATATCGGAGTTTAAATTATTTTTATTTAAAAACTGGTTGATATTTTTCCTATTTTTCCATAAGTGTGTTTGGTTCACATTACTAAACATAATTTCATAAAACTGTTTCTTTGCATAATATTTCTCAGATGATATCTTTTTATTTAAATTACATAATTGTTCACGATTTACCATGTTATTGGAGTCTAAATTGTGTTTTTTTAATATTCTGTTGCGTTTCCCAATGAGTTTCCACCAATTGTATGTCACCCAGGGACAAGAGTTGTTCTTTACTAGAAAGCCTTACTAGAAATACTAGTGCTATTCTGTTCACATTAAGAGAATTGAAAGTTTGCCGAAAAAGTTTCTCCTGTCTTTCTTAAAGAAATTCGATTGGGGGGGGGAGGGGCGTATAACAATAATATACCTTTCCATGAGAATATGGCGCGACTACTTCCATAAAGGACCAGAAACCTGAATTAGAGATGACTCTGCACTCTCGAAAACAGAAGAGTGTTGTTGGATGCCGCTTTTAGTGGAAATGTGCTATTGGGCGTTATAGATTCACCATCCATCACTGAAAATCTTTCACTTCATGTTCCGAGAAGAAGACTACGTAATCACTGGCTGCGCTGGACCTTAAACACTATTCGACTAACTAAGGAGATAACAACCCAATGAATAAATAGGCTAAATCTTTTAGCATTACATAGCATGCATTTGATTTTAATTTATCAAAGGATAACTACAAAACAATCTGAAAATCTACTTTTTAAATTTATTACTTATTTTTTTCTTTTTGACTGCTTCAATTAGTGATTGAGTTTTTTAATGTATATTTTTGATTGATTGGGATGTGCGACCAAACCTAAGTAAGAATCTCGATTGACGCCGAGTCTCTTCGCACACTTTTTTATAAATAACAAGTTGGAAAATAGAAAAGGTATATTAATTATTATGGAATTGACCCGGTTTCAGACACCTAAGTAGTCAATAGATAGTAAATTGTTAGCTAAAATATAAAGAAAGACGGTTAGCGTATTTCTTCGCATCAGCGCTGACGCTCTTGTTGTGTTTATCAAAGCGACATCGCCGGCAGACAAATGTATTTTTTCGATGTATGTTGCCGCTAAAAATAAATAAACTAAACGTCCCACTCGTCATTGAACAATTTTTATATAAGCATACTTATAGTATACTTAGTATCATAATGCCAAAATAGAAACCGTTTCACAAACTCTTGAAGCAGTCTATTAAACGGCGTTTAAGGCGAGTACATACACCGATAAATCCATTGGTTGAACCTGATTTACAGGAACATAATGAAAATACAGGTTTTTCATCTACATATACGAGTACTTGAATTACCAAATTCAGATAAAGCTAATCTACATGATAAAGATGAGATTTCTGACTTTTATTTAAGCGACCTAGATGTCGATGATCTTGAAAATAGCTATGAAAATACTAAAGATGCTTACAGATTTTTATCTGGCTGGAGCATCAAACACAATATACAATCGAATCCATTGACTGAGTTGTTAATGTTTTTAAGATAAAATGGGTTTAACAGTTTACCAAAAGATAGTCGAACGCTTCTTAAAACTCCAGTTTATCGAGCTGTATTACCATGTGCGTCAGGAAACCTGGTTTATATTAGTATTGCTAGTGGATTAATAGGCGTATTATCAAGTTTAGAGACATTGCCGGAAGAACTAGTTTTGGATTTCAACATTGATGGTGTTCCAATCACGCGACGTAACCAAAGTTAGTAATATTATTATTCCACAAAGTTTTACTGTAGCAGTTTATCATGGCAATAAAAAATGTTCTTTCAACAATTTTCTCGGTCCTCTAGTTGATGAACTTAGAGTTTTAATCTCTACAGGATTTACTTACGAGAGCGTTTGTTTGTGACGCACCGACCAGAGCCGCTGTTTTGCAAATTAAGTCACACAATGCCTATTTTGAATGCCCCAAATGTTGCGAAGAGGGTGAATATATCAAAAATCGCATGACATACCCTATCAACAATATCACTAAATTACGTACCGACGAATCTTTTAGAATAAAGGAGAATGAATATCACCACAAAGAAACCACAATTTTGCAAGAACTCAAAATTTAGATAGACCAAAGGAAGATTTTCCTTTGGATTATTTGCATTTGGTTTGTCTCGGAATTATGAAATAACTTTTAAAAATGTGTATGCACGGCATTACATCCGCTTTAATTCCAAGTCGAGATCAGTCTGCAATTTCAAATAGGTTGGAATCATTATCTCTCTCTCATTACAGTCCACCGATTTCCAAAGAAGAATTAGATCGCTATCAGAATTGTCCTGTTTTAAAGGATCGAAATTTCGGGTCTTTGTACTTTATTCTAGGCCTTTTGTTTTAAAAACGTATTATTTCTACCAAAGTATAATAATTTTCTCCTGCTTCATGTAGGAATATTGAAACTTTGTCATCCTATATTTTCCAAAACTAAAATTTTCATTACCAAATCAATACTTAGATAATTTGTGAAAGGCGTGTCTGAGTTATTTGGAGCCCATAACCTAACATACAATATGCATTGCCTAACTTATCTACCTGCAGATGTAACGAAACACAGCAAGTTAGACGATTGGTCCGCTTTTCCATTTGAAAGTTATCTGTATAAAATTAAATGCATACTTCGGAAACCAAATCGGCGCCTTTCACAGATATGCAATCGGATATCGGAATTGAGTAAAGTGAACTTTCAACCTGACCCTTGGTTCTCACATAACCACTTTACGAATAATCGCAACGGGAAATTTTTGGATTGTTTCATATGTATTGTTTATTTTACATCGGTATGTGTATTATTTACACGTTGTCAAATTGACAGCTGAAAATTAAATATTTACTAGTCAAAATTGTTTATTTGTGTTACTTGTGTGACTTGTGTATCTTAAAAAACTAAATAATGGAAAATGATATTGGTGACGTTGTTGCTATAGCTTTAGACATAGTAATACGTGCAAGTGCTGCGGAACATTCCAAAAATGAAGCTGAAAAGAAAAAACAGGTTCGAAAAATGTGGGTTCGACCGATGTTCACGGAAAATCAAAGGCGACTTTATGGATCAAAATTTATTGGAAGAAATGCGTTTACATGACCACGAATCGTTTTTTAATTTTACCAGAATGACGCCGGAATCATTCAAGAATTTATTAAATTTAGTTGGGCCAAAAATATGTAAACATAATACAACGTATAGGTCATCTATAAACCCATCAACTAGACTGGCACTAACTTTAAGGTTTATATAACAATATATTTTATAAATAACGATCCATCTAAATTTAATCAATACAAATTTTTTGTAGATATTTGGCTAGAGGCGTAAGTCAAAGATCAATTTCTTACAATTTTCGGATTAGTAAAAGTACGGCATGCAACATCATTTCAGAAACCTTAACTGCTATTTACGAAACACTAAAGGACATAGTGCTCCCGGAGGGTAAAGCGCCAGAATGGGTCGAAATAGCAAACGGATTCAATAGACGGTGGAATTTTCCAAACTGTATTGGAACAATAGACGGAAAGCACATCCGCATTATTGTAATTAAATAACTAACATTTTCAATTAATGTTTATTACATAGACTTCTAATTCGTAAATGTTCTATTACAGGCTCCTCCCGATTCCGGTTCAAAATACCGTAATTACAAAAATTATTTTTCAATAATTCTAATGACAATATGCGATTACAGATATCGCTTTGTAGCAATCGATATAGGTGCTCAAGGACGCCAAAGTGACGGAGGTGTATTTCGAAATTATATAATGGGAAAACAGTTTTTAAATAATAATATGGACGTACCGGAGGATAACGAAATTGTAGACGGTTCCAAATTGCCATACTATTTAGTTGGAGACGAAGCCTTCGGGCTTAAATCACACCATATCCTGGTAAATCCAGTAACAAATTAAATTACGAAAAACGAATTTTCAATTACCGGCAGTCGAGAACCAGACTAGTAATTGAGAATACGTTTGGCATATACACTTCCCGGTGGAGGATATTAAGGACGTGTCTAGAGACCTCCGTAAATACTGCCGATAAAATAATACTTACAACGGCGTGTTTACATAATTTCTGCCTTATAGAGGAAGAAAATAAGTACTGTCCGGAAACCTTTGTGGAGCGCGACAATGCAGAGAAAACCCATACAATGACTGGGGACTGGAGAAACAACACACCAATTTTACCTCAAATAGGAAGACAAGGTAGCTATAATTCTACGTCAGCCGCTACGGAAATTAGAGATATTCTAACGGAGCATCTTATGACCAATGGTTCAGTACCATGGCAGTGGAATTGCGTAGAATAAAAGAAAATACGAGTACATTATATTTTTAACTTATTTATTCGTTTTTCTTTTTTTGACTTCATGCATATGATGCATAAAAAATGATTGAACTTCGTATTTTTCCTCCTCAGCTAGCCCCCGCAAAAATATTGCCACCTGGTTTCCAAATAACTGCTCCATATCAACTGGGGTGGAACATTATTTGGTCTACTAGATACAATCGTTACAAGTTTGTTTAACAGTTCTAAGAAGTCAACATTTGTTATGAATGAGCTTGATTGTTCACTTATCTTTCTCTTTCGTTTTTGATAAGGCGTATTATTGCCATCATCTTAAAAATGAAATTAAAATACCAATAAAATACACATAAAGTTAACAGTAATTAGCTCAATTTTAAAAACTAACTTTATTATTTCTTTAGCTTTCGGAACCTTTTCGGTTCCATTCTCAAAATAATAATAAAACAATTTTACAAAAAAATATTTTCTATACAAAATAAAAACGAAATCAAGGCTATCTAAAATGTAGCTATTTTTCTGTAGATATTGTCAGGTACTAGAAAAATATATTTTTTATTTTAGCTAGGCAACAAATTTCGTATCTACAGAAAAAACACTTTACAAAATAAAATTTGACTTTAAAAAACTTAAAATGAAAATAATTGTTTCCATATTAACTAATATTGGAAATGTGTAAAAGCAAAAAATCAAATTATAAAAATAGATCGTATGAATTGCCAATATAAGCGTAATCGGTAATTTTGTTAATAGAATTTGAACAAGATTTTATATGTAGCATTCCCAAAATAGATCTTTTCCTGAAATTTGGTTGTTTTTCTAAAATGTTTACATCTTCCAAAATAATGTTATGGTTGGTATTTCTTATATGTTCCGAAAGTGCACTTATTTGATACGAACTTCCCGTGACACCACGTATATGTTGAAAAAATCGTTCTCGTAAAAACTGTTTTGTTTGTCCCGTGTAAATTACGTTACAATCATTACATTTTATTTGAAAGACCAAATTGGACTCTTTCTTTAATGGGATCGGATCTTTTAATTTTGAAAACAAAATATCATTTAAATTGGTAGGTGAACGACCAATAATTTTGAAATTATATTTTTTAAATAAATGTTTTAATTTTTCGAAAAGATTTTTTATGTAAGGTAATGATAAATAATTTGTACTTTCAATTTCAGGATTTATTCTATAATTTTGGTAATAATTTCTCTGTTTCCAAATCATTTTAGTTATTAATTTTTTAGGATAATGATTATTTATCAAAGTGTTTTCCAAAAGTTTAAAATTATTGTAATGAAATTTAGTATCGGACAATTTTAGAATTTTTTGAGTTAAAATTTGTATTGTATTAATTTTGTAAGAAATAGGAAGCCAAGAGGTAAACCAGTCAAAAGAAATTTTTCCATCCGGTTCATGAATCAAAAGTAAATCTAAAAATGGAATTTTGTGATCAATTTCTTATTCAACAGTAAATTTGATTCTATTATCTAAAGAGTTAAAAACCTCCAGGAAAATTTCAATTTTATCTTCAGGGATTGCTGTAATAATATCGTCTACATAACGAAAATAAAACAAAGGTGAAAATCCAAAGAATTTAAACCCATTTTTTCCAAAAATTCCATCATTAAATTTGCGATTATGGGACTAATTGGAGGACCCATAGGAGAACCAAAAGTTTGTTTATAAATTTTATTGCCAAAAGAAAAATCAGAATTAGTCAAAACAATTTGTAATGCCGATATAAATTGAACTTTAGTCAATTTAGTTTTTGAATTTTGTTTTAACTCCTCCAGTTTTCTTTCACAATGTTGGTAACACGTTTATTATCAACATTAGTGAATAAAGATGTAACATCCAAAGAAACTAAGAGGTAATTTTGTACAAGCGTGACATTCTGAATTTTTTGTTTAAAATCTTCCGAATTTATAATATTAGAACTAGTATTACCAACACTAAATTTTAAAATATTACCTAAAAATGACGATAAACTATGTGTTGGACCATTAATTGGTCTATATGGAATACCAGGTTTGTGAATTTTAGGTAAACGGTATAATTTTGGAATCACCGAATTATATTTAGTTAACATTTTTCTAGTTTTTTCATCCACATTACCGGAATTTTTCCAGTCTTTAACCATATTGTTTATTGATTTCTGAATCGGAACTGAATTATCTTTTGGTAATTCTACATATGTTGTGTTATCGTTAAGTAAACTTTCCATTTTTGTAACATAATCACTTCGCGATGTTATGACAGTTACGTTACCTATGTCCGCTCGAGTTATCACAATATTTGGATTAGCTTTTAAAAAAGATTGTGACTGTTTAACATAACTTAAAATACGATTTTCAAAAGGGGTTAATATATTTGAATTTGATTTATATTTAAAATTTGTTAAAATATTTACAAAACGGTTCCGAATAGTATAACGATCATTATCGTTCAAATGAAAAATTGCACTTCCGACATCAGAAATAATTTTGAAGTACGGCACTGAATCACCAATTGAAGGAGGACAAAATTTGTTTCCCAAACTTAAAATAATTTTGACATGAAAAGTAAGATCTATATTGGAGATGTTCACTAACCATTTATCAACCGTGTTTATTAAATTTCCAGACAATTCATTTAAACTATCTAATAAAATTTTATCAAATTTGATTTTTTGCCTTACCTTGATTTCATTAACTTTAATTTAAAATAAAAAGCTCATTAAACAATTTTAAGTTAAAAAAAATAAATAATGAATAAATAAATAATGTTAATAAGTTTGTACATTCTGTAGTTGAAAGAGGCGATACTGAAGGAGGCGATACTGAGTCTGTCAGTGGTGGTTGTGGAATGTTCTCCGATGTTAATACATCTAAACTGCTCTTTTGCCTAAAAATTAAAATATTGGTAATTATTCAACATAACATATCACTATACACAATAATTTTGGTACCTGCGTTTGAGTAAAACTCCGACTAACCTTCTCAGTTGTTCAATATGTTTCGGCTCCGTAATACATTTTAAGCCAGAACCGCTCGGTGTTATTTTTTCTTTGCTGTTTTTAAATCTAATATAATTATTTCTTAGATTTCTATATATTATTTTAGTTAAATTATTTTGAATTTCTAAGTTGTTGAATTTCCTTATGCACATCGTCCCAAAGTTTATTTATAGTTGCTGGTATTCGATTTCGAATTGGAAACTTGTAATCGAACAACGGCGTCGGTCGAAAACTAATTCCAATAAATGGCTTTCGAATTCAAATCGGCTGGTTCCTTTTAATATATTCTTTACTTGTGTATTATTCTCATACCCTTTGGTGGCAATGTGGTTTTATGTATTTTTTGTTGTATAATATCTGCTGCTTCACCACAACTAAAACTAACATTTTCCAGTTCCTCATCGAGCACTTCATAATTTTCGTACTCTTCATAATCCATCGTACATATTCTGGAATAGCTTAGATAAACGATAAAAAATCAAACAATAAATTTGCGTCTATGTACTTACATCAAAGATTCAGTTTTGAATTTCTATTAGCAATCTGTCAGATAGACGTTTAATGTAGTTCAACCCTACATTAAACGTCTATCTGACAGATTGCTAATAGAAATTCAAAACTGAATCTTTGATGTATGTTCCCAATGAAAAATAAGGGAAATATTTTCAAAATACAAATTAGCGAAGCAAAAACATGTAACATCGCTTTGTAAATTTGGTATGTGTGTGTAAATTTTTTCATATACGGATATGATTTTTTTTTTCAATGTATACTGTCGGTGTGAATACAAAATAAAATGAAATGCGTATAATCGCAAAGCGATTTATGTGAGAACGGACCGTGAAACAATAAGAAATTCCCAATATTAAAGAAGCAGAATCTGGATTGCGAAGGTAAAACAATTTACCGAAAAATTATATTAGAGGATTTTGAAACAGATAATGGAATCAAAAATTGTTACATTCTCTTAACTGTGCGTTTATAGTTGAAATATGTTTAACTTTGTTGTTGTTTTAATACATTAAGTACGATTCTGCAGAATTTTTCCTCAATCGCTTCCGCAAGTATAAACGCACAGTAAAGAATAAGGATATTATAAAATTTGATGACGCAGCAGTAATAAATACTAACATTTGTATATTTAATAATATCTTTCAAAACCAACACAATTTTTATGAAATTCCGATCGAATCAAACAAATTTGATATTTACGAAGCAGATTTGTATGGAGATGAGTTGCGTTCTTGGAGCACTGATGAGCATTGAAGGCAATGAGGCTGCAGAAACATACGTTTTCTTTCCGATTCTGCAGTCTATTGGGAATATAACTTATTTTTTTGTATTTTTTTGCAGAAAAACACCTTTATTTCTAAGAAATGGTCAATTTTATTTTAATCAAAATATTTTCCTTTGTTATCTATGACTTTCGTCCACCTTTCTGGCAATTTATGGATTCCATCGACAAAAGAAAATTGTTTGTCGTTTGATGCGATCCACTCGTCGAGCCATTTTTTGATTTCTTTGTGGTTTCTGAAGTGCTGATCTTGAAGATCGCTTTGCATTGATCGGAACAATAGAATTTCCCATTGACGTACTTCCAGCGGAATTTTTACTTGTTTTTCGTCATGTTTTTGACACAGCAAAATCACTTTACGCCGTTTGTTGGCTGGAATCGGACGGTGTTCGTTCAATGCATGGTTCAAATCTATCAATTGTTGTTGGTAACGTTCACCAGTAATAGTTTCGTTTGGTTTTAATAGCTCATAGTACACCATTCCTATGTGATCCCTCCAAATGCGCAACATAACCTTACTTCCATGAATGTTTCATTTTGCTGTTGATATGGATGGTTCGCCTGGTTGAAACCGTTTGTTTTTGCGTTTAGGCTTATTGTAGTAAATCCATTTTTCATCGCCGGTCACAATTTGAGACAAAAAATGCCATCTTAGGTGTCTTGTAAGAAGAATTGCAAACCATTAAACGATTTTCAATGTTGGCTTTAGTCAGTTCATGTGGTTTCCTTCTTTTTGAATAATTTTCATGGCATGTAAACGTTTGCTTATGGCTGCTTGAGTGACATTTAACTGTTCTGCAAGTTCTTTGTCACTGACATTAAATTCACCACTTTTGAATCGTTTAAACCAGTTTTTGAAAGTCTGTTGAGTTGGTGCGTGTACACCATAAGTTTCTTGATGCAAACGAAAACTTTCAGCAGACCGATTTTGAGACCATCTGCACATTGCAAGCTCCATGCCAGCCTATACCAGCATGGCAGATGGGTCGGCCCATGAGTTTTGCACACCGACAGGGGGTCATAGATGTGTTACATTTCACCACAGATCGAAATCTGTTGATGAAATTTCACTTTGCATCCTGCCCCTATCGGGATTCCAACCCGGTACCTCCCGATCCAAACGCCAAAGCTTTAACCACTGTGCCATTTGGTCGGTCAGCAGCTTTTTTCTTTTGATTAAAGCAAAAAGTAATGCTTCCCGCAAATGCTGTTTTGTTGGTACGATATTCGACATGTTTAAACGGGATTAAAAAATATGTTGTTTACGCTCAATGACATACTAAATTTTAATGTCGAATGTCAACACTTTAAAACGCCGTAGGTGTCATTGTAAAAGAATGTTTAGTACTAAAGTTACGCCATCTCTTAAAAATTCCAAAAAATTAAGTTATATTGGGTGTCAAACTGACAAGGCGGTCTTAATGATGAGTATATTAAATTTACTTATTAAAACTGTACAACAAACTAATCTTATATTGAAATATTATAACTAAGTTTATTTTAGTATATTCGAATTAGTAAACTATTAATAATTTATTTCTTCTTACTTGAACTTTAAGATCCAAAACGTTAAATTGTGGTAGGCTTAAGCATTTTATTATGCAAGAATTACAATTATTTTTAATATATATCCTATAGGATTATGTATGCAGTGGTAGAAACCAATAATAATCTTGGCCATAAAGAAGTATGCGTGGTTTTGTCAGCGTGGATTACGAATGATTATGTGTATTGGCCTCAAAACTACTACAAAGCCCTAAAAAAATCATTGAATCCCGATTCAACATGAACCCAACATCCCTGCATTGTGTTAAATTGAAAGATGAGCTGTCAGGGTAACATTTTGACATAACATGTTCGTTCGAAAAAAAAAACTTACCCATAATTAATTAATTCAACATAAATTAATATTTAAACGAACAGCAAGAAACACTAGAAAACTACTCGTATGTCCATATTTACGAGTATCATGAAAGTTTTTAAAGCACTGTTTTGTATATAGATAGAATAAAAAATAGTTATGTGTATAGTTTTTGCTTTTATTAAGTACAATTATAATTAATTGCTGGATTCATCTTGTCGAAAAATACCTGTAGATAATCATTTTATTTCGTTAGAACGTAGAATTACTACGTTTTTTTATGTGGTTGCAATTTTATTTTCCAGTTGATCGAGACGATTGTGCTAATTCGCTAATTGTAAGGTACATACATATACGTAATGGCTGTCGTCGCCTTTAGAATGGAAATGTGTATTTTGACGTACAAAACTAATTTCTAATTTTATTTCAAATTGGTTGTTCACTCGGTTTTGACATAAAATTATACGGAGTGAAGTTAAGGTCGTAAAAAATATCATGATAAGCCGAGTGTCACTTTAAAAAATCGCGATATTTTGTCAGATTTTATAAAAAATTTACACATACATATATACAAAAGTAAACGTTAAAACATAAATATCAAAACAAAGACACCGCACCATTTGTACAATTCAATTTTAATTTATTTTCGCTTTTAACAGATTTATTAAAATTGTCAGGATAATTTGTAATTTTGGGCGAAGTATTTTCAAAATGCCTTGTTTACTAAAATGTTGTGTTTATGTGCGAAGAAATCGGGTAACTTTTTTCAAAAAGTCGAAAGAATTTGCTATTTATCAAATGGTCGCTTGAATATTTGCACGGTATTTAGCTAAATATTTTCATGGAATAAAATATTTAATGAAGTTTGCGCTGATTTTTTGCGATACCAACTTCACGACAGTTTCACGTTTCGATTTCCAAAATTGAAATAAGAAACATTTTATTGGCAAATCTCAGGATCAACCCAACCCGTTCAGTAATACATCAAAATGTTTTATTTACGCTTTGCAGATCAATAATTAGCTCACATCGCTCAGAAAATACGTGATGCTAGGTGACGCGGTTTTTGACTTATTTCGACTTTGTAAAGTAAAATAATAAGCTGTGATAGCTATACATATCTCAGTTTGCTCAAAAACATAGCTCAAATGTGCAACGGGTCTTAACTGACGCACAACTAACTTAGCGATTTTTAAGTGCAACCGACTATAAAAAACAGTTTTATTTGGCGTAATAATAAATCATCTATTTTCGCGAGCGGCTTTTTATTGATATCGGCAACAGGGCTTACTACGTACAAAAGTAAACAAGAAAAAATGTTCTTTTGTTAAAAGGCAATTCCATATTCTCTCGAAACTTAAACAACAACTACATGTCATGGATGTCCGACTGCACAGACAAGACAGTTAAATATTTTCTTGGAACAAACTAAATTTCATCAAGATTGCATTGTGTTTTTTTATGATTGCGAAACTAAGTTTTACTAACCGACAAATTATTTTAGCAATTTAAAATTGTTTCTGGTATTATTATTACTAGCTATAGAACTATAATTAAGTTCAATGCTTAAGAAAATTTTACGAGACTTGGGTATGTATAATCATATTAAATTTGTTGTGTTATAATTAAACGCTTTTTTAATTAATAAATGATTTTGTTTCTTAATATTAATTAACAAATTAATTTTTATGGATTTGGTCAATGTTATTCAGTTGGCTGAAAACACCATTAACTAATTTAAATATCGATGCTCCAGTGACGGCCGACGAAACCAAAATCGCTCGAAACAATAAAAAATTATTAAATTGAAATGTTTCTCCTTGTTTAAGACTTATATGTAAAAAAAATTAAAGAATGAAATATTCGTAGGATAAGAAGAATTTATATAATAACGGGTCTGTTTATGGATCTATTTACGTGATACTTGATAGTACCTGTATATATCACATTTAGTGAAAATTATACTTATGAATAAAATGAATATTATTTTTCTATTAATACACAGAAAACTGTGGTCAAATTCCAAAAAGTTAGCAGTGATTACCATCGAAATATGATGCAAAGTTCACATTACGTTTTCGTAATGTAGTAATTTTTATAACAGCTTGGCATATTTAGGGATTTCTGCCTTAACAAACTTTTGAAAAGTTCATATAAAACTGGTGATAAATCATCGTTTAGTTTTTGGAATTTGACCCTCGATCGATTTTTATTTCTATTTTTCAAAATTACTATACGATTTCAATTGTATATATAACGTATTGGTTACAATGACTTCCTTCCTAACAATGAGTGGCTAATAAAATCAAAAATTTGTGTAAGTTTGATTCAAATAGGTTCCATTATTACCATTGTGTTTTATGACAATCTACAATCATAAATCTCTTCTGTCAATATCTTATGCAACATGATACATAATGGTATACAATTGGAATTACCAAAAAATTTCATCATTTGGATTACCAGTAAAATATTAGGTGTGTCGCTAAAAGCCCAAATATATGAATGTAGTTTCATATTATGTTTATATCACTAATCTGTAAATTATCCCATATAAAATTAAGGAAATTAGTATATTGCGAAACAAATTTTTGAAGGGTGCGGTTATAAAATACAAAATTGGTTACTTGATATCTTGATGATAACACTATTCAAGCGGAAAACTGTAGTTATATTTTACCTTAATAAATACGAAATATAACAAGCATTTTGTGGCTTTAATTTAGATTGAAAAACCAACATTAGTCGGAATATTTATTAAACAGTATAGTGGGAACATTTTAGCAATAAGTACCACCTCATTACCGAAAGATTAACTTTATTGCTAACTATTATATTAAATAAAATTTCAGTAATCATTAGGATATCTATTCTTGAAAATTACAAAGCATCAAATATTACTTTTCCTACAGTAATAATATCCGCAATTAAACCAATGGTAACAAATAGGAAACAGTTCCAACCCATCGTGTACCAGAATTAAGTAATATTTTGGTAACGGATAGGGTTCGTAACCGGCTCGATATCGGGGAACAACTTGTTTATTTTACGATTACAAAAGAGAAAATGTTTGTCTGAGTAATTTTCTCCCATCTTGTACCGTTTCCGAAATAAAAGCCTGACATTTATTAAAAAACTCACGCTGTATGTACATAATTGTATAGTTCCATGTGATAAACGGCCATTTACTGAAAAACAATTCACCGAAAGCAAACAATGAGGTGTTGTAAAGGAATTTAAGTATTTTAAATTTCGAGATTTCTCTTTTAGAATATTTTTATTTCAATATTTTGCAAAATACTTGTTTCACGATTTTTAGTTTTCTTCGTTTCCGCGATTTAAGGTTTTGGTTTTTCAGTATAATCCCATTATTAATCCCAATTATAAAAATTATTTTTTCTTGTTGTGAATTGATGTTTCGGTGAATTTTCGTTTTCGGTGAATTGTCGTTTTCGATTAATTTATGATTTCGGTGAATTGTTGATTTCGGTGAATTGTTGGTTTCGGTGAATTGTCGTTTTCGATGAATTATCGTTTTAGGTAAACTGTCGTTTTCAATTAATTGCTATTTCAGTGATTTGCTTTTCAATAAATTGTCGTTTTCAGTGAATTGCTTTTGGGTGAATTGTCGTGCTACCGTGATAAACAAGTTTTTGCTTTGAAACTATCTCTAAGACTTTTGAACAATAGACATTGTGTATTTTCATTATGCCTCATTAAAAATTCCTATTCTTTTTAGTAAATATCTAGGTCAACCTCAAAACCCGTTAGGTTGTCGCAAAATGCATTTTCATAATAAAAATACCAAAAAAACTTCACAGGAAACTAATTATAGTCATCATCAAACAATTATAGTATATATTGCTTGTGTGCTTGACGCTCGTATAATTTCAAATTTATCTCCAATCCATAGTCAGCTTCCTACAGCACCCCGATAAGAGAAAGCTCAGAGTATTTACTCGTATATAACTACCAGAAAAAGCATAATATGGAAACAATAATTCTGTGCGCAGCATCCAAAATCCCAATTTTGTTTGACATTTGCGAGAAATAAAAATAAAAGTTATTTTTGTATCATTTTGAAAATAGTAAATAATTAAAATTATAGTCTTAAACCATGTCAGTATTAATCAATTTTTTAAATAAAATCAAAATTAAAAATATTTTATTATTCTTTTTAGTCGTGTTTATATTAATAATTCTATTATACTATTACTATTTTAATACAAATAATAAAGTTTTAAATTCACCCGACAGTCGGAATAGTAATGATAAAAAAATAAAAAAATTTAATAATAATATCAACAATAATAATATAAATAAAGTGTATTCATCATCCACGTATATAAACAATATAAATTATTTTAGTAATATGAATAATTTTAATAATCCAAATAATCAAAATGTTAAAATCATACCTGAAAAATATAATGACCATGCAATAAAAATGCGAATTATGAAAAATAAAATCAAAAATTTAATGTCACGTAACAATATTAACAGTGAGGTCGTCAACAATAATAAAAATTTAAATAATATTGAACATTTTCTATTGAACAAAACCACGTATTTAACATCACATGTGCATATATTTTATTATCACCCGATTAATTGGTACAAAACCATAATGAACACAACCGAAAAATCGTTAAATGTAAATTTTTATCCATACTACGGATTATATAACGACACAATAAATTCTGAAATTTTAATTAAACATTTAAATTTTATCAAGAATACAGGCATCAATTGTGTCGTACTAACCGTCGACGATAAAAATTTCGATCAGCATACACATTTAATCGAATTATTCAATAAATTAAATCTAAATTTTACATTACAAATTGATAATTACGAAAATCGTACGATCCGTTCAATTGTAAAAATTTTAGAGTATTTCATAAAATTGCAAAGTAAAATTTTTTTAAAAATTTATTCGTTAAAATACAAACAGAATCTACCAATTGTTTATATAAAATTTATAAATGATATCGATGAAATAAATTGGAAAATATTTTTATACGATAAAAATAAAAACTATTATAGTTTAAATAATAAAATTATTAATACGAATAGTAATAATATTAATTTAACAACAATACGTGATACAAATTTTAATTGTTTATTTATTGGGCAAATCGTGAATGCGGATGATAAATTTTTAATTAAAAAATATAATTTTGATGGTTTTTACACGTTGCTACCGAGTAACGGGGCAACATATTCGAGTACCTGGAAAAATTGGAGTGTTTTAAAGAAATTTAGTGATTCGTATAATTTAATATTTGTACCAACAGTCGGGCCGGGTTACGATGAAAATAAGAAACAGACAAAGACTGCAATGTTGAGACGACATCGGAGTGGTGGAAATGTAAGTTTTGTGCTTTTATTTGTTTGTGGTCTGTTTGCGTAATGTCCTTACCTATAACTCACTGCGGTACTCAATTCGTTGATGTTCAGTCAATGCAAACAATAACAAATGGCACATGGTACTGGTGGTTCTGAACCACAATTGTTAACATTGGCTATGAGATCTAACTAAATAAATCCCTAGAATTTCACCTTAAATAGTTTGTCTCAGACTCCTTGGTTTAATTTAGAAATAACTTGATTCTGGGGATTAACTTATATTTACAGGAACGCGGCTATCAAGATCGTTTCTGATCAAGTAGATCAACACATTTCACAACTACACCGGAGTACGCAGCAGTACACCGGGAGAGTCATTTCGGATCAATACATTTCACCATAAATGATGTTGAAAGTGCGATTAAGAACTTAGGTATTTATGTAACGCTGACGACATGACATTATGTCGGACAATTTTAACTTCATGTGGTATAAATCGGTTACAGTTTGACTTTGCCATAATGTATTGTAATGTTTAAACAGCCTTGAGTTAAATGTAAACAAATGTCAATCAATAACGTACTTTCGTAAACGCGCACATTCCTTTCGAGATTAGTTTATAAGAAATAATCTCATAGTAACAGCTACTACTGTTGGAGGTTTGGGTATTATTTGTCACAGTAAATTGAACATTTTTTATAATCTTTGCAAACGATTTCGGGGCGTGCTTTTGCTCCAACCAACTTCACCAACTACCAACTTTCTCGCGGTACGCTTTTGACATCCTGTACCTAAATCATCAGCACATTTGTGATGATTAAGGATTTCTTACGCCAATTTTGCATTGAACCACCCAATTCTATTATACCTACCTTTACGCTGTTACGCTGTTTGTATAGATAAGAATATGTATACACAACTCACATCTACCTAGTTTACTAAACATATATCTAAAATAAAAAACATAAATTCCGCTACGCAACGCATTAGAGATTGTCACATTTGACTTACGGACAAGATATAAAGATATATGTGCAAATCTCTTTGATGTACACAGAATGTTCAAAATATTTACTTTCCGGATTTTGACTTTTATTATCACATCAACCTCAACACATCCAACTGAAGGTACTTTCAATTTTGAGTTATTTGCTATCACTTTTATTTTTGGTTGGGTAATTTTTTGCAATATAAATAGTTGCTACAAATGAAGCAACGTGACCCGGCAGATTGATTCGGTTTACTTTTACCAATATTACTTATTGGTGCCATTTAATGAACCTTTTCCATAGAGGACTCTATCGTTTGACATATGTTAGGCAAAATTATTTCCAAATCTTGCAATAATTTGAGCTGTGTTGATTATGGTTGTCACGTACTCCTTCACTATGTCATAAGCGCTCCATAAGTGCTCCCAAATGGTTTCAATTTCTCGGTTGATAGTAATTTATCAGAAGTCATCTTGTCAAAATTCTTACACCACAATACACAGATATTGTAGGGAAATATAATAGGAAACTCGTCGGTTTATGTTCTTATTTGCGGAATACAAATATTTTATTGTTTAATATTTAAGAGACAACAAAATAAATGCGTGTCAGTTGTTGAGAGGTTTATTAGGTTTTACTATTTCAACAATTTTATCATCTCCGTTGGATGTACTTATTTGACTAATCTTCCGATTTCTCAGATAAACCATGCATGTAACTTAACTTGTAGACGACTAGGTAGCATCGACTTCAAAATGTAGGCAAATCTTCTTTAACAATGACAGTGATACAGTTTAAGAGACGTTGGGATTTATGAAAAGTGGTTATTAAAATGGTTAAAGAATTAAGTAAAACACGTTTTTATAGAATCAAAATACTCGTTTATGTTCTCGGCTTGAAAGATCGTTTACAACTGATATGGTACAAAAGAAAACTTATAATATAGTCGCATTCATATTGCTTATTGGGTAACTGTCAAATTACATATTCTGTCACCGCCTCTTAATTTGATCCGTTAACATAATTTGAATTTAAATACAAAAAAAAAATAAAAACCAGTAAAAATTTAGTTTTAATTATGAACTCTACGTTAAACATGTACTCTAATAAATGAAAACAATTAATGATAGCATAAATTTAAACGATTACGATGTTTTTGAAATAAAATTCTTCCAAGTCCTTTTGTCATAATATCCGCAACTTGATCGTTGGTTGAAATGTATTGCAACTTGATTTCCTTGTTGGCGACAGCTTCTCGAATGAAATTATATTTCACATCAATATGCTTCATACGTTTATGTTCTCGTGGCTCTTCTGCCACTTTAATGCACGACTGATTATCTTCGAATATCGTTGTTGATGACATGCAACGATGACCAAGTTCGTTTAATAAACAGCGTAACCATTTTGCTTCACAAATGCATTTTGCCAATGCCAAATATTCAGCTTCAGTTGACGAAAGACTAACGGTCGGTTGTTTTTGTGATAGCCAACTTACTGTATTGCCAAATACCATGAATACATATCCTGATGTTGATTTACGGTCGTTCTTATCACCAGCCCAATCAGAGTCCGCGTATCCAGTCAAAATATCAGCTGTAGCATTTCGATGATAAACCATTCTCAATTCAGACGTTCCATGAATGTATCGCAAAATACGTTTTGCATACATAAAGTGTTCATCAGTACAGCAGCTTTGAAATCGACTAAAAAAATTCGTTGATGCACACAAATCTGGTCGAGTTGTTTGAGTGGCATACGTCAAACATCCAATTAATTCTCTATACGGCTTATCAGTCAAGTTATTTTTATCACCATTTGGTAAACTCAAACCATTTTCAATCGGTGTTGTCGCCGATTTACAGTTGTTCATTTCAAATTTCATTAAAACATTTTTCAAATAACGTGACTGACTCAAGGCAATCGAATTATCACTTGAATTCCGATCAACATGAATTCCCAAAAATGAATTAATTTTTCCAACATCCGTCATTTCAAACTCTCTTGCTAACTTTGCTTTAATATCGTTGACCATTTGCACATTGTTGGAAATAATTGCCAAGTCGTCGACATACAGGAGAATATAACAAACGATGTCTTTTCCAAATTTGATGTACAAGCATTGATCCGATTCGCAACGATTGAAACCAATTTCAATAATGAATTGATTAAATCGCTCATTCCACACCCGTGAAGCTTGTTTTAATCCGTATAATGATTTATTCAACTTGCAAACCATCGTCTTGTCTTTCACAAACCCTTCTGGTTGTGTCATGTAAATATCTTCCTTCAATTGTCCATTCAGAAAGGCACATTTCACATCCATCTGATACATTTCATATCCAAAATGATTGGCGATTGACAATAAAACACGAAAAGTTGTTAGCTTGGCCGTTGGTGAATACGTTTCATTGTAGTCGAAACCTTTTTCTTGCGAAAAACCACGAGCCACAAGTCTTGCTTTGTACTTGTCAACATCGCCATTTGGTTTATGTTTCATCTTAAACACCCATTTGCATGTAATAGCTTTACGACCAATTGGTAACTTACACAAAGACCAAGTGTCATTTTTTAACAATGATGAAAATTCATCATTAATTGCCATCTCCCATTTTGGCCAATCAGCACGTTTCCTTGCATCGTTCATAGTAACCGGATCATTTTGCACAAATTCCTCAGCTGAAAATGCATAACCAGCGAACCAAGTTCCCGGTTCATATCCGTACCGATCTGGTTTTCTTTTTAAACGATCACCGCGGCATAATTCATTGTTGTCATCCATGCTACTCGAAGTACTGTGAACATTACCATTTATGTTACTGATGCGATCTAAAGTTGCATCGTCTTGATTTTTACGTTCGTCATCAACGTTATCGCCTGCCGCCTCTGAATTAAATATATTGACATAATTCAAATTATCGAAAATTGATTTCTCGTTGAATGTCACATTACGGCCCATGATAAGTTTGTCATTTTCAATGTCCCATAATCGATACGTATGTGATGACAAACCATATCCAAGCATGTAGCACTTTGATGATTTAGCATCCAACTTTGTACGGTTTTCTTCCGGCACATAATTATAACAAATCGAACCAAACACGCGAAGATGCGACAAATCCGGCTTTCTACCATACCAAATTTCAGCAGGCGTCTTGCTTACAAACTGTTTACCAACGGCACTTGTTGGTGAACGATTCTTTATATAATTTGCACACAAAACAGCTTCGTTCCAGAATCGACGACTTAGACCACTCGACAAAAGCATTGTCCTTGCTTTTTCAACCACAGTACGATTAAAACGTTCCGATACTGCATTCATTTCCGGATTGTAAGGTACCGTGAAATTCAACCGAATACCTTTATTGACACAAAAAGATTTAAATTCTTTTGAGCAATACTCACCGCCATTGTCCAATTGTAATTTCGCAACTCTTTCCCCATGTTGCGTTTCAGCCATAGCAACATATTGCTGGAATTTATCGAAAACCTCACTTTTCTGCTTCATGCAATATACCATGGATGTACGTGAAAAATCATCAGTAAAGGCAACAAAAAATCTCGAACCGTCATGCGCCATTTCACTCATTGGACCACTGACGTCGGTGTGAATCAATTCTAAAACTCGTTTAGAACGGATTTCCTTTCTGGGTGGATATGGTAAACGCGTTTGCTTACCAATTACACACGATTCACAAAACTTTTCATCGATGTTCACCTTAAGTTTGTCCAATCCAATCGCCATGTTTTGATTCACCATCTTTTTCATGTCGCTGACATTCAAATGAGCCAGACGAAAATGCCATAAATTTTGTGATGCCTTATTTAATTGCTCCTCTCCAGCAATCCCCGCAAACACACTTCGTTCAACATAAAAAATCGTCTGGTATAGCTGACCATTACGGCGGGCAGTGAACATATTTTTACCGTTCTTTGAAATAAATGCATCGTCACCATTAAAAGTGATTTTGTAACCTTTGTCAGTCAATTGACGAATTGACAGCAAATTGCATTTAAGATTCTCAACAAATAAAACGTTTCGAATCGTTTTCGTTGAATTATCCCCATTGAAAAATGTCTTTATGGAAATGTCACCTTTTTTCTTTGCTACTAATGATGCGCCAGCTTTTGCCGTTGAAATACTTATCGGTTCAATTCCATGCATACTATTGAAAAATATCTTATCGTTAACGATATGATGTGTTGCACCCGAATCAAGGACAAAGTTTATCTTCTTAAAACCATCACTGCCTTTCTTTGATGTTTTGGCACCCATGCAACATGACGCAATATCATCGTTATTCCCTACTGACTCACTAATGACATCCTGTTGTTCACAAAGCAAAAACTCTGGATTGTCATCTTTATCAGCACAATTTGCACCAACACTTTTCTTATCGTTAACAACATTTTTCTTTGCCAATTTTACTCTGCAATTTACTTTTATATGCCCTGGCTTTTTACATCTGTGACAAATAACCTTTGAACGATCTGCTTGCATTGCTATCGAATCATTTGATTTACCGCTACGTCCATTTCCACATGCAGCACGCTTTCCACACTCGTCCAATAGACGACTTTTAACAAATTCGATTGTTATCTTTGTTGTATCCATTGTTTCCAGCGCTGTTACCAAGCCATCGAAACTTTTTGGCAATGTTAAAATCAGGTGACAGACAACGTCGAGTTCTTCCAATGTGGCGCCAATCGATTTTAGTTCACGCACGGTATGATCGAATTGCAAAAAATATTCGTTGATATCATCACCATCTTTGTATCGCATTGTCAATAGCTGTTTTCGCAACAACAACTGACCGGCAACACTTTTGCGCTCAAACACACCAATTAATGCATCATATATATCCTTCGCGAACTGTTTGTCTTTAATATACTCCAGCTGAGAATCACCAATACATTGCACCAGAATTGATTTACACTTTTTCTCATCACATTTCAACGTGTCTCTGATCTTTTCATTTTTAACTTCATCATTCACACCAACTGGAACATCTTTCAATAGCGTGTCCAATGAACTCGTTAAAAACTTTTCTAAATTCTTTTCTTCCAGTAATGTTTTAACTCGAAATTTCCAATTCGAGAAATTCGAACCATCGAATGGTTTTACTTTTTGCATGTTTGATTCCATATTTCTTTAATTTGCCCAATATTGTGAAATCAATTAACCAAAAAATGTTCTATGCACGAGGCAACCGATGAACAACAACAAAAACTATTTCACAATACACAAAACGCCACGCGCTTAACCTTCAAAATTTTACTTTGAGTACGATTTTTAGAAAAAAAAAAAAATTTTTAAAACTATCATTAAACCGACTCTGGGCCCATAACCTATTAAAATGGTTAAAGAATTAAGTAAAACACGTTTTTATAGAATCAAAATACTCGTTTATGTTCTCGGCTTGAAAGATCGTTTACAACTGATATGGTACAAAAGAAAACTTATAATATAGTCGCATTCATATTGCTTATTGGGTAACTGTCAAATTACATATTCTGTCAGTGGTATCCTGTCACAATCGATTATGTAATGCTTCCATTCGTCAGCAAATGTTTTCCTTGTTTTAATGAACTTTTATCGGCAAACAACAGAGATATAGTAGACAATTAAACAGTTTGTTGGCCTCGAAAGGAATATTTTTGTTGCGGAAAATGTTTACAAATTGGATGGAAGTGAAGTGGAATATAAAGTGTTTGAGTTATTTTGTTTAACCATACAGATTAAATCTAATACTAACAATCCATCAACTCCAGAACAGAAATTTTCTTAACTTTTTGATGATTATATCGTTCAGCCTGGACAGACTGAGGTTTATCAAAACCAATTTAGCAAGGCTTGCCCAGCCGAACCGTATTTTAGAGTACTGTTGTAATCTCAGAAATCGAATTTAATAAACCCGAGGCTGTGTGACTATTATTTTCTTAAACGTTACTCCAGTATAGTAGCAATAGATTAAGATTTTTTTATGGCGACATAATATCAATTGTTGATTTAAATGTCTAATGTAACCTCGAAAGTAAATAAACCAAGCATATAAATATTTTATTAGTATGATAATTTATTCAATAGATCATCTCATAATTTATTTATCTTAAATAAATTGCTCGATTGCCGAACACCCATTGATTACCCTTGTTACAAAAATTTGTTTGTTCTAATTTGAACTACCCAGTACCAAGCGTTTCTTTTTGCCTCCTTAAAGTCTTCTTACTACATTTTACAACATACGTGTTATGTCTGTATTTTGGTACAGAAATAATTGCTGTAAATTTTTACCGCGGTAATCCAGAACAAAGTTGCGAGTACCTAAGTGTTTTTAACGTATCTCAAAATATTATTATTTATACTGTTTATAATAAGGGTTCTACCATAACGACATAACGCTGTTTTGTATGAAAAAATATTGACTCATTTATCCTTGACTCACTTAAGGTAGGCAAAAATTCGTTATTTTTAAATATTTTTATTTCAAATAAATAATTATGGACTGATTATGAAACTTTGACAGTTTAAACAAAAAAAAAGTTAGTTAACATTAGATCATCACAGTAATTATAAATATTCTTGTTTAAAAGTATGATTTCTATAAATACATATTTAAGGAGGATACATTTTTTTGGTACAATGTTTGTTCTGGTTATATCCAGGTTAACTTTTATTATAAAAGCGGTCGTGTCAACTTGTAGTTAACTCGAGTTAATCCAAAAACTTTTTAGGTCGAATTAACTCTGTTCTAAAATGTCTATTATATTCGGGATTGAGTCAAATAACAACAACAAAAATAAAACTAAAATAAAAAAACCAAACGAAATTTTTTATTTTAATTTTTTTGTACGAGCAGCTGCTGTAGTGTAAACTCGTGAAATGACCAATACTCTAAAAAGTTCTACGTAAATCTGACAGCCGTAAGGACCTTCACCCCAAAAGGTTATAAACAAACAAACGCTCATCTTCGTTTAGAAATGTTATTGAATCTTGAAATTACTCTCTTACTTCGTTCTTTTGAAAAGCACCCGTTCTTGAACTTCCCCCAATTACAAATTCGGTAATATCAACCGTCGAGAGCTTCAAACACCACTCTCCTACTGAGTGCACATAAATAAGATAAGCTTCCTTACAATTTAGTATTTCCTTGCCTCCCCAATATTCAATGAAATTTTCTAATCATCTAATTTGTTTATTTTTCATTTTACATGCAGTATTATGGAGTGGCCTGGCGTACAGCAATCTCTTTAAATCCTTCCTTTATTACAATATCATCGTTTAACAATTGGGTGGAAGGAACCCAAATTGAACCAGCAATACCAAAAACTGGATTCAAAGATTATCTGCCGGGAAAACCAACAAAATATTTGGAAATTACTAAGCAATACGTCTACGACTACATCAAAATAAAAAATCAAACCGTCGTTGATAATTTAAAAACTTTAAAATGTAAAGACTTTTTCAATTTAACTGTGTGCTAGAAGAACCTAAAACATCTACATTTTTAAATTTATATAACTAAATTTTGTGCTTGAAAATCAAATTTATCAACATTTTATGAGCAATAAATAAATTTTTAAATTTCTTTATTAAAATTAGAATCTCGATAATTAATAATAAATGCATCGCCATCCGCTATATTTAAAACATCAACTTTCGCCTAAATCCAGATTATAAAACTTATCCTAACGAAATGTAGATTTCTCTCACAGCAGTAAACGTACTATATCTGACATTTCAATATAAAACGCAAAATATTTACAAAACAACATGCCAGTGGATCAAAGACGTATAAATGGGCCGGAAAATTCATTTTCCTATCGTATGTTCACTAAATCACATACAAAATCCTACCAAGATAAGTTCAACGATATTATTCCAACAACTGAAACTCGAAAAGATGGCCGAACATTTAATGAAGCAAGGAAAATTTGTAAGTTCTATATTTAAATAAACATAACCTTAAATATATATTGTCTTTTTTACTATGTACTTAGTTCTTAAATCTGGAGTTGTTTCAAAAAGTAAAGGTTCAGCATATATCGAAATTGGTAACACGAAAGTAATAGTGGCGGTATTTGATCCTAGAGAAATACCCAAGCAAAATAAGTACAGCATTCATGGCGAGCTGTTTTGTGATTTCAAATTTTCCCCATTTTCAATTAAAAAGGCACGGAAACCGCCACAAACCGATACTGAAGAGAAATCGCTAGCCCATGCGATGATGCGGGCGTTACAACCGGCAGTTTGTAGACATGAATTTCCTAATTTTCAAGTTGATATCTTTGCAAACGTGCTACAAGACGGTGGTTCAGTACTATCGGCCGCAATTACATGTGCCGGTCTGGCATTAGCCGACGCTGGAATACCAATGTTTGATATTATAACAGCCACAACAGTGGGTGTAATTGGGGAAATGTTTTTACTAGATCCAACTGAATCCGAAGAAGAACTTTGTAATGCCACACGGGGTAAAGAACATGGACTGATTGTGTTGTCCAAGTTATCAACACATGAACAAATATCGGAGTTTTATCAAACCGGTAATATGTCACTTGAAACAGTTGGGAAAGCTACAAAAATGTTAATCGAAGCGAGTAAAGATTATAATGATTTAATTCGACAATTACTAGTGAAAAAGGTAACAAAATTAATTAAAGAGTCCGAAATCAATGATGAAGCAGAACAAACGATTATTGATTGAATAAAAGAACATTATTGTATATTACTAAACATTTATTTTATTCTTCTGGTTTTTCGGGTGGTGGTCCACACGGTTGTAACATTCGTTCCATCAAATTAAATCGCACTCGTGCCTTCGCTTCATTTTCGGAAATAGCATAAAAACTTAAAAGGTCATAGTGCCCCATGTAGCTAGCTAATGAATCCCGATGTTGGTTGGTAAGCCATTCGTATTTTGTAGTATCCGCATGTCCTGTACCAATATATTTACTTTGTAAATGTTCTAATTGACTGTGAATATTGTAACGATCACCCATTTTTATGTTTTATAATTAATAATTACTATATTTAAAACGGCCTTGTGTATGGCGGAGGTTATGTATGTAACAAACAAATCAAAATGACAGATGACAGGTAGTAGTATATTTCAAAGTTCAAATTATAGGTGTCGCTTAAATTTAGGTTGGTCCTTAGGGCTGGTAAAGAATTAAAATTTGATTGTTGTGACACATGGCGTATTTTCTTAACACGATTACAACACTCCATTACTTGAATAACTTTTGTTACCAACATTAAAAAAGTTAAAATTACCCAAAAGTTACCATGGGCTATTTTCGAAAACGGCTAATATACAGGACAGGAAACGACAAGAAAAGAAATATATCCATACAAAATGTAGCAAAAGACTTTTTGAGCCACTACACCGCCAAAACCACTATAAAAATGTAAATGTTGCCATATCGTGCATTTAAATGTAAATAAGAAACATCCGCTATATAAAAATATTCAATGTGCGAGAAAGAAATAAACATATATAGTAATACCATAATTTTTTTATAGCATCATTATTAATTTATTTTTAATTAATTCAAATGCAAAATTTACATTTCTATCTATGGCGTCTTGTTTTATTATGAATTCCTAATATTTTTCCTAAATATAAATTAATTTTTTTCGTTAATTTTAAAATTATACATTTTATGGTAACATTTTCATTTTTATAGTGGTTTTGGCAGTGTAGTGGCTTAACAAGTTTTCTGCAAAGTTTTTATGGATATATTTCTTTTCTTGTCTCGCATGTGCAAAAAGTCAATATTTTATGTTTTTCATTTTGCAGAAGAAAATGTTGGTCGCATGTGTAAATAGGGTAATAAAATATATTCGATCTGAGTATTTTTATGGCAACATAAAATGCAACAATTTTTAAAATCAACAAAAAAAATTATTTTATATTGATAAATGTTAAGGATCGATCCATAATATAAATATACAAAAATAAATTAATAATTTTCCAATAAAAAATTTAAGACATTACTATATATCACACATGTCCAAATTGCGGTTCTTTGAAAGAATGAATGCAGCTCTCGAAAAGAAATCAAAAAATTAAATAACATTTAAAATGTATTAAAATTATTTTGTGCTCTTAATCGAAAATATTGACTTCAATTATGTTGGCTCTCGTAACGAGAGATTATTGAAATTCGGCTCCACGTGTATTGATGCACGTGGAGCTTGGTCATGCTTGCCATATATGTTTATTTCTTTCTCGCACATTGAATATTTTTATATAGCGGATGCACCTTATTTACCTGCAAAAATTTGCAGAAGAAAACAATTTTATTGCGTGTTTTCTTGGCACGCTTACAACAACAATTCCATTGGCTAAAGCAAAACTTGGTAAAACAAAGCAGTTAAAAATTTTGCTTTAGGATTCAGCTAAAGTAGATTTTACGTTATCGTACTTTCCACTAGATGTCAAAATATATTTTCTTCATTCCGAATTGAAATCCGAATTTCTTTGTTTTTGTATAATATGAATAATATATAAATTTGTATAATTATAAAGTGTTTAATATAATTATTTTTACAATATGTAAACAATATAATTGTTGTATAAAATAATTCAATACGATTTTAACTCATTTTTGCAGCGCTAAATTTATCCGCGGAGTTCCAACATATAAAAAAATACTAAATCATTGGCGTATTCTTTGAAATCAAACTAAAGCAAAAAAAAATATTTCTCAACATAATACGCCAAGCGTAACTTGTTGTAACTTTGTTAACAACGTTAAAACAATTTAAGTTACCCAAAAGTCACTCTTATGTTAATTTCGTTGGACTTTCCGAAAAAAATTACCCGATTTGACATGAACAAATTTATCCGACTTTTGTATTAGTATTGGTGAAAATAAAGACAAAAAATTGTTTATTATAAATGTCAGGTTTATCATTTCAGCTTGTTAGCATATTATAATAAAAAATTATAAAGCAAAGCATTATCATTTTCAATATAGTGTCTAACAGATCTCAATATTATTAATTTATTTATCACTCAATATAATTAAAAATTAATTAACAATACCAGAAATTATATTGTTATCGCACATAAACACAACATTTTAGTACACAATATATTTTGAAAATACGTCGCACAAAATTATAAATTATCTTTACAGTTTTAATACATCTATTAAAAACGAAAATAAGTTCAAAATTGAATTGTACAAATGGCGCGGTGTCTTTGTTTTGATATTTATGTTTTGACGATTACTTTTGTATATTTGTATGCGTAAGTTTTTTATAAAATCTGTTTTATAAAATCTATCTATCTTTTCTGACAGCTCATCTAGTGTAAGTTTTTTAACTCTGACAACTGAATTCGGGTAAGTCTTTGTTGCCTGACATTTCCAACGAAAATGCCATAGTTTATTTCCGAAAATGCCTAATATATGGTATGGTACTCACCTTTTCAAAAACTATGTGTACTAGAAATCCGTTTTTGACTACAAAGAATTAACAATCGGCCTAAATCTTTCTTTAGGATGAAGTTAAATATATAAATGAGGTATCAAAAATAAATATTTAGTTAGTCTATGATTAGGTTTCAAAATTGATGTTCTTTTTTAGAAACGTGTAATAAATTTTCTAAATATTGTTTCTCTAAACCACTAACAATTTTTGCATCAGATTTTAAACAACGATTTTTCTAGACGATTATTAAGATTGGAAATGAAATAACGTAAAAATTAGATAATTTAGTTTAAAAATATTTAACATTTCGATTCTTATCGGTCGAAAAAATTACGTCCTGCATTCACACAAATTCTGCTCTATATATTACATGACGACCGTTAAATTAACGGCATCATAGCGGAAAATGGTAATATTCTGAATGAAATCTACCTTAAGAATGAAAAACAATTTATTAAAATATAAGATAAATAAACAAATTTCACGCTCAGAAGCACGAACATTTATTTTTCTGCAACATTTACGAGATATGAATAAACTAACACAAAACAATTTAACAAAAAAGAATTTTCATATCATTTGTGGAGGTATGAAGGTTTTTTTGATCGTGGTTACGTTTTATAGGACTGCATACGTACAAAGTCCACATACTGTGTTATTGCCGTATGCAAAGCCATGCATATTTTGGCATAGCCGTATACATACACAGGCACTGGTTTTCGGTTACTATAGTACAAAGTTGAAATGTAGGTGACGTCGTAACTGAAAAGTTAAACGGGTAACGATGTAAGCGACGCGTACGTCGTCGACAAGGCGTTAAAATTTTACGAATAGTTCTATAAAAGTTGATTTTACTTCAACTTTGACAGCTACTTTATCAGAAGTTGTTTGGACAGAAATTTACTTTTTCGTTTGTTTAGACGCGAATTTTTCGTAATTAAATAAAAATGAATGATGACGACGTAGATCAATTAATCCAATTGGTTAAAAGAAACCCAGCTATTTATGATCGAAATTCGGTGCGATACAAAAATTCTGCGTACAAAGCTACTGTTTGGCAGAGTATTGCATCAACGTTGGGACAAGCGGGTAAGTTATCAACGTTAAGTAAACAACTTTAATTAATAATCAAACTACTTAACAGAAGCAGAAGTTATAACACGATGGAAGAGCTTACGGGATAGATTTTGTCGAGAACATAGAAAAATGATTGATCTAAATATAAAGAGCTCTCGTTTCGAATGGGCATATTATCAAGAACTATTGTTTTTAAAAGATCACACCGTACATAGATCTAAACTTTCAAATATTTCAAACCACAGCGTTCAAAATGAAAGTTTGATTAAAACAGAATTAGATCAATCTCAATCACCACCGTTGCGAATGGTACATGTTGACATCCTGCCAGTTAAAGACAAGGAACTTTACGAACTAGAGGAGGAGACGGCAGAATATAATCTAAATGAGTATATTAATATACCTGAAAAAAGTTCGGAATCTAGCCGACAATCATCACCAACACCATTACCTACGCCTTCCAATAAAAGGCGTAAAATTGAAATTGCGGATCACAACTATAACTTTAGTCCTACAATGGATATGGAAAATGAAATTGGAACCGGTATCTTAAAGACCTTAAATACGTTCGAGAAATGTATGAGCAATAAAACTATTGGGAATTCGATATCAAAATCAACCAAAGAACAATTTTTTGATGAGGTCAGAGTTTTTATAAACGGCTTTAGTGAGACGGAGCAGAATAAGGTTCAAAAAAGAATTATTAAGTATTTATGTAAATGTAAATTGGAAATTTTAAATGACGGAAACCTAGATAGAGTCGAAATGTAATGGTTTTAAACATTTATTATCGAAATTTTATTCCCTACATTGCGCTGCTATAATCCCTTCATTAGTGAAATAATCCTTCAAAATGTCCCGGACATCCATGGCCATTCTAGTCGTATTATTGGACCCAAATTTATTAAATTGACTAGAAGTATTTATGAGATTTGGTTCAACATCAATTCTCCAGGTCCCTGGTATTATATTACCGGAACTATCCTCAACGTCAACGAACGAAGGTGGACAGTATTGTTTTGCTGCAATATGAATCGATATAATGAAATTGTGTAATGCTACTGTAGCTAAAACAACCTACAATTTAAAAAACGATATTAATCTACTTCAAAATCGACTATGTATATAAAAATAACAAACCCTTTGAGCATTTGGTGGTGAAAAGTTTAATGGCGAACGTAACACCCTCCATCTAGCCATTAAAACTCCAAAAGAGTTCTCAACTAGTGATCGCCCTCTTGCTATACGATAATTAAAAATGTTTGTACCTTTAACACCACGATCTGGATAAGGCCGCATTAAATGATATTTTAACGGAAAAATTATATCACCAACGAAATAGAACGGAAACTTAATATTTGAGTTTGGCAAATGAGTCTCTGGTGGCAAAGGAAACGTTCCCAAAAATATACATTTTAAAAATTTTGGTACTTTGCCCTTATCTTTATCATTATTCAGTATTTTAGTATCGGCTAATCGAAACTTATGTTGTACGTCACAACTAGCCACCAATATTATAGTTGCTCCGTGTGTATTTGGTGTCCGCTGAATAGGAAAACATTTTGAATCGAGTGCTCCAACACAATTTGGTAAATCCCAGCAGGTTTCGAAGTCATCAGCAATCGATTGAATTTCTTCAAAATTTGGCGGTGCAACATATTCGATAGATAGTACTTCCCAAATCGCTTCACATGTTTCGGCTACGACAGAACGTGCTTCTGGGCGACCAACTTTAAAAGCCCATCGCAAAAATAGTTCAGTCACACCTTGAGCAAGATAACTAAACATTCAAAAATTATATTCATAAGCTTCGGCTACAAAACTACATTTTACTTACGACAGTGTTAAAGCCAAACGAGTTTCAGTTCTGGTTCTTGGGCATGCAGTTTTATGTCGTTCTAAATAGGGTTTCAATAGTGAAACAAAATGATTAAATGTGGTTAATGGCATTCTTGTATACTTAAAGCATCGAATCGGATCATTTTTAATGGTCAGGAAAACATCTTCGAAATATTCAAAACTGTACCGATCAAGCCGGTCTAACCGTGTGAAATGTAAAAGATTTTCCTTACGATTCTTTTTCCGTTCTTTTAACCATCGATAGCCAGAATAGCAAGTTAATAAAGTGGAATATCCTAATAATAGATCAAATCCACTTGGATCGTTCATTTTGCGTGATAATTTCTCAAATTTACAACGAAAATATTGTGTACTCTTTGCGCGGTCAACAAACATAAAATGTCATTTCGCTTTTGACAAGCCGTCTGGGTGGGATTCTATAATTCAGCGAAAGAGAACGTCGAGCGACGGACGCGAAGGGTTTTAACTGCAAATGCAAACTTGCAGAATTACTTGAATTCTAAAGTGAACGAAAGTTTTTGTCTACTGCTGGTACAGATCATAAACTTGTCCTCGTCAGTACTCTAATGCCACTGACCTCAATGAAGTGTTAGTTGGTTTTGTTCTGCTAAAGACGCCCAAAACTTCATTTTTAACCAAAAGTTTCAACTGAAGAGATTATTTATCATCGCAATGAAGCAAAATCCCTTCATAGGCGGATACTGTAACGTTATATGATATGAAATTTAATACTAAATTCGTTCGAACTGACAGATCAAAAAGATTTGATCGGATTCAGCTGTCAGATCAACATTTTTGACATTACAAATTTTTTTCACACAAAAATCTTGATCTAACAAATCGGCTAGATCAATTTTAAAAAATCTTGATTTTTTGTTAGATTTTTACGCATACATATATACAAAAGTAAACGTCAAAACATAACATCAAAACAAAGACCCTGCGCCATTTGTACAATTCAGTTTTAAATTAATAAATTTTAAATTAATTTTAATAAATTTATTAAAATTGTATGGATAATTTGTAATTTTGTGCGACCGTATTTTCAAAATATCTTGTGTGTTTTTGCTTTTAATAGATTTATTAAAATTTTAAGGATAATTTGTAGTTTTGTTTGTGCTACGTATTTTCAAAATGTCTTGTGTACTAAAATGTTGTGTTAAATGTGCGAAATTATATAATTCCTTATGCTTTTAATTGAAAATTATTGATAAATAAATTAATTAAATTGAGAAATGGGAGACACTATATTGAACATTTTAATTCTGTGCTATATAATTTTTTATTATACCGATGCTAACAAGGTGCAACAACCCGCCATTTATAATAAACAATTTTTTGTCTTTCTTTTCACAAATATTACTACAAAAGTCGATCAAATTTCTTTCATATTCGTTTACATAAAATCCGGTCAAATTGTTGTTGTAAAACCAAACGAATTTGGTATAAGATATTGTGCCACTATATAAATAATACAAAACAAAAATTTTTAGTTTCATTTATTTTCCGATTTAGTTTAATTCATTTAGCTTGAAAATGATTTTTTTCTTTATTAATTAATGATATATTGTTTGTTCAAAAATTTGCGTGATATAATGCTAAAATACATATTTCAAAAATTACCTTAGGCTTATACATACATATTTAATTAATTACATATTTAGGATTAAATTAATATTATTTAGGTATGTATGTATTTCAGAATTTCAAAATGCAAAAACATCAAAATTAATAATTGTTTACAAAAATAGAAAAAAATTAATAAAATGTATTAGAATTTTAATATAAATCCTGCTAAATATTAACGATTAGAATGTGTCTTACGTATTTAAAAAAATACAGTCCAATATAAAATACAAAAATTTAGTTTAAGAAAAAAGTACAGTGCGCGAAAATTTATATACCTAATTCGTATATTAAATACGTTAGGCCAATAATTTTTTAGTTACAACAAAACGAATATTTTTTTACCTTATATAATATTTTATGAACCTAAGATTTAATTTAAGAACCCAACGTTAATTAAAAATTTATCAAAACGATCAACAAACTCATTTTGTAACGGTCGCGTGTTAGCCAAAGTTAAATCTTTTGTCAGATCAGTGAATTCTTTTGTTAAGCGTTCCGAATCCTTTGGATCGCGCTGCGATTGTAGTATATGCTGAACAATTTGATAGTACTGCTCCTTGTATACGCAGAGCAGTGCGAATAGTGCACGGCCACATGGTAATTTATTTTCCGAATTAACCTGTTGAGTTAATATCATATCTAGTAAAATTTTAACAAAATTTACAAGTGATGTGTACATAAATGATGATGTATTCTGGTCGGATTGTACTGTATTGCCCATTACAAGTAGAAAATCAAAGCAAAGTGTTTGCACATCTGAACCAAACGATGTGAGTCCCAGTTCAATCGAGTAGAACATTTGTTTTAGTAAATCTGGATGTAGTGCATGAAGTTTATGTGATTTTGTGTCGACAAAAAATGTTACAGTTTTATAGAATTGAATACATAAATTTGGATATTTCAACAAATCCATTGTTACCAATGGCATTAAATGGGTTAATCCATAGATCACAACTTCAGATGAGTCGATTGCGTTTCCAGGAACTGAAATATTTTATTTACAAAGGTTTTTACAATTTGTGGGAAAGTCGTGTAGTATAAAAACGTGTTATTTATGACAGAAGCTATGTTTACTTACCGTTTTCTTCGAAGAAATTTTTTGCCAATAAATGGTTCATTAGTTGTAGTAAGAGAAGTAAATCTTGTAGACTGTCCTCCTCGGCAGAAGAATCAGAAGTTATTCGATTTGCGTTATACCGCACATACACACGTATTACATCCAAACAAACGGCTGTTAGAACATGCTGCTCATCAAAAAACAACATATTTTGGGCTGCCTCGCACAAAAGTTGCAAGATTAATTCAATGATCATCTTAAATAAAAAATATAAGATTAACTGTCCTAAGGTTTAAATATTTTGGTAGTTTTACTTACAATATAATTATGATACAACTCTAACAATTGGGGTAATTGAATAAAAATATCTTTAAACAATTCAAATAATAAATTAGCACTGGACGGTGAAATTCCAGAAAAGCAAGCATTAATCTCTTCGATCAAATTGACCACCTGGATCTTAACATTCTCGTCATGATAGATATGATTCATATTTGGCTGCAACATAACCGATTTGTATTTATCCGAAATTGGTTTCAGAATTTCCTCGAGATACTGTTTCTGTATTGGTTTATCCAATATTCCGATAGAAACAGCTACAAGCCCTTTAATTAAACCTTTCTTTGCTTTGATAGGCAAATCCATATTTTTCAACTCTATGATAGCCTTAAAATAGTCAGAACCAAAAACAACCGAACATTTGGAGTTTTTTTTAACCAACGAGATAAACAGTTCAATCGAATCATCAATAACTGTTATTTCACTCGTGAAACTTTGAACATTCTTCCCGATTTTATCGAGAATATAGTTCATAGTCCATACACCTCCCGGCGTATCTTGTCCAAAAGCTTGCTGAATCGGATCACTAATTTTGCTGTAATACTCATTGGATGGAAGTAGATAAGCTTCAGACCATAGCTTAAGGAACCACATTAACGTGCTACTTATCTCGGGACTCAGAAAATGTCCCATCTTAGCATCAATTGCACTTTTCTCTAATTCGCACAGCCGAAACACGGCCGATACTATCCTAATAACCTGATCAGAAGTATTTTCTGCGTTCGGAAATTCCGCAATATCTTTAGCGGGTGATGCCAAAAGGGTTAAACTCAATGTAATATCACATGCCCCAGTCATGGTTTGCTGAATACTGTAAGACATAATCTCCGCGGGAATCAAACTTTGTTCACCATCTGAATCATTTGCTAAAACATATGATGAAATGAGCAAAGTCCAATGAATATCTTCGTAAAGTGCTTCCAAAATTTTCGAATCTGATATCTTCATATTCTGATTCATTGTAACTAAAGTTTGAAGATGGCTGTAGAGAGCGCGCGTCTTATCTTCAAGTAATTTTGAGAGAATTGGTAAACTGTGACTAGGTACCTCACGACCAAATAATCCAATTATAATTAGTTGCTCTTTAAATCGAACGCGATCTTTTACCTCGTCGTTTAGATCTTCGCTATCATTGCACATTAGTCCACGTAACCCCTGCGGTGGAGACAAATGGCATTGCAAATATTTATCAAACATTTGCGAGACTGTGGTTTCAAACAATTCTTTCGAAAAATATTCTTTTCCTTGAACAACCGTAATCCATGCTTCTAATATATTAGAGAAAGATTCCATATAAATGGTATCTTCTGGATTCATTTGTTCTTCACGCGAGGAAAGCTCACTAAACTGAGAAGTGACTACAAACATTTTTTGCATAAGTGAGTTTAAGACATCGGCCGGAAGATCTTTAAGCTCTTTTGGTGGATTGTAGAATAAAAATTTCCGGAATACAGTAGAAATACCCAAAGCTTCTTGCTCTCTAATTTCTATGTTATTTAACAAATGCAAAAAGTGTCCCAAAAAGCTGATCGCATATTTAAGTTTTACTTCAGCATTATTTAAAATTGGGCCGCACAATGTGGACAACTGAACAATACAAGTTAGCCCCTTCAGTTGGATTTCTGGATTGTCCCGAATTTTCCAATATAAATTAAAAAATATTTCTAATACTTTAGGTTCTAGTATTATAGACTCCCATTGCCGATTCAATCGAAGACAAGCTCCCTGTTCAATTTTATAAATCGATTCGAAAGCTCCAATTAATTTTTTTGGGAGTCGGGGAGATACAAAACCCCAGGTCATAACTGTCTCAACTATAAATAAATAGTGCCGCATTAAAATAACATGTAGATTATTCGATTTGTCAAACGATTTCATAATCTCTTCAATGGCCTGCAGAATCATTACAAAAATTTTCCGCAAATCTTGTAGCTCGAATATCTTTTTGGCTTTGAAGTGATCTTCGAAAGTAAGCCCAGTATCATCAGATTTCACTGTTATTACGTATTCTTGAAGAATTGCTGATATAATCATAGAACTTAAAATTTGTTGATTTATATCCCCGCTGGAAATCATTTTTTGTACTTCTTCCAAAATCTGGCCGCGTTCCGACCCAAAATCTTCGAGACTCGCGCGCTTTATCATAATAGCTATAACTTGCATTAATTTCTCCCGCACAAACGAAGGAAGCTCTTTATGTATAATATAATTAAGTAGATATTGCCGAAGTGCCCCTTTATCATCGGGCGGCAAATACGCCCATTCGGTAATTAGGGCATTCTTAAGAACGTCAGCTGTTTGGAACAAAACAAAATCAACATTTGATTTTTCTAATATTTGGCGGCACATCTCGTAAGGGTTTTTCATTTTTCGCAATTTCATGAATATTAATTCAGATGCATGCCGCTGCTCTGATGTGACACATGATGGGGGAGCCTTTTTGTTTGCAAAAATAGAAAAGAACACAAACATTTATTAACATAACCTCAATATCCTTTATGTGAATTTGTTGTGATTACCAATATTATTTGGGCTGCAGCCTCTAATTCTGATATAGCAATATCATTCATAGTTTTATGAAGTTATGTTTAATATTACACAATCAATTAATATATTATTACTATTCACTTATAATTAAACTTTTTATTTATGTTCGCACGAAAAAAACGAAATAAAATTACATACATTAATTTATTAAACAACACAAAAAGTCATTTTTTAATTGCCATTTATGTTGTGTAGATTTTGGGAGAGATTTTTGAGCAACTGGGTTACTTTATTTTATAGTGATACAGCGCTGCACCAAATTCTAAATTGCTTGTTTCTTTAATGGTTTCGGATTGGCACATCACAGCATTTTCTTTTTATTCAAGTATGTATTCAGTTAAATTTAATCATATAGTAAATAATGTTATAAAGAATAACGCGGAGGAACATTTTTGATCTAAAAATGCGTGGGTTCTGCAATTTAAATGGGTTAAACAATACACTTACACAACAATTTTTTATTTTTTGTATCGAATATTATCATACACGTGACTTGATAGAAAGCGATAAAAATTACGGTACATAAAAATGTGTAAGTTTTTGTTTAACCCATTTATATTGCATAATCCATGCATTTTGTGGTGAAAATTTGCCTTTGTTTCGTTAGTCTTTATAACATTAGATACTCTTTGATTTAATACCGAACTATATATTCGCCTTTTAACTACCACTAGGATACGCTATAGTCGCGGTCTTTATACAAAATTACTGATATTTAGTATCATGAATTTTATGTGTGTAAATTGTAATTTTCAATATGTTATTCAATTTTTGTAACAGAAATATCAGAAACTACTTAAATATAAGTACACATATGAAATAAACAATAACTAACTAAAAATGTATTGGTAATTTTTTTCTATAGTAATTTTTTTTAAACAACTAAGTATGTGTTGGTGCAGAAACAAACAAAAATTGAAAAAAAGTCAAATTTGCATTGGATTGGTAGTGTAACCAAGGCATTCTTCCGTAGTTATTTTTATATAGGTATCTGTCAATGAGAGTTAGAGCAGGACTTATATTTAAGTAGATTCTGTAAATATCCATATCTGGCATAACTAGTGCTAATGTATTTATACTGCCATATCATAATATATGGACTTTGCCCAAAAAAACACGAAAATTTATTCATACAAATGCTATGAACATTTTTTTTGTTAAGTTTTTATTTATTTATTTATAATTCATAAACGTGGCAGATTAAATAAATAAATGAAAATCATTTTTCATTCACCTGAGGGTGATCTTTGTTTATTTATCTTTAATTGTAATAAATTGTTTTTCATTTTTGAGTTAGTTTTCATTCAGAATTTTACCATTTTCCGCCATGATGTCTATAATTTGGTAATCGTCGTATGAAATATATGGCATACTTTCTTGAGAAATAAATCTTTTTTCAATTAAATTGGTTTTAAATGAAAACACTTGTAAATTTCCTTAGAGTGGCAATATTTAGTAAATTTGTATAATAATAATATTTATTAAATTTATTAGATCAAATCTTTTTTGCTTTAGTTTTTTTTAAGAAAATAACCCAATGATTTGGTATTTTTTTATATGTTGGTACTCCGTGGATAAATTTGGCGCTGAAAAAATCATTTAAAATTTATTCAATTGAGTATCTTTATTAAATTATATTTGTGTATTCATATTATACAACAATTATATTGTATATTGTAAAAATAATTATATTAAACATTTCATAATTATATAATATTATTTATATTATACAAAAACAAAGAAATTCGGAATTCCAATTCGGAATGAAGAAAATAAATTTTGACATGTAGTGAAGAATACGATACGAAAAACCTGCTTTATGATTCAGCTAGTGCAAGATTTTTGTTTGATTTAAGTTTTACCAAGTTTTGCTTTAGCCAATGGAATTGTTGTAATCGTATCAAGAAAATTTAAACGTTACAAAAATTTTACAACCTACGCCAATAGAGAGCATATTTTGTGTGTATATAGAGCATTACTAGAGAGCTTATGTGAATTTTTCAATTACGTGATGGTTTTCGACATGAACGTTCTACAGAGCCTGGAATTCGTAAAATTGTTAGTTTTGCAGAAACTGAATCAGTTGCAGGTCGTAGAATATATGGACACTATCGTCCAGTTCGTACTCGTGAAACAGTAACAGCTGAAAGTGAAAATGTTCGTAAACAACCAAGCATCTCTTTGAAGCGTCCTTCAAAACAATTAAACGTGTCGATAACCACTTCACATCGATTTTTACACGTTACAAAATCGCATCGTTACAAAATTCAAATAACTCAAGAATTGAAGCCAGCTGACCATCAGTAACATCGCCGTTTAGGTGATTGTATGCTCGAACAAAATGAGCGCTTTCATCAAAAATCATCTTTTCAGATGAAGCTCATTTTCACCCCAATGGATACGTTAATAAACAGAACTGTCGCATTTTGGGGGCTGAAACCAAGTTCGATGATCGCATAATTTCAAGAAATTCTGATGTCAATTATCCGCCATTAATTAACACCGTTAGATAATTTTCTTTGGGTTTTTTTGAAAAGTAAAGTGTATAGCAATGACCTGCAAACAATTCAATATCTTAAGAATACCATTCGAGCTGAAATTGAGGCCATTGGAACTGCTTTTATAGTTGTAGTTTGAAAACGACTATAAAATATCGTCATTGAGAGCGACTAAACATAAACATATTTATTTTGTATATAACAATGCAGCAATTTTGACAACAAAATTATAACCTACAATTGTTTAAAAAATTAAACATTATATTAATATATTATATTAATAATATATTAATATATTCCTAAAGTTATTAAACAAATAAATATTATTTTTTATTAATTTCTTTTTGCTACATATATGTAACAAGGTTAAGCCAATAACCCATAAGCCCATATTAACCAATTTAATCAAACTACGTAAAATATAAATATGTTTGTCTAAAACAACTGTCATATGTTCGATACCCCCACCGTATACTACAAATAAAAATTGCTCAAAATCAAGCGTCCAATTTTTTTAAGTTGGCAGCATTGTTTTTCATTTTTTTATTAAAAATTTTGGCATCATTTAAAATTTATTTTTCTAGTAGAAAAGAAAGATAAAGGCGTGTTATTTCAAATTGTGTGAAAGTGTTTATTTCGTTTTGAATATTTAAGTGGAAAAAGTATTAATTGATTTATGAAAAATATCGTAAAATAACCTGCATATTGATCATTGTGTTTTTTAATTTGTTTGTTGTTCAAAAACAGAAATAAAATGGAATTAAATACACCAAAACGTATAAAAACAATAACATCGTGTATAACCCCTAATAGTGATAGTAGTGTTATTTCTTCATCGTGGAATTATAGTGGTGTTGATGGTTCAGAAAGTCCTGTAAGCTCATGTGGTTCGCCGGAATTCATTGCTCGGCAACATAATAATAGCCACAACAGTAATAATCATGAATTTAATAATAATTTAAATAACAGTAATGTATCAAACAGTAGTAATAATAGTAACAGTGATAATCGCGAAAATCGACGTGGTCGCCCAAGATCAGAAGTGCTACCAACCCTAATGTTTGAAGGGACAACATCACCATCAGCTATTAAATGTGGATATTGTTATCGTGTATTTCCTAGAGAAAAATCATTGCAGGCACATTTACGTACTCACACAGGTAAGCTTTTAAAATGAAATCTTTTACGGCTACGTATAATTTAAATTTTCTTATATGCTGCTGCTGCTTTGTTGTGTTTGTGTTGTATAATAGGTGTTTTGTTGTTAGTGCTTTTACCTTTAATTATTACGTTTTTAAAGTTTTTCGCTTTGTTCTGCGATATCTCAAGAATATACACAGATGAAGCGTGTTTCATTTCTAATAAGAAGTATATTATATTACTTTAAATGAAAAACACGATCAGACATGATCATTCAAGAAATGGCTTGCGACCTTTATACATACACAGTTTAAAATCTCTCATTTTAAATTACTTATTAGAATTTATTTATCCACAAAAGTTGGCGAGAGGAGCATATTCCTAATATGTACTGAAATATTAAGTAATTTAAATATACTTCGGGGCCAATAAACTTCAACATTAGCTTTTTTAAATTTCCTCTTTATTCATTTACGTATTTTATTATTTTAATAATTTTTAGCAAATTCTATAAGGCAACTCATACTGAGTTTATCTGACAGCAGCGGTACTTATCATTCTATTAACAATATGAGCATATCCAGCATTGAGATTCGCATTGGTTTAAGTTGGACCTGATCATCGTATATGGAACATTTCTTGGTTTTGAGTGGGACCTCGCTGCGTTGGACATGTCCATTGAATTAAAATGTTCTACAGGCCTATATTATTAGAAGAACGAAATTTTTATTTACTTTATCCTCAACTTGTCATACATATCGTACAGTATATAATATGTACATTTTACTATATACGATAGTCTTTATGTGTTGACAATAATCTACTTTGCCTGTTGCGTTTAACATAATTTAAATATCTACACCTGTCGTCAGTGTCACGTATCACCTGTGGTTGTGCACACGATTTTTTAAGTTAATTATAGATGCAATACCTTATACATAGTGCATATCATACTTGAAACTAACGAGAGCAGTTATTGTAATGTGTATATGGTTTGAAGTAACACAGTTTTCAGTTTTTATAACCTCCCCTCGGAATTCTTAAGAGCTAAGATTTTTAGATACAAAAATTTTCTTCACTTTAACTTGTATATGGTTACATATGGCAATCATTTTTATTGTTTTCCCTTTAAAATTGTTTTAAAACTGAACTAAAATTTTAGTGATTATGTGTTGTGTTTAGTTTTATAGTTTAGCTGCCCTGTAGTTTGTTGATATAAAAGACACAAATCCCTTACTTCGCACCTGAAACTAAAACTAATTTTCCGCTTCCGTTTGAAATGAACCTGAGAAGATTTTAAAAGTCCGCCACGACATGAATTAAAGTCCAAACTATTCAGACTAATTCTTCAACGTAAATCCTAATAACTGAAACTACGTAGAAGTCAAAGCAATCATTATGAGTCCTAATAAACTTTTTCTGCAAAAACAATGAGAAAACACAGACTTATAAGCCAGTTTTTAATAACATCTGCTAAGTTTCATCCTGTATTTTGCTTGAACCAGCTCAAACTTATCATCAAGTTGTACGCTATGTGAACTATTTCATGTTGTGTTATGATCCTCAAAACCTTTGATCCCGTCACAACTGCATGAGGAGTTCTTAAATTGTTGCTCTCCTCCCCAAGTTGACCGAATTAATCCAATGAAGGTTCTTGGCTCTATAGTGATCTTCTTGAACGTCTACGTTTTGTTTTTTCAAAAATATTTTTCATCTTCAGAGACCTATATAAATTTCAACTTTCATGATACCGAAAAACCATGAAGCTTTGAAAAACAAACACGAACCATCGAAAGCAAACTAAACTACGGATCCATAAACGATTAGCCGGATGATGTTATTTTATTTGTAACAACAGCTTTATCGCTGGCAGGTAGTCGTTATAAGACGATGTGATGGAGATACGTGTTTCTAAAAATCACATTTAAAAACAAAACACGCGGTCTCCAAAAGCGTACAGATAAACCGCCGTGCTAAAAAAATTAAGGTTATAGATAAATTTTCAAATTTTGTTCGCCTTTCACATTTGATTATTTATACCTAGTACGCAGCCCCATAATTTTAATGTTAATAAAATGTCTATAGAGTTATGTGTAAATGACTGTTGATTAGAACTCCCAAAAATATTTGACGTGGGTCATAGTGTTTAAATTGGTGGGAATTTGTCAATGTGAATTTCACCTAACACTTATACCTACTTAAACCACAATCAAATTGTGCACTTTAATTTAAAAATATAATAACTTTGTTAGCTGATATTTTTTGGTACTGGGCATTGTAGTTTTGGTGAATCGTCCTAATCTTTGGTTAAAGGGTAATGGTTAATATATTTAATAATTGGGGCAATGTGGTCAAGAAATATGTTTTCTAATACAACTAAGTTATTAATTGTAAGAGAAAGTAGTTTAAAATAAACATAAATTTTCCATCACAATGTTTAAATATTGTTTACATTTTTATTCACAAAATACTATTTTATGTCGAAACAAAAATTTCAAATGTTTTTAGTCCATATTAGCCGTCTTACTTTGATAATTGTACAACAACAATTCCATATAATTTTTGGCACTATTCTGGTAATTCCCCGCGAATAGGGAACTGGGGAAAGAATTTAGGTATGTATTATGTAATTTTTATTCTAAAAAAAATTTTCTACCTACTGACGTAAAAAGTTAGTGTTAATTTTTTTGAAAACAAAATTAATTCGAGAATAATTCCCTGTCAATTTCAGTATGAAACAATTATTCCCAATTTATGAATATTTACATCAAACTTTACTCCTCAGTAAAGAAACTATTTTAACTTAGGTCGGAAAAGAAACTATTTTAACAGAAATTACATATATATTATTTCCCCAGTTCCCTTTTCCCGGGGAATTGCCAGAATAGTGCCACTGAAATGAAAAATTTCATTCCACCTAAAAGTAGGTTTGGTAATAATTATATTCTTCGTGTAGTTCACATGTTGACCTCCATACTAAATATATGTATAAGTAAAAAACATCTAAATTAAAAAAAACTACTATTATTGTTTTATTTTGGGCACAAAATTTCATTCCATTCTTGTAGGATTGAAATGTACCAAAGTAAGACGGGTAATGTAATGATCCACTTATGAAATGGCAATTTAGGCCTTTCAATTCGATTTGTAAAAACTAAGTATACCACCTATTAAAAACCTTAATAAATGATTGTCTGAAGTTCGACTTGGATGTAATGCCGGATCCGCGACAGAACATGGTCTTTTGCAACAATTTCGAGACATATAAAAATCAAATTTACTTGTTTTTGTGGTTTCCGTTTTTGTAGATTTTATGATTTTTTAAATGTTCCGGTTAACTTTGCCTTGTCTCTAAAATGTTTTTTTGTATTTGCCGTTTTTGTTTCAAAACAATGTTTCTGTTTTGTCGGCTTAATGTGGGGTCGGCATAATAAAACGTCTCTTCCAATTGATACAATTCATTTTGGAACATATTGCTCGTTCGAAGCATAGTTTGACCTCTTCATGTAGAATGTTCTCCTTTGATATGGTCAGTTGATAGCACTTGGCAGAAAAATTTGGCTTTGATGTTAAAGTAATGTATCATTTAGGTAAGCTGTGCTGACTCCCCATCTCAAATAAAATCAAATAAAAAAATTTATTGCATGGCACTATCATCGCTTCATGATTACAGTTAGGACGTCATAAGTTTCACGCTCATATATATTTTAAGAAACACATTAATATAAAAATGGATAAATGCATTTTCACGATAAATAGGCGGATTTGTGCCGTAGTCGTTATTTAATGTAGTATTACAATGCAAAACTAGGAAAACGTGACACGTTTATCACATTAGGCTATCGTTTCAATTTACTTCATTAAAATGTTTGCATTGTTTATTTGGCCCCAACAAATAGTTTTCCTCAATTATTGCTCAAAATAAAAAATTTCGGATGCATTTAATTCCCGATAATTAAAAATTTCTCAAATTTATGAGAAATGTTGGAAAACATTATGGAGGCTGAGCAATTTTAATATTTGTTCCGTAGAAACCTATTAAAAATATACAAGGGGTTTCCTTTGAAATCTTCTATTTTATTGTGTTGGTCTAGTCGGATAAAGATGACTTTACGAGTCAATCAATAATGCGCGGAGAGCGATCGTTCTCTTGGAACTGGCCTTCTATTACTATGCGCGTAACAATGTGGAAGTGGTTTGACTAGGTAAAAAACCAGTTTTGACAGTAGTAAAGAAAATAACTATCTGTTGTTAGTGGTGGATTGCATTGAAATTTTTAACAAGAATATCAACCGATGATGGTTAATTTTAGTTGGGTTTGTATTTTAGTCGATCTTGTTTATTTCACGTGAAATTTTTGTGTTGTTTGTTTTAAATTATATTTGACAACTTTAAAGTTTGTGATTTAAATTGCATCGATTGCAATAAGTACCGCTAATCCTAATTTTGTGATCGTTAAAGCTAGTTTTATTATTTTACCTTATATACAACTGAGTTGACACTTATAAGAGAATTGATAATGTAAATCCAACCAAATTTCATATGGAAACCAAAAGAAAGATGTATTGGAATTTTTATTATTCTAGTTTTTAAGATAAATTTAAAAGGATTTGGAATTTATGAACATTCCAGTATCTTTCAATCCAATATTACTAGTGGTATGGTGTAAATTTGTACTTATTAGCATAGTGTGTTCTACAATAGCTTTTTAAGCTGCTTGACTTGTTCTTATATTCGTAACAAACATAGCATTGACCCCTCTAAACTTTTAGAATATGTAATTTAAATTTAAAGCAGAAATTCGATAAGCTTGTAATAAAATATACACATCCATAATAAGAACATGAAGCCAAATATTTAAATTTAAAAATCATTGCTTGACTGGACGAAGAAATCAAAACTACTATAAACTCAGATCAACAAAACAAAACGTAAAAAGGGTTATTAACCGCAGCGAGTAAAATCAATATTAATTTACATAAATTAGTAACCAAAGCACGGCTCTTATAATCAAGAGAATACAAATGATCTACAAAAGACTCAGGAAAGACATATCCGTAGCGGATATTAGGAAAATACTTAGAAAGAATGGTATATCCTATTGTTACACAACATGATGCGATAATATCTACCCGCGATTATAAATTCTTAATGAATTAGAGAACCAAGTAACAAATTTCCTTTCATTTTCGAATGTGAATCTCTTTAGTATTTCGAATTAATATACGAATCCATTTAAATTTTTTAACGAGGCATACAAAATATTTTTGCTTGCTGTGTATGTTTATTTTGCTGGCTACGTCATTTTCGTATAAAACATCTTTTAAATAATAAATAAGTTTATTTTAAATAGTACGTATGCATGAGTATGTATTATGCCAGCAAAAATAAAATAATATTAAACTTTAAAACGAATAAAATACATAAGACATTATTTATTTCTGTATTTGTAAATAAAATTTTTTACTAATAACTACTGGATCAGTTTAAATACCTTGCAGAATATAACGAAGCATTAAAGAAAAGAAAAATCGCAAAAAATGCTTAAAATAAAAAATAAAATTTAAATACAAATACAAAGTGAGTTTTTTAAAGTTAAAAAATAATACGAAAGCAGTAGACAAATTTAAAGAAATACATATTCGTATACATATGATATAAATACATAAAATATAAATTTAAAGATGTTGTATGTACTATGTAATACATCGACGGTGAGAGAATGAATAATTGAATTGGTTAAGGTTAGTGCTTGCTTTGAAATTGGCAAAATGCAACGAAAGAAAATACATTTTTTGCTCTTACCGAACTAATCTTTATTATAAAAAACGTGATTAAAGCTAAGTCAATGGCGTATATGAGAGTGTGACGCGAGATGATAATTAGGCATGCCAGGTGTGTGATTTAAGAAAAAATTGCTTGTTAAATGATTCCATTCAGACCTCATCAACATGTTCTTATAAAATGGTGATCGGAAAATTTGCTTTTGGAAATTTTTTAATATACATGACGATTTTGTTTGGCGTTAGTCATGTGAAATATAATTATAGCATCTAATAAATGAAATTTTGTTGGTAATTTTGTTAATGGTGAACAATGCTATTGTTTATTTAAGAATAGAACAAGATGATGCAGTAAGTTACTACTACTTAGGTAGCTTTAAGCGACCTACAAGGTTGTAATGATCCGGTCGTATTAATATTTAATCTCGTGAACTAAAAATATAAATTTCACGGGTCACATTTGTTTATTCTTATCAAATTGTGGACCTATACAATTTTGGAAATAATAATATGTATGTACACAAGATATTTGCAATAATTTGCAAAATTGAAACGAAGTGATGAGTTGTTTGATTAATTCGATTCGTTGTAAAAAAATTGTTACAGCAAAAAACGTGAGTTTAATTTGCTATGGCCCAATAATCACAGGAACTCAGACACCTACCCCTAAAATGTATATGATGTCACTTTGAGAATCTCTCGTTACATCAACGATATAGACAATAAGACCGATGAAATCATACTAAAATTAGCCAGTCATTGATAATTTAATTTTTATAATACAATATCAATGTGTTCTTTTGCTGTTTAGGATTGAGTTCATTAAACTTAAACCACCAAAGTACCAGGTCAATAAATTTTAAAGGATTTATGTTTCAAAAATTATATAACCAGTTGCTTTATTTCAGGACTGGGCAAACCATATGAACATAAGGGCCGCAAAAATGTCATAAGGTCTTTTATTAATATGAGTAATGTGTGTAACAAGTAAAGTCCAGTTTGCAACAGTGACTGTCTTGCCCATTTAGATTTAATCTAAGGTTACAAATAGATATTAAAGATCATATTTTAATTTATTATTTTAATAGTCTTATTTTTATTTAATCTTGATTTAATTAGAATAATACCTGGACAGACACAAAAATTATCGCAATAATTTCTTATAGTGTTTGTTCGACACAACCATGATTTTGTTATCAGTCTATCGTTTAAATTCATATTAAAATAATACAATTTTAATCTGTATTTGTCCATTATAAATTATGTCGAACCAATTACAATTATCTAGTTTAAACTATTGTATAAATAGTCTCAATAATTTCCTATTTTCCTGTCCATTCTTTATTGAACGACATCTATATTCCCTTCCCGCCCCTCATACAATTCTACCGTTTTTTCTTATCACTTATCATGATCGTACAATCTGATTATCATAATCGCGTTTTATAAACGTAATAATCCTGTTTTGACGAAATGTACTTACAGCCCGAAAAAATATCATGAGAATTCACCATTGTACAGTGTGTGTTTGTCTACGCTATAAACTTCACTTTTTTACTTTTTTATTTACGCTAATTGTGATTGTAACTTTTTTTTAATCAATAAATTTATTTATTTATTTATTCAATATTACAACTGATTCAGAGATCATATAGTAATTTATCTAAAATTAGTTTCTCAGATTAAGATGGGTAACCTATTGGTTACTCATTTTACAATAATTTCTTATTCAAATTAGAACTGCCCAGCTCTAGCGGTTTATGCCTTTGGAGTCTCCTCACTCCATTGGTGGTGTCTAACATATGACAGATATCTGCATTTTCATCTCGAGATAATCACTGTACATGTTTGCTTGTTTCTTTATTTCATCGGTACGTATTCCATCTTTAGGTCCCTATGAAGGTTGTCGTTCCTAATGTACTATGGGACATTCGCAATCCCTCGCAGCACTTTATACCACAAGTTGGATGTCCATACTGGTTTTAGCATTTGCTTGTATAGAAGCAATTTGTTGTGTATTGAGAGCTCAAATTTTCTGCCCATGAGTCAGTAAATTTGCCTATATTTGATGTTTAACTCTTCTTTGTTCTTGATGTGTTCTTTCCATGTTAATTAAGTATCATGCCAAAGGTCATGCCAAAGTAGTTTGTTGTATTTGCATATGAAATTTGGTTTGAGTTGAGAACCACGGGAATACAGTTAACATTTTGGTTTGACGTGTACCAATTTGGCTTCATTTAATACGATGCGCCATTTTTTAGTCCAGTTGCTCACAGTGTTAACTGCATTTTGAAGTTTGCTTGTTCCTTCCAAAATACCTTTTCTAACTGCTAGAATAACTGTAACGTCTGCAAATGTTGTTAAAGTAGTACCTTGAATATTTGGTAAGCCTCTCGTATAAAGAATAAACAGAATAGGTCCAAGTACGCTACGTTATAGTATACCTGCTAATATTCTTTTTAGAATTACGACCACAATTTACCATTCCATGAAAATGTGGCTGGATTACCTCCGCACTCAACAAGATGCACGGATTACAAAATATGCATGCTCGAAAATAGACGACTTCTCTTAGGTGCGGCTTTCATTGGTAACGTTTTGCTTGGTCACATTGATTCAGCATACATTTAGGAAAACATATCAATTCATGTGCCTTGCAGGACATTTCGAAACCATGAGTTTTTAGCACTAGAACACCATTCCACAAACTATGGAGAAAATAACCCCGTTCAATAGGTTGTCTAAATATTTCAGCATCGTCGACGACCTATTTCACTTTAATTTATCAAAGGACAACTTCAAAAATATCCTCAAGAATTATGTTTAAAATTTTTAATTGTTAAATCAAGATTTGATTTATATTTTTTTGTTTTAAAGTTCTTTATTTGATTTTTTAATATTTTTGTTTTAAATTAAATTCTGTAATCATACATGTACTCGTAAATCATAGAATAGATTTCTTTAAATAAATAAATTCAGAGTACTAATTTTCAAATTTAATTCTAAAATGTCGATCTGCTACAGTTAAGAATTTGATAAAATTGCTTAGGCGGGTCTCGATGCAGTTTAAATTCAAGCCCTTGGTGCTAAACTTTGTCGAAAGCATCTAAGAAAATACTGGAGCATATCTTATTATTCTCAAGTGCATCCACTATGACATCCGTTACTCTGTGAACTTGTTCAACTGTACAGCTGTGTTCTCAATAATAGCAGTGTTATTTTTAGATCACTACTTTTACATGTATGCGCTTGTTTCACCAATCCACAGTTTGATAGTATATGTGAAGTGTAGTAAATAAATACTACTACGATATTACCGAGTGACTGACACAAAGTGTTACCAACTTCAGACTGTCATTGCTCTCAAACCAGTGATGACAGAGCGCTTAAATTTACACTAATGACAGTTCATTCCATTGTTTACAAGCGTACAAAAGCATTTTAGTGGGAAATTCAGAAAAAAAGTTATCCGCAAAGGAATTCAAGCGTAATAGTGTGATTGTTCTATATTTGGCTGGAAAACCACAGCCGCAGATTGTTAACCAGTTAAAACATCTGCAAGTGAATAAAATGTTTGTGTATCGCACCATAAATCGTTATAACGATACTGGCAGTATAGCAAAACGCCATGGTGGTGGACCGAAACGAACTGCAACATCGCCGGATATCATTCGGAAGGTGAAGGCCAAATTGGCTCGGGATCCGCGCCATAGCGACATAAAAATGGCTCATGAGGCGAACAATGGCTCGTGGCTCGAACGGATGCAGCACATATTGAAAGATCATCTTGGACTAAAGGCCTTGAAATTCCATAAAACGCATGGTCTCGCCGATGCTAAAAAAAAAGTTGGAGTGGAAAGAGCAATGGAGTTGTTACGCTTGCACGAAAGTGGCGATTTGCCAAATTTGGTTTTGTCCGATGAGTCACCGTTCGTTATTCAGCAATATGTGAACAAGCCAAACGACCGGATTTACTTGCCCGGCCGATCTACTGAAAATTTGGACCAACGGATTGCCACTCGAACCAAGTACCGCCGATGGTGATGGTTTGGGCCGAACGAAAGCCGTTCACCCGCTCGTTTTTTTGAACCGTGGCATCAAGATAAATACTCAAATTTATCGGATCATGTGTTGGAGGGAGCGTTGAAGCTTTGGGCACAAAAACATTTCGGCCGCAGAGCCTGGACATTTCAACAGGACTCGGCGCCCAGTCTTAAAGCGCGCGTCAATCAAGATTGGCTGAGAAACAACGTTCCGCGGTTCACTTCCTCAATGGCCACTAAATTCACCGAATGCAAATCCGCTAGATTTCTCGGTTTGCGGTATTTGGAAGAGCAAGATTGGGACAAAAAAAAATACCAAAGTGTCGATCATCTCAAGCAAGCGCTTCGCCGAGAATGGGCCAAAATACCGCAGAGCCACTTTCGTGCTGCATGCAATAGCTTTGTCGGCCGTTTGAAGGCCATAATCGCGGCTAAGGGTGGCCAAATCGAAAACTGCTAATACAATTTGAAAATTTAAATATTTGTGAACATTTTTTACTTTGATTCAATAAAATTCATCAAAAAATAAAAATTCTGTGGCGTTTTGTTTTGGTAACACTTCGTGTCAGCCACCCTGTACTTGGCGATTACTGTAAATAAACACATACTATTGTAATAACACAGTCTTATTGAAAATCCGTGCTAAATTTTGTTGTTCACAATAATAGTAGCGTTGAATAAAAGGACTTGGTGTATTAATTACTGTGCTGTCAAATCTAATTTAAATAGTAAGTAATTTCAGAAAATTGAATTTTTCTTATTTTATTTTTATTATTTGCTAAAATTAGTAATTTATAATTAATTAAATAATGTTAATAGTGGGGCGTTCCAAACACTGTACGAATGAAAAGCGGGAACTAATTTTAAAATTAAGAAATGAGCGAAAAACCTATAAAGAAGTACAAAAGATTGTGGGATGTAGTGTGATAATGGTTGCTAATGCATTTAAGTTTAAGAACAAGTCAGGAACATGCGGGCCAAAGAAAAAAACATCAGACTATGATGATAGGCGAATCATTCGATAAAATGAACCCTAATGCCTCATCAAAAACAATTCGGAACGAGCTAAAGTTGGCTATTAGTGATGTTACGGTGTGGTGTCGACTAATTGCAGCAAAATTATTTGCACGCAGTCTACGAAAAGTCTCCCTGTTGAGCAAGAAACATCTTGCCGCTCGCATAAAATTTGCTCAAGAACATTTCGACTGGCCAATAGAAGAGTAGCGTAACATATTATGTACTGGCTTTCGACAATATGTCAGACGCCCTCCCAACACGGAATACTGCCCGCAGTACGCAACAAAACAATTAAGCACGGCGGCTCAAACATTATGAATTGGGGATGTTTCTTACGGTGTAGATCCCATTCATTTGATAAATGGCATCATGGACCAACATGTGTACGTCGACATATTAGAAAAAGAAATGCTGCCTTTCGCTGAATATGAAATGCCATTGAAATGGGTCTATCAACACGACAATGACCCTAAACATACAAGTCGTCGTGCTAAGGAATGGTTTCAAGCGAAAAATATTGAGTTGATGGTATGGCCAGCACAGTCTCCCGACCTCAACCCAATAGAAAATTTATGGAGACGTAAAGAGGGCAGTTGCAGTAGCAAAACCAACTATCAATAAGGACTTGTGGAATGTAGTACAAAATTCTTGGGAAAAAATCCCAGTGGAGCGATGTCAAAAGCTAGTCGACTCAATGCAGCCGCGATGTAGTCACGTATTGAAGAATAGAGGCTTTACAAGCAAGTATTAATTTAATTATCTTAATTTAAACATCTGAAAATAAATTATTTTATTAATTTTTACACTACTATTTTTATCAACAATGATTTTTTTACTTAAATGTGGTTTAAATGTGATTGGAAATAAAATGACTGAATTTAATAAAAATGTCTTTCAGTTTTACGTAAAGTGATACACTTGCATTAAGTTTTCAAAACTAAAATAATTGAATAATTAATAGCACCAGAGAAATGTTGCTTTATTCAACGCAATTAACTTCACTACTATTTTTATGAACACAACTGTAGGTGTTTTCTCTAAACCCAAATTGGTGTGGTGGAATTAAACATCTCTCTTCTATTAAAGGTTTGAGTCTCTTCAGCAACAGCATTTCAGATATTTTTGATATGACTGAAAGTAGTGATATCGGTCTATATTATTTGTATCATTTGCTGGTTTACCTGGTTTAGGAATCATAATTACTTCAGACATCTTCCATTGGCTTTCACAATTTGTCCAGTAATTAAATTATAACTTGGAACTTTTCTGATACTTAGTTATTATTAATTTCAGTTTTAAGTTCCAATAAGGTCACATGTCTTGTTTACGACCGCTGTATTTCCATTTCCTCTTTGTCTCGGCAAAGCGAGTAATCATCATCCTTTAGTTTAGGATGATTTCGAAGTCGCTTATTTATGCTTTCGTTCTTTATTTTCATTATTAGTTAATTTGTTGCACAGAAAATTGAGGATATTTTTGTGTTGTGGAGCACGAGTCTGCTGCCAGATTCTGAGCTTTCCGTTTCGAAACGTCAAAAGAATTTAGTCAAAATTTAAATTTCAAAATTTTTGTATCTACAAAATAATATTATCGCTGTAAATTAACAACATTTTGGAAACTAAATTTTTTCTCTACACTCCATGAGCAGCAAAACTAGGATGTTTGAAAAACAAAATTTTGCTGAAAAACTAATAATATATGTACATTGTATAATTATAATGTACGTATAAAATTTATTTTAGAATTGCGCAAGCAAATTCATCACCAAAACGGAATTTTAGAAATTCATTTGGTCTACTTATATCAAGTCAGTCAATTAGATTTGATCAATATCTTTAGCTTATTTCGTGTGGAACGTTGATTGAATGAAAGAACTTAGTTCAATTTACTAATCCAGGCCATATTTACTTAGCTAAGATTATATATTTTTAACACTATGCGTCGTAGGTACTTGGCGAAATACACTAACACTTAATAAACACATTCTATCATTTATTTACTTATTTCGCAAAAAATTTTGATAGTATGCCTTTCGGTAATCGCAGTAAAATATTGTCAATAATGATGTGTAAAACAGGGGTTTACAATCGGAAGGAAAATCAAATTACACTTACACTCGCCTATATAAAATTGAACTTTAACAAAATTTAAAATGTCAAAAAATAAACGATTACAGGAAATCGATTTTTCTTTAAACTTGTACAACTTTTGCGGATTCGTAAGAGAAACTCAATGGACACATATTGGGAGCCCATTGCCGTGATTTCAATAATGCAATCAAGCAATAACGCGAAAAGTAGCATTTCACCTGGGTATATAAGTTTTGTTTTGTTGCGCTTTGTTTTTCATACAAATTTATAAATGCATGGTTACTAAGTTTACAATTTTCATACACAAAAAAACGATCGCAATGAAATGAATCTTAAGCTCTTCGGGCTTTTTTTGTTTTATTGCATACATAGTGCAATTTTAGTAATAAATTTCAGTTTAAAAATCACTCTTTTACGCAGTAAAATAAAGTACATATAGTAGTAATCATGAAAAATTTTGACCTCAAAAAATTCAACATTTAAAAAAAACAGGTCAACATTTAAAAAAAAATTGAGGGATCCCAGTAATTTTTGGCCGAAATCGGTCCAGCGTAAATGAAGATTCTATAGAAGCTTTTTCGTTTTTTGCAAATATTTTGAAAAATGTATCATTTATGAGAAAAGCGATTATGAACTAAAATATTCTAAATAAAATTTGCAACAATATCGGTCCACGTCAGTTTTCGAAAAGTTAAGCAGAAATGATGATTTTTTGATCATCGTTATACCGTACCATCAAAGTGATTTTTGGGGTCAACATATGAAGTACACGTTTCTGTGAATTTGTCAGCATGAAAATTAGTGGTAAAAACTGAATTAAAACATGGAAATCAGGAAAAAACATTTTTATTAATAAGTAGTATTCTCTCTCCTAGCCCGAATAACAGCTTCCATTCGATGTTTCATTGATTTCATCAAAGTTTTGACCAAATCTTGAGGTATCGCCCCCCATTCCTCTGCGACACCTGTTGCAGCTCCTAGAGACGGAGCAATATCTCTGGCTTGAATTCCTTTTTCAGCCGTCCCATAAATGTACCGTTGAGAAGTTGATCTTCGATCGATGGCCAGTATTCGCTCCGGAGATGAGCACATGATCAGTTTTCGCCTCCAATGACATGCCTCCTCAGAACATGCACGATCCACCGCCATACGAGACGCATTTTTCAATGCAACATACGTACACTCTTCCTCACCCATCGTTGCAATGTAAACACATTCTGCGCTCGTCAGAGAACAGGACTGTTCTTCTGTCCAATCCAAATGCTCTCGAGCGAACTGAAGGCAGGATCGTCGGTGAGCTGGGATCAATTTCGACTCGTTTCGAGTTGCCTTTGACTTTCCCGTCGCAGCTATTTATTTTAATTTTCATCGTGAAAGGTATATTTAATTTATAATTAAATTTTTATTTTTTAGTTATTCTTAATTGAAATCTGAAACCTAAAGTACCAAAAAAGAAGTAATCGTTGAAGCTACTGGACGAATTCTTTATTTGAAAAAACCCCTAAAAGGAACAGTGGTGGATAATTTATAACCATGTTACACCGGAAAATTATGGGTAGCTGAACAGAATCAGGCGCGGTGCAAGGATATGGCAATTTAACTTGCTTCGGATTTATATGAGATGCACGACTTGTAATAGATGAGCTTGTGCTCAAAATAAAAAGTGAATCTCTGTGTATATATGTATGTATTACTAGGAGGTGCTACCTGGAACGAGCGTTTTCGGGTTGCTGTGTTCTATTGTTGTTATTGTCCTGGTTTTGAACAGACAATACACACAAGTGGTATCATTGGATAGGTGATGAAATGACGTTTAACTTACACATTTTGATTCAAATAAACGTTTCAATTCGCGAGAAAATTAAAAAAAAATGCAACTGCGATTTTTCAGCTTGAAGTGTATATACATAACGTGTTAGGCTGAAAGATGTGCATAATTTATGCGTGCGTTTATGTTTACCATTGCTGCGTGCGAATATGAGGGTAATTCCTCCATTTTTGTAAATCCTCCATATTTAAGAAGGCATGAGAGAGGATCTGTTATCGAAATCGCTAAATTAGCTCAATGTAGATCAAAGAATTAAATTTAATGTTATGATGAATGTTTTGAATTTAAAAACAAAAATGGATCCGTGTTTCGAATTATTTATTGGATAAGTTAAGTTATACGGATGATTGAGACTAATTATAATCTAAGGAATAAATTTAAATTAATAGGTTTAAATTATTTTCGTATTTGTAAGGGATTAGAATTATATAACCTTCCCAACCCATTTAATATTTTTTTTAACGTCAAAATAACATTTTGCAGTGAAACGTGTAGGGCAAACAATAAAAATAAAATTATTTTATTTTTTATTATATTTATTAATTATAATTCTGTGGCGCACATTAAAATTGCTAAAGTCAATTTTTCCCATTATTCAGAAGAGCAGAATAACGTTTAAAGTTTGAATTAAAAAAAAATATAAATTTCACAGAAAATGGATATCATACTGTATGTATAACAGTACTGCAGTACATTCCAAATTTTACAAACTTTTAAATGAATTTTTCGTGATAAGTTTCGGAAAATATAAAATATGAGTTTGTACTTAAGTCGGCTTTAGCATTTTTGACTTGTGACCACAAATAATTATTATGTCATTAAAATTTCACAGGCTAATTGTTTGTAGTAATGTTTTACATATTAAACTTTAATACTCGTAGTTGTGTCACAAAACATTCAAAAATATAAATAAATTCTTTGTTTTTGTTTGCCCTACGGTGGTCATAGTTGTGTTCATTTTCAACATCGATCGTAATCAGATGATGAAAAATCTCTTTTGCATCCTGACCCTATCGGGATTCGAATCCGGTATCTACCGATCCAAACGCCAAAGCCTTAACCACTATGCCGGCTTATTTTTGTAATTTATTATTGTAACATTTATTTTGTTTCGTATTTAAACGGCGATATTTTTTACTTTTTACGTAGTAAAATAAAGTATAGTTTTCATGAAAAATTTTGACCTCGAGATTTTTGCAGAAGAGCTATTATGAAATTTTTCGATATCGAAATCCACCGCGGATTTATTACAATTATGACGTTAGGAAACTTGCGTTTTGTAATTGGTGTGAAGATACTAATTTATATTTTGTTGTTGTTTTATTTAATTTGACAGATGAAATACGTTTCATTCTCTGTTATATTATTAATAAATATTAAAGTGTAATTATTGAGGTTGGTTAAATGCAAAATTGAATTATAATTTTTATTCAAACTATTAAATACGAATTTTTTATTTATGTAATAATATCTTTCTATTTCACTTACATTTTTAAAATGTTTATTTCTCGAAAAAAATATATTTTAATTTAAAAAACCACATATACATTTGATAACACATACACAATTCGTCAACTAAATAGCAGACGGATTTTGACATTCGATTTTAGGAAAATCCGATTTCGTTTTCTGTTTTAGTTTCACAATATGGTGGATTTTACCCAGGAATAATAATTTCATAATACGAAAATCCGCGGTGGATCTGAAGTCGAAAATTTCATGATAGGCTCTCAGATTTACTATTCGCTATATCGCCGAAGTTAAAAAGTAGTTTTTAAAAAATCTGTGCCTGCGTGTGGTGTCGTGCAGACTAAATGTTGTTAGTTTTCTAGAGCCTCGAGACGGATTGAACATAATCAGAGTGAAATTTCAGACTCAAGCTTTTTGCATAAATTGCGAGATTCCAGTGCATTTGGGCTGATTATTATCTTTCACTTTAGAAAGCAAGTGCGGTGTAATCGAGATCTACGTATACATTCGTGGTAAAAGAAAGTCGTTGTTGGCCACAACATATCCGGCCGACATTGTTCAACGAAAACAATCAACCCTTGTATTTCTGGTTGAGAAATGCAAAATAAAATCGATCATCAACTTATAGACGAAAATTACAATTAAGATGTGGAAACTAATTGAATTCTAGGAACCAAACGAAATTTTAACAATAAAAAATTTTGCATCATGGCCATAATATTGTTTTATTATTTAGCCACACCTTGTAATCAAAATCAATTTCTGTCCTCTAGCACATGAGTTATTGAAGACAAAAGAAAGGAGACACTTTGTTAGAAGGAGACGCTTTGTTTTGTATATCTAATTATTTTCAACGTTACATCACCTGAACTGGCTTTGAGACAGCATCGAGAAAAGTTATCATGGTCACTTATTTTTGGGGAATGGGAAATTCAAATATGTATATGTGTTCTTTCCTTTTCCCTTGTGATAACATTGTAACCTTTACGAATGATTACAAAAGATGGCAGTAGTGTAGTAACTTTTAAATCGTTCCAAAATATAGTAAATGTCAGCTAGATCGGCGATTTACCGATATTTTGTCTAAATTACCGATATAAGTTTTGCATCTTATAACTTGTAAAAAATACTAACTTTAGAATATAATTTTGTTTCGCGCTTTAATGGTAATTTTCTCATTATTAAATATTTTTATTTTATTCTCAATTAGGTGAGCGGCCATACACTTGTGATTATCCAGGATGTACTCGAGCGTTTACTCAGAGTGGACAATTAAAAACACATCAGAGATTACATACTGGCGAAAGACCTTTTGTTTGCGCGATAGCAATGTGCCAGCGACGCTTTACACACGCAAATCGTCATTGCCCCGATCATCCGTCGGGAACTCTTAAACGTTGTGATGATTTCATTATACAATCGGTACCCGAACAAAATAGTGATGTTATTAAATGGTTAGAAAAGTATCGCATGGAAAAGGAAGAGCGTACACCGACACGTAAAACACCGAAACGCCCGAAAAAAGGCAAAGACAGCAACAACGAGAATAATTTTAATGATAATGAGAATGATAGCGAGAATTTCCCAGTGACACCAAATAATCAATTTAAGAGTCGCAAGGGTTTAATGGTTGAGTTGGATATGAATGCGGGTTTAGGAACGAGTCCGTTGACTGGAAAATATGCTAAACCAAGTCCGAAATTACTGCAATGGCAAGAACCATTAAGTCAAGATGAAGATAATTGTGACGATGATGACGATTCGTGTGATGAAACAGAATTGGTCAATTCGAGTCGATCAACGTTTAATCCGAAAAAACGTTGGTTGCGTGAAGCATGGCAAGATGATTTGGCAAAACCATTAGAGCCCACACCAAGTATAAGTTATAATCCAAATCAAAATAGGCCCACCGTTTTAATGGTAGCGAGTAAAGATAAAGCGGTACCGTTATTAGAAATTTAAAGGTTGCTACATCACCATCCCTTCAATCGACTTCTGCTGGATCTCCTACTCAGCAGCAAGAAATGTCACCACCAATTTTGGATGAAAATCGTAAGTGGCTCGGTGCACTTGCCTTAATGGAATTGGCAACCGAGGATGGTAATGATAAAATTAGTAGTCCATTGCTAAATAATGGCCAATCAATTATGAATCATCGTGGTTGTAGTAGTAGTAATATTACTAGTAATAATAGTAATTCAGTTATACAATCGTATACTCAGTTGTAAATTGATGAGGTAATATTACCTATTTTTTTATTTAGTTTAGGAGTTGCATTCTTTTTATTTGTTTAGTTTTTTTAAGCGACTTGTGACGTACGGAAGGACTTGAATTATATATTTTTTATTTTTTAGAAAGTGATTCTTATTTTATTTAATTTTATTAATAATTTATTTTTTTTTATTATTGGACGTAGTCTTTAAGTATAACCAGTAAGTAAAAAGCTATCCGTTCTAATGTCCCTGTCTAAATTATATTTTTTATTGATTATAAGACTTAATTTTTCTCATTAAAATTTATTTATTATAGTATACTATATTTTATTAATTATTATTTTATTTATTTTGTCAAAAAAAATAAAGAGTTTACCTTCAAAAAAACTATATAACTAAATTACAAAATTAATCATTTAGTGGTGGCTTATGGATTTACATCCACCAAAAGGTTGTTCACCAAAAAAATAAGTCTTGATGCGTAATGGTTGTGTTATTTAATATAAATATAATTATTGATATCAATTTCTTAAATAAAATTATTAAAAAAGACTTATATTATTAAGAATACATACATTTTTGCTTAAAGAAGTAAATAGGCAGCTCTATTTATGGTTCGATGGATCAATCTAAACATATTATTACTTTTAACGTTAAGATACATATATTATGGCAAAGATTATAAGTATCTAATATTATAAAGAGTAACGAAACACGTCTTTATTTACCGTAATTGTTATCGTTGTCTATCAATAGTCACGAGTGTGACAATATTCGATACAAACAAAATAAAAAATTGTTGTGTAAGTGTATTGTATAACCCATTTAAATTGCATAACCCATGCATTTTTAGGTGAAAATTTTTCCTCTGTTTGGTTACTCTTTATAAACATTACTTGCTCTATGATTATACACAATTATCAGGGATTTCTTGTTTTACTTACACAAACTGATTTCAAATTATTGTTTTATTTTATTTTAATTTTTTTAATTTTATTTACCAAAACTAGAATTTAAAAAGAGATATATAAGTAAATAAGAAAATATTTTATAAATTTTTATATCGCTGTGATTTTATAAGAAAATAATAATAATTCTCTTTAACATAGGTATATATATTTCCTGTTAATATAAAAAACGAATACAAGAAATAGGTAAATAATAAAAAACGTAATATCATTGCTTCCTTTTAAAGTTCGTTAGATTGTTTTATTACCTAACTAATTTTTATTATTTAATTCTATTCTTCTTGAGTTGATTTTAATGTTTTAATGTTTTATTTTTTAAATTTTAATTTAAAATGAAATACGAAATAAATGAAATTATTATAATTACAATTAAATTGAGTATTTTACTGAATTCTAATTATATAGCTATGTTTCTCGATCGGCTAAATATATTGTATAGTGATTTGTTTTTGTTGTAATAAACCGAAATGACTTTGAACTTATTTTCTGAGTTCGTGGGAATATAATATGGGGCACGCGCGCTTACCTCAGGTAAGTAGGCTAAAATTGTAATTATAATAATTTCGTCGATAGTATGATATCTCGATTATTAACTAAATTTTAAATATTTAAGTAAAGACTGATTAATAATTCAAAGACGGATTAATACTGACTAAAACGTAAACATTAATTTATTATGCTGTGACAAATTAGACCAAAAATAAATAATAAACAAAAAGACAGTTTTCAGACATTATTATTATTATTATTTTCAACTCAACTAAAATTCATTAATGAATTATAAGTTCTTTATCTACGCATATTATTTTTGAGCTAAAGGGAATTTAAAAGTTAAAATTTAATATAAGTCTGAAATGAAACAGAAAAAATGATGTAACCATTTTAAATTACGCATGCACAATAATTCTTTCTTACCTACCACCGAACATGTTGTAATAAATAAACAATAAAATTTTAAACTTAAAATTTTTATAAATATAATTTACGATAGACTTTGTTTGTTTATTATTCTATAGTTTTTTAGAATATAAGTGGCTGTTTATTTAAATTTAATTTAATGGGATTTGTTTATTAGATGTTTTTATAGGTTTTGTTTACATATTTGGCACATAGAGGGTATGTTTTGTATTGATTATTCACTAATAGTTGCTGTAAAACGAATAAGAAATCATTTTGTTTTTCAATCCGAAAGTTTCATCTAATATATCAAAAAATAGTATATCTCACATCGTCAGAAACATCTTAAACGATGTTACATTCTGCTTTGGAATAAGAAGTTCATTGTCTAAAATCCATTACAGTATTTAATTGAAGTGAATCGCAGATGATAAATAGCATTCTTGTAATTATCATGTCGATGTCAACTAGTCGTTTCTGTTAGTGGCCCGCGCTTGGAAGCGTAATGATAGGAACCAATAAGGCTATGAATATTGTTTAGATAGTTATTTTAAGGTTACGCCTGATTTGCAGCCTGATCCCTGTTTGAGTGTCGATAAAACCAGATAAATAAAATGTTCGTATATTGCCTGTGACTCAAATCTTTAGCGCTCACATAAAAGCGAATTTTTTTAAAACGGCTTAATCGATTTTCACAAGGCATTATTTTTTTGAAAGCCTGTTATTTTTACTTTAAAATGACAATTTTCACGAAAATTGGTTCAATATTTTGTTTATTATAAATTTTTAAAGAAAACGCAACCAAAATTGATGATTATGAAAAAAATATTGGGGATATTTAGATTTAAATTACAACAAAAAATTCAAGCAAAACACAACTAATTTTATTGGTTAATATATACTTAGTATTGCGCCCCTTGCGTCTACAACGGTTCGCACGCAGCTCTCCATAGACGTTATTAAGGTTTTGATAAAAACTTGGGGGATTGCACTCCACTCCTGGGGAGGGCTAACCATTTCATCGTCTCGAGTCCAATCTCATCCACAAACCACCGAGTGATTCGGGTTATGCATCAATATGAAATGATCCAAGAGAATATCCATGATCATGGCATTACATGAGAGAAAGAATGTCCTCCTCTACGGCCTCCACTAGGTGTGAAAACAAGATCTGTTTTTCTCTCAAGCGATATGCCAGCCCACATTATGTTCGAACCGCCGCCGTACGAGACTATTTCAGCAAAACAGCACTGCGAAAATCGCTCTACTGTACGCCGGTAGACCCAGCCTCCCCTATCACTACCATGGCGACATATTTTGCACTCGTCAGAGAATAGAATGGACCTCCATTGCTCGACGCTCCAATTGAAGTGTTCGCGAGCAAATTCAAGTCGCTCTTTGCGTTGGCGTGCTGTCAATTATAGGCCTCTAGCGGGTCGTTTTGGAGTGAGATTGGCTCCTTCAATCGTCTTCTTCCATTCCATTGACTAACAGTTCCATCTCGAACTTGTCTTTGCTCCTGCTGGACATCAACACACGTGGGATGCGATTTTACAGTGAAGTTAGGACGATAAATTGATCGTCCCTCTCAGATGTACATCGATACCGGCTAGTATGTAGTCTCCGATTGAAGGTACCAGTTTACTGAAACGATAGGTTCATGTTTAGCTGACGAGCGACTTATCGTTGATTGCGTCCTTCTTGCAATAAAGCAACAACTTGTGCGGATTTTTTTGGAGTAGTATCCATGTATCCATGGTTTTGATGAAACAACGAATGAAACTGGTAGCGATTTGTGCAGGTTAACGTCTGATAAGTGACTGATGGCAAATATCGGTCAACGTATTATTATTTAGCAGATTGCAGCACGCTAATTCTTTTTACCGAAACTTCGCATTTTGCTACGATTGCTTTAATTTAAAAAGTACTGCATAAATTTTTATGATAAAGGTGTCCTTGTAAAGATAAAATACTAAGCTGCCATAAAAAGTTATTTTATGAGAATCGGTTAAGCCATTTTAAAAAATTACGCGCGGCGGTTTGTGTCGATTTAGTTGCTCGCGAGTATATTTCATTTTTTCTCATAACTATCTAAAATTTTAAAAATTTATTTAACGGGAGGTGAAAAATCTAGTTTTGAATGATTTAGAAAGAAAAAAATTAACAAATTAATTAAAATTAACAAAACGTTTCGAAGAGACATCGTTAATTATTTTTGTACTTTTTTATTACTATTGTAATAGTATTAACAATTTTCACTCTACAGTCCTTTTAATAATAGTACCGTATGATAATTAAAAACGACCTTTTCATTATTTACACCAAAAATTTAAATTTTACTAGAAATAACGGAAGTTATTCACTTTTACGTATTAATATTGATCAGATTTAAGAAATTAGTAAGCTAAAACCGTCTAATCAAAAAATCGATTTAAAGAGCAACTATGTGTAAATCTGTTGGATTAGCTACTTTCTCTTCAGAATTAATTGGAGTATAAATGTTTTCCAAATCTTTTTAAGATTGAAATGGATTTATTATATCATACACAACTCTAAATTGCATCTATTTTCTTCTAAAGTTTCTACTAAAGAAACTAACTTCTCTGTATGTTGCATTATTATTTTTGTTAACATAGAAGAAGTTATGCACCGTGCCTCATAAACTCCTCACAAAAAACTCAGACAGCTTTGAGCGGAAATGAAATTTCCCTCACAAAGTTAAGCGGATTTTAAACTTATATGGCTGCTAGCGGAAATTTCACAATTTATTGAGTTGATTTTCTGCTTATGCGTTCTTTTCATCTACCTCAACCAGCTCTATGCAACAGAAATAAAATTATTGCATAACATTAAATCGCGTAGCAGCGTATTTAAAATATATGTAAATGGCTTTTTATCACCATCAGCTCATTTGGATTAAAGTCGTGAAATTTAAAAAAACAATCATTGCCTACGACAGTTTACATTTAATTTTTTTCGTCGCTGTATGCAAAATCAAGTCGAACCAGAAAAATTGACTATATTCACAAAAAAAATTGATATTCTAATTTATTATCAAATTAAGTTTACCTTAGAATTACAATTTAAAATTTATTTCTATGGCTAAAAATAAAATAAAATATTCAAGAATTTTGGTATTAAAATGAAAGTTAACGAATTTATTTTGCTTTGCTACTCACTTTTGAGCGACATTGGGCTAAAATTTGTACGAGAAAGGTCATCACAGGCAAAACTTGTGCAGATCGATGAGAACGAAAAATAAACAAAACTATATTAACTAAAGTATATTACTACATATTAATAAATAATTTTTATTTTTTAAAAGAAATTTAAAGTTCATTAACATCTTTTTTTTCTTAATAATATGAAAAGAAAAAATGCTAAAATTATTATAGCATAAGAACTGGTTTTAATTTTAAAAGACTAGTTTATATTATGTTTTGGTGTATTTCTTCTTTCATATAAATATTTTTTTAATTTAAAAAGAAATTATTTTTGAATAAATTGCAGTAAAAAATCCAGCAATACCAAACTGAATGAATAGCATGTAGCAACCATAAATTAGAAAGAAAAGTAAATCTAATTCGTTCCAAACAATTTTTTATTATTAGTATTTCTACTAAGGCAGCTACATACAATAAATCTATGCTGATTACAGCACGAACAACCGTTTACAATCTATTAATTAATTAAACATTTTGATTCGACTTCAAATTAATGTTTTGTTACCTGGAATACTTTGCCGTTTTAAATCTCAATCTATAATTTGTACAAATTTTAAATATATTAATTAATTAAGTTCCAATTCTTACTTGAAGTAATTTTAATTCGTTTTATTTTATGTGTGATTAAACCATTTAATTAAATTGTAAAAACAATATAACTATATTTACATAATTTATATAAAAAAAAACAGAAATATATATTTTTATAATAAAAATTATATTTTACAATAGTTGCTATATCTTTTATGAAATTAATTTGTTACGAATAAAAGTTTATTGAAAAGTATTAAAAATTTATTAATTTTTTTTTAATTTTGTGTTTCGTTTTGGATTTATTTTGTTTTATAAGTTTTAAAAAATAAATAAATGTTGATTTAAAGATTGATTAAAAAAAATTATTTAAATATATTTAAAAATACAAATGTTTTATTTAAATTTACAAATTTTTTAGTGTTGAAGTTCTTTTACCGGAAAATGTTGTTTATTTCATCCTAAATTTAAGACAACAAAGATTCCAGACCAACATCTAAAACGCGTTCTTATCAAAACACTGTCCAGAACTATACGAACGTTTTCCAAGATACGATGACCAAGAAATTTTAAACGGAAAAGAAAAGAATCCTGTATAATTTAAACAACTTTTTGAATTATTACAGATGAATTCCTTTTCATGATACCTTCGAGAAAATGATCAATCAGAAGCAAGGGCTCAGCAATATTTGTAAGATCAACTATCTAAAAGCGCAATGAACTACCACGGATTTGATACAGAAAGTTGGTGTTCAATAATCGTGCACATAACGCCAAGAAAGCTGAACAATGAAACGATTTGACTGTATGAAGACCAATAACAAATTAAAAACTGCTACAGACTTTGAAGAGTTTTAGGATTTTTGGAAATCAGATTAATTTATTTCGATGCAGTATAAAACTAGAGAACGCATTGAAACAATAACCAAATAAGTTTTGAAAGAAACCCGTACCCTACCATACGCGCATGTATACGAGTGACGGTCAACCATAAAATTCTACATTTTATTTGTGAAGGAATCCTTTTATATCAGAATTTTTACAATTTCGAAGAAAACCAATTGGAAAGAATGCCAGCCACCACAAACGTGAATTTGTGTGTGTGAAAATAGACACCATGAGGCATCTAGGCATTTTCTAGCAAATACAGTTAATCAGCCTACGTCCAGAAATAACATCTTGATATTGCGTTAGTGGAGGTAATGGCAACCAATGGAAGAGAAGAACTGCTGCGGATTATAATTGAAACACTGACAAGCTACATTCATAACATAAAAAGAAGGGTCAGAAATGCCCGACTACGGAGAAAGCGAGTATACATACAAATATCTAGGGTATGGGTGAAATTAATTCCGGCACCGCATGCACAATTTAAATCTAATAATACAACCTAGATTTTCATAAAAATCTTCCATGCACATAGAAGCTGTGGTGTTTGAAACAAAGAACCTAGCAGATAATATAATTACTGGACTGACCCAAATTACGATGAAACAGACCCTATTGATATTCTTATGAAATTTCCAAGGGCAACTAGGACAGAGAACTAGTAGTCATTGTAAATACCAAAAGCAGTCCCAACAACGTTACCACACGCAGTTGAAATTGACAAACATCGATAAACTGACGTTCTGGGAAATAGAAGAAAAATCATCCTAAAAAGAACTAACAGGAGAAAACTAGAAAGCGATGTTTATAAAAGCCTATAAAAACCAATGATGGAGCCTATTAAGTAAGGATACCATTTAAACAACAACATGGGCTTGTTCATTCCAAATGAAAGTTGCGTATTTGAAACTTAAACGCATGAAGAAAATTTCTTAAGTTGATGTACACACAACTACTAAGCTACGAGTTTCAGCACATCAGCAAAGACTAGCACTCGAGTGAGTTTATTAATACTGTGTGCCTATGACTTCGATTTTTTTGTCCAAATTTCCATCTAACAAAATAGATGGTTAGTTCATATCAGTTATTGATGTAGGTATGTCTCTTATATCAAAACTGTAAACTTAGATTGCAGATTATAAATATTGTGCGGATTGATATAACTTAATTGATTTAATGATTACTTATTAAATTTCAGGCGCGGTTTGTTTTGTGCCATCTACGGAGCGATTGACCGTCATTTAAGTTGTCGGGAATTTAGACCAAAAAATCGTCAGGGCACGGTATAATTACATTAACAGATTTTCAATTATCAAGTGTGACATACGAGACAGTATCGGCTCCATACCTTGCTGTGCATACTTAACATGAGAATTAAAATAGAACCATTGGAAAAAATAGCGGTCTAATATCGCAGTGCAAAAAATGACAAGGTTTTAGTCATACGCAGAAACATTGCGAAAGCAAGGCGTTTCTATCGCCAAGGTATTCATCATCTACCTGATAAATAGCAAAAGACCATAGATAGTAATGGCGAATATTTCGATAATTAATCTTTGTAACAATTATATTTTCAATAAAGTTGAATTTGACCAAAAACAAAGCAGAGGTTCTACTTGCACTCCTAATATATAAAATGCATCGCATAGTTCAATCAACACTCGCTTATATTAGAAAACACTTTTGGAGAACAAATTGAAGAAATGTACGGTTCAAAAGTATATAAGATGTCACCTTTTAGCGATCACGTCCATTTATCAAGACCAGAGTAAGCTATGAGGGCCCTCTACAAACTCGAACAACCGAGGATTTTGTTCAGAAATCATACAAACTTTATTTTGCATTATTTTTATGTCTGTCAACAAAGGCCCTTCACTTGCAATTGTAAGCTATCAAACAACACAGGCCACGTACAAATGACACCAAGGTCCAAGTAAGGTGTACACCACCAAGTGTCATCATTACAAAAATCACGAGTTCAAGCTTCTAGTCCGAGTCAATATTTTTATTGAGTGCATGGATGTTCATACGACTTATATATATCGTCCAGCAATTGGAGGAAGATGGAAAAGGCCCCTGGAGAAGGAAAACCCATAGACCCGCTCCAGTTTGCTGGGACGGAGGGAGGCACTGAAATCGTGTCAAGTATACATCTTGTGTCGACCAACGGTCATTGACCATAGAGAAAAGTAATATAAATAGAGGTAAAGCTGTATACAAAATTTTGAAACCACTTTTTGGATCAAAATTGAAACTCGTTTTACTACTTAGATAATTGATTTAGAATTTCCAACTCTTCCAATTTACGTTTGGTGTTTCTTTCATTTTATAGCTGCAATTGTATATTTAGTCAATACAAACCCGGATCGTGACCCTATTAGTGAAATCTGGCCTGGTGCTAGACTAGAAGTAGACACTCCAAAGCAGCATCTGCTATGCTCATGCTCAAACTAAGAGCAACGGAAATAAACATTGTCCTAGTCTAAGAACCTTGTGTCAATGGTGACCGGGTACTTGGACTTATGACCCCTAAATATAAACTGATATACTTCTTGGCATAGGTAAAATTAGTTCCTGCATTTTTACTAAAAATAATCTGATTGTTTTTCTGATATCAAATTGCAGTAATTCATGTGGTCACAGCAAGCATTCAATGGTCAAAATATCTGGCTAATATCAGCTTACTTTCCACGTGATGAAGAAGATATTTCACCTGTCCTTTTAGGAAGATCATTAAAGGAGGTTCAAAAACAAAAAATTGCAAACATCCTATGAAGTGATGCAAATTCACATCACATCACACAATTTGGGGAAGTACTGATACGAATGAACGAAGTTATAGCTACTCCTTAATTTTATTCTTAGTATTAACCTATGTAAAGGGCGTTTTTCTAGAGGTTCACATATTTAAGTTGGCAACAGTGTTTTTTTGACAACCGATTTGTCAGCTGATATTTGCTTTATCATTAGTTTGATTTGCCATTTCATAATGAATAGACTCACGCCAGAACAACGCTTGCAAATGGTTAATTTTTTTTATCAAAATAATGGTTCTGGTTCATTTTATGGTCGTCATCATCGTCCATCAGGGCGGGTAGTTCGGTTAACTATGGATCGTTTTCGCACCACGTATACTCTAAATGATAATATGCACCCAGTAAGACGTCAAACAGTGTATATCGAACAAGCGACAGACGCTGTACAGCGTAGCCTTAAGGAAGACCCAAATCAATCAATTCGACGTCGCCCTCAGCAATTGGGGATGTGTCCATCCACTTTATGAAAGATTTTATCTAAGTATCTTAGTTTACGTGCTTACAAAATTCAACTTGTGCAGGAATTAAAGCCATCCGGCCATCGCACACGCCGCCAATTCAGCCATTGAAACTCACTTTTGGTTGAATGAGTACGTTAATAAACATAATTGTCCGATTTGAAGTGAAGATAATTCACAAGCCTTTGCCAAAACACCATTACATCCAGAGAAAATCACTGTTTGGTGCGCTTTATGGACCGGCGGAATCATTGGTCCATATGTCTTCAAAATCGATGACGGGCGGAATGTTACAGTCAATGGTGAACGGTATAGAGACATAATTTCTAACTTTTTTGTACCCCAATTGGCTGGCATAAATCTTGCTGATATTTGGTTCCAACAGGACAATGCCACACAGCGCGGCATACAATTAATTTACTCAAAGAAACAATTAATGAAAGACTAATTTCATGTAATGGTCCTGTGACCACCGAGATCGTGTGATCTAACTCTATTTGATTATTTTCATTAGGGATATGTTAAGTCACTTGTCTACGCCGATAAAACAGAGACGATTGAACACTTAGAACAACATTCGACGAGTTATTAGCGAGATACGGCCGCAATTGCGGCGAAGAGTGATCGAAAATTGGACCTCCAGATTACGCCATGTATGCACCAGCCGCGGCGGCCACATAGCCGAAATCATATTCAAGCATTAATGACATAAAATTATCTATCCAATAAAGCTAGTTTCACTGATATTCAAAATCTTTTTCTTTGTTCTGTTTTACTTTAAAATTGTGAACCTCTAATAAAACACCCTTTGCAATATTGGTTGTAAACCAACGGTTATAACTAGAAATAGATAAGAAGTGCTAATTCACTAATTGGAAGGAGTCGAACGATCATTCCTTTTCTGATCATTGATATCTCCAATTTGTATTGGAAACAAAACCCATAAAAGAACCTAGCTATAGAACTATATCTGTAGAAGTTATTATTATATGCGTGTCCTCCTAGTAGACCTCTGAGTAAACCGCGACCACTGTGGTGGTCGAAAGGATTTCAAAACTACCGTACAAAATGCAGGAGGCTCTTTAGAAGAGCCAAAGAAACAAAAACTGTTAAAGACTGGGATTGCTACAAAGAAGTCCTCAAAACATACGAATTAAGAAATTTTAAAACAAATGCCTGGCGGTAATACTGTAGTAAAATACAGGAGTCTGAGACATCTAGGATGCATAAAGTGCTACCTTTAAGTCACACCATTCCGAGTTTTCTCCAGCGACCGGATGGTTCTTGGACCGTAACTATTGCGGAATCCTTGAAGCTATGTAGTACTGGAAACTCATTTTCCAGGTAGCTCCGAAAAAGCGCTCAAAGGCCTAGGGGCAACAGAGTTGTAAGCATTGCAAGCCAGGTTATAAGCAGGAGAAACATCCTGTGAGGTACAAATAGCTTTAAGCCTTATAAGTCTCCAGGACCCGATGGTACCGACCGGCCGATGTCCAACAAACAACTGACTTAACGTTATCCTGGCCGGAAGTTATCTTCAAGGGCAGTCTAGAACTCTGTCACTTTCCTAATAAATGAACTGAAGATACCTAAGGCGGGAAAAAGCTCTCATTGCAGTCCCAAAGATCGTAGACTCATTAGTTTACCCTCTTATTTACTAAACATTTTAGAAAGACAGGTATAAGCCCACATTAGAAGTTCGTCTGGACCAAATAGGCTATCATAATCCCAAATGCGTATTGCAAGCAGAAACTGCTTCCTACTCCCTTATTGCTCCTATCGAGAAATCCCTTAAACATAAGGAATACTCCATGATAACTGTTCTGGATATAGTGGTGGCCTTTAACAACGTCAGACTAGAGGTGTTCACACAAGCACTCTTTCCTCTCTGTACGTGGGCGAGCCACTCAGGGGCGTGGTAGATGAAATACCAAAAACCAGGGTCGAGATGTCTAGGCTGGGTAGGTCCTCGCAGGTTTGGAAGTAGAGGCACATCGCAAGGTAAGTTATTAACCCCTATTCTTTGGAACCTGGTATTAAATGACCTATTATTAAATCTGAAAGGGTGCGGCTTTAAGGTGGCCTTGGCATTCTTTCCAATTGAGCTAACAGTTGCGGTTTGAATTTGAATCCACACAATACTGAGTTGGTCCTTTTCTTTAGAAAATATAAACTTCCTCAGATCGATTCCCTAGCTAAAGCGAGATATATGGGTCTCATTCTGGACAGCAAACTATAAGTTGGAAACGTAACTATTAGAAAGATTAAAGAAGCTACATGGAAAATAATGGGATTGGGGGCCCCACATTGTACAGTGGCTCTATATAGGGGTCGGCGCTCGAAGTGTTACCAACTTCACGCTGTAGCAATCAAACGGCTAATGAAACCGCGCTCAGATTTTGAAAAGCATCAGTCTGTTCTGTTGTTTGCAAGCCTATGGAAGTATATTGTTTCACGTCGTAGTTAAAAAAAGTTACCGAAATGAAATTCAAACGCAACAGTGTAGTTGCTTTGTATTTTGCTGGAAAATTGCAATCAGCCAATGTGAACAAAATGTTTGTATCCAATGGATTTTTCCATATGGTCTATTCTGGAGGTCAAAGTGTTAACTAAAAAATATGAGACGACCGACGCCTTAAATATTGCTCTTCGCCGAGAATGGGACAAAATACCATCAGACGACATTCGTGCAGCTTGTGAAGCCTTCTCGAGCAGACTCGATGCTATTATCCGCACTAAAGGTGGCTACATCGAACAATAACATATATTTGTTAAATTTGAAATGTTTTTACGATATACTGAAGTTTTGTAATAAAAAAAATAAAAATTGACTAATTTACAAATTTACAGAAAAGTAGCATTTTTAATTGGTAACGCTCTCCGAGTGCCGACCCCTGTATTTACACTATTAGGCTCATTTTAATATATGGAGTTACTGTTTGGTGATCAGCTTTAAATATTCTGACCAACATGAAATCTTGGGTGAAAGTACAGCGAACAGCTGCCAGTGGGTATTAGTGGGACTCTTAGGAGTACGCGAATACAATTACATGACAGTAATTTACAATTGAAATACACGCAAACATAGCCAGATACAATAAATGGTACAATTCAAACACCTATGCACAAGTATCAAAGCGCGAGCAATTTGCGACTGCATACACAGTTGTGATTTAACAGTGTATAGTACAAGTCGAGAAGTAAAAATTGAACAGTGTATAAACTGAACAGTAAAAGTGAATTTGTTGAAGAAAATAAAGGTGTGGGTAAGACAAATTTGCAGTTTTAAACGCATAGAGGTTTTATTTGCAAAATCCATTACGAATCCGTAGAGAACACCTGAAATTCGTAAAAGTTGGTGTCAGAAATGGGATTTTGCAAATACCAGCCGTAATGAGTTTAGTATAGACATTAATTTCTATAAGTCCCAGAAACTAAGGAATATGCTGCTGAATCATGGGCTTTCGACCGAAGAAAATAGAAGAGAGATATTGTCAAGGCCGCAAAACGTCAGATGGGAGCGGAAGCCCGAGCATATAGTTATGCATTTCGAAAGTGATAGCGATCACCGTCATCTACTCCAGAGCCATTAGAAATGACGTTTGTACCGTTAAAAAACGGGGGAACTGGAGTGGTGGAACAAACACAAACCATATTAGTGCAGACGCTTATCGCCAAGCAAGACGCCAAATTAGACCAGGAAAGCGCGAAGACCAGCAAGATGTGAAAATAAGCAAGTAAGGGGAGCAGCACGCTAGCAAGGTGACCAATTTGCTGAGCTACGTAAAGAAAAAATGAGAAATTTGATCAGCAGAACCTGAAGCTCGATGAAACCAAGCTTGAAATACAAGAGCTTCCAGAAAAGATAAATAACCTTGAAGTAGAAATTGAAAATCGATGCTCCTTGCTTGAAGATAAAATTAAGGAATAAGCACCCCGCGCAGAGATTTGTTATTCACACAGCGATAGATCACTTCAGCAGATTATGTCGGGGATTTAAAAAAAGTTTTGGATGATTTGACATTCAATGGTACGAATATGACTGAGTTCGAGGACTTTAATGTTAAACGTAAAAAGCCTAAGAAGGTGCTTCAGGTGTGGAAAGTTGGGTCACGGCGTCCGAGAATGTTGGCAGCGATGGGATGATTAGTTTATAAACCAGTTTGGTTCCCGAGGAACGCAACATGAAAATTGGCGAGAGGATTGGAGACCGGAAAAGCAGAGGTTTAAGAAATAAACAAAACTAGAGGCAAATGATCAGTACAATGTCGAAAATTGGAAGACTGCAAGAAGAGAGTGCACGGCCAGATAAAACGAGTTACGACTTGGATCCTTGGGAGTGGTATCGGTTGTAACAATTCAATGTCCCGGGAAAATCCTCATTAAACGTCCAGTGAGAATACAAGTCTTAAATAACAATTACGAGCCTATATTTAACAAAACCAGATCCTCCAACGGAAGGTGCATATTGAAGATAGTAAGCTAAACAAGAAAGATAAGGAGGTACAGTGCACCAATAACCAAGCTCAGCAAGATAATAAATACAGAAAAGGCAAGAGAGTTAACAAATCAATTAAAACAAAATTTACCTGAACCACCCAAGAATTGAATTACAATCCGATCGAGTTTTTGATCAAGTGCACTTCTATTCACTGCAAGGATATGAGGTGTACTTTTCCATCCAGCACCTAAGAAGGTTTAAGATTAATGATTGATAAATTCATTGAATCCTAGCTATGTTGCAGGGCGTCCTCTCTACCAATACTTCAACTAAACAGTTCAAAATCAATAGAACTGCATAACCTAAAACCTTCTTCCACATTACAGTTTATTTTTTCCAGACAAACGGACAGGGTTTCAACAAACTAATGACCTACATAAAAATGAATTAAGGCTTATAACCTCTGTTATTTACTCTGTTATATCATGATGTCCATTACTATGTATCCATCTGATTGGTAATACTAATAATAATCAGCATGAGGGATAGGGATACTGAGTCCGGATCCTTGTTAACACCAACAAAACAATACAATAAGCCACCTTCATATAAAAAGGTATCTCCGCATTTCTTTAATTTTAAGTTGACAATTGAACAAATCATATACCAACTTTAAATAATGATGTTAGGGAGTATTTAACCATGCTGTTACATAATCGATCCAATCTCTTCTTAATGTCATATAAAAGTGAAGGGTTTCAGTAAAACCTAGATTTTTACTAACTCACAGCACAAACATTTCCTTGTCAGTCGTATCTTTATGAAGCTTTAAATAAGAATAATTGTATCGCAGCTTCCTTCGTGGATATAATGAAAGCCTTTGCCACGTTTTACTTAGAATTGTTCTTAAATAAACTGGATAAAATCGGAATTACAGAAGTTCTTTGTAATTTTTGGTTTTGAACTTTTCTAGAGAATATAACTTACTTATTGAAAACAAATAACTGTGTCAGTAATAAAGGAATTACTAATATTAGGATTCAGGTTCTGTCTTAGGCCCGATCTTATACCCCTATTCCCTTAGTCATATCACTTCATGCGACGAGACTATGCATCTTTGCTTTTATGTTACTAGATTATTTACCGGACAAGTGGTGCAGTGGTTAAAGCTTCGGCACTTGGACCGGGAGGTGCTGGATTCGAATCCCATCAGAGGCTAGATGCAAATCGAATTTGCATCATCGATTACGATCGGTGATGCTAATAAATACAACTAAGACCCTCTGATGGAGTGCAGAATTCCGTGTCACGCGCCGACCCACCTTCCATGTCAATGTACAGGTTGACATGGAGCTTGCAATGTGCAGGTGGTATACTGTAGTTGTGTGAGTAGGTGAAGTAGGTGGGTTAATAATGTGGAGTGAATGAGTGGTATCACAATGGGCCTAAAAATTGGCCTAAGTGTGCAGTAAGCAACCACTGAAACCTAACCTGAACCTACTAGATTATTAAATGGAAATTTACAATATAATTGTTTATAAAATGCGTTGTAACTGTTTTATAAATCTTAATATGCTTCTTTATAAATATTTCCTTGCGACTGCTGTCACTTCAAACGACAATTTTTGTCACTTGAAATATTGAGGTGATAAATAACTAATAACTAATAAGCCAACTAAGTAAGATTTAACTAAAATGTTCACTACGTGTTTTGTACAAAATTGTTTAGCAAATTTTTATTTTAAAATCTATAGTAGCCAAGAAGATCAATAGTCACGTCGCCTGAAGTGATACGACTGAGGAAATAGAGGTGTTAATCCTAGATTACATAAATTCCTTGTTCTTCTTAAAAATCTACGCTGAACTAACTTATTTTGCTGTTGGTTCTGCGTGTTCTTATAACGGGAATTCCTTGACTGAGTTTACAAATAATATAAACTGTGACTGGACAATTTTTAAACAATGGTTTGATGCCCACTTAATCCTAGCCAGGTCCCAAAGCTGTTGGAAGGTGCACGCTACTGCTGGATGAGGTTTACTGGCAAAGGTACGTAATAGTTGGATTAAAACTAATTACAACGAATACTGGCAATGTGAATTTTAAGGAATTTTAAAAAGTTATACACAATTTTTAAATTCGATTTTTCAACATTTTAGTTTTGCATCAATGCTACAATATCAAGGACACACTCAATGCTACAATATCAATTCAGTACACAAAACCATATATACAATTCTAGTTAAAATTTTGTTATGTTAATATCTGCGTTTGTTTAAATATGTTTGTCCACGATTGTTTGTTTAATTATATTGATATACATTATTTACTACTAGCAGTGATGAATCGTTAATCACTACTAACAATCATTCATTTTATTTTATTTTGTTTTTATATTTTAGTTAGCGGCCTTTTCTAAAGTATTGTATTACTTATAGCCCAGACAAAAAACGCACAGACCATGCATTTGGAGCATTTTTTTAATGCGAATATCGAAGAACTCCATCTCCTACTTCTAGTCACAGAATACAAACTGTCGTTAATTCGTTATAACAGTTTACAATTTTATTTCACCTTGAATGGCAATTTACACTAAGGTTTCTCGAATTTCAAGGTGAAGAGAAAATAACATATGTTTCCAATGAATGATCTATATGTATTCTTATCTATGCCTATTGGTAGTTTTAAGAAAAGGCCACTAGATAAAATTTCAAATATGAAAATAAGACAACTGTAGTTGTGTGCAGGAATCATTCTCAATAATTAAATTGAAACGTCAACAACGTTCAAAATATCAAGATGTCAAAACTAGTTAATTGCCCTAGACAACTCGCATATAATGGCGGTTATTCGTTCGGAAAACTTCATCTTCATGAATAACAGTGATCATTATATGCTCGTTGAATAATATACCCATTATCCACAACCGTTGAACAATAATCGCTTTAAACAACCAATTTGAAATACACAAAGCGATTCATAAGACACCTGCAAAATTATAAAGTTGCATTTGTAACTCAAGCAACGTGTCAATTAATAGTCAACTTACTTGTCTTATTTGAAAACACAATAGAAATGGGTAATAAGTAGTAGTAGTACATATTCAAAAATTTAATTTTTTTCGAAGCAATAAAACAAGTGTTTAAAAAAAATATGTTTATTAAGTGTATATTGTATATTGTAAAAATAATCATATCACACAAAAACAAAGAAATTCGGAATACCAATTCGGAATGAAGAAAATATATTTTGGCATACTGACCAAATGGCACAGTGGGTAAAGCTTTGGCGTTTAGATTAGGAGAGATACTGGGTTAGAATCCCGATAGAGGCAGGATGCAAAAAAGAATTTTCATCAACAGATTACGATCTGTGATAAACGAGGGGAATACAACTATGACCTCCTGTCGGAGAGCAAAACTCATGGGCCAACCTCCTCGAACTCATCGAACGTCCTCGATTTGACAGACGACTGCGTAAGGTAAGGACGTGAAAAGCGAACTGCGAAAGAGTTGGGAGTGCTTCGGTCCCAGAACAGATTGCTAAGATTGAAAAAAAAAATATTTATACATCTAACGGAGATCACCAAAACGAGGGGATGGTTTGAGTGGTCATAGAAGAAAGACGTGTTTTTGTCTTTCTCTATGTAGCAAAGAATTAAAATGTAATTTAATTTAATTTGAAATGTAAGGTTTTTTTAATGTAGATGTTAATTGTTAGTTGTTAGATGTTAATAATTAAATAAAAATTGGTTTATAATAAAATTTGTTTATTTAATTATTGTGAAGTGAATTTAACATAAATTAAAAATTAAAAATAGAAAAAATAAATTGTGTCGCAGCAATGGTGAGTGAATCACACTCATTTTTGTGTATGAGTGCGTTTGTTTACTGTGCGGGGGAGATTCATAAGAAAAATATCATATCAAAAATCAATAAGATATCAAAGGATTCATAAGATAAGTGTTTTTATTATTTTAATTCAGGTTATATTCATATTTTGTTTAATTTATATTTTATTAAAATATCCATATAAGTTTTATTTTTATTTTTATAATTATGGTTTAGTAGTTGTGCTTGAAATAAGAAAAACCCGCATTTGTAATATGTTCCGTAATAGTGGTGTGGTACGGTTTACGTGTGTTTGACTGTTTGTATGGAAGCTATAAACTTTGCGAAAATGGGTGTTTCCGTTTATTCATTCTGTATATTCCGAACGTTCCAAAACTGACATAAAACGTACTTTTATTCATTCTATGCATTTTGTTTTTTTCTCGTTTGTTCCTTTATTTATTTAGAATTCTCGGAACGCATTCTTTTTATACTACATCGAAGCGTAGAATGAAAATAATATTCTGTTTTGAAATGACAAGATGTGATAGTACGTGTGCAATAATTTAATTGTTTTTTTTAATAAATTAAAATAATATAATACATATATTGCTCAACAAAATTAAATGTTGCCAAAAAAAACCAATCGGTGCTGTAAAAAGTATTCTGTTTATTCTATTTATGTTCTTTTATTACATTTTGTTCGAAATGATCTTAGGCCACGTGATCAATATTCTAGTCCTTCTATTCTTTCTGAAGAATGAATTAACGAAAACGCCCAATATACAATATATACAGAAGAAGAATATTAAAAATTAAAAAGAGAAATATGTTCATAGCCCTTATGTTTTTATATACAGATACACAAATTTTTCTTGTATTCTTTCACACAATCATCACAAGGGAAGGATGAAAATGATTTAAGGATGAAAATAAAATATAAAAGAATGCGGTGTTTGTTATTTGGTTCATCATCATCAAAAACAAAAATGATCATTGAAATTACGATGTGTGCATGTGTGTGTGAATTGTATTACTGTGTAAATGGTATTCCCAAATATTTTTTTTTTGTTATAGGGAAAATATAAATTGGGTCCCATACGGTACGGCATATTTCATTACAGGATGTATTAAACAGGATGTCACAAAACAGGATATCACAAAACAGGATATGGTACACTAAAGTATATGGTACAAAACAGGATATCACAAAACAGGATATCACAAAACAGGATATGGTACACTAAAGTATATGGTACAGAACAGGATGTCACAAAACAGGATATCAAAAAACAGTATATGGTACACTAAAGTATATGGTACAGAACAGGATGTCACAAAACAGGATATCACAAAACAGGATATGGTACACTAAAGTATATGGTACAGATCAGGATGTCACAAAACAGGATATCACAAAACAGTATATGGATCACTAAAGTACATGGTACTTAATAGGACAGATTAAAAGAGAACACGACAATATACATAGTTCATAGTTCATGAAAGCGAAATGAATTTTGGTATAAATATAAATCATTATTTTTTAATTTTTAACGATTTTTTTGATTTTTTCGTATTATTGATCTACATATATACATACTTTCATAAAATTAGCATTATAAATAAATATTACTAGCTAGAGCTTTCAAAAACCCAAATTTACTAAATTCCCTTTTCTTATTTAGAGTCAATTGAATATTTTTTTCTTTAAGTACATATTTGTTCTTTTTAGCATATGGGGGGTTTCCTCGTTCTATTTTATCTATTTCCGCTCTTGTATTTTTTGCATTTTTAATAAGTTCGTCGATGAAGCTAAATACGCCTATATGCGAGCGACCAATCACAGTATTGAGGCGTCTGTGGTACGATTCAGCATAATTTTGAGTTCGTGGTGTGCCTTTCTCGTTCTGTTCATAGACACTCCATAGACTCGGCGGGAACAATGGGGGTCTTCCGTTTTTTCCACCAATATAATATTCATTGAGCCAGTTTGTTAGTGGCTCAAATTCTCTTCCAAATTCTGAAGATATTTCTTCGAACCATACAGGAATCTCTTCAGTTCTAGGAAACTCAATGCAGTTATTTGCCGAACTTTTAGTGCAAACTCAATATCGGTGCCATATCGGATTTGCCAGTCAACTTGTTGTATATGCTTATATATATTTTGCATAAAATGGAAGTGGCAGCCTTTGACAACAACACCTTCGAATACGGTACGAATTTGCGTTAATTGCTGCCTTTTCAAAATCCGTAATTATGAGTTTAGGTGCCAAATGAATTCCAAGTTCCAACGCGTTGTCATTTAAACTGGAAAACACCTTTCCATACAGCGCAGTCGTTTTACCGGTCATTAATATACATACCCGGTAAACACAAAGTACATTTTCGGGCAGGCTTTTGGCAATTCACGGCTGCCGTAGGCAGATAAAAACGGCTGCCTTTGGCATGCCAAGTGTATGCCGTTTGGCATGCCTAGTCCCTCCGTATGTCTGCCATAATGCATACACGACAGTTGACATTTGGCAGATATGACGGATGTCATTTGACTGACATGGCGGATGACATTTGGCGGACCTGGCGGGTGACACTTGGCGAACATGGCGGATGCCTATTGGCGGATACGACGGATGCCTATTGGCGAACATGGCGGCTTACAATTGGCGGACACGGCGGATGCATATTGGAGGATATGGCGGATGACATTTGGCGGACACGGCGGATGCCTATCGGCGAAAATGGTGGATACCATTTGGCGGACACAACTGATGACATTTGGCGGACATAGTGGGTGAAAATTGGCAGACACGGCAGTTAATATTTGGCAGTCGTTATATATTAAATTAAAATAAACATTTACAGAATTTCAATTCATTTGCTTTCATTTGCATTTATTTAAATAAAAATCAATCCATTAAGTATCAATCCATTATCCAAAAACTTTTCCATTATCAAAATGGCGGATAAGGTATATCACAAAAAAAAATATTTCAGTATATACTCAAATTTACAAATAAAAATCGCTTATTAATTAATCTTAACCTAGGGCACAAAAAACTTAAACACTTTATTAAATAAAAATAAAATAAACACTTTTATTACTTTATTAACTTATTTAAATTGGTATAATCGTACATACCTTTTCTAATTTAACAAGCACAACGAGAGACTGATTTATTTCATTAAATTATTTCACATTTTTTTGACACCAACACGACCAAACAGCGATCAGCAGAATAGTACGAGAACGAAAGAGGAAAGTAGAGAGTTGGTCACAAAAATTCTATAACATAGAAAAGTAAAGCTATATGAATGTTTTATATTATTAAAAAAACACATTCAAGAGAGTTTATAATGGAATATTTTTTGTTTTCTCGAATTTACGTCGTTTCTACAGCCGTACCAAAAAAACAAGTAGCCAATACACAATATCTTCTAATTTGTTTTTTTGGGGAGTTGTTTGGAATTTTAAAATTAGCCATATCTCAAATTGTCGACTGCCATTTGGCACCCATTCCACTTGGTTTCCGTTTGCTGCCGAAACAAAGACTTTGCCGACTGCCATTCGATACCCCTTCCGGTTGGTTTACGTTTGCTGCCGAAAAACATACTTTGCCGAGTGCCATTCGGCAGCCGTTTCGTTTGGATTTCGTTTGATGCCGAAACACAGACTTTGCCGCGTGCCATTCGGCAGCCGTTTCGTTTAGTTTTCGTTTGATACCGAAACACAGACTTTGCCGACTGCCATTCGGCACCCCTTCCGGTTGGTTTTCGTTTGCTGCCGAAAAACACACTTTGCCGAGTGCCATTCGGCAGCTGTTTCGTTTAGTTTTCGTTTAATGCCGAAACACAGACTTTGCCGCGTGCCATTCGGCAGCCGTTTCGTTTAGTTTTGTTTGATACCGAAACACAGACTTTGCCGACTGCCATTCGGCACCCCTTCCGGTTGGTTTTCGTTTGCTGCCGAAAAACACACTTTGCCGAGTGCCATTCGGCAGCTGTTTCGTTTAGTTTTCGTTTAATGCCGAAACACAGACTTTGCCGCGTGCCATTCGGCAGCCGTTTCGTTTAGTTTTCGTTTGATACCGAAACACAGACTTTGCCGACTGCCATTCGGCACCCCTTCCGGTTGGTTTTCGTTTGCTGCCGAAAAACACACTTTGCCGAGTGCCATTCGGCAGCCGTTTCGTTTGGATTTCGTTTGATGCCGAAACACAGACTTTGCCGCGTGCCATTCGGCAGCCGTTTCGTTTAGTTTTCGTTTGATACCGAAACACAGACTTTGCCGACTGCCATTCGGCACCCCTTCCGGTTGGTTTTCGTTTGCTGCCGAAAAACACACTTCGCCGAGTGCCATTTGGCAGCCGTTTCGTTTAGTTTTCGTTTAATGCCGAAACACAGACTTTGCCGCGTGTCATTCGGCAGCCGTTTCGTTTAGTTTTCGTTTGATACCGAAACACAGACTTTGCCGACTGCCATTCGGCACCCGTTCCGTTTGGTTTTCGTTTGCTGCCGAAACACAGACTTTGTCGACTGCCATTTGGCAGCCGTTCTGTTTTGATTTCGTTTGATGGCGAATAGTAGACTCGTCGACTGCCATTTGACTGTCGAAAATCAGACTTTACGGCTGTCGGCCGTTTCGACTGCTTTTCGGTTGCCGTAAAACTGCCGCCTATTTAAAAACTGCCGGCGTGGTTTACCGGGATACAAATCGAGTTGGTACTCATATAATTGTCATTTAAAATGTGTAACTTATTTAAATGGCTCAAGACGTTTAAGGCACTGAGTCATGTTCAAATTACTAAAAATAATTTTTTTTTTTAAATTATTGAAAAATATTTTTATGTCTTCTTGGAAAAGACAACTTAAGAGAGATATGTCAACCTTTGTGAATGTAAAATATTTTAACAGTATATGTTCCGGCTAAAGTGCGAAATTTATGAAATATTTTTTACTCGATTAGAATATTATATAATATTTGCTAACCTTCCTCCCTACATTAATAAACTTTATTTTTTCCCAATCAAAGGACCAGCCTTTAGAGGCGCAATTAGCTCCTGGGAGGCCGTCAGAGCTAGTAAAAAATAAAGCCGTTAGTCCTTATTATTCCAAACCAAACGATTGTTCCCTAACACCATAAAAAGTCATCCGTGGGGTGAAAGATGACTGATTTCTGGAATATGGGACTCCCAAATGTGAAATTTTGGAGTAATAAAAGTTTCCAATTTTTATTGTACTTCGTAACATTCTCTTTTACAAAATTATTTATGAATAGGAAAGATTTTAGCAATTTTCTAAATATTTTTAAATAATGTTCATAATGTAAATCATATAATTTTTGGCACATATAGTCCACTAACAAAAAAAGTAAGGAAAAAAAATCAATTATGTTTTTCAATTTCAACTAGAGTTTTTGTTCAACTTTGGCCATTTTTTAAATAATCCGTTTACCAACCATCTACTGTAGCAGATGCTGCTTTATACCTATTTGTTAAGTAAAATAAAACAATAGTTGTAAAAATTAATTTTTAAAACAGTGCTCTACCCCCAAAATATTTTGGCAAATATTTTATAGAGGGCCATAAAATCAAGATATACTCGTATTTCTTAACATATTTTTTATGATGAATAATATCCTCGAAAGTATTATATTTTTACTTCTAAAAATAAATTTTAGTTCGTTAATTGTTTTCATCAATAGCAGAATTTAATTATATTATACGCACTTACATTCAAATCCAAAAATGGAATTACAAGCCTTGCACACCTTTTCAAGGTTTCACATATGTATTTGTAATTCTTCTATTTCTTACTTTTCATGCACATATTTCGGAACAACAGAATATTAGCGATTAAGATTTATATTAAAATATTATCTACAACTATTAAGTGAAGGAAAATTTTAATTTAACTAAAAGTAATGATAATTCTTTATAGCATTGTGTTTCCGTAGAATCAATTTCCAATTAAAAGTTTCAAAATTGCTATAGGCGAAGGCAAATCTCTTCTTGACAATATTGTTATTACTAAAAATATTAAAAAAAAAAACATTTATCGAACTAAACGACACAAATTCCTTAAAACTTCACCCAAGAATATTTTTAAAATCTCAAATACACGGAACCAGATATAAAAATATATAAGATATGTCCAACCAATTTTGATAATCTTTAGTGTACCATATACTGTTTTGTGATATCCTGTTTTGTGACATCCTGTTTTGTACCATAAACTGTTTTATGATATCCTGTTTTGTGACATCCTGTTCTGTACCATATACTTTAGTGTACCATATCCTGTCTTGTGAAATTCTGTTTCGTCATATCCTTTTTTGTACCTTATACTTTAGTGTACCATATACTGTTTTGTGATATCCTGTTTTGTCGCATCCTGTTTTGTACCATATACTTTAGTGTACCATATACTGTTTTGTGATATCCTGTTTTGTGACATCCTGTTTTGTACCATATACCTTAGTGTACCATATCCTGTTTTGTGATATCCTGTTTTGTGACATCCTGTTCTGTACCATATACTTTAGTGTACCATATCCTGTTTTGTGATATCCTGTTTTGTGACATCCTTTTCTGTACCATATACTGTTTTGTGCTATGCTGTTTTGTTACATCCTGTTTTGAAATATGCCGTAGTGAGCGGCTTCGGTGTAAATTATTTGCGATAAATTATATTGGGTGAACTATGCGAGGACATCTCAAAGTGAATTTTTTCCGACCATTTTTTATACATACCTAGAAATTTATCGATGAGTCGTGAATGGTATTTTGAGGCCTGAAACCGGTCTCAAATGAGTCCTCGTGTAGATTCATCCAATGTAATTTAAATTCATGTATGTATTGTAAATATATAATGTCGCTCATTTGCTGCAACAGTGACACAACTCAACATTCACTCATTTCTAAGATATTCGATTCAAACGATTCCCAATAATTCATTTTTTTTGTTATTTTATATCAAAACATACTCTTTTATGTGATTATTTTTTAGCAAATTAGGTGAAATTCCATATAAAAAATCACTCAATTCGCGACAGCAATTAACATTTTAGATATTGGAAACTATCATAAGAAAATTTGCACAATATTAAAGAATTATAAAAATTAAGATGTAGGAATGGAAAAACATTATTTTACTAATCAGAATGTATTTTTATTTACTGTTGCAAAACGCCATTTTTACAAACACTTTGAGTGATATTTTCAAATCGCTCTACTGAAAAATTAAATATCTTTAATAGTGTCACACTTGCAGCAAATCAGCGATATGTGCATACATTGATAGGTGTTATTTTTATTTATTGTTAACTGCGTTTAATGTTTATTTCGTTGGTTTATGATTTGTTTAATTAAACTAATTTTGTCTCTAATTATTAATAATGCACGGAGAAAATTTGAACTTAATTTTCAATTTCAAATATTATAAATAAAACATATTTTTTGTAGATTGGTTTAAAGGAGTGAGACTGCATATGTGGTACGGCATGGCAAAGGAAAAATGGTTTTTTAAGTTTTTTCTTATTCGTTTGTTACGACAAGTAACTCTTTCATGTGATATGTTTCGGCCTTCTAATATTGACTATTTTTTAGATTGCTTATACTGCTGACACTTTTTTATGAAAAAATTTATCTGGCTCAACAACATTTCTCGAAACAGGGTCGCAATTGCATGGGAACGTCAGACACGAATATCGATTGATTTAAGTTCTAAATCCTATTCAACGATTTGCTCATGCACCAATTATGTAAGAAACCTTCCGCGTGGTTCTATCTTCCGTTCGTGCCGTCACCTCACATAAACTTTGTTCTTTTTTGATTGACTGAGATGTACGGAATTGTCTCAGTAATCTGTTTTTAGACAGTTACTGCGGAAGATGCATACATTAATTTTTGGGTACGAGTTCAGCTGAATTTGAATTCTAATAAATTTTAGTTTTGAGGAAGCTGAGTTTGACTGAGTCGTCTCTTAGTGGGTTAAGACCAAGTTTGGTTCGGCTATGGTGAATGGAGGAACTGGATAATTCCTTGGCCGATTATTTTCAAAATTATTTAGTGGAAAAATCCAGAACTTCATCCGGGATTTATGTTGGAATCTCGATTCAGCTCAACAAACCAGATTCGAGCATAATTAGTTAAGAAATTGCCTAGCACGGCCGAACTCCAGAACTTCTTTAAAATACATTTTTAATTCGCCACCCAATTCTGAATACCTGATTTGACAATTTTTATTTTTATTTTTTTTATATGGCCAAGCTCCATTCTAAATGATCGAAGCTCTACACTTCATCAAAAAGACAAGTTAAAATTCCAATATAAGCTGACCTTTTTATTAGAATCCTACCTCAGTTCTGCAAACTAAATTGGAAAGTTATCGGTTGGGAAGTAGCCTGGTTTCATTCATTATAGCCGAATCCCAAAAATTTTGTCAAATTCGGCTTTGCACATCGAGTTTGACCATCATTTGTTGAGAGATGGCCTACCAATTATACTTGGTAATAAAACGAATATTCTTTGGTGACCAAAATTAATAAAACACTTGAAATTTTGACGAAATAAGTTAAATTTATTTGAAATAACCAATCCTGTAGTTAATATGGCCTTTGGGATGCCTCACATATTTTTTGCAATTTTTTGAAAGATATTTCGTGGTAGCCAATTCAAGGGTTAAGTACTAATGAACTTTGGAGAAATTTTTAACATAATTTAAATAACTATGGTTCTAGGAAATTTTTTTGTAATTTGTGGAACTACAGGATGATTAAATTAATAAATGTTTATATTATTTAGGAAGTCGGAAAATATTAATTAGAATTAAATTTCAGGAAATTTCCAGGTGCACGTGAAATAATAATATTTTTTCTCAGGTTCCTGATTTAGAGATGCAATTGTTGAAGACCAATACCATCGTTATCCATTAAACCTATTAAGCCTTTTTCCTTCCTCTAGTAGATTAGAATTGTGTTGTGCCGTACGATCGCTAGGTGTCTGAAACCGGATCGTTCCGTCCCAAAAAAACAAGTGTCCTATCCTTCCTAATTGTTATGTGTAAACAGGCTGTAGGAATAGGCCCGGCGTTATCCGGGACACTTGTCCAGTACTTGGTCCTACAGTCCAATCAATCAATCAATCAATCAATCAATCTAACGGACGGAGATCACCAAAACGAAAAGTCTGCTTTATGATTTATATAAAGCAAATATTTCTTTCATTTATTTTTACCAAGTTTTATCGTGTCAGAAAATACGCCAATGTAGAAAAAATGTTCGTCTGCAAATTTCTGTAGGTAAATAAGAAGCTATAAAAAATATTCAATATGCGAGAAATAAATAAACATATAATGCCATAATTTTTTATAGGATTATTATTCATTTACTTTTAATTAATTCAAAAGCGACATTACCATTTTTATCTATGGCGTCTGAATCCTTAACATTTACAGCCCATTTACAGGCGACCAATATTTTTCTTCTGCAAAATGAAAGGGATATATTGATTGACTCTTTTGATTAAAAACTACTATAGAATGAAAATGTTACCATAAAATATATTAGGTCCGAGTATTTTTGTGGTATCAAAATCAAAATTAACAACAAAAAAAATTATTTTATATTTATAAATGTTATAAAGGATTCATATTAAAAACAGACGCCTTAGATAAAAATGCAAATGTCGGGTTTGAATTAATTAATAATAAGTGTTATATATATATATGTTTATTTCTTTCTCGCATATTGAATATTTTTATATAGGGGATGTTTCTTATTTACCTATAAAAAATTTCAGACGAAACAATTTGCTACATGTAAATGGGGCATTATACAGGGTGAAGAATGAATGAATAAGCCTGAAGCACCTTATAGTAGACCTATTGGGCGCTAAAAAAAAAACAAAAAAATATATATTCCAGGTAGTACCTAAGATATATCATTTTTTTCACATTACTTTACGTTTCCGATCACCACGGCTACAAATAAATTAAATCCATCGTTTTTTTGGTGTTATAATATTCTTAATGGACTATACTAATAGATATGCAGTAAATAGTATGAGTAACTGTTGCACTTTTATTGAAAAAAAAAATCTAAACTTTAATTTTCATAATGAAATGTGGTAAATATTTTTTTTTATAAAAGTTTGAACGTTTTTGGTGAAAAAAATGTATGAGAACCTAAGTGGCCAACTATTTTAAAAACATTAAACACGTAATGCAAATTCAAAAAGATTATTTCTTGTCTTAAACTGTATCTGATGATAAATAAATGAACCGCAGACGGCCAATCCATCTATCTAGATACGTGGAATTCAAGTACGCCCGAACGTTAACTGCATAGTGCACAGGACACCCATCATTCTGGAGCCAATGGGTTTCTCTCACCTCCTCGGACACCTCTTCCAATAAATTTGGCAGATCATTTTGAAGAAAGTCCAAATAGCTTTGGCCAGATAAGTTCCCGGGCAGTTCAAATGAACCAATTATGTTTCCGTTCAATATGCCGTACTGGGACTGTTTTCTCGCATTAGATGAGGATTCGAAAGTTGCCAGCTGTGAAGATTGTGCATGTTAGAGCATCCATCTCTATTCAGTGTTGATTCATCACTCCATAGAATATTATTAAAGAATTGCGGATCTTGTTCTATGTTCTCAAGCATATGTCGGCAAAAACACAACCTTGCGTAGTAGTCTCTTGGTTCCAGAGTTTGCACGCGTCTAATATGGTAGGGGTGGAACCTATTTTTTTTTTCAATACACGGTGCACGTTCGATTTTGCGATTCAAGTGCGTCGTGGTATTGCTCTTGTAAGAGGTAGACGGACCTCGCTCAATTTCCTCAAGCACCGTTTCTTCAGTGTCAATATTAGCGACTCTTCCAATTCTAGTACCACCAACACCGCTGCCAGGTAATCTTCCTTCCGAGTAACAACCGTGGACTCTGATAAATCCGCGATAATCCGGGTGACAGCTACATTTGCGTTACTTCTGCATTCACCATAAATATAATGCATGTTTGCGTATTCTTGTGACGTATTTTGATGACGTGGCATTTTGATACACAAAAATCCGCCCAGATACAAGCCAGAAAATCGGAATAAACACATGCGATGTCGAACAAGTCGAGTGACGCATTAAATTAATGTTTAATAATGTTAATGTTTAATTATTTACCGTTTAATACATTTTATGAACAAAAGATGGGTAGCGCAGAGCACGCTTAGGTAGCAAATATCAAGCTTATAAATCCCTTATCATCAGGTACAGTTTAAGACAAGAAATAATCCAATTTTTAAAATTTTGTTATTTAATCGAATTTATTCCTTCTGCATACTAATAGCAATAACCTCGTATCTACATTAGATAAAAGGATGTATTATACCATTTTAGAATTTGCATTAAACATGCATGTTTTTAAAATAGTTGGCCACTTAGGTTCTCATACATTTATTTTCACCAAAGACGCTGAAACTTTTATAAAAAAAAATATTTACCACATTTCATGCTGAAAATTAAAGTTTAGATTTTTTTTTTCAAAAAAAGTACAACAGCTACTCATACTATTTACTGCATATCTATTAGTATAGTCCATTAAGAATATTATAACACCAAAAAACCGATGGTGGTGATCGGAAACGTAAAGTAATGTGAAAAAAATCTACTTTTTTTTAAAAAATGATATATCTTAGGTACTACTTGGGATTTTTTTTTTTTTGTATTTTATGTTGAGCGCCTAATAGCTCTACTATAAGGTGCTTCAGACTTATTCGTTCATTCTGGGACACCCTGTATAAAGCAAATTTGTTTCTATTAATTTTTACCAAGTATTGCTTTATCCAATGGTATTGTTGTTGTAACCGTGTCAAGAAAATTACGCCAAAATATAAAGCACTAAAGCCGCTTTTATGGTTGTGTACTTTTCGTTCGTTCGTTCTGACAATCTTTTTCGACGAATATTCTCTTGTGAAAAAATGTAGGAGAAAAAATTTTCATTTTGAAGCAATATGATTGGTCGAAAAAATTGTCAGAACGAGCGAACGAAGAAAAGAACACCAACCATAAAACCGCCTTTAGATTAAATTATCCTCAACAAAATACACCAAGTGAACATTTTTTAGAACACTGTATCTTTTTCCCTGCAAGAAATTTCTATAAAGTTACAGCTATAGAATTTTTACATTTGCAGAATCGGGCCATCAATTTTTTCATTTTGCGAATGAAGATATGAATGCGAATGCGATATAACCCCGATAAATAAACAGGATGAAATGAAAATTACAACTGTAACATTGAAGGAACTAAAATGGGAAATCAAGAATAATCTGAATGCGTATAAGGCTCCAGGATATGATCTTATAACGGGTCAATGTCATAATAAAAGTGTTATCGGAGAAAGCGTTGAGGAAACTAGTGCATATAATTAATGTAGCTCAACTAAGATATGTACCAAGCCAATGGAAAGTTGCAGAAGTAATTATGATACTTAAGCCGAACAAACCTCCGAATGATATAGCTTCATATAGGCCAATTTCTCTGCTACCAACATTATCGAAACTATTTGAAAAGCTTCTTCTTAAAAGACTAAATCCAATTATCGAAGAAAGGAATCTTATCCTCACACATCAGTTTGGATTTATGGAAAAACATTCTACGATAGAATAAGTACATCGAACTACTGATGTAATCGATCACTAGAAAGCAAACAAATATGCTCAACTATATTCCTTGATGTAGCGCAAGCATTCGACAAAGTGTGGCGGCAGCGGTTAGAATTCAAACTTCATCGAGATCTTCCGGAGCAATTTTTTCAAATTTTAAAATCATACATACCAGAGAGGCACTTCCGTGTAGAGTACGACAATAAATACTCCCAAATAAAAAGAATAACAGTAGGAGTACCACAAGGGAGTGTTCTTGGGCCAATCCTTTATCTCTTATGTACTAGAGGTATACCAATTACAGAAGTGACTATGGCGACTTTTACCGATGACACGGCAATACTTGCAACAGCAAAGAACATCAGACTCCACTACTAAATTACAGAAGGCTACTAATCTGATATGTAATTGGACAAAGAAATGGCGAATTAAATTAAATCCAAGTGAACTTTACAAATCTAAAAGTAATCATATACCAATAAAGATAAATTCGATAGTAGTACCGCATGCAAACACTGCTAAATATCTCGGCATGAATTTAGATGCTAAACTTAGATGGAAGGAACACATAAAAAAGAAGAGAGAAGAACTAAACATAAAATTTAGAAAAATGCAATGACTCTTATGGAGACAATCTGAACTAGTGATCCATAACAAACTGCTGTTATACAATCAAATCCTGCAACCTGTATGGACATATGGTAGCCAACTCTAGGGTTGTGCCAAGACGACAAATAACAAAATCATACAAACAGTTCAAAATAGAATCCTGCGAGGCATTGTCAATGCACCGTGGTACATTCGAAACGAAAACCTACATCGAGATCAAAAGATCGAGCTTGTCGTGGATGAAATTAAGCATCATGCAACAAAACACCTACAACGTCTGCACCAGCATGAAAATCTGAACATGCGCTGTATGCTGACTACCGCACCAACAAGAAGACTGCAAACAACCAAACCACTGGACTTATTGCGATCAGGAGGTCAGTCGACTTACTGAGGCAGAAAATCTATGAGCAGTTACACGTAACTGGGGATAATCACTTGATTACGCCGATTAATCAAATACTTTATTATGCAATGTAAATTACTAAATGGGTACAAGTCCTGTCAGTCGTAATATAAATAAATAAAGAATTTTTATAATTAAAAAAAAAATAATAAAATAAAAAAAAATAAGATGGGGTTGTCCTCCGGAAAATGCTTGCCTGCTATTATTTATTGGGAGGAAACTTGTAAATTTCTGTTCTCTTTTTTTATTTCAAGGGAATTTAGTTATTTCGAAGTTCAAGGATGCGTGATATTTTTTAAAACTCGAAAATATAAACTTCATAGTAAATCCTAAGGAATTTGAAGATAATTTTTATTAAAATTGCTATCTTGGTTTGGATGGCACTTCGTCATAATGTAGAATCTCTAAAACCATATCAAGTATTTAAATCGAACATTTTTGTCTGTAGACATATCTGGGAATGGCGCAATTATCGAGGAATCGAGGAATATTCACGATATTTCGGCATTGAAATTTTAAGGTAATGCATATAATATGTTAAAAATGCCTAATAATATTTAAAAGATCTTGGGCGGCGGATAATCGAGAATCCCAAAACGTTAGTTAAAATTTGGTCAAAATACTCAAGATCACCTATTGTTCTCAGCTATTTAAAATTTCAAAATTACGGTTTTAATTTATAAACGCGTTAAGATTACGTCCCTCAATGAACTATACCACTCTAGTCATTTGTAACCAAAAATTTGGGGTTTTTGCACAAATATATCTACGAAAGATCAAACTGTTAAATGAGAATGCATCTTTGGCACGAGCAGGACTCCATTGGAAGTCTCGTTTTATTTAGGTATCTCAACAAAGAGAAGTTTTATTCAATGGATCAAAATGCAAGGTGTTAGGTTGGGTTGCAGCTTTCCCCGCTCTATAGAACCATTCAGAGATACGTAAATAGCGTGGATCTAAATCATTTTATTGTTTTCGAAGTCGAGAGATCATTAAATGTACAGTGTGAGTGCCTTCTGTCTAAGTTTACTATGCATAATGTCGGGCACGAGAAGAGAAAGAAAATTAAATTATCATAGTAGACGAAGCCCTGTAATTTGTACAGAAGCCATTCGATTCTAGGCCGAGCCTTACAGTTTCTTCTTGCAGGAAAATAATCGTATTGCAGCCTCCCAAATCAAGTTTTGACCAGTTTAGATCTACTCGTAGTGGTGAGCCACGAGCTTCGTGTCCAGCCACACCTCACCCACTTCGACTACCGCCTTTCTGTAGAGATTTGCCGATCTCCCGTCAGAAGACGCCACCTGCTTAACGCCTTTGTAGCATTCATCATCTCTACGGGATGTCTCAACATTCTACTACTTCCCGATTTAGATGTCTTAAAATCAACCTTCTTCAGATCCATGTCTCACTTATACTCTGCTTCGATTGGTTGGGCCTTTGGTGAGTGTCGGTCTCGGTTTTTAAAGTTTATTTGTTTCCATTTAGTGTTCGAATAAATAAAATCCTCACATTCAGAGAGCCGTATACACAGTAAGCTGTAGAGTATTTCAACTAATTTTCCGACATCGAAGGCTACGATTTCGGCTAAATTTGTTAAATGAGCCTTCAGCCTGGCAGATTATCAACTCTGGTATCTTCACACCTTGGCTCGGTTCATTCCGTCATAAAGCGTCTCCGTACTTAGTTAAAGCAATTGTTTTACCCACATTCCGTTTAAATAAAACGTTAACCGAAGGCGATAGCATTTCCCGGCAAAATTCAAGTTGATAATCTAAAATAAACTTCCGAAGATCTATCTCTTATTAATCTATTTTTGTATTGATCTTAATAACATATCAAAGTATTGAACTTGAAAACTAAATATTCGGCAACTGTAACACGGAGGTAAATACAGTTTCTCCAGCCACAAAGTAAGAAGATTAAAGTTTAAATATCTAGGAGTAAGATCGGTGATGACTGATCAGGCTTTATTAAAAACTAAAAGTTCACCACAAAGCAAAACGAAACTAATTGTAGAAGGCACTAGTACCTGAAATCTCAGCTCACTGTCACTCAGTGCAACTTGTATGTATGATGCTCGGACCAATAAACGAGATAGTGTATAGATTACAGAATCATAAGATTAGAAAACGTTTTTACAAAATGTATATCATAAGATTGCTAAAATTATTTAATTTAAATGGTTGGACATGCAAGCTTAGAAGTTCCCACCAAAGGAGTTAAACGTACTTGGTCATCGTGCCAAACTGTCGTAGACTATTATTTGGTGAAACATTTCGCGGCCAAATATTTACACGAGGAATTGTTTGAATTAGCTTTTGCGAAATACACAATTACACACTATCAACAGTTACACTCTATAAATTCTCGAATTTAAAGGTTGGTTTAGAAGCTGGACCTCACAGAATTTTAATCGGTCACATTGCTAGTTGTAAGCTAACTTCCGATTTTTGTTTTGCCAGCAACAAATACTTCGAATACATTTTACAGGATGCTTGGGACGTTTAAGCCAGATAGGAATCACCCAGTTCAAATATGTTTTACATATTATGGAACAGATAGATTAAAAAATTCGAGACAAATTCAAGATTTTGACGTAACATTAACTTTGACATTCCAAAATGTTATTTTAATACGGATGCCCTTCCCTTACAAGTATAAAAAGTGTTCGAATAGCGGACGCATTTAATTATACCTGTAAAATTAAAATTACATAAACATATATGTATGTACATATAATATAAATATTTAAATTACGTTTTTTATGAAATTCGAATTGAGTTTAATACAAAAATAGAAAATTTTCACAAAACACATGTGTAATGTCAAAAGCATAATTGTAATTTTAATGTTTTTCCTCAAACTGTTATACCGTCGATAGTGTAGTTTTACCTCCAAACGTACACACATTAAACTGTCCTAATCAGTTGTACGGAACCAGGCATACTGTAAAATTTTATTTGGTGCTCGAAACGCCGATAATACACTGCCTTGAAAATTGGGGAGCGCCATATAAAATCCAGGTAAACGTTTCTTCATTATATTTTTCTCGGCTTCTTTAAGATTCAGCTGATTTATTATTTCGCAAATAATAGTTGCCGTAACATCTGTGCTAGTAAATTCTGGTTGTATATTTGCTGGTAATTCACTAAAATCGACGCATTGATTGATTTTATTCTCGAATTTAAGGGCTTTAGATAGCTCTTCGGAATGCGTTTGTTCCACATCATTACTTTTATATCCTTGCGTTGATTTTACCGATTTTTGTGTGATTTTTAACGGTTCTTTCGTCGTTTTTAACGGTTCTATAGTTTTCTTAATTACTTTTGTTTTATTTGCTGATGGTTTTGCAATTGTATTGGCGAGTGGTGGTGATTTCAATAGTCGCGGAATTTGCGATTGTGATTGGGATGTTCTCATCTTTCGAATAGGCGGGGGTGTTGCAGCTTGTAGTTTCTTGTGTGATTCAAAATTTTCCTGGAGACGTCTGGGAAATATACCCTTCTTCGAGTTATTAGTGGAACTGTCGGATTTCACTAAATTGATTTGGGAGTTATCATTACCCTTTATTTTACTATAATTTTGCATTGCACTGATATTTCCTTCATTTTTGATGGGATTCAAAGCTTTTCGTTTCGGTGCCGGTGGAGTTCTTGATTCATTCTGTTGTTTGTACATGCTGTATATCAGTTTATACTAAATGTTTTGATTATTAATTATTATAATCAGGGATCTTTAGTACATCGAAAATCTTGGTTCGTGCGTTAAAATTGTTTTGAGTTTTTACTTTTTTTTTCTAATTTTTGTCCAATATTTTTATTCTATTTTTTTGAGTATAAACACTAATTCGATTACTTAAAAAAAATAAAAACACTAATTTTTTTATGACAGCGGGCCGAACAATGAAAATCATTTCAGTCAATGAACACTTGATATCGAAATATTTGATCAGATAGGCCTGTAACTTGATATCTAGTACTTGCCGAGCAATGCTTAAAATCTTTTCGCACTTCTTCTTAACCCATTTCTTACCTTAACAACTTTTACCCTAACAATCAACTTCTTTCAACAGTTTGATCCGTAGCAAGAGGATACACCAAACGGAATTTTAATAAAATTCAAGTAACACGCGTTTACCGAGAAGGGTCTTCTGTAAAGTTCTGCTTAATGAAGGTTAATTAAGGGGTCAGCATGCTGATTCGATTCTGGAGACGAACAAAATGATAGGCCATCCATCTAATACTATCGATATTATATCCATGTGTATATAGACCATTGATCTATATACACATGGATACGACATCAGTGACAAAAATTATTTAAAACAACAGCAAAAAGTAGGAGAATCGTTTTTATAGTCATATCGCTCGTTTAAATACACCTCTTGCTTTAAAAAGTATTTCCGAAAGATAGGATCGTACTGAGGATAGATTTAATTTCGAAATTTTCTGAAATTAATGTTTTATTACTATAATCAATAAACAAATAATAATATTCAAAATCATTTAAATTATAAATCACAAATTTGTTCTTACGATTTTCCTTGATATTTCAAATGTGCACCTGCAAATAATTCGAATAAAAAAGGGCGTGTAAAAACGTCAACAACCAGAATCTACTTAAATATAAGTCCTGCTAACTCCACAGATATGAAATAAACTAGATAACTAACTAAAGATGTTCTAGTAATTTTTTTTCTATAGTAAATTTAAAAAAAAAACTAAGTATAAATCTGTTGGTGCAGAAATAAACAAAAAATTTAAAAAAAATCATTTACATTGGATTGTTAGTGTAACCAACACAATCTTCGGTAGTTATTTTTATATAGGTATCTATCAATGAGAGTTCTGTAACAGTAATAGATTCTGCATCAACTCATAAGAACCAATTTTCTGTTTACATTAATTTGATTTTCGATAATTCGGAATTCAAGGCAAAGACAAAAAAAATTGTCTGCCTTTGTCACACACGTAGAACTATTTTTGCTCTACCATATATTTTTTGTCATGTCGTATCCATGTTTTTATAGATCAGTGATCGATACTAAAAGTTTCGCCACTATGATTTCTCATAGACTACCCATTAACCGTTGGGTAAATCACATATAGCAGAAAGGTGTGATAAGCTCATCCACCTCATCGCTTTTTGCCTCAAGGCAAAATATAGGCTTTTTTCTGCATATGTCTTGCGATCTTAAGAGATCCATAATTCTACCTCGAAACATATAAAAACCAGCGATCGCTGGACACTCCGACACAAAATAATTTTGCCTCAAGCATACTCCGAAACCAAATAATTTCACCGATGCACCCCTTTACTAAAGTTTAAACATCTAACTGTACTCTGCATGACTAAATGACAATCCAAAATGAATCCCTACTTTTCTAGATAAAATTATTCCATATTGTAACAGTAATTGTTCCTACATTCCACTCCAAACAGCTAGCGACAAAGAATTTAAAAACAGTATTTTTTCACTTTTTAAATTGTTAACGTTAGTTTGTCGTTGTTATTGGTGGTGAGTTCATAGGTTTCTGTACGATTTTTTTCTGCGCTTCCAATTTTCACATTCAAGTCGCACATAATGTTTTTGATGTTAAATTTTGATAATGTTGAACTGTTCTATCAATGCAAAATGAAACAATACCAGTAGAAGAAGTCTACATATTCCCGATCTGTCTGCTAATCTTTTATCGGTCAGTAAAATTGTCGAAAAAGGGAATAAAATTGTATTTGATAGTGATGGTGGTAAAATTTATGACAAAAATGGTGATTTGTTTGTACAATGTCAGTCGCAGGATGGTGTATACCAAGATTTCAACCTTCACTGATACATGTATGTTGTCAAAATCAAAATGTGTGTACTGCATTAGTGTAAGCGTTCAGATAATGTGCTTGATTTAATCCACTCAGATGTCTGTAGTCCGATGGAGACAAATTCAATTGGTGTCGCAAAATACTTTTTATCATTCATCGATGATTGTTCAAGGAAACTATTTATCTATTTTTGTCGTCCAAATCTCAAGTTTTTGAATCATTTGTTAATTTCAAATCGTATGTAGAAAATCAGACTGGCCGCAAAATAAAGAAATTCAGAACTGACAATGGCACTGAATATTGTTCCAAAGAGTTTAAAGCTTTTTTTAAATAACACGGTATACATCATCAGTTTACAAATGTGTACACTTCTCAACAAAATGGTCTCGCAGAGAGCATGAATCGACCAATTGTGAAACTTTCAAGGTGTATGATTTTTGATGCTGATTTAGACAAACTGTTTTAGGCTGAAGCGGTTGCCATGGCAGCCTACATTATCAACAGAACAATTTCATCAATTTTAGTGAACAAAACTCCCGTAGAGGTATAGACGGGTATCAAAGTAAATGTATATCATGTTCCTAAAGAAAAAAGGAAGAAGTTCGACTCGAAATTGCGAAAAATGATATTCGTGTGTCGTCAGCAAGACAACAGGTTTTCGTTTGCTTTGATCCAAAAACCAAACAACTGGTAATAAGTAGAGATGTTGTTTTTCATGAGAAAAATAGTGACTTGATGGTAAAGCTATCAACTGATGACAATGTGAGTCCAGCTGAAGTGAGAGATTATGAAGACAGAAGATTTTCGTTTGAAACTGATGTTACTTTGATTGATAGTGGTGAAATTGATAATGTTGATGATCGAGATTATCAATCTGATGGAAATGTTGCGACACCAGGGATCGTATTGAGAAGATCTACGCGTGAACCATAGCCTCGAGAATTTAATGATTATGTAAGCTATTTTTCATTAAATAATATCAACGATTTTGATCCTCAGACAGTGAAAGAAGCTGCAGCACGTGATGATTCTTCAAAGTGGGAGTGTGTCATGCAGGAAGAAATTGCATCGTTGGTAGAAAACAGAAATTGGTATCTCATGAAATTACCGCCTGGAAGAAACGCTATTAAAACAAAATGAGTATTCAAACGCAAATTTGACAATGATGGTGACGTAACGCGTTACAAAGCCCGCTTAGTCGTGAAAGGTTGCTCACAGAAATATGGTGTAGAATACAATGAAACTTTCTCGCCTGTGGTTCGTTATGCATCGATAAGATTTTTAATGGCTTTGGCAGTTGGAAATGGTTTGAAAATACATCAAATGGACGCTGTCATCGCCTTCTTATAAGGCGATATTGATGCAGATGTGTATATGAGCAGCCGAAATGTTTTAATGACAGAACGAATAGAGCATGCAAACTGAATCGAGCCATGTATGGATTTAAACAAGCTGGACGCCAGTGGAATATTAAACTCGAAACTGCATTAAAGGAATTTGGTTTAGTAAAATCCGAATTGGATCCTTGCATTTATTTTGATCGAGAATTGAATTTGATAGTAGCTTGTTATGTAGATGACTTGATGATATTCTGGACAAATCAAGCAGACTTAACTCTAACTCTTCACTATTCAAGATGAAAGATTTAGGTACTGCCACGGAATGCGTGGGTATTCGTATACATCAAAATGAAAACAGCATTGAGCTGGACCAATCCTCGTATATCAAAGAAATATTAACTCGTTTCGGAAGGATTGTAAGCAGATTGGAACACCTAGTGACTTGAATCAAAAACTTTCAATAAGTATGACGTCAGATGGCAAATAAGAAAAGTTACACAACGTACCGTATCAACAAGCTGTGAGTTGCTTACAATAACTTTTATTTATTTATTTATTTATTTCAATAAATGGATATAGTGACGCAGATTGGGCATCGGACGTGGACAAACGTTGATCTTGTACAGGTTACTTGTTTAAATTAGCAAATGCAGCTATTACATGGTTCAGTGAATGCCAACCAACCATCGCATTATCCAGCACTGAGGCCGAATATATGGCAATGTTCTCAGCAACCCAGGAGACCATATGGCTGAAGCCATTGGCTGATTAACTCGATCCAAAATTGCGCAAGCCTGTTAATATTTTCTGTGACAATCAAAGTGCAATATGTTTAGCTGAGATGGATGCTTATCGACCAAGAAGAAAGCACATAGATATTCGACATCATCACATTCGAGAAAAGGTTAACGACAAAATCATCACAATACAATACACTCCAATAGACGAAATGGTTGCGGACAGTTTGAAAAAAGCAGTTACTAAGGACAAATATAATTTTTGTGTCAACGCTATGGGATTATATTGAAAAATCTTAAATTTTTTTTGTATTGTTAATTTTTAAATTTGTTTTTTAATTATTCAACAAGCTGTTAAATTATGAACGCACCTCAAAAAACTTAACTTAACCACTTAATCACGCAGAGAATCACATGATATACTCGTATCATTCTTGATATTGTTTAAATATCTACACATCTCCGCTCAAATGCTCCCGAATGGAATCTCCACAACAACCTCTTAAATTTCAGTTGAAGAGTCAACCTCCTTTATCCCCAGTGGCAATAATTTCCATAATTTGACTCCTCTGGCCATAAGTACATCATCCATATAAGCCTGAATCTGAGTCGCCAACATAGAGTGGTTTTATTCTGGATGATAAACTACATAAACAAACCGTTTTTTCATGTATAGGGTTATCCAATTCAAGCTTGATAAAGTAAACTTAAAAAAAACACACAAAATATTCGGAATGTATTGTAATTTTTATTTCATTTTACAGATTGATCCTTGCCATTTTTAGTTAAACAAGATATCATTCAAATGTCCTCCACGGGACTTCTTACAGGCCTTGATTCTTTTGCGGTAATTTTCAATGACTTTTCGGCACATTTCGGGCGGTATCTCGGCCATTACTTTACGAATATTAGTTTTCAATTCGTCAAGAGTTTGAGGATTGTTTGCGTAAACACGATCTTTCGCGTAGCCCCACAAAAAGAAATCCAAAGGCGTTAAATCACAGGATCAACGTATCCACCAAGCGAAAAATGAGCTTCATCACTGAAGAAAATTTTGTTCGAAAAATCAGCATCGACGGCCTGTTTTTCCAACACCCAATTTTAACGCGTTGGTCGATTGTTAAATGCTCCGTATTCTTAAATGGCAGAATGTCAACTAAATAAATGACAGCGTACTTGACGTTTATCTTTGACAGATGTCGGTATACAGATTTCTACTTTATCAACCTCGAATTGGATAACCCATTATTTAGGAGCATTTAGGTTGTTCAGCATGTTATACATGAAAGGCTCAACTCGATAATCGAAATATTCTCTCTAAGACATTCCGAAAAACTCGGTGTTGACACATACCTGATACACTCATTAAACAATCTTAATTGTGATTATATTTCTATAGTTATTAAACGTGTGAAGCGCCCCATACATACGCTGACATATAGTATAAATATGGAGACATATAGTATACCAACTAGGTTACTGAACATAAAGAGTCCTAAATTACGTACCTGTGTGTATAAGCAATCGCTACTGAATCAATAAACACAGGAGTCAAGTTCGTATGATCAATCTTGAGCGGAATTTCATTAGGACCCAATAAACTTGAGCGGAATTTCATTAGGACCCAATGAGTTGGAATTCAAAGACTTACAAAAAATAAACTTCCAAAAAATTTAATTTTCCCCAATCATAATCGAGCTGCCCTGCCGAATTACTCTAAAGCGAACTTGCATCTTTAATATTGGTGTTTGTGTCTAAATAGGAAGATGATGTGATACTACGTGTCGAAACAGATTGAAGCCAAAAACTCTATCAAATTCCGCATTCTTATCCTTGCCTAATCCTTCTTCCTTGAGATTTTTTATTGAAATTAGTGAACACACTGTCTGGTGTAATTTACTTAAAATTGTGACAGTTTTGACACATTGTGTTTATGAAAGTGTACACCTTGGTTTATACTCGGCCGGTGTACTCAATTGCAAGTGTCTTGTTGTATTTTTGAATGCGAACAAGACACGCGCTGGCATAATTTTCTTTTTTAGAAACAACATTTTGTTTTACACACGAGAGCATTTATTTTCTTCGTTCCACTGCTTATTGGACTGAAGGTTGGGAAATTATACAGGATTAATGTTAGTTCAACAATTCGACAGGTTATTCCAGCATTCCCCGCTCTTCCAACTCTTTCGCGGTTTGTTTTTTCCTTACTTTTCGCCAATAATTAGTGTTTATTACAATTTCATCATCGTGTGAAAAGAAGAGTTCGGAAGACGACGATAAGCATGAATTTTTTTATGATTTTTTAATCATTTTGATTTCGGTATAAATTTCGAACCGAAACAAAATGGTGGAAATTGGCGAACATGGAAATTTCAGATCGGCCAAATTCAAGAGACCAGTGAATTGTTCGATGTAGTGCATGGCACCAATGAAAAATCAACGACTGAGGATATAGATTATGCGTTGAATATTAAAACATGGAAAGGTAAGACGTGCAATTTCGACGACGTGTAAATAGCTGCAGGTATTGCTGCAAATAATAAATTGTGATTCGGTGGCTTCAATGCGGGCAACGCTCAAAAGTATGTACAAGCAAACATTGAAGACAAATTATGTACTAGCAACAGCGGTACTACAGTTTCACAAAGGAGCCGGGCGATGATATTGCAACGTTTATGTCAAAACTTAAGTAAGTCGAGCAACAATTAAAGGATCAAGATAAAGAGGTTTCTGATTCGATGGTTATGACGAAGATTTTAATATGGACATACAGTGCGCGGGAATCAACGAGTACGGATAACCAAACTATAATAAATTTACGTGCGTGATTAATGGAGCTTCGATTGAAGTCGTAGGGTCAGATTGAAAGAACGGAAGCGTTAATGGTCAAACTGAATTTTTCGAAGAATTCCAATTCAAAAAAAGGTCATTCATCAACAAAGGAATAGAACAACAAAGGAAAAGCTAAAGGCGGTAGCAGGCAAGCCAAATGGCAACTGATTTCATTGTGGCGAGAGTAGTCATTGGAAATGCGATTGTATGCAGAAGAATCAGAACAATTCAGATAAGAAAAAACAGAAAAATGATTTAGACGATGCATTTCTATGTGGGTCGACATTCAATAGAGACAAGAATACTTGGGTATCTCACTCAGGATCTAGTGACCATATTACGTAGAATGGTTCGAGAACTTTGTGGAGACATCGTCATACATAACGGTGGCAAATGGTGAAAAGATCATTGCTGTGTAAAAGGCGGTATTAACATTCTGGTGTTCGTTGGTATAGGCTACGTAGATAAAAATATTTTATAATTTTTACTTTTGGTTTCTTTCTATTGTAATGGGTTTTATTGTGATTGTTCCGTACATTGGTATATCTTCAGTACTCTCGAATTAAATACACAATCATAGGAAATTATTCCATTTAGCGTCAATCTGAGTGACAGCGACTATGATAATCGACACCTACTTATGCACAATCAACTTCCCAACCACCCATACTTTTTAGTCCGTTATCGCTGGACCGTGGATGAATTGAATTTTTTGACTCATAGATGGAAAATGTATAAGAATCCCAACAATCAGTTTCGAACGGATGAGATTATTGATTTGAAAAAATCAGTCTTCTCATCAGGTCGCGACGACTAATGTTGTATTACATACATTGGGATATTGTCTATATATATAGGACAATACCATGTATTTGTAGTACTAGCGAATTATAGTTCGAAACTGATTATTGGGATTCTTATAAATTTTTCATCTGTGAGTCAAAAAATTGAAATTTATCCACGGTCAATAAATTCGTAAAAAACACGAAAAGTCATTTGTGGGAATGAAACATAGATGAAAAATATGAAAATAATCGATTTCGAAGGCTAGCAGTAATTCGCTAGTACTACAAATACATGGTATTGTCCTATATATATAGACAATATCCCAATGTATGTAATACAACATCAGTCGTCGCGACCTCATCCGCTCGAAACTGATTGTTGGAGGATTCTTATAAATTTTCCATCTAAGAGTCAACAATTTCAAAGATAAAGATAACCGAAAATATAAGGCTATGGCCAGAGCTCTTCATCCCACCTTGCAAGAAAGAGAATATAATATAAAAACCTCATTATGAAAGAATTGCAAATTCAAATTACTGTTAACTTTCTTAAATGGGAGAAAATTGAAAATAACCAAAGAACCAAGATTAGAAGAGAACTCCACTATTCATGCTCACCTTCAACAAAACTAAAAAAATTTAAAATATTTTTAATATCAAAGCAATAATCTTATGAGGATTAAAATAGAACCACTGAACAAGAGACCACGAGATTAAAGATATTGCGGGCGCGATATTAGGTGCGTAAAATGTGCAGGTAGATACAACGCAAGAGACTGCCCATTTAGCCGAAACGAACCTGCAAGGTGTATAAACTGCAAGAGGCAACACTCGGCCAACTATAGAGGATGCGAAGCGGTACAGCATAGTAGTTGAGTCTGTTAGTTAACTGCTGCGTTTTTTGCGAGTAGGATTTCCTCTCTACTAATGCTACTAAAGAAAATCCACTCGAAAGAATAATCCGCAGTATATAAATGATAAATGCACGCCTAGCAAAAGTAGAACATGGTCTAGGAACTATATATAAACGACTAAAAAGAAGCCACGAATTAGCTAACATCAGTTAAAAACTAGTCAATTGAACAGATAAATTAGAATTGTCATTTCACAGCATGTTCCAGAGCTAGAAACTGTTCTAAACTTAGAAAAAATAGAATACTTGACTATGAATGCTACGATGCTATTCATCCAGGAGGAAACGCTAGAGGTGGATCTGCCGTAATTATTAAGAGTAATAGTAAACATTATGAAGAGATCGGTATTGAAATGGAAATAATGCAAATTAAAATTAAAAAAATTATGCTCATATTAAGGGTTTCAGTATCTCCCTTATTTACTGTTCCCCACGCCATCAGTTGAAAAAAGAAGACCGAAATTGACACTTTGATCAAATTTTATCATATTCAGTGATTTTAATGCAAATGATACCTACTTGGGGATCTAGATTTACAATCTCTAAAGGAAACTAATTATTTAATAACGTAAATTGTTAAATGAGATTTTTTTATTATAAATTATAGTTAACAGTATTTAGCTCCAATGTTAATAATTCTCTTTATTATTCTTTTGAGAATGGAACCGAAAAGGTTCCGAAAGCTAAAAAATTAATAAAAAGAATTATTAAAATTTGAGCTAAATACTGTTAACTATAATTTATAATTATTTAATGCAGCTCGCTAACTATGAATTTTACTTTGGCGATAAACCAACATATTGCCCTACTGACATACATAAAATACCAGATCTATAGACTTCTTTGTAACTAAAGGTGATTTCGAAATTTATACAGTTAATCAGTATCTGCAATAACTTAATTTCAAGGAAGAGAGGAGCGAAGAAACAAAATAGTTGGTGGAACTCTAATCTAAGGAAACTTAGATGCTATATGCATAAGGTAAGAAGGGCTTACCAGATGAAGAAAAACCAAGAAGCAAAAAGGCTAAAATTGCCACTCTTTAGAGAGGCAAGAAATAAGTACTTCCATGAAGAGTTTAAAGCGAAGCAAAGTAGTTTCCAACGCTATGTCATGGAACATGGTTGGAAGTTTGCCGAATCCATGGGATCGTTTATACAAATTTCCTACTGGCAAACCAGACCTCCCGAAGTTTTCAATACCATTAGGAAGACAAATGGAGTCGTCACAGATACACAGTCGACACAGATAGGACCCAGCATAATAAACTTATTAAACAGCTGCTTGAAATTTGGCTACTTTCATAAGGTGAGGAAATGGTGAAGGTGAAATGATTACCAGGAATCCTGGTGTGATAGAGATCCACTTTCTTCAAAACCATATAAACCTATAATGATGCTACCTGTCATGGGGAAACTCCTTGAAAGATTACTAGCCACTCGCATTACACTACGGATTGAACGGAGCGGACTATCCTCGGAGAAACAACTCGGTTTTCGACGTAGCATGTCTACTGAAGATGCGATAGTCCGCCTAATTAGCACTGTCAAAACACAAAGTTCTAATTATGTCATGGGTATATTCCTGAACATGACGGCGGCATTTGACAACCTTGCGTGGCCTATCATCATCGCAAGTTTGTCGGTCTATAATCTCCCTAGAAACATTATGAATATTTCAAGAGCTACTTCAGCAATCGATGCACAGTAATAAGAGACAAGGATGTCCTCAAGGCTCTATTCTAGGTCCGCTGGTCTGAAATATCGTGTTTAATACAAGATACAATACACGGTACAATATCGTGATTAATGACCTTGATTAAATTGCATTCGTGGATGACAAAGTCATTCTGGTGCATGGCAACTCGGGACTCGAACTTCACCGCCAGGGACAAATTGTAATAAATAGAATGCACCAATGCATACTATTAGCATAGAAAACTTTAACATAGATTTCTCATTTTTATAAATCGAGAGATAAAAATGAGTTGAGTAAAAAACTCTAATAATTCCAATGTCATGATTGTATTTGTGACTTTACATTGTGTGCAATGGTAAACTTATTTTTCTATTCTATTAGCAAAGTGCGTAACAAATGAAATATTTCTATTTGTAGAAAAAACAGTGATGCTGCTGCTAAAATACAAATTTGTTTTTTGTCGACCTCCAACAATATTTTTCTTACCATTTTCAAGTTTCGATCGTTTACGAAACTTGAAAATGGTCATTATTGCGAGATATCTAAGAGTTGACCTTGATGAATGTATGGGAGTAACTTCTTACGTTCTAAGAGTCTGTAAAAATGCTAATTCCTGGCGAGAGTGTCAATAGAGGTGTGGGGACTAAATAACAATACACAAGTAATAATTTACAAAGGTGTGGCGAAGACGCTATTCACGTATGCCGCGGCTGGATGGAATGATATATTAAACTGTCATCACATCTGATAATTAGGAAGTTCTCAGCGGAATATCTTACTGCGAGTAACAAAGGCTTATCGAACAGTGTCTAAAGATGATGTTCGGGTTCTGGCCGGCGTACTCCCAGTAGTTATTCTAATCAAAAGGAGAGCGCGCTTGTACCACCTAAGAAGAAGTGCTCGAAACGAACTAGGTGACTCTGTACATGTTGCAGATAGTGCACATAACCAATATAAAAACAGAAATAGAGGCAAAAGCAATTGATCTATGGCAAAGAATGTGGAATGAATCGGTCAATGGTAGGCATACATTTGACTTCATTCCTGACATAAAAGAGATACTCAAACTAAAACTACCTCTAACGAGCTCGATGAGCCAAGTAATATCTGGACAGAGTAAGAAAGTAAGTAAGTCTAAAGCGATTAAAAATAACTAATCAATCGCAATGTATTTGTGGATCTGAAGTAGAAGACATTAAACATCTACTTTTCGAATGTAACGAGGTGGCTGCTGTGTCACTAAAACGAAAGTGGCTGTCTAATACAAACATAAACGAATTTACACTGCCGTCATTACTGAGCTGAACGAGATAGTGCGATATATTGTAGTAGATCGGAAATCCGGACTGTACATGTCTACACGTGGCTAGGGATGGAAATGTCACAATTTCTTAATTGCGTACTAGGAACTGATATCGTTTAACAATGCTAGTTGATGAATTGGCTATGTAAATTGATATAAATTTAAAATAATCCTAGTTAAAGCTCAATAAACCTAGGTATAGGAATTTATGCAAATTTTTTCCAGTAATGTTGACTATGATAATTAATGAGTTCATCCACTATATTACCTGCTGTATAAGCAGTTCATCAACCACCTTCGTAATGAAGGAAACGGGTGTATTTTTACAAGAATCAAGACGTTTTCCACCAAGAATATTAACGGTACTAGCTTACACTACTTACGTTTAGCGCTTGATTAGAAGCTCGAACTTTTTCTTTTTCAGTTCCTCAGTAATTCGATAAAATGAATTATGACGTTCGAATGTCGTGACAAACTCAAAAATAAAATTGAAGGAGTATAAAGCCGTTATAGGATTTCCAACTATAAGACGGACCACGTTGAATTTTGGTGAGCTAACAATTTCACTAAAACATAGGTATCAAGTTGCCAATTGACCGAAAATCGCTAAAAAAGTGGTATACAAGAAAATATCAGTAACAAATTGACAGTTTAACCTTATAGTTAAATTTTACAGTTTTATGGATACAAATGAATATCAATACTGTAGATAAATTTAAATACTCTTAATGGCTAATGGCTAATAGAATTATTTCTTAATAATCCGTCTATTTTTCAGTGATAATGTTAGACATTTATAGGAGAATGAGATATCGTCGGTTGTATAATCATCTAGTTTGTTTAAGCTACTGAGATTAGATTTATCTTTAATCAAATTTCAAATAGTCAATACTTCATCGATTGCATTATCAAAATTTACTTTTCACAAGTGGTCGGGCCCCAGTCTATTTTGTATTTTTCTTTTATTTTTATTCTCAAAACATGCGCAGAATAAATATGAATACATAGGAGTGGGATTTCTCACTGTTTTTTAGAATTTTCCCAAATCGGCTGCTGATAAGCACGAGTATATTAAATGATCTTAATTTTATGTTGTTGTGCCGCAGATTAATAGTTCCTTTCGTACAGTTGGATACATTGCATTATAGCTTAATAAATTGGATGTGTTGCGTAAGATTATTATTCTAATCTCACTAAATTGTCTCTTTAGTTAATTAATAATTTAATTTAAACTGAAATAAAACTGAATTAATTTGATAAGGGAAAATTATTTTGTTTGTGCTAAATGTGTGTTAGCAGTAAAAACATTTTAAACATTCACGTTTTCGTACATTTCGTATTTTTAAAATTTTTGTTTTTTATTTATAGATTATCCGGTCAGTTTTACTGTTGAAAATAATAATAATCGTGTCTGCTGTTGTAAAGCTGTTTACGTTTAAAAAATTATTCTCTTTATCTTTTCGAATTTAGTAGATTGTTAACAATTCTATCGAGAAGTCGTCGAGTGGCTCCGAAAAGTTATATACCAGAAACGTGAAGTATTATTTTGTCGATTTATAATTTTTAAAAAATGTTGTGCTCTTGTGGTAATCTTAATAAATTGATGGTACAAAATGTGGATTTAATGAAACAATTGTCATCGCTAACCATTAAAAATTGTGGTGGGCAAAGAACATTTCATAGATGGAACCGAAATGGACGTAAGTAGTTGTATTTAAAATTATACGTAATGATTCATGAATACAAAATTTTTTGCTAAAAACGTGATGTAGTGGTTGTGATGATAAATTTTACTTTTCATTTTTGTATTGATTTTCGTAGGCACGTCAAATAATACGTATGTATAACATAAATTTGGCCTTGAATTTCGCCGACTGGCTGTTGTTTTCGGTTCTTTTTACGTTCTTCAATTTCATTCTAATTTTGGATATTAAGCTTTGTATTAGGTTGGTCAAGATGTCCTAACGATCGCCATAAATAAGCAAAGCAAACAAAATTAATAATTTATTGTTAGGTCGATTTCTGAATTTTTCTAAAGAAATATGGTTTAGTCAAAACCACGAGGAAACCAAATCAGTTTTAAAAGTAAAATCGAAGGTAATGTGATCAGTGAAAAAATTAGGCTACTTTGCCGTTATTTAATTTGAGAATAATTTATGTTCGTGACGGTTACGAATATTTTCATAAATTTAAAGTTATTCCTAAAATGACCAACAGTACAGTACAAAATATATATTATGTATGTGTAAAACTTAGTAATAGCGACTTTTTTTTTATAGAAAAAATGGTTTTTAGTAGAATTCAGTCTGCTCTATAGGAAAAGGTACAGATTTTTCGAAAAGCATGTGAAAGTACTTAGAATTACGGACATTTGATCACATATCCATGATATAAAATGTAAATTAAATTCTTCAGTTTGCGGATTTTTCGAAGAAGAGCTAATTCTAACGCAAAATAGGTTTGAATAGAGTAAAAACCACTTAGCCAAACGACATAGAAGTATTTACCAAGTTTTTCATTAGCATTATAGCTTCTGGTTTTATGGGACCAAGAATACAATTTGCATGTAAGAAACCTGTTGATAGTCATTTTTACTAAATGTGTGCTCAAACTGAGGTGCTTGTTTCATATATTTTATTTCCATTAAAAATTTATAATTGAACTACGCAATAACCGAATAATGGCCCTAAACGGATCGTATGTTGTAGGTGAAGAAAATTAATTATTACAGTAAGTACTTATTGCGTAAGTACTTCAATAAGCTGCTTTACCACAATCATAGTAAATGAGAACGTCAGCCCATAGTGACAAGTTTAAACATCACCAGGGAAAAGGATTACAACAAAGCAACCGAATCCTCCTATAATATTTAAGCGAACCTGAATTAGTATATTTAATTGAATTGGATTGACATCGAATGTAATATTTACGTCGCAGTCATGCGTCAATGTTTAACATGGGGAGGGGGGGGGGGGGGGTGCATTGGGAATTGGGGAAGTATTTTGCTGCAATTACAAATTTCGGTAATTCCTAATCATTTATTTCTCTCGTTCCCAAAAGTCCATTCTGGTGGACTACGAATAATTTTTCTTGAATAAATAGTTTATCTTGAATGCGATGACCAGAATTGGTTCCAGTGAATGTGTTACAGGCAAAATAAGATTTGTTTTAAATAAAAATGTTTATGTGAACATATTTTTAGTTTGTTTCTTAATTATTGAACGTAAACTATGTTATATAATTCAAAATATCAAAATAATACTGAATAAACTGTTAAAATAATAGTAAAATGTTATGTAGTCAAGTTAACCCGAAAAAGGCCAAACATTAACTTCGAATCTTAACTCTCAGCTCGAAAAAACCAAAAATTTGCGTAAAACGGAAATCCATCTCGAATTTTTCTGTTAAGGAAATTTTTTGTTGCCATTATAATAAATTTAATGTATATTGAACTAATAGTAACCACATCTTAATATATGACGAATATTTTAACCCAAATATCCATCCCGAGAAATTGTAAAACTGAAATAATAATAAAATCTAAAAGTAATTGGAAGTGGATTATGTAAGCATTATGAGACTTCGACTTACGGCAAATGACGTCAAAAGGCTCTTTTATTTAAAGGATGCTGCATTTATACTTTTAACACTGTGCGCCGTAGGTACTTGGCGAAACACATTAACACTTAATAAACACATTATATCACTCGTTTAATTATTTCGCAAAAAACAATTGTCCAAAAAGTTTAAAAATTACTCGATCGAGGATCTATACTGATTTGTAAAAATAAAAATTTAGTTATATATAGTAGAAATAAGCAAAAGGAAATAAAAGAAGGAGGAACAAAAAATAGGCAATAAAAATTAATCTATTGATCGCTCCATCCCAAGCATCTGTTGTTTACACGGAAAAATTACTAATATAAAAAGAGGGGTCGAGGGGGGGGGGGGGCGAGCTAGGGTGGAATAGCAGTTAAGCGATTAGTCATCGCCTGAGTAACAAAATTCAAGGTATATTGAAGTACATTTAATTACCCGACGTATTAAACCTCAACCAGCGATAACTTAAGAGCTTAAGTTGTGCTTCTTTTGGACCACTTAGAGGAGCGATACGACCACCAAAATTTTAGAAATCAGTTGTTTATTTGTGATGAGAAGCCTATAAAAGTTTGGTGATTGTTGCCCTAACCGAAATGGTACAAACAGAGGGCAACTTAAGCTCTTAAGTGTTCGTTGGTTGAGGCTTTAGTCATATTATTAAGAGCGTGAGAATAGAACAGGGCGGGATCCGTAATTGGTGAGAAACCGATTTCATGTTCGTTAAGGATATTTTGGTTAAGAAATATGGATTTTCGAATTTCATAAGCTTCTAAGGTATCTAAACGTCTGCTTTTGGGTTGTATATGTAATATGTCTAAATTGTTTAAGCTAGCTGTAAGATTTTCTAAAGTTAAATGACTATGGAATGTTGATTGATTGCAACCAGATAAATGTTCTTTAGCTGTAACTCCAAAATTGCGCCCAGTCTGTCCAATATAGGAGAAACTTTGAACTGAACCAGACTTGGAAAGGCGATCAACTCTAGGTTTATTGGTAAAAACCATTTTCTTTATTGTGTTATTATAAAAAGCAAAACTAATATTGGTATAATCGGACACGATGTTGCTAATCCGTTGGGTAGTTTTTCCTATATACTCTAAGCGCGTCAATTTTCCTGCGTTGTATTATCCGGTGGATAAATACCCGATAGTACTTTACGCTTTAGCTGTTTATTCAATAACTTTAATATAGTCTTAGTTGCATATCCGTTATTCGTTGCTATTTGTAGAATTTTATTAAGCTCTATGTCATAATTTGAATATGTCAAAGAGATATTTATTAGTCTATCTATTTATAAGTGAGTGGAAAGTTAACATTTTAATATTATGGGGGTGGTTTGAAGAACTAGGGATAATAGCGTCTGAATACGTGGGTTTCCGATAAATTTTGAAGTCTAAAGAATAATTAATCCTGGTTATTGTTATATCTGAAAATTAATACATTTATTTTATTTTATTTCTAACGTAAAATCAATGATGGGATACTGAGAATTTAACCAAGTATAAGGAATGAGTTTAACAGTCTATCAGTTCCATTCCATAGGCATAGTGTCATCAACATATCTATACCAAAAGATTATATGACGAAAATAAGGATTGTTGTTTGATAAAATCATTTGTTCGAAGAAATTCATGAAAATTGAAAAAACAAAGGTGACAAAGGGCGATCTCATCAGCGAATTTGAAATATGTATTATCAAAACAGAAATAGTTTTGTTTAATACAAGTCTCAAACACCAACTTCAGTTCACGACGTAAGCCCTCATCTACAACATCCCTATCTAAGTAATTACAAACTATTTGAGATAAAGTTTTAATTGGAATTGTTACAAATCAGTAGATACTCTGATGATACCTAATAAGTCGAAATCGATCTAACAAGTCGAAATCGATCGCGTAATTTTTAAACTTTTTGAACAAATTTTTAATTTTTTTTTTTATCAATTAAGCAAGTGATATAATGTGGTTATTAAGTGCATGCTACATTTGTAGTTATTTTATAACGAGTTTCCATCGTCATAGTATTCAAGTATAACAGTATTATAATATTAAAGTATTTCGATGGAAAACCAAAGTTGATAGTATAATAGTTTATTAAAATATTTCAGTATACAAGCTATCAAAATAGAATACGTAGCAAATATTATTTTTAAGGATATACATTTGACAGTGTAAAAATAAATTTAATTTTCCTAACTTATCCATTACCATTTTTAATATTTGCTCACCGCAAGGATAAACAATTTGTTGACTGATTATCGTACAGCATATAATATGTATTAAATAAATTAATAATATCGTTTTTTATTTCCAAAAGGCTTATTTCAAATCGTACGATGGAAAACCGGCAGGGCTTGATAGTAAAATAGTATTATACTATTATTCTATTATGCTATCGACAATGGAAAACTAGTATTAGTCTTACTCATTTATAAATTCGCGACACAATTCGTAATGACTATTTTTTTTTGTTTTCATTGAAAGTTTGTCAAAACTAGTTTGAGTCAAGAGTCGTAAGTTGTATCCGCAATTCTAACATAATCAGCCCTCTGTCATAAATAATTTTTTTTATTGGTTCATACAAACTCTAGACCGAATTTGTTTGTTTTATTCTAACAAAAGGAACTTCAAAATTTGTTTCAAAATCCTGCTTAGTGAAGCTCGTAGAATTGTTAAAATTAACAAATAGGATTAAATAGTTTTACATGATATAAAAATTCACAGAGACTCATGTGTATATCGCGATTTGGTTTAAGCATGGTGAGTGCTATAACTTCTTAAAACAATATGTCATTCCATGAAATACCCTTCTGGCCATCCCGTTGATATAAAAATGGTTGTTTTAGGAAGTTATGCGACTCACCATGCTCAAATGATATCCCGATATACAGATCAGTCTCTGTGAATTTTTATGGAAACAACATGAATTTACTTAACTGAAAAGTTAAATAACGAATTTTCATTTTTGAAGTTCAAAGTGAAAGCAACCGAAACGAAAAGTCCTTCAATGTAGAAAACAATGTTGTTACGTAGGAGGAAATGTATAGAGAACATACTTCAAACTTTTAATTTTTATCGGTTGGCGGATATAAAAGAGTACTCGTAGTATTTTATAATTTTTCTCTTACACGTCTCTCTTACACGTAGACTACCGAAGTTAAAATCCCTTTGTTATTTGTCATCAAATATTTAAATTTATCTTTGGTTAAAACCTTACAAATTGTCTCGAATGTTTTAAAATTTTAAATTTCAACTACACTCGCATAAAACCTCATAATTCCTAATAAAATATTACTAAGGAATTAGAAGGTTATAAAATTATACGGGTTATTCTGTTGAGACTTGTACCCCTCTACTCTCGTGGAAAAATTTGTTACTTCGAGAAAGAGTTTTTGGTGTCTTGGCTGTATCTGAAACGAGTTTAATTTTTTGCCACTTGTGTGTAAGCAAGAATTCAAGAATTTAAGCAGCTTTCCTGTAGGTCGCGACCAACATTTTTCTTCTACAGAATGAAAGAGATATAACATTGACTTTTTGCGCATGAGAGACAAGAAAAGAAATATATCCCAACAAAATTTTGCAGAAGATTTTTTGAGCCACTACACTGCAAAAACCACTATAAAAATAAAAATGTTGCCATAAAATATATTCGATCCGAGTATTTTTATGGCAACATTTTTAAAATTAACAAAAAAAAATTATTTTCTATTTACAAAAGATTAAGGAATCATAATAAAAACAGACGCCATAGATAAAAATGTAAATTTATCATTTGAACTAACTAAAAATAAATTAATAATTTTTCTATAAAAAATTATGGCGTTACTATATATGTTTATTTCTTTCTCGCATATTGAATATTTTTATATAGTGGATGCTTCTTATTTACCTACAACAATTTGCAGACGAAACAATTTTCTACATGTAAATGGGGCATTATTCTAGGATAATATAGATCTGTCACAATTGAGTGTTAGTATTCAACGATAAGGCGCTAATATTATATAAAAGGAGATAAACGTTTCACTTTATTTTCTTATTTGCCAAAGTAATTTGCGTGTATGATATACATATACGAGTATAGTAACAACAAACGGTAAATAATGTATTAGAGCGATACACCGACGATGATGAAGAGCGAGCAAGATATTACGAATTCGGCAAAAGTGTTTATGGAATGGGTCTGCTGAGAAGGTACATAATATGCCATTATGTAAATTTATAAGCTGAAATTTTAGACTGTTATGGATAAATTTTTAATTTATAAGAAGTTTATGCAATTTTTAATATAAGGTTTCTACGTTCCCGCGATCATTAACGTTTATAATATTTAAAAATTTATAATTTAAATATTTAATTTATTAAATAATTTGAATAAAAATCAAATTTTATCATTAATTAAATTTTAATATTAATCATTCTAAAATTATCTCGTTAAACTCTTGCGACAGTTGAATAAGGATTTAATTTAAATAGGTACGGAATTTTAAATGTCAAAACTGCTATACAAGGTGCAACTAAATTTCCGGTTTTTTGAAAAATGAAGTATGGAAAATTTCAATAGAAAATAAAAAATGGTTTATTCAAAGTATAGTCCATCGCTATCTACACATTTTTGTCATCTCTCTGGCAATACATGAATATCACTACGATAAAACGACGCGTCTTTAGACCGAAACCATTCATTTTGAACTTCTTCGAAACGGCCCAAGCCAGGGGGCCAGGTCTGACCAATAAGGCGGGTGCGATGCCAAATCCCATCTCAGCCTTTTGATGATGTCCTGGACGATGGGAGTGCGATGGCATGGAGCATTGGCGTGCTGCAATATGTCTCGTTCGTGTTTCGTGTCTCATTCTGGCCGTCTTTCAAGCAATGCATGGTTAAGATTGATGAGTTGTTGTCGGTAGCGTTGCTCATTGACAGTTTCGCTCTGTTTCAGCAGCTCATAGTACATCATTCTTTTCTGGTCCCACCAAACGCAGATCATTATCTTCTTTCTGAAGCGATTTGGCCGTGCCGTCGATGTTGATGCTTCGCCAGGTGAAAGGCACGACCTTTTGCCTTTGGGATTCTTAAAAAGATCCACTTCTCATCTGCCGTAACAATTCGATGTAGGATTTTTTTTATGCCGTGAAAGCAAAATTTCGCAAGTTGCTCTTCCCTCATTTTGAATTTTTCCCATAGCATGTAATCGTTTGGAAATACGTTGACGTCGTGTTTAATGCCTCCGCAAGTTGATCTTGAGTTTGCGTATCATCTTCATCCAATAACGCTTGCAGCTCGGTGTCTTCAAATGTTTTCGGTCTTCCGGAGAGCTCCTTGTCCTCAATGTCGAAATCGCCACTTCTGATCTTCGTTTTCGATGGTACAAGTTCACGGTAGACCTTCTCAAGCAAATGACGTGCTTTAGCTGTATTTTTTTCTCAAGTTGATGCAGAAAAGCAAAGCTTCCTGCAAATGCTCTTTGTTTGGCACAAAACTCGACATTTTCGTTCTTAGAAAAAATATTTTTGCGTTGCGATATGTGCTGGTATTACAACTGGTTAACGTTAACAACTGTCCACAAAACACAACTTCTGACATAAATGACAACTAGATGTGTCGCTAGCACCATTTATGTGTGAAACCCGAATATTTAGTTGCGCAGCTGATAAATTGGAAAATAAAATTCCAATTCCGTTTTGACAAGAAGCGTATTTTGTTGAAAAAAGGTTTAAATAAAATTTGTTTTTGCTTTAGTTTTTTTCGAGAAAATAACCAAGGATTTAATATTTTTTATATGTTGGTACTCCGTGGATTTTAGCAAAAATTATTTAAAATTCAATTGAATAATTTTATAAAATTATACAGGGTGGGCTATCTAACTTTTTTTTTGAGTATAGTAAGGGTTATGTCACTTCTGATTTGACAGAAAGTTAGTTTTATCCTTCCGCTGAACGAAAATGGTTGTGTATTCGCTTGAACAACGCTGGGAAATATTGAAACATTACTTCGAAAATCATGGTAATGTTGCAGAATGTGTGCGAAAATTGCATGCGGTTTTCGGAAGAAACGAAGCGCTGGGAGCTCCATATGTACGTTATTTTGTGAATAAAGTTAAAGAAACATTCTTGCTAATTAATAAACCAATACGAACCAAGCAGCCAACCAAGCGTACACCCGAAACTGTTCATGTTGTAGCCGAGAATGTGCGTGAGTCGCCGGGAACGTCAACTCGTCATCGTGGTCAAGAATTGAACATTTCACGCACAACATTGCGACGAATTCTGCATAAAGACCTTGGTATAACACCGTACAAAGTTCAATTGAAGAGATAATCCGCACGTGATCGTAGAGAAGCCGATGCATCCTCAACGAGTGACTGTTTGGTGCGGATTTTGGTCCGGTAGCATCATTGAGCCATTTTTCTTTGAAAATGAGCAAGGAGCCGCCGTTACTGTCAATGGTGAGCGCTACCGCGTCATGATAAACAATTTTTTGTTCCCGGCACTTGAAGTGGAGGACATAGGCAACATTTGGTTTCAACAAGACGGCGCTCCGTGCCACACTGTTTCGAAGATTGAATTATCAGCCGAAATGCCGATGTAATTTGGCCGCCTCGGAACTGTGATTTGACGCCGTTGGACTATTATCCTTGGGGTGCCGTCAAAGATCAGTGTTATGCTGATAAACCAGCAACGATTGACGCAGTGAAGAACAATATTCGCATTGCCATTGAAGACATAATGCCGCATACTATCGAAAATGTGCACAAAAATTGAACCGGCCGTATGGGGTACGTCAAGGCCTGCCGAGGCAGTCATACGAATGAAATAGTATTCCATAATTAATCGGAAGGATTGTTCTTTACGATGAAAAAATAAATTTGAAAAAATATTGAGAACTTTTTGTTTTATTGCATTTTAAAAATAAAAAAATTATTTGGCCCACCCTATATTTGTGCATTCATATTATACAAGAATTATATTGTATATGTTTATATTATAAAAATAATTATATTAAACACTTTATAATTATACAACGGAATGAGGAAAATATATTTTGACATCTAGTGGAGATCACCAAAACTAAATATCTGCTTTATGATTTATATAAAGCAAAATTTTTTTGATTTATTTTTAAATCGAAATGGATTGGAAAGCCAGGATCAACCTGCTGGCTGGTTCATATAATACATAATACAGTAAAATTGCACGAATATTTCACAACATGTTGTTAGGTGCAAAATCTAGTTGCTTATCTGCTTTTAATTAACGGAAAGTAATTTCAGAATATCAGGGAATGGGTTATTTTGTGATTGTTGTAGAAAATTCTGATTTTTATAAAAATAATCAAATTTTTATTAATTTTACGCGTTGAGTAAATAAAATAATCAGCAAAGTTCATTTAACTTAATAGTGCTGCATAAAAATAATCAACAGTTTTTATTATATCGCTTGCATTTTTGTGAGATTGCTATAAAAATGTTTTTATTTTTATGTTTTAGAGGAATTTCAGAAAATGAACTGAAGCTGGACACAAATGTGACGATTATATTAAATATCGAGGTCAAAAAATCTTTCGTCTACTCAGACTACAGTGATCAAACTACAAAAATATTTAAAATACTTTTAACTTATAACGGATGATCCAATAGGAGGTACTTTATCCGAATGGGATTCTCATTGGAATTCATGCGTCACAACTGTCATGTTCATATGACATTTATGTTCAGTATTCATTGACATTTTACCATTCAATAGACTTACGCGAGAACAACGTTTACAAATTGTAGATATTTATTTCAAAAAGCAGTGTTCAGTGAAAAATTGTTTTCGTGCTCTTTGACCATTTTATGGTGTTCATAATCGTCCAACTGAACGCACTATTCGCGAAACAATCAATAAATTTCGAACCACTTTTTCATTATTGGATTTTCATCAACCGACTAGAGTGCGTACAAGTCGATCTTTTTTGAATATGGCTGCTGTAGCTGAAAGTGTACGTGAAGACCGAAATCAATCAATTCGTCGCCGTTCTCAAGCTCTGAGTCTCTTTTGAAGAGAGATCTTGGTTTGAAGGCATACAAAATACAGCTTGTTCAAGAATTGAAGCCGGTTGACCTTCCTTTGCGTCAACCATCGATTTATGGGAATTTTAATAAGAACATCATATCAAGAAACGGACCCTTGCATTGGCCTCTCTTTAAGGAAATTTTAGTTTACTTTTAACGAGAAATCATCAAAGTTTGGTTTGATCGTACTAAAGGGTGTTCTAAAATTTACACAAGAAGTAATTTTGAAAGAAAACACAGGTTTATAATTAAAAATTGTGAATTATTCATTGATTCATAAAGTATATAGTAAAGGGTTATTAATAGGTAGAATAGCATATCGGGTACATGTTTCTTTTGTGGAAATTGTCCATGCCCGTTTTGAATAAATGTAGCTGAATTTCGATGATATAGCGCTCAATTTCCTCCTTCCAGGAAATGGGCCTGGTGGTTGTGGGCCTGTTGGCATAAACTATATATTTCAAAGTCCCCAAAGAAAAAGTTCAACTAACGCCGTTGAACTTTTTCTTTGCATGACAGGAAATGACTCATCCAATAATTGAATTGTTTCTCGGGCAGTATGGCATGTTGCACCGTTTTGTTGAAACCACATGACGTCCACTTCCATATCTTGTAATTTAGTGACAAAAAACTGGATTATCGCATGTTGCGATAGTGAGCACCATTAAGTGCTATTACCTGATCAGCCGCGTTTTCTATAAATAATGGTCCGATGATGCCTCTAGCCCACAACCCGCATCAAATAGTGACACGTTGTGGATGCATTTGTATCTCAACAATCACTCGTGGACTTTCTGTACCCCAAATGCGACAATTTTGACGATTAACGAAACCTCCAAGAGGAAATTGAGCCTCATCATAACTGTCAAACGTCCAATATTTTTAAAATATTGTTCAACAGTAAAAACGCGTTGTTCTTTTGTGTAGCGCTCAATTTTTAATAATCCTGAACTGTCAGCTATCACGCTGTCTCTCTATTAGCCTTAGCTGCTATAACATTACATCTTGGATTAAAATATCCAATTGACGGTTTGAAGAATACAAATAAATAATCGCCTATTTTAGGTTACTCATGGGGATTTACATGGGGCTTAACTAAGTTCAAATTGCGCAAGGCATTGTTTTTACTTACTTCTATAACGAAATTATTACGCCACTGCCAGCATTAGCAATAAGAATAGTGAGTATTGTAAGATTAATCATCATCTATCGCGACGTTATAAAGGATTTGTTAAATATTCATGAGATGAGCTGTTGGTTAAAGATTTAATTGTTTCTATGCTTGAGCTCGACCAAACTAATTGAAGTTTAGATGAAATTTTCTTCTTTAATCACCGAAATATTGGTCGAGGAACTAAAAGTACTTTCAATCTAGTTTCAGTAATCTATTGCTTAAAAATTTAGTATTTTAGATTTCTTACCAGTAGGTAAGAATAGATATCATCTCCGCGAATGCCCAACCATGAAGAAACCAGATGTATACTAGTTTACAATTTATATTGTCGTGCTAAACCTTGGGTCGCCCTCGCTTGCAGAGTACCTAGAAAGCTTGCTCTGTTATTCGGTGTTCCCGGGTTCGATTTACAATTTTTAATGTGACATTTACGAGTAATGTGTTATAACTATCCATATATATTTCATATTTTAAGATACCGCCAACTCCGCCTCATTTCTTCCAACTTTTACTGGTGTACGTTGGTTTCATTTTTACTTTATCGCCTGGTATATTAAAATTTTTCAAATTATTCGTTAGAAACTGAATGGTTGATTTGCTTAGAAAGTTTAGAAGTGAAAACGTATCTATTTATATCATAAAAAACTTATCGCCGGGTTAAATAATAATATAGCCTTCTCGCTAGGGGAAAATATTTGAAGTTGTCAAATTTCATTACGATAATTTCAAGGTTTTAACAGACGCCCTAACGAAAAATAGAGGATATAGAAACACCATCACTAGATAAATTAGGAAGGCTGTCCATAAAAATAGCATTTCTTAAATTATTTTGGAAAATACGCTGGAAAAACAAAATTTAGCAGTTTAAACTAACATTCTTTACGTATTTAGCACTCATTGCCAAAGCATGACGTTCTAAAGTTTTGCTCATCAAATCTATGTGTCTAATTGAGCTCTCCAGGAAGTACTGATTATCAAAGGATTTTGGACATGCCTGATGCTAGTAAACTCGACATTGCTACCAAAATATTAACGGGTGGCTCAGTTAGTCAGTACATAAGAGCTTAAGTTGTACCCCGTTTTTATTATTATTCATAATAGAGCTCGAGGTTCTGCAAGAACGGAACCTTAGGATTTTTTCGTTTAGTTAGAAATGTAGAGTTTCTAAGTTCAACAAAACTGAAAACCACTTTAATTCAATTCTTGTATAATTTACCTTGGTATTGTAAGTGAACATCATAATTCGTGTCCCATTTTCACAATATTGATAGAACATTTTCTAACCTATTCGAATATGTGAAAGAGATCGAGTGAACATTTCTGGGATGGGCGATATAACCGTAAACGTAAAAATGTCTCTGGACTAGTTAAAAATCATCATATTTAGATTCCGTTCATTACCCACATAGGGATTTGACTGATCTATCTGACCATGTAGGTGAGACCCCGTGAACATCTCTAGGATCGGTGAAATGAAATTTGAAAATTTATTCAAATTCATGTAACTTCTAAGTCGTATATGGCACAGTAAATATTTTCATAAATTAACCATGTTCATTTGATTGTTAAAACTTTGCCTGTGCTATCCTAAAATACATTTTAAAAATTATGAATATCTCAAGGAGCGGTAACAGAAAAATTTGAAAATAGATTGAAGTCAAAAACCACTATTGTTTAAAATACTCTGCACAAGTTAAAAATCATCATATCTCAACCTTATTCACCACACACGTGAGGTTTTGACTTAGCTATTCAGCCATATAAGTGCGACCCCGTGAGCATCTCTAGATTCGGAGATGTAAAAGTAGAAACAGTGTCTAATAACCTTCTTTAGAATTAAAAAAACTTTAGTAAATTTTATCACAATTTTCTCGTGTTTATCTAAAATTGTTAGAAAATTATTTGTTCTTTCAGCGACACTATTAGGGATTCAAGGGCTTCTCTAGTATAAATGTTAAAGATTATCTAAAAATGTTTCAATTTCACTACAAAACAAATCCAATTGGAATATTTTTAAATTTAACAGTGTATACTTTTGTTATTTTTTTTGGTATGTATTTCACAATCATGCGTCTCTGCATCTAAAATTTTGCCATGAGTTTCGGATTATGTTTTTTGCACAAAGTATCTCGATTATATACTCGTATTATAAAATTCCTAATATGGCGACTTTACCTACAAGTCTTTTGTTATTATTGCTTTTTAGGATAGATTTAAGGCACATTTCATCTTCGTCATCATCCTATTGGGTAATACCCCCGACACTTTACGTTGATTCCGTGAATTTCCGTGATTTTCCGTTTGAATGTAACTCAATTTATGAAACAACACTTCCCAGATCATCATTGAGTGTATCATCATTTTACAGTTCCATCAATTTTTATCGTTTTCAGTTCTTGGTAAATATCTTCCACTAGTAACCGAATCTGAAAATAACTTATATGGCAGAAAACCAAAAAATTATAGTGAAAATTCTAATCCATAAATTTTCCTCAGATTTTCCTCGTAGTCTCAGTCTGACCTAATCTATTAGAAAAACAACCGAAAGTATTGGTTACTAGTGGAAGTTTTTGAGATATTGGCCAAAAACTGAAAATAGATTAATTAACATTTTTAAATTTTCAAAAGGATTGGTTATGAAATGGCCAAGTTTAGTCCAGCATAAACAGATCCTAGAATTTTGTCCAAAACTTACTTTAAAATCGAAATATTGTTAAATTTCAAGATTTCATTTACCGAGTTCCTTTACTTCGGAGATCAATAAATTTGTCATTTTAAGGATCACTTTTAATATTTTACTCCGCTGGGATGTTTTATTTAGTGAAATAAGAGATACAAAATGAATAAAAAATTTCCGATGGTAATTATATAACAAAACAAATTCTGTTTTGTGGTTGTGCTGCCACTTGCGTTGAGTAGCGAAATCTCTTATTTTCCGCTGAGAAATTTCCGCTATCTTATACGTCATAGAAAAGGGCATCTCTATTTCTGTGAAATGTTTATGTTTATTTGCCAGAAAACCTTTCCAACTGAGTACTTGTTTGATAAAAAATTACTTCTAAGTATAAAGAGGTTAGCCCAAGAGGAAGAATTAGGAGGCGCTTCTTAAAGTAAAGCTTTACATAACTTGGTCTAAGCCTTTTTACCTATCCTGCAAACAGTTATTGAAAATAACTGTCCGAAAGGTACTATAATTGTTTCCGTTATATTAAGAATTATATGAAAACCTTAGTTTTTGCTTGACCGATTAAAATGAAGAAATTCCAAACACTTGCTGCTTAATCAATTGTATTATTAAAAATTATCATCATTAATTTATAATCACTTAAAGTTGAAACAATATCGGCATTGAATAAATAACGTTTTACATATGGTGCTAATATTATTTAATGCCCGTTGTAATTTAATGTTCGCCAATAATAATAACAACTGCGCGTCGCGTCGTCTTTCTTTAAACGGTGACTCAATAATATTAAGAATAAAAACGTGATTTCAATTAATTGACAAAAATATCATGCGTTCTTTTAGCTATGTGATAAATAAATAATACACGCATTAAAAAACTCCTAAAACTTTATTGGTTCTAAAATTGGGGGCTTGACCACGCCACATATAAATTTAAACTCGTTTTTGACATCATAGTGTATCAACACACTTAAGAATATTAAAGATAACCAAAAGTTTTATAATTTAATTGTTGTTTTTGCGTTTATTAATGAATATGAAAAACTAAATGCGAATTTTAAATTTTCAAAGTGAAATCAATTAAAGCGAATAAAGAAAGAGTCAAAAACGTGTTAGATAAGACAGACGCAAAAACAATTTGTTTCAACAATGAATATGTCGAAATGTCATCGATTTTACATTTTAGGTAGCTATATAGTGGAGTGGTTCGACACGTTATATGTATAGATGAGAATGGACCGGATGCTCAAATTACCATTTCATCATTCATAATTTCATCATTTTTCCGCCAATTCAACTACGTTTGTTAATTCAACTGTGGGCAGTCTAAAAATCGTCTTTTCAAAAATGCTTTTAATTAATGTGTTATCTGCCGTGGACGACCTATATATAATACACAAAGTCATTTGATAAAGGCAATTGAGCATGGCCTAATATAACTAATATAATTTAAATTTTTACGTTGCGAAATAATTAAAGCGCAGTTGTTCGTCTTCACGCATTCAAGTTCGGTGCGATCATCGTCAAATCAAACAGATAGAAAAATCCCGATGAATGTTATTTTTATCTATACTTAACCACCGCGAATCGAACCCGGGACCTGGAATAACAGGGCAAACAGTTTATTAAGTTTATTTACGGGTTGATAAAATTATTGCAATCCTTATTAGAAGGAAGGAAAATGACTAAATGAGTTTAGCTGCAGTAGTATGGTGTTGTTAAACTAATGGTTAGCAGAATGAAGCAGTTTCTTAAAATGAAAACTAAAAGATTAGTTTACAGTGAAAATGTTGCCAGCTACAATTTTGGTTAGTTCTCAGTTTGAGGTTAGATCGCCATTTCGCACAATTTATAGAAAAACAATTACACATAATTGAATTAAATTGTTTTAAACATAACCCATATACAAAGAATTAAACAAATTACGTAAAATACTGCTGTGTCGAATCGATTACATATAAATAAAGCATTTGAATGTGAAACTAAAATTTATAACTAATGTTAAAATACATTTTTGTGGTTATTTTTTGATTCAAAGGCGATCAAATCGTTTTGACATATTTCAGGTGGGAAAGATTTCTGAATGGAGTAGTACAGTAGTCTAAATGGAGCAGTACAGTAAAGAATTTGCATGAGTACATTAAAAGTAGTTATTATTTTTATAATAAGTAAGACAGTAGTAATAAATGAGGTTCGTTGCTTATGATAATTTTGTCCTAAAAATATTTACACTGTCTATACCGAACTATAAAATCCGAACACTCCAATTTCATCACCGAAAATAGGTTCATGTTTCTGTTTTATACAGGTAAACATATTATTATTGAAAATGTTTCTTTTATCAATTATATAATGGAAATACTCCCAACGTGCTCGGCATCAATGAGGATGCCTGGACTTCATCAACACGAGAGACAGCTGTATCTTGTGTCCTCCAGATTTTCCTTTATCTTTTAGCGTGTGCAAATTTTTACAATAGCTCATTACTCGTTTAATTACTTCATATAAATTGTTGCAGTGTTCTCATCAAATTTTAATACAAATATTCTTAGTTAAATTAGACATTAAAATTTGTTTTTGTTTTACTGATTCGACTGCTACATCTGATGCGTCTATACTACTAGTTGAAGTTCCCTATTTCTTGCTGTACCTGTACTACCTGTACCACCATATTGTATACATCAGACCATTGGTGTTTCGTCACGTTTTATGTTTCTTTGCACTAAATTATGAAGGATCATTTGATTTTCTGCCACATATGGGTAAATTAAAGAAAAATAAAGAAATTTATCATCGCCAGAATACTCTTTAAATCTTGAGCTACTTTTGGTTGACCATAATTTCGGATTGTCTCATCTTTTTCTGGCAATGGTACGATTCTCTTTGATGTGACGAGGTGGCCCACAAATTTTAACTCTGTTTTTAGCGAAATAACACTTTGCGACGTTTATACTAAGTTGTTATTCTGGAAGTCGTTGAAATACGATTTGTCAATGATGTTTGTGAATTTCTAAAGATGCTGACGCAATCGCAATTTCATCAATATACAGAAACACGAACTTTAATCCTAGAAGAACTTCATAATCAGTCGTTGTTGCGTTTGTGCCACGTTTAAACCACTCTTTGCAAATCAATTGTCGAGAAAACTGTTTTGCCGTGCAAAATTCTTGCAAAATCCTGAATAAATGGTACCGTTTGCAGCAGACAAAAATATTGAGGAACTCTGGTAGAGCTCTTCGTCCTTATGAGGATTTATTACGGACCCGTTTGCACCGTTGTAGATTATATATATTAAGTGCGTCGAATGATTGGAAACCTACAACGGATTTAATTGCGTTTGATCAACCACTCGTGCTTCCTCAAGTAATTGATCCTCTAGTTTTTTATATACTCGAAATTGCACGAAATTGCATGATGATTCACCAACACTTATCAGCTTTCGGGTTCCCTGCCGACGATGATCTCTTACCATCATGCCGCCCTTTGTATGAAGATCGCGAGTAAATTTGGCATTTGATGCAGTGATATAACGTATTACTTAGAATTTGTGCTGCTTTTCATGATGTGATTTATTTAGCAGATGTTTTACTCTAAATAACTACAGTTCAACCTCACATCATGTAACCTAGTAAAATACACTGTTGCCACAAACTAACATATTGCGGGTCTATTGAGAACTAGTATATGATATAACAAGTGATAAAAGCGAGAAATCGCAAAGCCGTTGTGAAAGTTGCAGCCGGAGCGAAGCGAGGTAGTTGTATGTTAAATGTAGAGAATTAAAACTGGGTTTCAGACGGAACATTTTACAAATTCCGAGTTTGTTCAGTCAGTTGCCCTTTTTGTTTAAACACTATTTAAGGATTCCCGTTTTCTTTAGTAGCTGTGCTCTATTTAAACACGTCGGGTGCTCATTTTACTCGCTTCTGAACGTTCCCTATGGTAAGGGCTAGCTCTTCCCAGCCGGACAGTACCAATCGTATGATAGGATTTACGCAACCGGTTAACTTCTATAATGTCTAATATAAAAATTAATATTAGCCATTCTTATAGGAACATGATTTGCTGGAGAAGTCAAAAATAATTTAAAAAAAAACTAATTTGGAGTAATAATGACTAAAAATAGTTAAATTGATTTGTTTGCGCGGACATGTTTATTTTATAATTCTTATAAAATTTGATTGGAGATTTATGTCTTTTCATTATCTCAAAGTTGATTAGTCGACATATCCTCGACGCTCATTTAAATTTTCTTGTCAATTTTTTTAACTTGGCAACGTTAACTCTACAAAGAGGTGTACTCGTATTGTTCATTTCTACGTTTCATTAAAGCCGTCAAAATGTTAAACCGAATCGACAAAACCTTACCGATTAGTCTATATGACCAGGATTATTTCATTTCACTCCGTTTCGTTTTCGGTTATATTTATAACTAGCCGCTTATGTAACGGGTGTTTTTTTTAAGCCCGATAGAACTTGAAATTGTAAAAAATAACACAAAAAATTAAATTGTAATCAAATTTTTTTTATTCGAGCGATCAATACATGGCATTAATATTTGAAAATGATTTCGGGCATATGGGCACCGCGGCTGTTCTTGACGAAATGCATTCTGGACGCCTAATTTTGAGCCACTTTTTCGACCATGAAGTCGTCATGACGAACGAAGTCGTCTATAAGTTGCGCGAATCGACGACTGATTTTCAAAGTAAATTTTAATAATTTCGTAGCGTTGTTCAAGCGTAAGTCTATATTCATGATGATTTGCCAGAGTATACTGAGATCTGCCAGAGTATATTTTTCATAAAAATTAAATTTTTTGTTTTATTTTTTACAATTTCAAGTTCTATCAGGCTTGAAAACACCCTGACTTATATGAAAATCCTTCAGTCTGTTGTGCAATTTTGAAAATTTTGAAATAAAATTTTGACTTCAAAATATTTAAAATTTAACAAAAATTCAAATTTTAAAAACGCGTGGGTATCGCCGTATCGCGTAAAACCAATTTACAAACAAACAAAATCCCAGTTAATAAACTAAAAATATTGTGCACGTTTTGGTTTCCCAAGTAAACAGAGCCATGTGAAAGTTCCGTAGAAATAACGTAATATTCCAACGATTACTGATTGTGTTCATTTAGTTTACTTTATAAGAATAATGTCCTAACGTAGTCGTGAGTAAGTAAACGTCAACTAGAAACGTAGAATTATTGTTGATTCTGTAAATATAACTATATGATAACAGTGGTACCTCATGTTAATTTAGAACGAAGAAATACTGTGTCGGTCGACAAGTTAATTCAACATGTGGAAGTAATGTTGTTATCCTATTCATGTTTCTAGAATAACCCTAATTTAACCGACCAAACGGCACAGGGGTTAGAGCTTTGGCGTTTGGGGAAAGGGAATTTTCATCAATAGAACACAATCTGTGATGAAATGGAACACAACTTTGACCTCCTGTCGGAGTGCAAAACTCACGGGCCAACCCAGCTTCCGTATAGGCTGGCATGGAGCTATGCAATGTGAATATCGTGATAAAATCGGACCTATAGCCGTACCTCCGTGATTTGGCAGGCGAATGCGTAAGGTAATGACGTGAAAAGCGAACTGCGAAAGAGTTAGGAGTGCTTCGGCCCCAGAACAGATTGCAAAGATTAAATAATTTAAAAAAAAACTTAATTTAACAATGAGGAAGTGTTTTGGCCTTTTAAAGTTAATTCCACTGAGTTCTGTGAACAAATTTCGTCTAACCTGACACAAAAATAATTTATTACTCACCTGGTAAGGTTAATTTTCTTACCTTTCTATTACAATATGAAGGTTACATCTTCTGATGCCAATTTCGTCGAATATGACACAATTATAGTTTATTAAACACTTGGTTAAGGCTAATCTTCGCTTTGCATGATTTCTAGAGTAAAATTTGGTTCTAAATCTGGTAGTGGTTTGGTGCAATAAATTATTAAAATTTGATTAAATTGAAGTTTTTGAAATAAATAATCGTTTTGTGGTGAAATTTACATTTATAGGCAAGTTATAGGGGTGGGTGGTCTTAAACTAACCAATTTAACGTAATTAATTTGTAACAAATTCAGATCCAAGATATCATAGCTACATCGCCCCACGATACTGTAATAAAATCGGGATTTGTTGTAATAAATTGTAATAAATGTCTAACAAATTATGGTAAAGGTTTCATTGAGCCGGGCTAATTTGGTCGGTGCAAGTGTAAAGCACTCCAAATCAGATGTAAGTGGTAATATGAATTGATTGTCTAAATCCTCGTTGTATTCTAGTTTTTCTCTAATGTCTTTTGTGCCGTCAATCGCCATTTATATCGTGTAAAGTCGCACCGGAGCTAATGTTTCTTCCTCTCGAGTCCCGCACTCACAACTAATTGTATGGGTAAAATAACATAAAATTTAACGGTCTTTTAACATTTATTTAAACTTACAAAAACACCTTAACTCTGGTGATGTGTCACCGTGTTATGTAATTATTTCTGGAAAACAAAACACTTTTTGTCAGCAAAATTGTTGCTGCATTCAAGTTCCGCGAAATTTAAGACAATTTAATTTAATTGATTTTTCGTAATGACTACTATTCAGTCATTAAAAAACTGCCATTGGACCCACACAATCGAGTTGGTAAAGTACAGATTTATTTTAGAATTTGCGAAGTAACATTAAAATACAAATTTATATAAAAAAATTACTTTTATTTCGGTTAGAATTAGGTAAAATACCTAGTACCAGGTTTACAAGTATGTAATGCGAATTTCAGACAACAGGTGGTGCACCAATGCAGTTTGTGCTTTAAAAATTTGACACTGCGCTATTTTGTTGTGTCATCAACAAGTGTCAGACGCACACGAGTGATAAATTGGAAAAGTGTGTGCATAGTATTGTATTGTTATGTTCAATATGTCGAAATTTATACCGAAAAAGAGCATTCCCGGGCAGCATGAATTTTTGGTTTTTATTTGAAGAAAACTGCTGCTGAATCATACCGATTACTTCGAAAAGCTAATAATGAACATGCTCCATCGCAAGATATGTGTGCACAATGGTTTTGGCGTTTCAAAAGTGGTGGCTTTAATGTTGCAGATAGGGAACGTGGAAAACCTCCAAAAAATACGAAGATGTCATTAACGAAGATGATTCGCAAATACAAAAATAACTCGCCGAGCAATTGGGAAGTCAAGAAGCTATTTCCAATCGGCTACGAGAGATAGGAAAGATTCAGAAGACCGGTAGATGGGTACCACATGAGTTGAACGACAGGCAAATGGAAAAGCGCAAAACCACATGTGACTTTTTGCTCGATCGTTACAAAAGGAAGTCGTTTGAAAAAAGGCCAGATTGCCGAAAGAGGCAACACAAAGTTATTTTTCTTCATGACAATGCTCCATCACATACGAAAAAACAGGTTCGCGATACATTGAATCACTCAGCTGGGAAGTTCTACTCCATGCGGCTTACTCACCAGACTTGGACCCGGTTACCACTTGCTGAGCAGCGCCTTTGGTTCGTACGAAGATGTGCAAAAAGACTCGATTAATGGTTCGCAGCGAAAGGGGAAGATTTTTACAGGCGTGATATTCACATATTGTCTGATAGATGGGAAAAATGTATAACAAGCGATGGAATATACTTTGAATAAAGCACTTTTTATCATTCTTCCGAATTTAACATGTCCGCATTTCATACTTGTACACCTGGTATGTACATAAATATATGTACATTGTTACGAAGTTCGAGCGTTCCATACGGATTCGTTCTGGATTTTGCAAATAAAATACAGCGTTTTTAGTTACAAACTTTATTTCCCAACATCTTTAATTTCTTCCGCAATTCACTAATTTCACTTTTATCATTGTTCACTAATTAACTTTTACTTTTGCGCACTGTTTACTTTATACTTCTTAACTTAAATCAGCACTGGTGGCTACTGGTTTAATTACAACTGTGTCTGCGTCCCAAATTGCTCGCACTTATATACTTGTCTATCGTTGTTCGAGATTATTCGTTGGTGGTAATTCTTTTCAAACAATTGATGGTTTGTTGCATTCCTTCCAAAGCGGTATGTGCAAAAATTCACATGAGTTTCTGGAACCCCCACGCCAGCATCCGGAGCTCTAGCAGGCTACCACAACCCTGCTCAGAAACTGCTGAGGGAATAATTCTGATAACGTTCACGATTATTTGTAAATTACAGCTTTGTGATGTTACAATGTTAAAAAGCAAATAAAAATCATTTTATCTGTTCAACATATGAACGTGCACACAAAAATGCTATCGAATTATGTATTATGGTCCAGTTGATTAAAATTCTAAAATATGCCTTCTGAGAAAAATAAAATATTTTTTTATTTGACTTTTCGTCTTTTTATTCAATATTTGCTTAAACGAAACATTAAATTTAACCATAGCTTGTTTAATAATTGTTAAATAATTAATATGAAACTCAACATATGTAGTCATATGGCTGCCAAAATAAGTATGCAAACTCAATTCGAAGAATTTACTTATTTGTGTAGGGGCGTGCACCCCAAGCAGCGCAGCAGTTTGTTTTGTTTTAGTTGTAAAATCGAATTGTGATAATTTTTTCGAGGTTATGAGTAGCAACAAGGAGCTGTAAATTGATGCTGCTGGTTATGAAACCTGCCACGGCAAATGCAAATTCATTCAATATAATTTCTTTAAATTTAAATTTTTCTATTAAAGTTACAAAGTATTTTATTTGTTTTATTGAAAATAAAGGGTGTTTTTTTAAGAGGTTGCCGATTTTTTTTTTTAATAAAACACATATAAAATTATGAAATGACCAAAATTTTTTTTTATTTGGTAGATAATTTTTTGGCATTTAACATTTAAACACAATTTCTGGCATATGGCTACCACGACTATTTTTCACAAATGTCATTCTGGAGGTCCAATTTTCCAGCACTTTTTCAAGCATTTGAGGGCGTATGTCAGCAATGACACGTTGAATATTGGTTTCCAAAGCGTCAATCGATTGAGGTTTATCCACATAAACCAATGACTTCACGTATCCCCACAAAAAGTAATCGAGTGGCGTCAAATCGCACGAACGCGGAGGCCAATTCACCGGACCATTTCTCGAAATAATGTTGTCGTTGAAAGTTTCTTTCAATAAGTCGATTGTTTCACGTGCTGTATGGCAAGTGGCACCATCTTGTTGAAACCACATTTCATCCATATCCATATCTTCAAGATTTGACAACAAAAACTCATTTAACATGGTTCTGTATCGATTTCCATTCACGGTAACGCGTCGTCCTTCCTCATTTTTAAAGAAATATGGACCGATGATCCCACCAGCCCATAGACCGCACCAAACAGTACATTTATCAGGATGCATTGGTAATTCTAGAACGGCGTGTGGATTATCTTTGCTCCAAATGCGACAATTTTGTTTGTTGACGTATCCATTTAACCAAAAATGCGCCTCATCACTGAAGAGAATTTTACGGTAAAAAAATGGATCTTCGTTCAATTGATTTAACGACCAATCACTGAATTCACGGCGCAAACGATGGTCGTGTGGCTTTAATTCTTGCACCAATTGAATTTTGTATGGCACCAAACCCAAATCTTTACGTAAAATTTTCCATAAAGTCGATGGACAAAGTCCAATTTGCTGAGCACGACGACGAATCGATAAATTGTCGTTTTCTTCGACACTGGCCTCAACGACAGCAATATTTTCTTCTGTACGAACTCTTCTCATTCTTGTCGGTGGCTTGGCATCCAAAAGAGTGAATGTAGACCGAAATTTGGTAATTACGTTCTTTATGGTGGTCTCTGACGGACGATTATGTGCACCATAAAATTCACGAAGTGCTCTATAAACATTTTTAATTGAACACTGATTTTGAAAATAAATTTCCACGATTTGAAAACGTTGTTCTGGAGTTAACCTATTCATAATGATTTGCCAAACAATACTGAGTAGAAATGCCACTTTGAGCTGTCAAAACAACTGTCATAAAATAAAACGACATCTATCGGAAAAACAAACCTCCTAAAAAAACACCCTTTACCTATGATTATACATAACCTCCAATTTTATATCATTACACACGCGAATAAGCTTATATTTAAATTTGTTGTTCGCTGCTGCTGCTTGGTGTGTTTCATTTTTTAAGAGTGCGAGCAATGCGTAAATAATTATGAAATAAATATACATATGTATGTCTTGAAAAGAGGCATATGAAGGGTTTTTTCAAAACCGACTTTGGGTGTTACCGCCATTTTGAATAAGTATGGAAAACAGTTTCAATTTGATTTCACTGACTTATTGGTGAGATAATAACAAAAAACTAAATGATATTAAATTTAAATGAAATTAGATTTAACTATAAAACTGAATGTACGTATTGCGGCGAAACAATTTCTTAAAATTGTAATTTTTCTATTAACAAAAAAAAATTTTTGTATAAATAATTGGTATAACATATTTGTTAATGCTCGGCATGTTCAGTCCGACCAAAATAATAAAAATTATCATGATATTTTTTGTGACCCTAACTTCACTCCGTATAATCTTATGTCAAAACCGAGTGAGCAACCAAATTGAAATAAAATTGTAAATTACTTTTGTACGTCAAAATACACTTGTCATAACAAATAATTTAATTACAATTTTAAAGGCGACGACAGCCATTATTTATAACACTATTTACATGTTACTTCATGTGCATATATGTATGTATTTGTACCTTACAAATAGTGAATCTCTAACACTATCATCTCGAATAACAGTGGAAAATAAAACTCCAACCACGTAAAAAACGCAGTAATTCTACGTTCTAACGAAATAAAATGTTTATCTAGTTATTTTTCGGCAAGAAGAATCCAGCAATTAATACCGAATTAATTATAATTGTACTTAATAAAAGCTTAAACTATACACATAACTATTTTTTATTCTATCTAAATGTTTTACATTGCTTTAAAACCTTTCCTAATACTCGTAAAAATATGAACATAATTTTCTAGTGTTTCTTGCTGTTCATTTAAATATTAATTTAAGTTTAATTGATAACAATTTAATATGTAAACATCACATAAATGTTAGCAAAATCGTAACCTCTCATCACAATCAATTTTTTTAAAACAAAATAGGTACATATACAAAAACGTTGACAGCAAAAATTAAAAAAAATCGTGTTTTTTTTTGTGATAAATGAGTGCGTTTTATGGCACAACGTAATAGAAATTATCATGATATTTTTTTATCATTTTTAACCGACTGAACACTAGGACTATAGTGGACTACCCAAGTATAACAAAACTGAAAAGTTGAACCGGTAAGGCACTGTTTTCCGGTTTTTGGTATAAAAACTCGGAAATGATGATTTTTTGTTATTGTTGTTTATTAATAAACACATATCGATTTTTCTTGTTGAGTTGAGGTGAGACATTACGGTTGTTTGTGTGTACGTTCTATGTATATAAAATTTTCATTAAAGTTTATAGCTTTAACGTTTTGGATCTAAATCTGTGAGGTAAATATTAAAGATTTATATTTTCAATTATTAAAAGCTTTAATTTTTTTTGTTAAATGTGAGGTTATGCGTTCCCATTACTTGTTTACATAGGCTGCTTGCGAATACAGGGTAATCGTTTACTATTTTTAAATAATTATTTACACTTAAACAAAGCTTAGCTTTACTAATCTACAACCTACAATTTCAATTTATTTTTTATTTCAACAACTAGAAAATGTCGAAACTTCAAAAGTCAAAGCCAACACTCAACCCGAATTTTTGAATCCTTTAATGTTTATTGAGGAGCATCTAGAACCAACCGAAAATCAATTTTCCATCTCTTTAGGGGAGAATTTCGATTAATTAAATTTAATTAGTCTGTAATTTACAACTGTGATTGTATTAATTTAAGATATTTCCGATTTTTCATAATTTATGTTTAATATTTTAATATGGAACGGTGTGTGTTTTCACACAGTGCATTTAAAAATCAAATATAATAAATAATTATTTGTTATAAATGAAACATTTATTGAAATGAATTATTTTTTTGTTTTTATTTAAAAATTCAAAATTTAAAATATGCCGCTAAAATCGAAAATAAGCTCCACCCACTTTCTTACCGGAAAAGTATTACATAACCTAACTTTTTCTTTTCATCATTTCCGAGTTTTGGCGACAACATTCATAGTAAATCATAGATAAAATCGGACATTTGTGCTGAAAAAAGTCGGTGATGATTTCAGCTAGATGTCAGAAAAATTCAAAAATTTTCGGATATAAAAATACTTGGGTAACCATATACTCGTATGGTTGCGATATAATACTTAAAGAAACGAAACTGCTTAAATATCGGAATGTAATAATAGATCGCGGTGCAGCACGATCAGTTTTTGTTTGTCAAACGTCGTAACACTAAATAATTATATTACTAAAAAAGAACTGTATGCTTGTGTCTGTGTCGAATGGGCACTTCAGCCTCTAAATCGATCGTCATGAAATTTTTACCATATATGATTTGCATGCCTAGGATAAAGCTAAGAGAAGATACTTTCCAAAAATTTGTCTCCTCGAGGTATCTCGCAAACAAAAGTTCGTTAAATTTTTGAGTTTTTATAATAACATAGATAAACTCCGGTCGCATTACATTATACTTGGCCCAGTATAACGACGCAGTGAAATTTAAAGTAAATAAACTAAACTAAACTAAACTTTAGTATTCTTTCGCCCCTTTACTGAGAAAATTTAAAATAATATTCAGATTGCTCAAATAATATTGATTCACGTTTGAGTTCGTTTGAGGGTTTCATAAAGTCTTCTTTATAGTTGTTGTTCTATAGCAGACATTTTTCATGCTATGCTAGCACAGAATTTCAATACAGGTTAATTTATTAATCCTACCAATAATTTTGGATATAATTAATAAAAATTCGGAAGCTTCGGTTTATTATCAAAAGAAAAATTTATCAAATTTTATTGATGTCCGCAAGCACTTTTGCGAACATATAGAATTCTTCTACGTTTTGGTAAATATGATATTTATTAGAGTTTCGACGATTTATGATAATGTAAAATAATGCCTTGTGGTATTAGTACCAGGCAGTATTTACGTACATTTTAAAAATGATGTAAAATTATCGTTCATAACAAGTTGATTATATCTAATTCCGAAAATAAAATTTGAATATATCCGAAACAATTAAATATTACATTTTATGCTCCAACAAAGCTGGAGAAACAATCAACGTGGTGTAAATAAAACAGATACGAGTAGAATAAAATAATGACAGTAACATATTTACCATGTCAGTCCATGTCAAGAACAAAACAAATCTAAGAATCATAAGATTTTCTTTCGTTATATGATTCAATTTTATTACCATCAAAGTATAATAAACATTTTATAGTTAAATTTTAATGTTCTGCAAAAAATATCTTTTGATACAAAATATTGTACTCTCAAAATCGGGTTACATTTTCTTGTTTTTCGTAATGTCGCCGGACAAATGGTGCAGTGGTTAAAGCCTCAGCACTTGCACCGGGAGGTACTGGGTTCGTATTCCACTAAAGGCTTGGATGCAAAGCAAATTTTCATCTTCGATAACGATCGGTGATGCTAATAAACACAACTAAGACCCTTTGTTGGAGTACAGAATTCATCGCCGACCCATGCCAGTGTTCAGGTTGATCCACATGGGTGGTGTATGCGTGAATGAAAAGGGGATATTGGCCTTCAAAGGACGTTAAATCCACTGGACAATTAATACTTTCTTTTATTTAAAAAAATGTCTTTTTAAAATTTTATTCATAGTGATACGTTTCGAAGCGGACATAACTATGATTGTTCTGTGGAAATAAGCAAATAAATTGAAAATTAGTTTTTATCAGCTGAATATTGATTTAAGTTATGTGACAATATGCTTTTAGATTTGTGTCTTCGGTTTATAAATATGTCAATCTGTTGTTATGTTTTGTTTGTAGGCATAACTTGATTTGGACTAAAACTGCGAGATTTTGGAAGATGACAACCACAAGAGAAACGCCTGAACAGCATGACATACGGCTTGAAAACAATCGAATCAGAACTTCTTCTTCAAGAGCAGCTGAACCATTTTAAGAGTTATGAAACTTACTGCGTGGTTTAAACTCAACCAAAATGATTCAGATTCAAACCAGTGGAAATATTGGGACTGTTCACAATGTTTGGGACCGACAAAAACACTTTCTGAAAGATTTTATTGTAAACTCTTGCTTGAACATGATTGTAGTTAACGAAGGTGTCAAATGTAAAACGTAACAGGAAGCAGCAATGGAGAAGGGATATCTGTTAGATGATCCAATTTAGCAAAAGACTTTGACGCCAAATCGTACGCTAGTTCTGCCCAAATGGGACATGCTTTAAAGGACATTCAATTCGGTTTAAGGATAATTGAATATATTCTAAAGTCTTTCCACCCACTCTATGTTGCAAACGGATTGCCTAACATTGAATACGTCCCATTCAATTTTCAAGAAAATAATTTTGATTGCCGAAAATATGATTTCCTATTTTAACCCCAAGCAGTCAAGTGTATTTCACAAAATTGTTTGTGCAATTGAAAATGATTCTAGTTTCATCACCCAAAAACTTATTTAGACTTTTCCAAGGAAAAACATGGTAACTACTATAGCGATCCTATCCAGTTACCATGTTTTTCCTTGGAATGATCGATTTGTATGAAATACTATTAGTTTTTTTCGCGCAAGAAACCACTTAGTTTTGGCTAAGGCCACAACTGGAGTAGCTGTGTTAATTTATTAATTAATGATATTTGTCGTGCAAAATTCATTATTATAGATAATTGCATCCAGTCATGTTTTCAATATACTTGACAATTTTGCAAACAGCTGTTCCGTTTTGTGTAAAGTTCATGTTAATTGGAGGAGTTTTCCGGCAATGTTTAGCTATTGTTCCATCATGCAATTTTTTTATCTGTCAGTTCGGAGTTTCTTCCAATAAGCCAGTGCATTTTTCTGAATTTTAAATTGAGTTCTTGCCTTTTCTTTTTAACATGTGCCTTCCATCTAAGCTTAGAGTCTAGCGTCATGCCGAGGTACTTTATCAGAATTTGGAATTTGTTGCGAATTCAGTTTAATCGGAATATACTCTAATTTCCTATTTGTGGTTATGTGTTGATTTCGATTCAGTTAGTGTTATTCTCCATTTTTTGTCCAGTTAGTCTCTATATTAATAGCATGTTGTAGTTTCCTGGTGGACTCAACAATACTAGCATCAGTGGTCATAACAGCTGTGTCATCAGCAAACGTTCCTATTCTAGCATCTACTATGTTTGGTAGATCATTTGTATACAGGAGGTATAATACAGGGCCCAGAACACTGCCTTGTGGAACCCCTGCCAATATTTTCTTAAGTTTTGAGTACTCTCCTTCCTGTCTCACTCGGAAGTAACGGTCGTTGATGTAAGACTTGAGCAATTCTAAACATTGTTTTGGCAAATCTCGTTGGAGTTTAAATTCCTTACCTCGGTACAAATCTTCGTCTAAAAATATTGCTGAACATACTTTTTTTTCAGCGCCTTCTCAATTGTATCCGTGATCCTATGTATCTGTTCTATCGTTGAGTGTCTTTCTCGGAACTCAAATTGATGTGCTTGTATAAAATTTCTGCTCTCTATAATTGGCTTTAGCCTCTTGAGAAACAGTCTTTCGGAAATCTTCGATGTTGTTGTTAGCAAATAAATATGCTTATACGATGTTTTGTCGTTTAGCGGTTTATTAGGCTTTGGAATCATTATGATTTCGGCTACTTTCCAATGTCTGGGAACATAACTTAGGCTAAAGATTGCATTGATTATGTGCTGTGGTTTCCTTAGTGCTTTTTTGGGTAGGGTTTTGATTATTTGCCCAGGTATCAAGTCGTATCCAGGGTCTTGTTTATTTTTGAGATTTTTTACTTCTTGTTTGATTTCTTTCTTAGGTTTTTGCTTTTCGCTGCAAGACCAGGTTCCATCAACTATTTTTATGGGTGGTACTTGCATTTTAGGCCTTTCTAAACCCTTGGTGGCTTTCCACAGGGGATATTTCGTATCAGGTTTACCTGTCAGGTTACTTAAGAAGCCAAGTTTACGAGCTCTTCTTTCTCTTCTCTCTCAATTCAACTGGACTTTTTTGTAATATTTGTTGCTGATCAGGAGTACTTTCCCAGGCCGCTTTTTGTACACTTTCAATGAGGCTTTCCAGTTCTTCTTCTATCTTGTATGCGTTCGAGATTTACACCTATAGATTGTCGCTTTCATCGACTAGCTGCCAAAAGTATTCCCAGTTTGGTTTGTTATTTGTTAGTCGTGGAGGGCTTACTTTCTTTATTACCGTATTATTGTCATTAAAACTTGAGAATGGTCTGTCGATAGCCCTTATTCATTTTCGGCTGCTAAATAATTTTCGGAGATACCTCTTGAAGGTATAGGCTTCTATATAGAAATCCACAAAGTCAGGAATTTTATTTGGGTCCGTTGGTTCCAGAAATTCTTTTATCTTGGCTCATCGATGTATTTTCCAGTGTTCCTAGTCTCTGTTATAGATTCTAGTCTTTGGTTCTGCCCAGCCAGATGTGAGTTGATAGGGTTTAGCTTCTGAAGTATTTCTTAAAGAACATGGTTTTCCTGACTCGGTGCTATCTTGATATTTTCGTTCTGCTTAGCCATTTGTGCATATGTTGCGCCTTCTCTTACTTTGGCGCTATTTAGAGTGATTTGTTTTGTGTATGATTGCATCTTAGGTTGAGAACTCTTACTTGTTTGATTTCTCTTGTCGTCTCTCATTCTTTGCAGCTCTTTAGCAGCCTCTGCAATGGCTGATGATTTACCACAGTGTATGGTACATTTCACTGGTTCGTTCTTACTTTTATTGCATTCTTCTGATGGATGTTTCCCAGCGCAGTTTATGCATCGGGCTCCCTATTACAGTATTTGCGTGTGTGGTTATACGCTTCACAGTTGTAGCGTTGTGGCTTTCTGCTTTCTTAACTTTCATATTAAGAATTGCTTTGATTCCATATACCCTATCAATGTTCTCAGTGTTGTCTAATACTAGCATGAAAAGGGGAAGGTCAACTTTTGTTGTTTCTCTTTCATCGTTTGCGTTTTAGTGAACTTTTTCTTTAGTATGTTCCAAGCTTTTAGGATTTTGAATCCTTTCTGGCTAAGTTCCTCAATTATTTTTTCGCTTGGGCAAGTATGATGTAGCCCTCTCGCCATGAGCCAGCTTTGTTTTCATAGGTACCATTTAATGTTTTGAGCGGCGATTGCATTTGATAACATTCTGTAGATTTCTGGGTCAAGTGCATGAAATTATTGGCTTGATTCCTGAACAAAGGCGGGTTTATTTAAGATGAAGTCGATACAGAAGATAAAAATGAGCGTCTTCACTCTCCAGTGGAATATTTCGATTTCATCAGTCCGTCTGGATTATCGCAACATACACATAACGCAATCTTAAAGTTGGAACTACACTCATGCTACTGAGGAATCTCACACTAAACAAGGATTATGCAACGGTACACCACTAGTTGAGAAAATAATGGAAGATAACGTGATTAAGCGGAAGTGCTCACTGTATCTCCTAAGGGCAACATCGTTTTAGTTCCAAAAATCGATCTTTCAAGTTCCAGCTCGGAACTAACTTTTAAAATTAAACGATGACAATTCCTATTAAGACAGCATTTGCTACAAACATAAGCAAGTCTTACTGGCTGGCCGCTGGCGTTGTTGAGCAAACAGTAGAACATTGTTTCTTCGAAATTATTTTAGAATTAAATATGAATATGAAAAACTGAAGTAATTTTAGGCGGATTACTTTTTTTAAATTGATCATGCGGAATCAATTAAATGATTTGACAATTCCAGTGTTTGAGCGGGATTAATTGAAGTCGAAATTTAGTTATTTTATTTTTGTTGGCTTAGAATGCGCAAAACACTCTTCAGTTCGAAGTTTCAGAATCCAGATGTAAAAATGCCGAGATTCACTACAATTAGGTATAATCGCCATACCTTCTTAGTTGACTTTGTGAAAATCTAAAGGACACTTAGGCTACCCGTATCTTGCTTATGTTGTAATTCACCGGGTTATATAAAGAAACGGCTGTTTAAAGAAATTTCGATTAAATAGTTATCTAATATTTGACCTTGGCTGATAGCTACACGAAATAGTTGTCGCCAGTTGCGTGTGGTCTGTTTTAGGATTGGAATGTTGCGAGCTAAAATGATGTGCTTTTGTACATTAAAATTAAAATTAATTGTGTAGTGATGCTAAAATTCAAAATAAATACTAGCAACAAGGCGTTTCCAGAATTATTATTAGAATATTATGTTATATATAGAATATGTTCATAACTGATAAAAATAATCATAATATGTATTTGAACTTCTCTGATCCATTTGGTAAAGGCGTTGTTAATCAAAAAGATTATAGTTATTAGTTTCTATTACAAAATTATGGTTGCATAATATAAAGGAATCTATCGACTGAACTCAATTTATTCGAGCATCATTAAACAAAATTATAGTATTTTGCTGTGCTTGTAATTACACAGCATATACCTGCTATCGAAGTTGGTAAAATTTGTTTAATCCAAATTACTTTCACTTTCACGTACAAATCGAGGACTGCAAATTTAACCACCACAGACAAAATCATTTTAAAAGTAATTGTTAATTTTATGAATTAGTCGACATTTGCACGTCATTACTATATTAAGATTTTTTATATCATTTTTTTGTTGCAAAACATACGACTTTTTACTATTTAGTATTTTGCGCGTTTTTATCGAACGAGGGCCAAAACTACAGTCAAAACATATTCTTGTTTTTGTTTACGTATATTGCGCAGATCCAATTCTAAATTAAAGCTTATAGTAGCTCCATGACCGCATGATTTTAAAAATAACGTCATAACCAATTTGTAGCGCAGATATTTTGTATTCTAGGGCGCCCGTTCGATATACATACTCGTATCGTTTAGACACAACATTCTTTAAATAGGATGTGGCGATGAACTGTTAATTAATTATTTTTGGGAATTTTAACAATATTGGCCTCTGTTACTCGTACATTTATATTTAAATAATTAAAAATGTGAATGTTTTAATTATTATTATTAATTTAAACTTCATCGGGAGGCGCCTTGTGTATCATCATATAGTTTATGCCATGTGCGGTTCATTATGCGTATATCTTTTGCAAACTATCAACTATTATTTTATTTTTAAAATATAGGTTAAATAATTAGAATAAGCTAAATTTTGAAAAGATTTGAATTACAATTATGTCAGTCATTTATACATTCTTTAGGTCACTATTACAAATAATAATGCATACACATACAGACACTTTTCAATTGAACTAGAAGTTCAGGTGAAATAAATAATTGAATTTATTGTGCAAATTCAGCTGAAGATTTAGATAATTCGTTTTAATCGGTTTAGTACGTTAAGCTTATAAACCCGCTGCGATTTGTGTCCAAAATTATTTAAAATCCTTTTTGATTGAAACTTTTTACCAACTTTCTTAATTGACCTAAGTAACTGGCGAAAGTAGGGATAGGCTAGTAATATTTTCTGGAACCTTTGTAATCCAATAATTAATCAAGTACAATTGATGACGGTTAGTTCATACTAGTTATTTATAGATGTCTCTAATATTCATGAACAAAAATGTGATATTTCATATTTAATTCTAAACTGCAAAATTAATTAAACTGATTTATTTAGCAAATTTTAATTCAAAATCAGGTGAGAACCGGCGTGAAGCACACATAGAAATTAATCGAAGTTATACAAGAGGCAAGTGAGTCATACTATAACAGCCAAGCAGTAAGACCAGGTCGCGTACTCTCGCCACTTCTATTAGATAGTGTAATGAGAAATTTGAATAGTGCGGCTCCCAACGGTTTCCAGTGCGTATTAATGGGGAAACTTAATGATCTGGATTACGCAGATGACTTATGCTAGCAGAAGATGATGGCCAGCTGATGTTACATCTGCTCTAACGGAATACTACCCTAACATAAGTAGTATGCATATTGTGCAAATTTCAACCAAATTTATAAAACTGCCGTCAACATTGTCGTCGATACCTCTGTTGGATAACACATTCTATCTAACTTTTACCAATACTGATAAACAATTAATCTCCCAGCTTAAGATACCAAAATCTAGTAAAGTCATAACGATCCACGAAGCACAAGGATTAACCCCACCAAATGTGATACGTAATAGAATCAATTCTCAACCACTTGTGTTGTTCGATAGTGCACCGCATGCCATAGTTGCAATTTCAAGGCACACACAATCATTTAGATATTTTTCATTAGTGCCTAATGATAGACTACACTCACTTTTAATGAGAGCTCGAACCTATACTAGTACTCAAAAGGTAAATCAACTCTTAAAATCCAAGCAAAGTTCGGTTTATGAGAAATGTGCAATTTACTATCAGAACGTCAACAAAATGGCGTCAAAAGCATCTAATAGTTTTATAACTTCATTTTAAAATCAAACTACCTTATCTATGTAATTTGTGAAACTTCATTAAAACTCGGCATAGTGAGCAGTGAATTTTTTGACCATGATTACGTTGTTTGCAGATGCGATCGGCCTCTCAAAACTAGCTCAAAGAAATTGGCTGGTGGCGTACTGATAGCAGTACATTCTAAACTATGGAATGCTCCAGTAACTTCAGTCCAACCAATTGGTGTAAAAATCAAAATTAACCAAATCAATCTATTCATCTAAGCAGCATATATACCACCTCAATCAAATAGTGATCATTACGCAACTTGCATCGATGCGATTGATGAAGTTATTAATATAACAAACTCGTCAGACTTAGTTCCTGTGCCTGGTGATTTTAAACTTCCAAATATAATCTGGAATCTGGACCCGGAACTTGTATTTTACCAAGAAATATAACAACAGATGCGGAATCTTTATTTGTGGACGCCATGCTTATTTATAATTTGAACCAAATGACCAAACGACATTGACACTTTCAAAATTTCAGATCACTTTCAAAATCTTTAGAAATTATATTTGACTCAACTAATTTAATGGCACGTTCGGAACCAATCAAATACAACTTCAAAAAAAACCGTGCGGGGCTACAAAGTTACCTAGAATCCATCAACTAGCAAACAACTCTCAATTCCAATGATATAAACGAGAATGTTGATAATTTTAAACATATTATGCAGGAAGGCTTCGAACTTTATGTACCTATGTGCTGTAAACCACAAAATGATCACCTTCAGTGGTTCAACGATAGACTAGTTAACTTAAAAAATCGGAAGTCGAAAGCGTGTGTCAAAATGTTGAAAAGCGGGTTAGAAGCGGACAAAACTATGTTTCTACAACATAGTAACGAATTTGAAATTTATTTCAAATCAATACACAGGTCGTATCTCGATCAAATTCAAGGAAAAATCAAAGTAAATCCAAAACAATTTTGGAAATATTTTAGGAATAAACGCGAACTTGAAGGATACCCTGCTAAAATGACCTCTAACAATACCAGCTCCTCAAACTTTAAGATATAGCTGACATGTTCGCGAATCTTTTCCAATCAGTCTATAAACCAAGCGTTACTAGTGGATTGTACGAACAACCCAGCAGTAACAACGTATCAATAACTCCTCCTATTATTTTTGAGGATAATATTTTATCGGCTTTAAAGGGATTTGGAGACGGTTGTGGTCTTGATAACATACCCTCTTCTATTCTGAAAAAGTACGCTGACATTTTAGCAATTTCATTATGCTACATATTCAACCACTCCTTAAGCACCGGCGTCTTTCCTTAAAAATGGAACATTTCAAAAATTACACCAATTTTTAAATCGGGCAAACGAGACGACGTTACATGCTACAGAGGAATATCAACTACATCATCAATTCCAAAATTGTTTGAATTAATTTTATGCAACAACTTTAAATCCACAATTACATGTCATATAGCGATAAACCAGCACACCTTTATGCCTGACCGGTCCACAACAACTAATCTGGTTGAATTCCTGATCACAAGTTGGTAGCGTACACGGATTTCAGTAAATCATTTGATTCCATCTGCCATCAAAAAGAACTCCAGAGTTTATTCGCATTTGGGTTTTCACTCGATTACATAAATTGGTTCAAGCCTTATCTATCAAACCGGCGACAATTTGTAATAACGGGAAATGAGAAATCATACGTTATTAAAGTTACTTCTGGTGTTCCCCAAGGATCTCACATCGGGCCGTGAATATTTATTGTTTTCATAGATCAAATAACCGAGATAATCAAAAATTCAAGCGTGCTCATATTTGATGATGGCGTGCAAATTTTTCGAACAGTTAACGGAATGCTAGATACGAAGAAACTTCAAGAAGTCATCGATAGATTAAGTGAGTGGTGTGATCGAAACTCGCTTTACTTAAAAATTAACAAATGCAAAATCATGTCTTTTCGTCGTAAAACAACTCCGTTAATTAATTCATACAAAGTCCACAACGAAGTATTGCAAAGACCCAATGAGATCATAGATTTAGACCTTACATTTGTCGAAAATGCCCGTTTCAATAGGCATATTGAAAATTGTATTGCGAAAGCGAATGTCATGTTTGGATTTGTTACAGGATGGTCAGGTGAATTTAAAGATATTCAAACCTTATGTTCACTCTATTTCACTTACATTCGATCTCAACTGGAATACGCTGTATCGGCCTGAAAAATTACAAAATATGCACGCTTGCAAATAGACGAGTTCCCTAAGGCGCGGTTTTTATTGGTAACGTTTTGCTTGGTCACATTGATTCAGCTTACATTTTGGAAAACATATCAATTCAAGTGCCTTGCAGAATATTTTGAAACCATGAGTTTTTAACACTAGAACACCATTCCACAAGCTATGGAGAAAATAACTCCATTGATAGGTTGTCTAAACATTTTAACATCGTCGACGACCTGTTTGACTTTAATTTATCAAAGGACAACTTTAAAAATATCCTTAAGAATTATTTTTAAAATTTTTAATTGTTAAATCAAGATTTGATTTATATTTTTGTGTTTTAAAATTCTTTATTTGATTTTTTAATATTTTTGTTTTCGTATTTTCGCCAATTTTAGAGGTAAACGTTAAAGTTTTGAAAATTTATGTCGACTTCACAAGCGTATTTAGATAGTCTACTTCATCCTTTCGATTACCACATAGTCATCATCCGTAGGATTCCATCCAACATACTCAATCCCAACAGAATCAGTTAAGAAATGTCTGAGTTCCAGTCCAGTATTCTAAAATTTCTTCTAAAAAACATTTGAAAACCCCATTTCCATCTAACATGCCTAATTTATTCATAATTGGCTAAGAACTGACACACTTAACACCAACGTTACCGGATTTTTATAATATTTTACTGAATGTTAAAATACGGGATTTTGTAATACGGAATTTTGAAAACGGGATGTTGAAATACGGGTTCTCAAGCCCAACCGAAAATACCTACAAACTTTTTAAGAATTCAACAACTGAAAATAAAATTCCCCATATAAATTAATGTACAATTTTACTGACGAAGTGAAGCGAAACAATTTGACCAGTGCCGATTGTGTGTTTGAGGTGTTAACACACACATTTTAGTTGCTAAATATGCATTTAATCACTCGTCTAAAGTGTGTACTCTTTATAAAACGGCCTTTACAAAAGTTCTTAAACGCAATCACGATATCAGGCAATATTCAGAACATCATAATACTTACCTCGTTCGTACACAAGAAACCTATGCGATTAAAGGTAGGGTATGTGTCATGGCTAACTCGGTAGTTATTATCACCAGAGACGATAATAACAAACAACTAGCAATTGGCTTGGCATCCTCAATAGTGATCTGTGCTTAAAATCAGATGATCCAATACTTGTTGTGATAAAATGTCTAAAATGTTATGATTGGTCTAAGAATCCATCAAGTCATCATATATGGAACAATAAGGACATCGATAATTAGGGATCCGTTTTTATAGAATTTATAGCAAGAAGCAACCTCTTCAGAGTGAATGAAGATGTTCAATGAAATCCGTAAATAATGGAGAGTCGAAAATGTATTGTACTTTACACAAATAAACGGCTGATCGGTTAGAAAAGAAATCAACTGGTTCATCAAGGGAAAACTGGCTCACAAATGATCACGAGACAATTATATGTGCACGGTTTAAGGTTTCGAGATGCTGGAGTTCTGTTGATGATATAGACAGTGTAGAGCGGCATCCAAACATTAACAGCCATGATCTATCTATCTTACCATTAAACGAACTAGAGCTCAAAAGTTAAGAAAGTTTTATCAATGAGAAACAGGCTCTTTGTTGCTTACGCAAGTGAAGCATGACCATGTGACTACCGTAATGAATATATTAAATAAGCCCACGGTATGATGCTTTGGTATGATGAATTAAAGCATTAATTCATCATACCAAAGCATCATACCGTGGGAATTCGCGTACTAATTCAGTACAACGGAAAACTTAAAAACATTGAAGTACTTCGTACGGTGGTAGGATGTGGTCGTCAAGTCACAACAAGTTGGTGTAACACTACCAGATGTTTACTGAATACTCTCTTGCCAGATGATTGAGACGAAACAGACACAAATGTAGCAAAAGCTATATCAATCGGCAATCAATCGAGGTTATTCAAGTATATTGGCCAATTATTTAACAGAGTATTACTAGCTTCTCGAATGCATATCGGGATAAACGAATTTTTCCAAAATCTTAGAAAAGATCTTCTATCAAGAAGGGCGATTATAGGCGACATATAGGCCAATCAAGCGTCTTCCAGTCTTAGATCAATTATTCGAAACATTGATTAACTGTCAGAGTGATGAATATATTCCAGAGTAGATACACAGAGGACGCTATGGCCAAAGATGATCAATATAGTAAAAGAGTCAAAGTAAATGGTCCTCCTCTGAATAACGGATTGAAGCTTATGCCAAAATAACAAAACGCAAATTGCATATCATAAGTACTCAGACTTAAAAAACACTCACTGGTTTTTAGAGAGAGACTACTGCTGAGTGTAATATACAAAGCCATAAAAACATGAAATTATTTAACCTGACGGATCGGATCGGACAGAAGTATTAGATAGGTGGAATCAATCCAGAAACAGCAGAACTACATGCCACGAAAATGAGATATTCCAAACTGCTCGAAAATTAAAAAAAAATTTAATTTAAGTAGTAGTAGTTCTAATTCATTTTAAATATTTTAACATTTTAACTTCTGACGTAAGCCGTCCTACAACATTTTAAAGAGGTTAGGTGAGTGAAAAGCGTGGATTTAACTGTGAATCCTTAGCAAATGCAACTAAATTTTGCAAAATGAAAATCAGATATAGGCTCGGCCTGCGTACCATTCTCACAAAAAATACGCGCACAACACAACAACAATTACAATGGCAATTTGTAATGAAGTTGACTACGAAACCGATCAATTGGTGAAACAGTCGCACTTCCGATTTGTTTGGATTCAAATCAAGGATCCTAATACTGTGATAATTATTTACTGTACTGTAATGTTTTTGACATTGTTCTGAATGCAACCAAATTTCAATTATCGGACACCAAAACATTTATTGGTAATGTGGAAGGGAAAATTAAACTGCTAATGTCAAAATTATCGTGGGAAAATTCTTTATTACGGAAATCGGACACGTCCTATATCGTTAATTTAGACAGGAATGGTGATGTTAATGGTAATGGGTGTGCAAGTAGAAACTCGGATTTTTTTTTGATCAGATTCAACTTTATTGAAAATATAACTATAGCAAAGATTAATTATCGAAATATTCGCCATTACTATCTATGGTCTTTTGCCATTTTTGCACATCTTCAACTTTCGTGAACCACTGGTCCTTCAAATATGATGACATCGATCTGAATAAGTGGTAATCAGAGGGAGCCATGCCTGGAGAATACTCCGCATGGTGTAAAACTTCCCAGCCTAAGGAGAAGTTGAGTTCCTGGGTTGAATTTGCTATATGTGGACGCGCGTTGACATGCAACAATGTAACCTTCCGCCTTCCTTGGCCCGTCAATGGTTTTTCTTCCTCCAGAGCATCACTTAATTTGATTAATTGGCCTGGTAACGCTCAGCTGTCACAGTTTGACCAGGTTCTAGAAGCTCGTAGTAAATGAATCCTTTCCAATGCCACCAGACACGAAGTGACACTTTCTTGGCTTGAATATTCATTTTGCAACTGATGTTGACTGCTGCCTTGGATCAACCCATGGCTTTCTTTCTCTTGTACCGAAAAGCTAATTCATGCAGTACGCCTATTTTGGTCCACAAAGAAAGACATGAGAGAAGAATTTCCGGAACGCAATAATGTTGAATAAATGTGTTTGTATCATGCCTAATTAGTGTGTATGTGCGGCGCACCATTCGCAATGTTTTGATTTTAGGTTAAAAAATTTTATATTTCATAAAAAAAAATATGTTACGTGTTAAAACGTTACGTAAAAAATAAATTCAGTTTCTTCAAAGCTTAGCATTTTGCTTTTGTCAAATTCCCCGCCTCAATACCAACCTATGATCACAACAAACACACACATACTTGAATAACAAATTACAACACACTTATTCAAAATTGTGTATTATACTTCTTGTGCGTATATCCAAACTTGTGGTTCCATCTCTCAATTTCCGTACGAAATAGGGGTATTACTTGGAATTGATGTTACTTGGTGAGTAACTGTTTTGCAAACGCATGTTGAGTTTGATATGGATTTTCGTCCAGTAAAACTTGAAGTGATTCATCTTCAAATTGTTTTACTGGACCTGGGTGTGGATCGTCCTCAATCCTAAAATTGCCATCTCGAAATCTTGCAAACCACATTTTTACTGTTGAATTACTCACAGAATGTTCACTCAAAGTCGAATTAATCAATTCCATAGCTTGAGCAGCATTTTTTTCATTTGAAACAGTATAGTAAGTACGCAAGGACGTAAAGGTTGTTTATCGACAACCATCTCTTGAAATTGATGCAAACGGAACGACAGCTTGCAAATGACTGAAACTTATGTCATAAAAATAGAAATGACTAGGCTACATATATCCAAAATGGCGGGCGATTTGGATGCGTTCAAGTATATTTTAAGGCAACCAACTTTAGAGCCGAGTTTCTACTTGCACACCTAATAATTACTTAAACAATTGTAATGGTGTGGACTATTTTAATGAACTGGAAGGTTGTTATTGCGTGTGCTGAGAAGGAATTACTTTCAATACGATTGATTTTTGATGGTGTGTGCTTCTAATATAAATTTGAGGGTGATCATTACACGTATAGGATGGCAATTCGATCTATTATAAGCAATTTTTAGAGTCGAGGGCCTTTCTTATAAATTCTAGAGTGGTCATTACGGGTACAGAAACTGTAAGCTGTTCTAATAAATAAAAGAATAATTATTTAAATTAATTTAGGAAAAGTTGCAAATCAAACAATACCTAATCCCTACTCGTAATTGATGAGATGCGAGGATCGAGCATTGCGATAAAATTTAATAGGTCGAATTTATCGAAAAATAACATTATTTTAAGGGTTTCACTGCATATGGGTTGTTTTTGGGGTTAAACCATGCCAATACATTGCAATAAATTTTTTAAAAGTTGCGATACCATTCTGAATGCAACACCTTGAATGTAAGAAGAAATACAAAATTTTTAAAGTTAGTGGTCAGTGTGGTCATGATTAAGATAATTTCTGTAATTTGATTAAGACCAAATCAGTTAAGAATTTCAAATTTCTCAATATTTAATTAATAAATAATAAGTGATTGATTCGTCTGTTATATTTGTGTGGGTTATTCACACAGTTTACCTTTTAATGTTCAAACCGGTCTTTCGACTTCTTATCCCTTTGATGTACACAATATCGTTGTGATCTATATAATATCCTTTTAGACTAACATCCTTCACATAGGCATCTCTATTCACCAACCACCTTTATTTTCAAACTTAATTGGTATGTGATAGAACTAGTTGGGTTAATCATAAGGCCTAAATTCCGTATCAGTTACTACTGTTTTGTATGGTAAACTATTAGTGCCACTTAAAAACTGAGTGGAAATTTTCCAGTTCAGTTTATACCCCCATTTTTAATTTTGCACCCAATTGAAAACAATTTAATTGAATGTCGTTCAACCATATACATATGTATAAACATATATGGTTCAATATAGAGTAGTTTACGCGCGCATTCTGGACCAATTAATGATTTTGTCAATCAATTTTATTGGTACATTGTGATGTTGACGTAAGTCAACATAATTTTTTTATAAGACGTATTTTATGTACTCGTATAGTAAAAATGTATCGTCTTCTTTGTCTCGCCTCAATCAATACAATTTTTCTCGTATACATCTCTTATATGATGCTTAATCTTTCCATCTCGCTTCATTTCTTTCCAATCCCGTTCCCATATACAGCGCATATAGCTAAACTGCTGAATTTTTATATAAAAAGCTAGCGCAGTGCGATGAAAAGTTGTATTCCACATTCAGCTTTATGCAAGTTAATTTCGCGATCATAAAATTTTTATCCTTAGTTTCTAAGTATTACTTGAAAAAAGTTAAAAAAAAATTTATTATAAAGTGACAGTTCTTGTTAAAATAAAATAAAAGAAATTTAAAAAATAGTTTCGTTAACTAAATTATTTAGTGAAGCTTCAAAAATTAGTTTTGCAAATACGAGTAAGGTAAAGTTGGAAAAGATTTATCGATTTAATATTATTATTGTGTAAAAAATTTTGTGTTTTTCGTTTTTGGCTTGCACACTCAAACAGCAGTTACAATGTCAAATGAAAAGTGAAAATATTGATTTTTCGTCCCCCCAGTCTGTGCAAAGAAAAACGTTTTGGGTATTTATCAGCTTTGTGAATGCCGTGAGAAATGTTCCAAAAATAAATTTTACCGATCTGTGCCGATGGCTCTGTAGGAGGGCTAGTACCTCTACCCAATTAATTTAATTATTTTAATGGAGCATTTTGTGTGTATGTCATTGGCATGACTTCAATGATAAGAATGAATATTGTGTCGTCAGCCGATTAAAGTGATTCTGTTTACTTTGTACTTGTTTTGCGATCTGCTAAAAATAGAAAATACACATTTTTATTAGAAATTATCAGTTGAGTAGCACGAGATTTTGTATTGCTATTATTAATTGCCTTTGACGAAGCAATTTCAAGTTTCAACACAAAAATTAAATTTTGACGAAATTAAAGCGGCAATCTAATTTTATAGGTCACTAACTTATGTTGTTGACATCGCGTGCGATTGATTATACTCATGTGTACAGAATGTGGATAGGAAAATTTTTAAAATGAAGTTCAAAATACAGAAATTGAGTTGATTAATGTGTGTTGTGTCAAGGTCGAGTTACCAATTAAAGCCAAAAGCAAGATGAAAACATTCAATTTGGAAAGTTTTTACATTTTAAACTGTGTCTTATGCAATAAACAGTTCAATTTATGCAACTGCAGTAACAGTAAAATATTGTTTAAATGGTCAAAAGTAATGCATTTCCTAGATTAAATTATCAGCAGTAATTTTCCATGGACAGTTTATGTAACATACAAATCAAATACAGTTATTATTGTCTTTATGTCCACATTCAGTATCAATTTGATTAAAATTTCATTCATAAAATTGAAACAGATCTAACTCCAATTAGATTGTACGTCATGGAATATTTTTTGATTTAAATGCGAAACAATTAGTGTGTACTATAAATAAAATATTTTATATTTTAATATTTTTAATAGCTAAATTTATTTTCGTTTTCTTCTTTACATTGCAGTACAAAGAATGGCGCCTATTTTGGATAAATCCGTTCCATTTGCAAAAACCAATCATGCACAAGTATCGCAAAAAGTATCATCGACTGCCGCTTACTCCACTAAATACGCAACCAACGCTCGTGAGGATCGATTATCATCAAAGGATTTCATCGCTTTAGAGGATAAACACGGGGCCCATAATTATCATCCACTACCGGTGGTTATTGCAAAAGGTGAAGGATGTAATGTATGGGATGTTGAAGGAAAAATGTATTACGATTTTCTATCGGGATATTCATCTGTAAATCAAGGGCATTGCCATCCGCGCATCATTGCAAGTTTGGTTGAGCAGGCCAAAATATTAACGCTTACCTCGCGCGCGTTTTACTCAAACCAATTAGGTGTGTATGAGAAATACATAACCGATTTGTTCAATTATGATAAAGTTTGCCCAATGAATACTGGCGTTGAGGCTGGTGAGACTGCAATTAAGGTGGCTCGTCGATGGGGTTATGAAGTTAAGAAAATTCCAGAAAATCAAGCTAAAGTAATTTTCGTCGATGGTAATTTTTGGGGACGTACATTATCGGCTGTTTCATCATCGACGGATCCAGCCAGTTTCACAAACTATGGACCATTTATGCCAGGATTTTACACAATCCCATATAATAATTTGCCAGCTTTGGAGGAACGACTAAAGGATCCAACTGTTTGCGCCTTTATGGTTGAACCAATTCAAGGAGAAGCCGGTATTGTTATCCCGGACGAGGGTTATTTAAAAGAAGTACGTCGCCTATGCACACAATATAATGTATTGTGGATTGCTGATGAAGTTCAAACTGGTTTGGGACGTACCGGAAAACTATTAGCCGTCGACCATGAAAACGTTCGCCCAGATATTTTAGTTTTGGGCAAAGCACTATCCGGTGGTACAATCCCCGTTTCAGCTGTATTAGCAAATAACGATGTCATGGGAGTTATTACACCAGGAACTCATGGTTCCACATATGGCGGTAACCCATTAGGATGCGCTGTTGCTGTGGAGGCATTAAAAGTAATGGTCGAAGAAAAGTTGGCTGAAAATGCTGAGAAAATGGGAAAAATATTCAGAGGCGAATTAAACAAATTGATGAAGACAACAAAAGTATTTAAAACAATTCGTGGTAGAGGATTATTGAATGCGATTGTTATCAGTGAGGGTGAGTTCAAAATTATCTCGTTAATTATTTGCAATACATTACAATTTTATTTTTACTGATCTTTAGAAATAAATCCATGGGAATTCTGTCTACGGTTACGCGACAACGGTATTATTACGAAGAATGTACACGGACCAATCATTCGCTTGGCATGTCCATTGGTCATAAACGAAGCCCAATTAATGGAATGTATTAAAATATTTAAGAAGACTGTTGAATCTTATAATATGTAAATAATAATAATAATTTATTATTTATTTATTGAGCCTTGATATTATTGATTAGCTATAATTAATAATTTTAAATAAGGATTAAACTGAATTTCATAAATATAATTTTTTTTAGCTTTTATTTTTTAAAAATAAGTAATTTTTTTTATTATTAGTTACATTGTTTTTTTATAATACGCTATATCAAAAATATTTATGTATTAAATTATATATTATTAAAATTTGTTAAAAGTTAAAAGATTATGTTGTTTTGCATCTAGAGTTAACTAATCGACTAAAGGATTATCTAACACTTTAATAGCAGCAAAGAAAGTGACGTACACACTCTACTAAAATAATCGTAGTTTTTCCTGATTATTTCTAATATCACTGGTTAATGGAAATTAGTCGAATCAGATTAAACAGATTTGACATAGAAAGTTGATCTCGAAATGTGTGGAGTGGATACGGTCTTGTATACCCACTCCCATCAATTAAAAAACCATCAAGATGTTTACCGACGGAAATATCTAAACTTCTAAGAATTTCTGTAGAATTGTAAGCAGAAGAAAATTTAGAGAAAAATCTATAAACGAAAAATTTTGAGAATCAATCATTTACTCTGACCACAATTGTGACTTTGAATATTAGGAACGCATTTATTAAAGCATGGTACTTCGCTAGGCTAAGATGGATGGAAATAGACTTCTAAAATGATTATGGAATGAAATTCTGAAATATAGGTCTAAACTAATCTACTTATCATTCGATTTATCCTAATATCAACGGAGTACGAGATCGCAAAGTAGTTTTAAAAATATTTCGTGATGAAGAGCGTCACTTAAAAACAAAATAAGTATCCCATTCTGGATTCAGGTATAGATTGGATACGCCCAGTTGGCGGTATTCCAGAACTTAAAGAATTAATTAACATGATGCGTGATCTAGTATTTAGTTTACCATGCCGACTAGTTCATCATGCCGAGCTATCGAGTCTATGTCACTCTGCTAGCGTTATAACGCGTGCTGCTGGTCTGTTCGTTGGTTGTTCACAATGTAAGTACCATTGCCTCCTTTCAATTTCAGATATACTGTGTTTCCAAGGTGGAAACTAATACCAGATTCTTGAATCTCAAGTAGAACATGGTAGGGGCGTGTAGCATGAAGAGAAAATATGCACGACTTTCTTACTCGACGGCTTCCCTTTAGCAGATTGAGGAAAAATTATACTTAATACCAAAATGCGAGGCTTACCACAGTTTATATCTCCGCTTACTGTACGTAATCGAGTGGCTCGTGTTGCTCTTAAGGTGGGTCCACATATACAAAAATGTGTACCGAAAGTGTTCGGCGTAAATATTTTCACCGTAAATTAGGAAGTGTGGACGTGTGCGGCGCACGAAATCGACATAAAAATGTATGCCACTTTCAACTCACACGATCCAACACTTGTCGGTTTTTTGACAAACATCAAAGGAATTTGCGCCGCATTATGCTCTAGTGTGGACGCTTTTTGTGTTTTCGATATTCAACAAATATAAATTTTTATCAAATTGTTAAATTTGTTCAACTTTTTTGAATATTGGTATTAAATAAAGCTATATGTCCGAATTTATCAGGAAAAAGTGTGCTGTTTTTATAGTTTCCCATCGAACGCGTTCGGCACAAATTTTTGTATATGTGGGTCCACCTTAAAAAGAGCTTTCAAAATCCTTCACTATTCGGTAATGCGTTTTCGAGTAACAGTAGATGTTTGTCCACGATTGGTATTCTATTTTACACCTACCTGGTGACATCATTTCCTGGGTATGCATCCGATGGACAAATCCTGCATATTGATTGATTGATTTGGAATGCACGATTAAGTTCTTAGACAAGATCTCCCGGGAGACGCCGGGCCCACCGTACACTCCTTTTACATATAACAAAACCGAGGGATTAGACAGGTTAATTGGATGGGACTGAATCAGCCCGGTTACAGACACCTAGAAATAGCCGATAAGGTAGGCAATGGTAAGGATAGGAAAGGTTTTTTTTTTGGCAGAGCGACCCGGTTACAAGAACCTTGATCGTACAACACAAGACAATACAAGGGATAAAAGTTTTAATGACCATCAACAATTGCTTCTTGGAAACAGCACCTAAAATAAACCTACATTAAAAATTCTATTATTCATCTGCCTCTAAAGCTGAAATGTAAATTCATCATTAATTAAATAGGATTAATAAATTTTGATTTGATTTGAATGCACAACCAACAGTAGATGTGACAGACCTGGCCCGGTTGCAGACTCTTTCAAATTGTGTCAGCTTCCTTTTGAACCGCATCTGAAATTAATTATTATTTTGAAATACTTTAGTTAAGTATAGCCATCAAAACCGCTTCCAGAATGCTTAGCTCCTGGAGTCAATATATTGTTAGAATTTGAATTATTTGCTGGTGCTATTGGATCCGGAATTCTTTCCCTAACAGCCAATATTTAATTTAAATTTTATTATTATAAACCAGTTTTAAACACTAACACCCGGAGTATCCGTATCTAACCAGCACCACTCTTAAAATAGATTCACTGCTTTACCAAGAATAATCCGATGGACAAATCCTGCATATGTATGTTTTTACATATGTAGATTATACATTTCAGAACTCCTTCCAAAAAATCATTGTGACATCCCTCTCTGACTTCTGCATTACGACTTTGTCCATATATTAGTCATTTGGGAATTACTGATTTAAAATGTTCCCTCATAAACCTCATTCTTTTGAAAAATTCCCTTTCAACTTTGTAAATTATGTGAAAGACCCCTGAACTTGTAATCTGGAACAAACATAAGCCATCGCAAGTCTTAAAACTTTATAACGCTATACCTTCTTTATAAAAATCAGAACAGAGCCGGTTGAAGATGGTATATTATATAGAGGGTTACCGTTTATAAATCGGGATAGGTAACCCTAGTGCTGCCATCTCGTAACTGATCTCTCAGTACTGATGTACTTCGAAGCAAATGGTCGGCTATTTTTTCGCAAAAACTGTACATGTTGCAACCGTATTATTGGTGCAACGATCAATTCTGAATGGTACACATCCATTTGTTTGCCAGAAGTCTTCGGCGTAATAAGAAAAACCAACCGCCGACGACGGATCATTCTCCACCACGACAAAGTGAGCTGAAACAAATGCATATTTGAGCGGTCAAAACATCGAATTAATGGGTCATCCGCCGTATGGTAATGAATTGGCGTCCACTGACTTCTCTTTATTCCTGTAAACCATAAACAAATTGCGATGCCAACGATTTTCGGCAGCTGAAGAAACGATAGATGCGTTCAAAATGTATGTTTTGGAGGTACCGCAATCGGAGTGTAAAAATTGCTTCGAAAATTGGTTCAAACGCTTGCAAAAGTGTGTTGACCAGCATGAAGAATATTTTAAAAATAATAAAGCCATTTTTGATACGGAAGTTTGACGAGGCATTGACGGTTTTAATACGAGTATGGAGACTGTTACGAATTTTGATTTGAAACACTCATCACAAACCTTATTTACCAACACCTTTAAATTCTGCAACAAATTCAATATTTCGCTATTTATCATTCTGTATCACTATTCACCATTTCACTTATACTGTTCACTTTTACTTAATATTACTGTTCACTTTTTGACTGCATGACAATTCGCACTCTTATACTCGAATACTTGTCCGTCCGCTCGAAATTATTCCATTTACGAGTATTGTATCTGTCGATGTATGCATGTTGTAATTGTAAATAACTTTCATGTAGCTGTAATCGGGAACATCCCACATCAGCAATCGACGGTCGTCAGTATTTTCCATGATTACTAGCATCGTCGATTTCAATTAATTTCATTATTTCCATATTCCACTCCACATAGAATGATACTCTAAACTCCAATTCCCAATCACTAGTTTTGGAATACTTGTTGCGCCAACATCGAAGTACGAGTATGTTAAGAATAGTAATCACTCAATAAAATTATGGATTCCGACTCGGCTCGAACATTTAGAAATCATCACGCTTCCAATATCTAAAACGTTACTTGCAATCAAAAACCTAAACATCAAAATAAAAGTGATTTTTTCCATTCATTTTACAATTGTAAAATACAAATAAATTCTAACGACCAACAAAAGTTATGATGCTGCCGTATTAAAATTGAAGAAACGTCAAAATATCACAAATAATATTGTTATGCGGGCATTGCATGTATCGTCACTTAATAAGTCCCGAGGCAAACGTCTGAAAACATTTTTCAGTTCAAATCTCTTTCCCTGAACCATTTTTTGAGGTATGCAAACGGGTAGTAGTCGCTGCGGACCTAATCTGAAGAATACGATTAATGGAGAAGCAATTTGAACTTCAATTCGTGCAATTTTGCCATCGTAGCAACAATTTGCACTGTGTGTATACGGCGTATACGGAGAGTCTAAATGTTGTTCGTGTGTCGATGAAACTTCATACTTAACCTTCTTCCATAAATTGGGAGATCCCAGTGATGTTGGGCCGAATCTATTCAACTGGAACAGCCTCCACACGAGCTTCTTCGTTTTTTGCAAATATTTTGAAAAGTTTATAGCATTTATGAAAGAAAGCTTAAAACCAAAATTTGTAAATTAAATTTTAAACAAAATTAGTTCAGATCATTTTCTAAATTTGTCCGGAAATGATGAGTTTTGATAAAAAAATTTAATTTCACCAAAATTCGGTATCTCTAAAGTCCTGGCGGATGTACTATTCGGAATCAAACTTTCTACTTAAGCATTTTCCATTATTTGAAAGATCGTTGCAAAATTTATTGGAAATCTGTACACCGGAAGTGACAGTGGCTTCCAAAGTAGCTTTTCCAATTTTTGCAAAGATATTGAAAAGTTTAGAATTTCCAAATCCGACAAAGAATTAAAATATTCAAATAAATTTAAAGATTAAATTTTCAACCAACAAGGGTTAACTGAAATAGAAATCAAGTGAGATGTTTTTGAGATCTGTGTATACATTCGTGGTAAAAAAGTGGGGCCACAACATATTCACCCCTCCGTTTTTTCTTTTGCATTTGGGTATGTTTTTCGCAATCTCTTCCTTCAAACGCACCAATAACGACTTGTATTATTCGCTGTTGAAGGTCTTTCTTGTCTCAAGATAGTCGACTAATAAAATAACTTGCGCATCGCAAAATACGGAGGCCAAAACCTTACTTGCTGAGATTTGCGTTTTTGGTTACTTTTGACGGCTAACTGACGTTTCCATTCCGGACTGTAGTGGTGTATCCATGTTTCGTCCATTATCACATATCGACGCAAAAAACCGATTATTACGGCTAAACAGCTCCAAACAGCGTTCTCGATCATCGACGTATTGCTGCTCACTGTGTTAACTACATTTTCAAGTTTGGTTGTTGCTTCCAATATATATTTTTCAACTGCTAGGATAACTATATCGTCTGAAAATGTTGGTACTTTAGTATCTTGAGTGTACGACAAATGTCTTTATATATGTTCAAGCACTCTACCTTGTGGAATACCTGCTGATAGTCTATTTAGTTCAGAGAATTCTTTTTCTAATTTGACTCTCTCGATGCAGTTTAAATTTAAGCCCTTGATGTCAAACTTTGTGAGAAGCTTGAGCTACATTTAAGAAAATACCGGAACATATTTTCTTATTACAAGCGCAACTTCAATGATATCCGTTATTCTGTGGACTAATTCAACAGTAGAGTGGTTTTCTCTAATCCCAAATTGGTGTGGTGGAATTAAACATTTTTCTTCTATTAAAGGTTTGCGTTTTTTGAGCAGCAGTTTTTAAATATGTTTGATATGACTGGAAGTATTGATATCGGTCTATACATTTTTTATCGTTTGTTGGTTTACCTGGTTATAGGAGTCAGAATTAATTAAGCCACCTTCCATTGACTTGGAACATATTTCAGTCTGAAGGTTGCATTGATTATTTCAACTATTTTCCAAGAGGCAGCAAATAGGGAAAATTCCTGCTTGTCGGATTTAGTCAAGGATTCGTCATAGTTTTTGATAAGTGACACATACATTTTGCCAGTTTTTACATTTTGCATTCGGCTAAATATGTTTTCTCCCGCGTTGTATTTACCGACACATTAAAGCCGATTAAAGCCATGACAATTCTCGCATTGACATATTAACCTAATGTTCTTTTTCAGTGGTTCTATTATAACCTTCGTATTGAGAATTGTTTGGTTATTAAAAATATTTTCAATTTCAATTTTGTGCTGTTGAGTCACGTTGAATAGCTGGAGCTCTCGTTTAATAATCTCTTTATTGTTTGATCTGTTGTTTTCATTTAAGGATATTTATTGCTTCTTCAATTAGCAAACTTTAATCTTGAGGTTTTGTATTACTCCCCCCTTCCTACAAATGGGATGAAGACCTCGGTTATATATACTACTCTTTATATTACTTTTCACTGAGCTTTGTGGCACGTTATGCATCGGGACTAAAGATATTCCTAACATTATAGTTTAGTGCCACTACCCTATAGTCGTTTGTGGACACCGATTTCAATTGGGCTTGAATATTTGTGAACTCCGTTATGCCAATCACATTAGTTGGCGGTGGTACATTGGTCTTCAATACAACCTTACGTTGTTCATTTTGATGTTGTTGAAAATTTTAGTTTCGACGAAATTTTAATTCCAGTTAATAGTAAGCTATAATCAAATACTCTACAATGTTTGGAGAACACAACGGCCATAGCTTTTGCCGAGTACGCCGCACATAAATGAACGTCTAAATTTATTAAATTTTTAAATTCGGATTGCAGTGGAAACACTCCAAACACTCCAAGATTTTGGCTCTCTCAACCGTATGTTATCCTGACGTACTCGTATATGGTATAATGACATATACCTAGTAAATTTATCTGAAAACTCATGTTTTTCCTACAAAATCTAAGAATTTAAAGAATAATTTGACATTGCTACATGACATACAAGCGATTCCTATATGCAATATTCGGATATTTAACAAAATATGCAAAAATAATACTTTGTGGTGATATTAAGGACGGCAGTAAAATCAATGAAATCTAGCCCAAGGAAATCAATTTAAAAATTCCTTCAATAATATTATTTATTAGTGTAGCTTGCAAACTAATCAAACCTATTTATAGGGATGCACAAACAGCTCATTAGACTCGCTACGAAGATTATTGATTATATTTTTACTCTTAACGGAATATACTCTATCTAAAAACTTCAAATAACCTGATTAAGTGATCTTGATCTTAAATAAAATGATGAATGTAATAATTTCTAAATATCATACTAACAAGCAACAAGATAAGAGGCATATAAGGAAGGTATTTGGTAAAAGATACTAATATTTGAATTAGTTCACGTCAATCGGAACAACTCTACACAGTGCGGCAACACGATGCGTTTTTCTTAAAAACAAAAAAAAAACAGAATTTGGCTTTAGACAGAAAATAAACGGCTTAGCAAATGTAGGGAATTTAACAAACACCTTTTTACTTTTAACACTATGCGCCGTTGGTACTTGGAGTATCTACTGATTCTAGAATCAGTAGATACTCCTGATGATGACCTAACAAGTCGAAATTAATCGAATAACTTTTTTTAAACATTTTGAAAAAAAAAAAGAAAAAAAGTTGTTTGCGAAATAATAAACAAGTGTTTTAATGTGTTTATTAAGTGTAAACACCTTTTTACATTTTATTATTCCTAACCGTTTCGCTCAAGCACCCAATATAAAGTTTAGAATTCAGTTCAAAGTGAAATTTACTTTTAATGGGGCCTCCAAAAATCTATTTATTTTCGCGTGAACTAGAAATTAAATTTTGTTTGGAGAATTTTGAATTTTAACGTATAAATATGACGTATTAAAATGATTTTATTTAAAATTTATAAATGATTGCCAAACACAGGCAAATGTTAAAATTTCACGTGAAAATAATACGCCGAGACATTACTTTCACATGAAAATAATTTGGAGAGTTTATGCGCTCCATCTTTGATATAATGAGCACACTTCGCTTTTTCGATGGTGAACTGAGTACTAGCATGGAGGAATAAATATATGAGAATCCATGTAGTACAAAATTTATAAGCCAATTTCTCTTCCGAGGTTAATCTTATTTTATAGTTTAGACAGCGGCACACTACACTTTAACAAATATTAGCTCAATCGCATTCAATCGCACTTTAATAATTGTACGTTAGTAACTATTAATAATTTTAGTTTCACTTAACGGTAACGACACTTCAATAAAACTGCTCAACAAGTTACCCGCACTGTTTTATTATCACTGGTATCACTATACACAATACTTTTCACACGCCGAGTAATTATAGGGGCGAAAATTTGAACAAAAATGAATTTGAACACCACTCAAGTTTTACAAAATTGATTATCTTTTATTTACGTTTAAATATACGATTAGTTATTATTACAACGTTTTACGCTGTTCCCTGTTTTACTTAAACTGCCTTCCAGAAAAATGCACACAGAAAAGTGCACATCATATTCACTTCACTTCAATAATAAAAACTTCAACTAAGTTACGTATAAATATTGAATCAACATTCAAACGCGGGATTATCCAAGATTTCAACCAAATTACGTGTGTACATATTTGATCAACATTTAGACGCAGCATTGTTGATTTCATGTTGAACTAAATTATATGTTTACGTTGTATATGTGAAGGTGACTTTAAACATTTGCATGGTGGTTAATTACTTATATAGTTCAATGTTTTTATGTAAGTTAAGAATATTAAAAAACTCAACAAATAAATAAAGGTAAATATTATAGTAATACCATATGATACTTAAATAAATTAATTCTATTTGCGATGTTTAATTACGAGGGCGGATTGAAAATGAAGCTACCAAAGTAGGAAAACAAAATTTTTTTTTGCCAAAAACCATTTATTTCTCAACATAGTCTCCATTTAGTTCGACACACTTAGTAAGACGATATTCCAACTTGTTTATACCATCTGAATAATACGATTTCGGGAACCCCTCAAAATACGTTTCCACCCATTGTGTCGATTGATTTTTGGTTTCAGGTGTGTAGTGGTGGACCCACTTTTCATCAACAGTCGACGCCAAAAATCAACAGGATTACGCTTTATCATGTCCAAACACCGCTGTGAAGTGGTCTGTCGAACTCGTTTTTGTTCGGCACTGAGCAAACGCGGCACCCATCTTGCCGATAGCTTTTTCATATGCAAATGTTCATGCAAAATGTTGAACACACGTTCATATGATATGCTTACCATTTCAACAATCTCACGCAACTTGACTCGGCGATCATTCATAACGATATCGAGGATTTTTTTGATATTTTCTTCAGTAACCACCTCTTTTGGCCTTCCTGTTGATGGTATTGTTGCAGTGCTTCTTCGGCCGCGTTTAATTTCAGCAATCCAATATTTTACCATGTAACCTGACGGAGCAGACTCACCGTAATGTTTATCGAGCTTTTCTTTTGTCTCTTTCGCCGTTTTCCCTTTCAAATAATAGTGTTTAATCATTGCACGAAATTCGTTTTTTTTCCATTTGTCAAGAAACACAAAAGTTGCTTACTTCAAACGACTACAACAAATAAACTAATCGATGAATTTGGGTGAAATTTTAACAGCTGCCGTTTGACAGATCGCAATTTCTAAAAAACAAAAATTTTTGTGTTTGTGCTGCCATCTAGCGCTAGGTAGTTTCATTTTCAATCCGCCCTCGTATGTTTCTCGTTTTAGGTTTGGAGAAACTATTGCATTTTCAACATACTCCGCACCTTGAAAGAACATCTTTCAATTAATTGGAAGTTTGGCCAGTTTATGGATAGGACGTTTGAATATACCATGAGCAGATTTAATTGTGACTACACGTACTAAACCATCGGTCCCGGGATGTACTTCACTGGCTACATACCATTTGGTTGGTGGTAAATCCTGCTCTATTACTACCACCAGATCTCCGGGTTTAAAATTGACTTCAACTGAATGCCACTTACGACTTACGAGTACGCTGCAAGGAATTAAGATAATCAGTTGAGAACATCTTCCAAAATTTCTGAGTGGGTTGTTGAATTATCTGCCATTTGTCTAATCGTTGTAAATTATCGTAAATTGTAAATTATCGTTATGTTAATCGCTTCTAGGTTTGGTTCAGGAATGGCCATCAATGATTCTCCGATTAAAAAATGACCTGGAGTCAAGTAATTTAAATTCGTTACATCGTCGGATTCGCCACACAATGGTCTAGAATTAAGCAATGCATTTACGAATCTGAGACTTCGTAGATTTTATTCCGGCTTCGTATAAACCACCCATATGGCTTGCGGTTGGACCATGAATCTCCATTTTTATTTATTTTTTATTTTATTTTATTTTATTATTCATTCTCATACGATAACAACGGCGGATTATCCAGTGAATTTAATGTTCCTTTAAGGATAATCCAAGTTGTTATACATCAATATACAAAAGTTACAAAATTTACATTTACAATTAAAGATAACGGAAATTTAGTTCCAAAATAATAAAATATTCGATTTAAAATAATTGAGTGTAATGAGTTAGTAAGTGACTGATTACTTTATCGCTGACATACCTGTGACTAGCTCCAAATGCACAGCTTTGCTAGCCATGCATACAAATAGTGCTGTATATGCCTTCTGGATTTTTGCGTTCCGCACTTGGTATGTTTTTAACGATATTGGCCCTGCATAATCCACTCCAACGGCTTCAAATGCACGTTTAGGGGTCACAACTCTGGCTGGTGGTAAGCTGCCCATTAGTTGCTTGGATGCCTTTGCTTTGAATTTGAAGCAAGTTATACACTTATGGATACATCTCTTGACGTGGTTTCTACAATGTAAGATCCAATAACGTTGCCTGGGGTGAAATAGCATGATCGAGATGTCACCATGCAATGTGTATCGATGTACATCAGCAATCAATAACATTGTGATGTAATGGCCTCCGGGTAGAATGATTGGATGCTTTCGGTCATGTGGAATGTCAGCGCTTTGCAATCTCCCTCCAACTCTTAGGATTTGATGGTCGTCTAGGTAAGGGTGCAGCGATGCGAGTTTACTTTGGGGCGACACTTCTTCCTTGGCCGTTAATTGTTTGATTTCTGCGTTAAATGAGAACTGTTGTGCTATTTTACACAACTGAAAATTGGCTTCCTTCATTTCAATGGCAGTGATGCATGCTCTTTGACTTGATTTTGCACATTTGACCTTTTTCTTGCATCCGTGAATGAACCTAAGAAGAAAAACAAAAACTCTTAACAATTTGTGCCAAGACGAGAATTTTATGATAATGGCGGAGAGATGGCCTTGCGTTGTGACTCGTGCCGCAAGTGATTGGGTTAATTTTTTCTCAACCCTAACTTCAGCGCATTCGTACGTAGTTTTTGGGTTGGGCCAAGTATCCTCAGCTGATTTTACAAACTCTGGATCGTTCCACCAAATATCGGTGAACGGATGAACTCCTCGTGATGCATGATCGGCTGGATTCTCTCTTGAACTAACATGCCGTCACTTGCACTGTGGTAGGATCGTGAGTATTTGTGATGTTCGATTACTCACGAATGGTTTCCATTTTCGTGGACTCGTTGTTAACTAGTATAAGACAACGGTTGAATCGGTCCATGCGAACACTTCAACTTGTGTTACACACATTGCTTCTATGATAGTTTTCATGAGTTTGACCAAGAGCAGGGCTCCGCTTAATTCGAGACGCGGCACAGATAGTTGTTTGATAGGAACAACCTTGGTTTTAGCCGCAATTAAACGAGTATGGTACTTCCGGTTGTCACCTTTCGTTCGAAAATAAACTGCGGCCGCATAAGTTTTCTCGGACACGTCGGCTAATTGATTACGGGCTCTTCTGAAATCCGTCCATTACTTTGCATTATGTAGAGGTAGCTCATAGATTTATAGATTTAGATTCATTGATAGATTGACATAACAATTTTAGTAGAGGAAAAGCACATATGGAAGCATAATAAATGAACACCCATTCCATTAGGCTCATCGCCCCAGTTGAGTTTCAACAGCCATAGACTTTGGAATAAAATTTTGATGATTATAATGGAAGGTGCCAATAATCCAAGGGGATCGAATAATCTTGCAGACTCCGACAATAATTCTCGCTTTGTTGCTGTATTGCTCTTTGGTAGGTTGATTTGGTTTAATTGGTTCCCACATTAGTCCTAGCATTTTAATACAATTTTGTTCATCGATGAGAATTCGATGAGAATTCGTTCATCGACGAGAATTAGACTTCCATTTCTTGAAGCCGCCTTGTTTCATCAGACCAATCAACTGATCTCGACACTCCATAGCTTCTGATAATTCGTTGGCCCCTAACATCACATCATCGACGTAAAAATCGATGACAACACTCGCTGCCGCTTTCGGGTATTGTTTACGGTAATCATTGGCCAACTGTTTTAGTGATCGGATAGCTTGATATGGTTAAGACGCTAGACCATATGTGACGGATTGTAACGCGTAATGCTGTATTGCTTCTTCCTTGAAATTTCGCCATACTATTGTTTGATAATTTTGATCATCGGCTGCTACGAGAATTTGGCGGTACATCTTTTCGATGTCCGCTGCGAAAGCTATTGAGTTTTTACGAAATGTAAGAACGTTTGAAAAAAGTGTATGTTGTATAGTAGGTCCTATTAATAAGTTGTCGTTGAGTGATACCCCTGCGCTTGTTTTCGACGAGCCGTCAAATACCACACGAAGTTTAATTTTCTACTGAGAAATTTTCATCACTGCATGATGAGGAAGATAGTAAATTTTATGATCATCTTTTGATACTTCAGATTTCAGTATGGGCTTCATATGATTCAACTGAATGTAATCATTCATAAACTGTAAGTACTGCCGCTGTTTTAGTTCCGGGTTGGTTTCAAATTTCCGCTCCACTGCCATCAAACGTGATCGCAGAAAGGTAATGATCTGTCGAGTGGTCAAGAGTCAGGCTTAAAGGGTATGTGTACCACATACTTTCCTCGTCTGAAAGTATGTTTGTCGATATTAGTTCTGCTCCTTCCTAAAACCTTTGCATTAAAACATCAATATCAGTGGTTGCCATATTTCAAGTGATCAGGTTGAGTGTTGGATGGATTTTAATCGTTCCACAAATAAACCAACCGAATATCGTGTTTTGCGCTATCACTCGGTTATTTTATTTTATTGTTTCCGGCAAGCGTACTTCAAAAAATTCACCTGCTCCCAATATTACATCAATTGCAGAAGAGGTATGAAAGTTCGGATCAGCTAATGTCAGATTTCAGATCACTAACTTCGTATTCTGGAGTAAGTTGGGTTAATTTTGATAGAACTAGAGCTTCGCACTCTAATTTCTTTTTAATTGGAAGTCTAGACGTTATGTATAACTGAATGCTGCCTCGGGTATATCCAGCTCCAGCTGGTGCAATACCAGTGATTGGTATTTTGGCATGTCTTCGTGGTATTTGTAACCTTTGAGCTAAAGTCTCAGTTATTATAGTGACCTGAGAACCTGAACCAAGTAAGGCTCGACAGGGATATGAGTATCCGTGTTTATTTTGAATTAAAATGATTGCGGTAGGCAACAATGATGATTGTCTGCTTGCTGAGTTTCTAGACTGGCTGAGTGACTAGAGAACTTGAAGCTTGCTGTAATTGCTTTCCTTGAAGTGGATTGATTGATTCGGGGGCTTGACAAACGGCTAATGGTTTAACTACAGCATCGATTGATAGGGGATTCGGTAAAGTATTATTAGAACTGGTTGTAATGTTTGTAAGTGCTGGATTAACGAGACTGGTTGATGGTTGGATTAAGCTGGATGGCACTGGATTATTGCAAGAAGTACAACATGATGTTAATGGTTTATCGTTCGAATTCTTTTGTGAGATTGCACTCAAATGGAGCAGGATGTGATGTTTTAAAGAACATTTATGGCATCGTTGTGGTGAAAAACATCGACTGGATGAATGTTCGGGATTGAAACAATTGAAACATAACGACTTTTCTGCTACAAAATCACGTCTCGGCTGAATATCCATTGCATTTTATACATTTGAGTGTTACTCTTGTCGATACGGTATGAGTTCTCAATTTAGTGGTTGTTTTTAACAAATTATTTTTGTCCATTGTAATCTTCGGCTGTGACATCTCCAGCGAGTCACATCGCCTTGTGAGAAACTCCTTTCCTATGGTATGTTCAGCCCATATTCTTCTTGTCTCAAAATCGCTTATACGGTAGTACTCGATTCATCGTATTTCCTTTCAACGTCATAGAATTGGCTTGATAATCATTCGCACAGGTTATTAGAGACACTTCCACTAATTCCAAGACATATGACAAGTGCTTATTTATTACCGTTAATAATGAATAAAAGTTTGGATTTAGTTGTGCTGGAGTTTTACTACCTCACGTCTAGTGGCTAGCTACAAGCTATTAACTGACCGGTTTTATTCTTCACAAACCACTATTTTTTCATTGTTTTTATTTCTGAAAATTGTTTTGCTAATGAACGTTCTTCAACTGCTTCTGTATTTTCTATTAACATTTACAATTATTACCAATATTAAAATTAATTATAGCGAGAGTATCAACTAACACATTCTCACGACAAAAGTTAAGACAAATTTAGGACATACTTCACACCCGTACACAGGGATCCCTATCTTAATCTATGTCATCCCAGGATATATTTTTTACCTGTTGTAAGATGATCTTAAATAAGAACGACTAGGCATCTTATTATTCTTATTATTATTATAATTTATGTCTCAATTCCAAAACACCTACATACGGGTATGTGAACTAATATGAAATAACCTCCTTCATTTTAATCTACGAGTAATTAATTTTCATTAATTTTCCGTTACACCAACAAAAAAATTTAAAATATGTAAATTTATTTAAAATTCTATGAAGGGAAAAAACGTCAAACATTTAATCGACAAAATAATTAAATTATATAAAAACAACAATAAACACAAAAATTACCTTAAAGATGGTTTTTCCTTTTTTAGTGATTTGATAAAAATATTTTCTCGGAAACGCAAAGCAAAAATTATTTATTAAATTAAAATGTTAATAATAGGCAAAATAATGATATAAATATAATTAAGTTTTCTCCCCCAATATTTTAAAAGCATTTTGTAAGGATTAGAATTTTTAATTTTTATATAAAAGACTAATAAGCGTGTTTTACTGTGTGGAGACAGAGACTAACAAATTTACATAACGTTCAGGAATATTTCTGTTGAGTTTGTTGTACAATGTACATCACTCTGAGTGATTTCATTTTTTTGCAGCTTTATTAATTAATGGATTATAATTAAATGTTTAAAAAAATAATGTATAAATAAAATTTGCTGAAAATATTTATCTCTGTCACACTTTTCCGGCCTAAGGAAGATAACACATTTTCTATTTTTACAAGCTTTAATGGATTTTTATGCTTTGCTTAATCTTTGCACACAAAACAGCTATTCTTCAAGAAGATGAAATATGTGTTTGTTGTAATATTTTCGGTTTGGTTAAATTTATAGTCTAATTAGTAATGTACGGCTGTGGTTGGATAAATTATTCTAGCCTTATCGTTGATGAGTTGACATGTTTACTATCCACCCGCATGTTCGCATACTGACGGGAATATGAGACTTATAAAATTTTGAACAAAGTACATTTTTGAAAAGGATCACCCATCATTGTGCACTATCTCATTTTTCAGCCGGGACCATGCCAGCCGACACCGAACCAGCAATGCCACTGATGCCAGGCTTAAACCATAAAAAACTAAGCTTAGCCATCGAGTACAACGTATATTTGTGGTTTCACTATAGGAATCATAACAACCACTTCAATGCCTACCGGAACCAGCAAACACCGGACGGGATCATATTCGAGCGCGATAAGTTTTCAGCCGGATGCATAACAAAGTCAGCCGGAACCATGAAGGAGATTAAATCTTATATGGTGCACAACTATCCAAAATATTTTCTCATTGTGCAAGCGCCAATTGGTTCCAGCCGGTATTGTATTTTGGAATTTTAGATAGTGCACTAGAACAGATCGTGCTTATTGGGCAATGGCCGGATAATTCCCACTGAGCCATAGTCGATTTGGTTTCGGTTGAAAAATCGTGCTACTTGTGCCATAGTTGGAAAGGTTACGGTTGATATGATTCTGGGTGGAATGACAGACACAAAAATTTGCATCTTGTAATATATTATCACGTTAATGCAGGTTATATAACCATCTGCGAGATTACCAATATGGTAATGCTGCGAGCCTACATTCTATGTCAACGACTAACTTAGTTTCTTAGTCAACGACTAAATTGGAAGGGGAGGAGTGATATACTTCTATCTGATTATAGATGTATATCTCGATATGAATCGATAGAAAATTAACCGATTGGGAGTTGTACTCAGTTTCTTTACATAATCGGCCTTAGGAAAGCGAGCACGATTTTGTTGGAGCGAATATCGAATCAATAAAGCACGATGGTTGATTTCGTATAATACAGCTTTTTATTGAGTGTGGTTAGCTATCTGTGGCGTGTTGCTGCTCGAATCGAGACTGAAGTGATTACCGGTATTGTAAGGTGCTATATTTAAATAGGTTAGAAATTAAATAGGTATTTTATTAAATAGGTTAGAATGCCCTCAATAGGCGTCACGTCTGATCGATGTGGAGATGTCTTGTATTGTCTGGAATGTTCCCGCCATCATGCTGGATCTGTCCCCACTAGCGGTGGTCGGTCTATGCATACATTTGAACTTGTGACTTCACGAGGAATATGCTGATACAAAGCTCTCAACATGGCAAGGAGATAGTCTTCAGTGGTGCAACCATTGTCATCGAAGTAAGAAGCCAGATTCAACTGCCAAAGTTGCAGTACTATTTAGTACGATTGTATGTGGAACAGCGGTATTCCACAATATGACAAGTACCCAGAACTGCTGGAACATGATATCGCCAAAATCATTTAAGTAGGAGATAGCTAGCCTAGATGATCAAATCTTCAATGACTGCGAGAGTATTGTTCGTTTGGTTGGTGCGCAATATCCAATATCGAGCTAATGTAAAATCCTAAATAATCGGTCGTGCGAGACCAATGCAGTATAAGACTTTTATTGACTCGTTCCAAATTAGCTCAGGTTGACGAGGATCTATTGCCTCTGGATTACGATTAATTAAAGATTTTGTCCGAACTGGTCCTCAAGCCCTGAGCGTAGAAGTTTCTCAATACAACTTCGGTTCCATTGAGAATCTTTTCTGTTCATCTTGTGCTATAACTAATGAGTGATGCGAATTGCGAGCATTCGCGATACCGTGTGCGACTTAGCTGTGCACATTCAATAGCCTCTAACTAGGTCGCCTTGAAAATTACACCATACGATTGGCTGTCTATGGTAATTTCAGTGTTCGGACGGTCTAGTTTTTTGCGATTAATCGAAAACAACCCTTATTTTGATATAAGTAGTTTGTATTGCATTACACCGTAGTGAGGCGAGTAGTCATGTTTTGCGCTTCATGTGCTCTGATTCGAAACTTTCCTGCATTATTTGGTGTTTGCTAAAATGAATAGGATGATGATGGGACCTCTTTGCGTAGTGGCGAGCAATGAGGGTCGGTTCGAGACATTATAATCATCTCTAATGATTACTATCAGGACATCAATGAGATCTTGGTACGATGGATTTTTCGGTCGGGTTAGTGTAACCTTCCATTGCGGATGAGTTTCTGGATTCAGCTCTCGCGATGATGTTGATCATAATGATTTAAATAGCGCTCGGTGTCGGTTGTTATATCGAAAATTGTACGTAATCCTGCGGCTGATTTAAGTCCTATTACCGACATGGTTCGACACTTCCGAATATGCGCCATGCTTCCTCGAAATGGGCGTCGGTGATGCTTTCAAACTTAAACAACAGCGCTGCATCAATCTGCATCTTCGCCTCTAGATAATGCAGTAGTAGTGAATTTGTCAGCTGCTTTTTGTTGTAGATGAGGTTGACGAATAGATTTTTAGCAGAACTCGCGCTAACATGATTCGAAGTGGTTCATCTGTGCGTGGACAAAGTTTACATTCACTCTGGGGCTGTCACTTGTGATCTCTTTGCTGCGTCTAATCGCTTCGAAGGCTCATTTTAGCACCGAAACACCAATTGTGACAACTAGTTAATTGTAATATGCATTTCCACACATGTATTGAACACTACACATCATGACAGCAAAAACGGTGAATTAAGGCAATTTTTAACTACCCGCAAATGTTATAATTTTATCTAAATTGTTTATTATTTTTCACGGAATTGCATGTGCCATGTGTAAAGTAGATAATGTGTACTTTACACATGTTATGTTCAATTCTATGACAAGACAATATAGACACTCTTTTAAATGCACCTTTTTGGTCGACATGTTGTGTTGTGTTCAATACACGTGTGGAAGAGCCAACTATTCGACGTTATCGAGTTGATGTTGCAACAGATTGCTTTCAAACTATCCTGCCATTTTGAGGTCGATTAAGAAAGCATTTCGTACTACATAATCAATCGGTCAATAAGTCCCGAGACAGATACATAGATGGCACATCTAATGAAAAACTCATAAGATTTTTAGGAAGTACCAACCATCAAACCATTTGTGTCAAAATTTTATGATAATCCGACGATTAGTTTACAAGTTACAGTTGTTTTAGTAACGCTGCTTTTGTTGTTTTCAGTACAATGGGGAAAAATGAATTTCGTGTGTTGATTAAACACTCTGTTTTGATGGGAAAAAATATCGATGAAAATAAGCAGTGGCTTGTTAAATGTTATAGGGACTCTGCTCCTTCGAAAGCAACTGTTGAACGTTGCTTTGCTGAGTTTAAACCTGGCCATACAAACACCGATGACGTTGAACGTTCTGGTCGCCCGAATTCGGTAGTTATTGCAGAAAAGATAAAAAAGTGCACAAAATCGTGTTGAAAGGCCGTAAAGTAAAGTTACGTGAGATAGTTGACACCTTGAAGATATCAAAAAGCAATGTATACACTATTTTGCATGGACATTTGTTCATGGGAAAGCACTGTTCAAAGTGGGTGCCGCGCTTGCTCAAAGTAGATCAAAAACAGCAACGCTCAAGAAACAAGAGTTTTTGCATCGATATATGACAATCAATGAGAAATGGATAAACCACTATACTCCGGAATCAAATCGTCAATCAGCAAAGTGGGCAGAAGCTGGTGAAAGGCGCCCAAAGCCACCAAAATCGCAAATGCACAAGATATTTTATTCATCGACGATCATGAGAAAGGAGGAAAGGAAATTTATGAATAATTTCTTCCCCATCCATTGTATTCTCCAGATCTAGCTCCATGCGACTCCAACCTGTTCGCATACCTGCAAAAAATGGTCCAGAGAAAAAGTTTTGTCGAAACAAACGCCTATCTTGAAGCAAAAAATTAACCGTTCAACATAAAAGAGACATCGAAATGTTAGAGAAGCGCTGGAACTACAATATCACTCTTAAAGGAAACTATGTTGATGAATAAGAGTGGAATTTAGCCAAAAAAAAATTTTATTTAGTAGTTATTCTCGGGACTTATTGACCGGTGAGATATGATAAATTCCTAGTCGCTTAAAAAAATAATAAAAATAACTGGTTGTTTTCATCCTTATCTCATGATAGCAGCGATTAGCCTACCTTCCTTTTCCTTTCGTGTATTCTTGCTTGAATACATCCAGTTGGTAAATCTAACCTCGTATCCAACTTATATACTTCCATCATAATATCTATAAAAACTCATTGGTCCGAATTAAATCTGAATACATCGAAGGGGTTCAAATTTGAATGCATGTCTATAATATCTCTGATAGTGAACCTCCTCCTACCGCTTTTGTTACTCAATGTTCGCCTTTCCTGTTCTGATGATCTATTTGAAGATCCGTCTCTCTCTTTTCCGTTGCTACCATACTTTTCTGCTTTATTTATTTCCGGCTCATTGCTTTTCCTTAATATGCAAATTAAAAACCTATTCATCAAACATTCCTTATTTTTCGTGGTACTCAACCGACGAACACTTAACTAAACTATCAACTCATCCGCTGTCATTTACAATATGTTATTATCATCCATTCTTTATATACATATGCTTCTATTAGCCCTTTCTAATCCCACTTCTGATGTTAGAATGATGATTGTGGTGATTTATGTTGCTGAGTGTCGTTGGGTTGAGCCCTGAATTTCAGAATCATCCATCGCATGGGCATATGGATCACTTGCCTGCTATGTTTGACTCCAGTTGTGTGCTAATATTAATATTTGACAATTGTGATTGGGCGGTTGATTGTCGGCACAGTCTTAACGTAAATGTATGTAACAAGTATATAACCGTACCGACAATTAGCTTTTCCACACAGTGCGGCAACACGATGAGTTTTTCGTCGTCTCTTACCTCTTCGCCTATAAACTAAATTTTACAGTGCATCGCACTTACGCACTTACGTCATATTTACGAATATATTCCTGCGGGACCGAGTTCGATATATTAGTGCCGCACTAATTTCCGCAAGTATAAACGCACAGTTAAAGTGGAGGTTTCCGCAGCACGTTTGCAGAAATAATTTCAAGCGCGGCTCGTGTTGTATACTCACAAACATAAACGATTTTGTTATCACGCGATTAGTATGAAAATGAACTTTGGTCGAAAATAAACGCTTGAGCAAATGTGAAGAATTTGACTTTTTTTTCAACACCTACTAGATTTTTAAAAAATTTTCTTTTTTTTATATCCGGTTCGCTCGAGAGTATTCATTTGGTCAGAACAAAAGCTATATACTCCATACTAAGAATAATAATTATTACGAGGAAACTATTCCTGCTGCAATTAGGTACAATTTAGACGAATTTAAGCCCCATTTTCGCATGACTAGAATATGTTGTGATGTATGTTTAATTATTTTATATATTTAAAATCAAAATACATAATAATAGTACGGATATATTACATTTTTAGAAACTACTTGACGTCGTTGCCAGCTGTTAGATTCGCTTATACGAGTACATACGGAAAAGAAATTTCTCTTAACAATTTGGCTATTAAGTAAACAGGAAACATTTTTAAAAAGCGATCGGTTTGGGATAGCCGCCAGTACCGGCCATTATATATTCACCGATGTTATCGAGGCCATTTCTAAATTAAAGAAACAGTACATAACATTTCCAAGCGCCGCTGATCAAAAACGTATTTCTAAAGTTCGTGTGCTTAAGTAGCTTATGTATATATTTATTCAATTGAAAACTTGATTATCGCAGTATTTTCAGGTAAAATCTCAGATCGCGGGAATCATCGGGACTATCGATGGGTGGTCCCCATAAAACAATCAACAAACAATTCAAAAGATTTCTACAATAGAAAGGAGTTCTACTCAATAATATTGCAAGGTAAATTTATTGATTCAGTATATTTAATGTACACATTCAATGAAATTCACATTTTTCTAGGCGTGTGCGATCATGAGTTTTAATTTTATAATATTTGTGGGAATGCTCGGTAGAGTCCACTACGCTAGAGTTTTTAAATGCAGCCAATTGTTTAAAAGGTTAGAAAGCGCGAACTCACCGATTTTACCAAACTATCATTTGATAGCAGATTCGGCATACGGAGCATGCAATTACATGATTACTCCTTTTAAAGAAAATTTATAATACACGTTTGAGTTCAGTTCGATCCGTAATTGAAAAAACATATGCCCTTTTAAAAGGAAAATTTCGAAAACTCAAATATATGGGTTTGTCCAACCATAATTTTTGAATAAAAAATGTTATAGCCGCGTGTGAGCTACATAATTTTATTTTAATGGAGGACGGCATTACAAGTGACGAACTATTGAAAGCCGAAATATCTAATGACGAGGATGTCTAATGATTCACAACAACCTGAATTCGCTCGAAATAGAAAACAATTTGTTGCTTCTTTATTTTAATCAAAATACATTTTAATTAATTTCATTAAATTCATTTTAATGATGTTCAACGTAGCTTTCACAATATCACTACGAAATTTATTCCTTTCTTCTTGTACTTTATAATTTTTCTCAACCGCTGCCACCAGTTTTAAAACCGCATATACCTTTCCCTGTTCTACTCGGAGGTGTTCTTCGCGAAATTTTCTGAGTTGGTTACATCTAGCGCTGCTAGATACGGCTGAACTAATTGCGCTCGAGTTGCTATTCTCGTCTGCATTAAAATTCGTGGAACACCCTTGATCCAATTCTGAGGTCGATAATTCTAGATTTTCAGGTAGATTCACCGTTAAATCGTTTCGAAATATTTCATCAAACAAATCATAAAATTCCCAATGTGATCCTCCTCGACCGGTTTTATTATGAATGCCTTTAATGTTCAAATACATCTTTAAATTGAGAATTGTTTATTTAACTCTCCAGCTTCAATAATATGCTCGAAATTTTGAAATACGCGCTGTATATCCTTCTACAATTGGATTTTTCTTTTTTTGGGTTTCGAAAATCGTTTATGCGGGCGCCATATTCACCTATTAGTAGTTTTATAAACGCGTTTGTCCACTTAAACGAACCATTGCCTTTTGGGGTGTGGAATATGTTAGTACCGTAGCAAAATTTACTTAAATATAAGTCCTGTTCTCATTGGAAGATACCTACATAAAAATAACCACCGAAGACTGTGTTGGTTACACTAACAATCCAATTTAAATTTGATTTTTTTTTTCCATTTTTCTTTGTTTCTGCACCAACACATTTATACTTAGTTATTTAAAAAAATTAACTATAAAAAAAAATCCAATACATCTTTAGTTAGTTATTGTTTATTTCATTTGTGTGGAGTTAGCAGGACTTATATTTAAGTAGATTCTGATCGTAGTTTTCATGAAATAATATTACTTTAACAAGTAATTAGTTAGGTTAGGATTGTCGAATGCGTAATTTGCAAAATTACGTTTCCATCTTCATTTTTAACAAATCACAATTAAATCTCATCTATTTTTTTTATTAATTTATTTAATATCCATTCATGTTGAATCTGTAATTTCGAATGTCAAATTAAAAAAAAATGTCAAAATAGCAAATATCCAAACCATAAACATATCTACTTAAAAATGTAGACAAGAATTTTTAGCCTCACAAAAATAGTGAGGCCTATCTACATTTTTGTTGTGTACTTTTGTATCCAGCGGTAAAATATGTGAGGCCTACTTTTTAGTGAGAATTTTATCAGTGCACCTAGAATACTACAGGCCACACTGCTTTCTATGTCATCAAATTTATGTCTACAGTTTATTCTTTGAACTATAGACGGCAGTCATGTTCATAAAAAGAATAAACAGAAAAAAGAAAATATTTATACGAGTGCTAAAAGTAAGATTATGTCTTCCCTTAAATTACAAGAAATGTGTACACATTTTGCACGTGTTTACATATTTACCACAATTTAAAATGCATAATTTTATGAATTAATACTTACCAATAGCATTTTATTAAAGTTTAAAATATACGAGTATTATTATTTGTTCTTTGTTTACATTTGTTTTTATCAATACGACAGCTATAACACAAAAAAAAAATCAAAACAATCTTTATAATTTTAGTGCTGCCTACTGTCAAAGGAGGAACTGACGACATAAATTGACGTCATATAGCAAAATTTTTAAAGCAGTGTGGCCTGTAGTATTCTAGGTGCACTGTCTTTATGCACTGGATGCGGCCGATAAAAAATGAAAATAATTTTACACATACATAGACACGAGCCACACATGAGTTTTGCGTGGAGAGGCAAGTACAGTTTGAGTTTTGTTGCAAAACGCAGTGTGTGGAAAGAAATGTGTGTGGAATTTTATTGAAAATCATAAAGCAAATGATTTAAATAAAGCAGAAATGTTTGATTTATTTTTACCAAGCGATGCTTTATCCAATGGAATTGTTGTTGTAACGTCTGTGGTGAATAAAGTATCTATGAGGATGTGCAAGTTAATCATCATTCGAACGACTATTTGCATGTACTATCAAATATTTACAAAAGTGTACAGTTAAACATTGGTTTAGAAAATTAGATTTATGACGAATTTCAAAAATATATTTCATTATTCTATTTTTAAAAAAATATCGCATTGGTTAGAATAATTAATAAATAAATTTTCATTTGCAGCTAAAAAACCTCCGTAAAGGATTGTCAAAACCCCGTTAACAAGTTAAACTGGGGGATATAGCCGTCCTTTTATTGGCTATATCCTTTTCCAAATTAATGTAATTTCATTTAATTTTTTAGAGGAGGCGTTTATTAAGTGAAGACAACCCATCTAAGGTTTAAACCATATTTGAAAGCCCGGTGAAGGTTAAAAATCTTGTACAATTAATAAATCAAATTAATAAATAACATGAATGTGTTGAGAGCATTTTCTCTGAGCTCTAAATTGTATACAATTTTTAGAATAAATCTATTTTTTAAAAGATTCAGAAATTTTTACTAAAATAAAGGGGTTCACATCTTTAAGTTAGCAACACTGATTTATTTGACAGCCGATTTGACAGCTGACATTTGCTTTCTCAATAGTTTGATTTGTCATTACATAATGAATACACTCACGCCAGAGCAACGCTTGCAAATTGTTGAAATTTTTTAACAAAATAATGGTTCTGTTCGTCAAACTCATCGTGTATTACGTCCATTTTACGGTTGTCATAATCGTCCACCAGAGCGGGTAATTCGTTTAACTATGAATCGTTTTCGTAGCACGTATACTCTAAATGATAATACGCATACGGTAAGACGTCAAACAGTGCGTACCGAACAAGCGATAGGCGCTGTACTGTAGCATTGAGGACGCATTGTGGAAGACCCAAATCAATGAATTCGACGTCGTTTTCCGTAACTGGAGATGTGTCCAACCACTTTATGGAAGATTTTACCTAAGGGTCTTGGTCTACGTGCTTACAAAATTCAACTTGTGCAGGAATTAAAGCCATCCGATCATCACACACACCACCAATTCAGCTTAATGGGCTGAAACCCAAATTGATATTGATGATGATTTGCCAAAGAAAATGAAGTTCAGCGATGAAGCCCACGGGTATGGTTGAATGGCCCGTGGTTGAATGGGTACGTTAATAAACAGAATTGTCGGATTTGGAGTGAAGATAATCTACAAGCATTTGCCGGAACACCACTACACCTAGAGGAAATCACTGTTTGGTGCGCTTTATGGGCCGGCGGAATCATTGGTCCATATGTCTTCAAAAACGATGATGAACGGAATGTTACAGTCAATGGTGAACGGTATAGACACATGATTTCTAATTTTCTTGTGCCCCAATTGGCTGGCACAAATGTTGCTGCTATTGTGGTTCCAACAGAATGGTGCCACATGCCACATGCACGGGATACAATTAATTTACTCAAAGAAACATTTGATGAAAGACTAATTTCACGTAATTGGCCACCGAGATCGTGTGATCTAAGTCCATTAGACTAATTTTCTTTTGGAATATGTTAAGTCACTTGTCTACGCCAATAAACCAGAGACAATTGAACACTTGGAATACAACATTCGGCGAGTTATTGAGTTGAAAACCGAAAACACGGAAAACGCATGTATGCGCCAGCCGCCGGGGCCACATGCCCGAAATCATATTCAAGCATTGATAATCAAAATGTTTTTCTTTGTTCTATTTTAATTTAAAATGGTGACCCTTTAACAAAAACACCCTTTATAATGAGAAAACAAACAAGGAAACCAAAATCAAATAATTATCCTAAAAATATATTCATTGTTTCAAGGCTCTTTACAGTAAAATGTTTTAGGCTCCAGCAATAAACATTGATGTAATAATTTTTCTGCATCAATTAACTTACTGAAAATAAATTTCACAGTATGTAGTATAGACATAAATACATTAGATAACTATATTACATATGGTGGCAAAATGGATTGGTCAACTCTCAACCGTTAAAAACAGGAAATTGAATATTTCCCTTTCGGTTTAATATATTTGTATATATTTCATCTATCGAAACACAGGCAGGAAATCACGTAAATTTTTCATTTGGTATATAATCGAATAAATTTGAGTCTCTTGCGTACTGGTAAAATGCGAGTATAAAATTGTTTGTGATGTTAAATTTACACCCTTAGTGAATTTGTCACAAATGAGAAACTACTAGGAGCATTTGAAACAAATTATAGTTGAAGCGCTTCTTTAATAATTTATCAGATAACTGTAAATGATGTATAACAAGCACGCCGCTCAAAAATGATTGTCTACTTTAAATAAGTAAATCATTCAACAAAATTTCTTCTTCTTCCCTTAATTAAAATAAAAGTTTATTACAGAAAATAGAATTTGTTGGTTTGTTCATAAACTACCAAATAAAAATGGCTTTAGTCAACCTAAAATTACTTTGAAACTCGAATGAGATAAATAATCGTTCGTGGAAAAAACAGGAGCCATAAGTATAACATATTTGTTGTTATCGAAATAATGTCAAAAATTTGTTCCGAAAAATCGCTTATGTCCCTGATTTTAGCCATATTTACAACTTTTAAATGCTACTTTTGAAAGGAAATCATATGGTCAAATATGTATGTGTACGTTACTAAACTAAATTATACTCGTATATAATATATACTCGTAAATGCGATGGCTCAAAAAATGTAAAATAATATTTTCGACGTTGGTAGATGGCAGCACGATAGTTTATTTTTTTATAAAAAGTGCAATAATTGACAAACGGTACGGTGCGCTCTACCGGAAAAAAATAATTAACTAAACCCTATAAATTGGATATTTACTTGGAAATTTTATTGAATTTGTAGTTACAATAATAATAAAAATGGGTTTAACTTTAAAATTTAAATTAAAAATTTCAAAACTAACAATTTGCTATTAAAAAAAATAAAATTTTCCATTAAAGATTAAATTACATGTGAAGTTAGCCCAATAAGTCATCCCAGATAAAATAAATTATTGCATCAGGAAACACTAAATTTATTTAAATTGATATTAATTCAGCTTATTAAAAAATATTAAAACGTCGCAGTAAAAAAAACATAAAACTGATTTTATTCAATTCAAGTTATTAATAATATTTTACCGTTTATATACATAAAGCCTTCTGACATATAACATAATTCAAAATATTTGATGGGCCCACAATTTCCATAAGTGAATTACATATATAATTATGCCGTTGACCCTAATTGTTCAGCTGAAAATGCTACGCGCGGCAATAAAGATCGAGGCAGTGGCAGGGCTTGCGGTGTGTCTCTTGATACTGGCAGATGTTAAATGAGTTATCGTGTAATGAGGTATGTGATGACTATTGATGGTTTCCTGGCCATTTTTGAAATTCTATTTGGTCTAGTTGTTAAAGATGATGTCGTAGTAGTGGACCCTGTCCTGTTCATGGTGTAGGTGATTTAGGTTGCGTAAAAATTGCTCTATCTGACTCATATTGGCTGAGGAGATTTGTAATGTTTCATCCTTAACAATACATCCCGTGCTATTGGAAATCATTCCAGTGGCATGGGATGTGATTCACAAATCAAGTCAAACGTAACCTTTGATGACTTTGATTAGGTGGCATAAAATCATTTGTTTGATTCGTTACAGGTTTTTGATTATTTCAGGTCTGGTCCACCATTGTTAATTTTATTAGTAAAACCCCACGGATGGGTGGTCCGCTGGATTTAAGATTGAGGCGATGTGTTCCCAACCCCCGATTTTAGTGGTGTTTTGAATATTTGTTTTAGACAGCGTTTCGTCTGTTGATTGACCCGGTTCACATGCCCCGGATTGAGCCGCTTCGTCCTTACATTGGGCCAAGTGATGACTCGCCCCGACCTCAGCTGCATCGTCGGTTTCCTCATACTGGCTGTCTTGGGCTATTAATTCGTCTATATAAATAAAAAAAAATGATTGAGGAGCAAAGCAGAATCAGTGAACAGCAAATTTAAATATTAGCTTATTCGCTTATGTAATGATACAAAATCATAGTTTATGTATTTCCAATAAAATAAATATTTTCTAATTTTAATAGATGAATTATATTTAAAGAAATTATGTTGAATGAAGGCGCATCTGTCGCGGCATCAATAGGTTACACACCCAGCAGAATCAATTTACTGCTCTGAGCTGGTACTCTTCATCTCGATAAAATTGACACAATTCGATTTTAATACTACAATAAAACAATATGCTGCGCTGCTTGGTGTGCACGCCTATATGCAACCGTTAGTGTGGATTGTTTGGAATATGTTGCGCTGCTCTGGGTGTGTTTGATCCTTTAAATAACAACAAAGAGTCACGATTACAAAATCGAAAGTGTGTTTTATTGCTTGAACATTCACGAGCTACCATCTAGTTTTCACCACCGCTAAACAAAATGAACCGACTACGAACCATAAATGAAGATTACGCTTCATACAATATTTCGAAAACGAATCGATTTTGCAGCCAAAAAACGAACCGTTCCTACCCCAAGATAATTAGACGTTTCAGCGAAGTATTCGTTAGCATAATGTTGACATTTATTGATACGCAAACGTAACACTTTTGGGATTCATTAACGCAAAACTTTTGCATATGATGTCCAATAATTTTGTCGAAGTTGAAAACAATGTTGGAAATAGAAAAGTAAAATTTATTTTATTTTATTTTCATATAGACTATTTTTCATGCTTATTTGATAATAAAACTAAAAAATAAAATTTTGCGAAATTTTATTTCGTTCATTCGTTATTCTGGCATACTGTAAATAATTTTTTGAGGAATATGCATAAAAAAATGTATGTAAATATTTATAAACTAAAACAAGTATTGCGAACTTATTACAAGTTTAATTTATTTATAAATATACTCGTATATTAATTAGAAAAAATAATATTTAAAAATTCAAAAATGTTCGAATCACAATTTCCCAAGAAAATAATGTGGAAAAATTAACGTCAAAACTGCTATAAAATTGAATTATTTTTCCCAATAAAAAAAATTCCCAAACGCCAGAATACGCTTAGGGAATAAAAAATTCCCAACTGTTAGAAAAACATCACTAATTCCCAATTCCCGGGGAAAATGGAACTGGGGAAAGAATTTATATGTAATTTCTGTTCGAATAATGTTTTCCGGGCTACTGAGGAGAAAAGTTTGACGTAAATATTTATAAATTGGGAATAATTTTTCCATATACTACTGTGGGCAAAAAGTAGTAAAACTACTATCATTAGTGTTATACTAATGATACGCTTGTCTTTCTGAAGTACAAAAAGTGCATTCGGCGATTTTTGCAATGAGTTAAATTATTCAACAAAGAAGTTCCATTAAATTTTGTGTGCGGAATCAATTTTGTGGTGCCGAAACGTTCAGAATGTTGCAAAAGGCCTTCGGTGATAATTGTATGTCGCGATCAAGTGTTTTTGATTGGTACAAATTGTTCAAAGAGGGTCGAGAACGTGTTGACGACGAACCACGTCTAGGACGGCCATCAATATCAACTGATGATCAACACGTTAATAAAATCAAAGAATTGGTGCTCGAGAATCGACGATTAACAGTCAGAGACCTTACTGGCATCGTTGAAATATCGGAAGGATCAGTGAAAACCATTTTGAAATATCATTTGGGCCTAAGAAAAGTGAAAGCACGATTGGTTCCAAAATCTCTCAATTTTTTTGGAAAAACAGCGTCGCGTTGACGTCTGTGAAACAATGCTTTCCGACTACCAGGATGAAACGTATTATAACTGGCGATGAGTCTTGGATCTATGCTTACGACCCGGAAACAGTGCTAAAGGTGAGCCGAAGCCGAAAAAACCACGTCAAAGCAAGTCAAAAATCAAGGTGATGTTGACAGTTTTCTTCGATTATCGAGGTGTGGTGCACTCCGAATTCCTTCCGACCGGCCAAACTGTCAACAAGGAATACTATTCGAGTGTTATGCGTCGTTTGCGCGAAGCTATTCGTAAAAAGAGGCCGGACTTATGGGTCGACAACTCTTGGTTTTTGCACCACGATAATGCACCTTCTCAAACTGCATTGGTTTCACGTGATTTTCTCGCAAAAAATTCCACCCATATCATTCCGCAACCACCGTATTCGCCTGATTCAGCTCCGTGTGGCTTTTGGCTGTTCAGCAAACTCACACGACCGCTCCGGAGAAACCGTTTTGAGTCAATTGAAGACATTAAACGTGAGTCGCTACGCGAATTGGAGGCTATTCCGGAAATTGACTTTAACAACTGTTTCGAGGATTGGAAAAAACGTTGGCACACGTATATTGAGGTCGGGAGGGATTACTTTAAGTGGGACGAAACAGATTTGGAGAAATAAATAAAGAATTTTAAAATTATGAAGAGTCTTACTATTCTTTGCCCACAGTAAGTGGTGTTAAGTATTTTTAAGATAGAAGAATCATATCATGATCGCCGGATTCTGATTACGTCATGGCGGTGAGGGATTTGGTTTTGTTTTAGCCGTAAATTATTATTGTTATAAAAATTAAAAATATATAAAATAAAATAAGAATATATGTTGAAGCGTAAACGCGAAGTATAAAACGGGAACCAACCGAAAAGATAATAAACGAACATGATTTTTACGTATGATTTATTTAATAAGCAATTCGTGCGTGCTGCTTTAAAGTTTCGATAAGAGAAAAACGTTCGTCAATGTGTCAATTTTTGACATCTTCAAGGGTTGTCCGATTGAGTGTATGTTAATTAGGGCTGCCCGACAATTTATATTTGGTTGTAGAGTGCCCATCGGTAGGTGGTGATACTAATCGACGAGACGTTAGATGACATATCCCACATTGCCGGCCGCCGTAAAGTACTTTAATACTGTAGTCTAAATTGTGATTATCGGAAATAGGCAGCAGGACTTTGTCATTAGTCGCTTGTATACGCCATGTTGGCATCTTAATTTGACGACTCGAACTCGCCCGTCGGATGCTGGATGCGTCTCGATGATCCTCCCGAGTAACCTTTCCGAAAGTGGGATGCTTTCTTCCTTGATGAGGACTAATTGACCGATAGTAAGGTTGTTGTCGACTCTCATCCATTTCGGTCATTGCTGAAGGCGAGATAGGTATTCCGCCGACTAAATTTTTCAAAAGTGATGGTACATTCCCTGAATTTGCTGGTAGCGATTGGGACGCTTTGTTCACACATCGAGTAGTGTTGGTTCTGGTGTCGAGATTGGTGCCTCCCCGATTAAGAAATGCCCTGGAATGAGGATCGTATAGTCATCAGGGTCATTCGTTTTCAGATCAGACACAATGAACGCGAGTTTAGACACGCATCGATCTGACACAGCAGCGTCGTCAACTCCTCGAACGCGAGTAAGGCATCTTTACCAATTTTACGCCGGCTTCCCACAAACCGCCAAAATGCGGTGATGCAGGGGGAATGAAGTTCCAGGTCGTGCCATCCTGATCCAATAATGTAGCGATATCCTCATGCTCTGCTGATGCAGGAATGCTAGTTGGCGACTAGCTCCGACGAAGTTGGTCGCGCAATCGCTATATAGGCTGCCGACTTTGCCTCCTCGAACCTTTTAAACGACGTGATGAATGCATTTGTACTGAGTTCAGACACCACCACGACTTTTGCGTTGTTTGCTGATTATTGGGCCTGCGAAGTCTATGCCACTGTGTAAAAGGTGTAACGTGATGCGATGGGAGATTGACCATCTGTTGCTGACTCGTCGTTGCACGATGGTGAAAGCACACAACAGATTTATGTACGTGTGAGTGTACCAAGGATTCTATAAACATCCAGTCGTGATTCGAGATGAGTAGGTTGGTAAGCTGACTGTCCTTTGGAAGAAAGATCGGATGCTTCCGTGTGTATGGCAGGTTTGATTCGTAGAGCCGCCCTCCGACCCGTAGTATACCGTCGCTGTCGATGAAAGGATTCATTCATCGAAGTAGGCTCTTGTCCAATAAATGTTGTCCGGATTGGCATCTTGATATCTCCTTCGCGAAATGTGATTCTTGAATCAGCTTGATCCAAAACTCGAATGCCCAATGGAGCTCAGGCACGGTGATGGTCTCTCGAATGTAATGTTGTGCTGAGATGGCGATCTTGGATGAAAGATCTGCAGTATGCCGTCGCACGAAGTAATTTTCTAAGCGATGAGTATCGAGCGAGTAGGTAATATAATTCATTGTAAGACGCCACGGTTTCTGCGATCATTGATTTAGGTCTCACTCCTTCTCTGGCGTGGCCATTGTCATTGATCTTGTCGTAACCAGGACGGGCCTGTACACCACAGCGGATGCCTAGTTAACCATGATATATCAACACCATGAGATGCTCAATCTGCTGGATTCTGCTTGGTGTCGATATAATTCCAACGGGTAGGTTGAGTGTAGTCTATTTGCGAAACCCGATTGGTCACAAACGTCTTCTAGCCTTTAGGCAAGCTGCATAGATAATCAAGTATCAACAAGTTTGAACCTGTGGCACGTCGAGTGACTGCACGATAGTGTGCATGAGTTTGGTGAGAAGTACACTAGCGTAAAGCGTGGCAGGCTGATCGTTTTCAGTGGTGCGACCTTGGTCTTTGATGACAACATGGTGATTTTTGCGGATCCATCTGCTAACGTTGTACGAGCATACACCACCGCTGCGTATACTTTCTTAGAAGCGTCACTGAACCCGTGAAGTTGAATTCTGCAATCGATACTGAGAGTCACCAATGATTTCAGGCTATCTCTTTGAGCAATTGATTTTGGAACCGCTTTATCCCACGAGATGCCGAGTATCTACAATTCTTGTAGTATATATTTGTGATGATTGTGGTAGGAGATACCCAGCCGAGCGGATCGAATATCTTTGATGCCTGCACACTGACAGTATTGTTCGTTTGGTCGGTGCACGAACATCCGATGGCACGATGATGTTGAATCCAAAACAATCGGCCGAAGGCGACCAAATGAATTGTCCCAGTTTAGCTCAAGTTAACCCGGTTGCTCGCGGAATTTGCTTCGAATCTCATTGAGAAGTTGCTGACTATTCGAGGACCACAGTTCGAAGCCGCCACATCTGAGTAACTCCACCTGTTTCCGCACAACAAAATTCATCTAAAGAGCATTTATGACTTCTTATTCATATATACTTGAAATAATTTATTATTGTCATTATATAACTCGATAACAGTACATCAGTGCATCCTCTCGTGATCTTCCAAGCGGTGATGAATGGCAGGGATACGGTGTATCTTCCATCTTCATTGCGATATAGTGTTTCGATTCGTAGTGTCGTTCGCATTCTAACTCGTCGTGCTTTGATTCTCGAGATGGACGAACATCTTCGACTTCCCAAAATGACCTTAGCGTGTTGTTGATTATGTCATAGTCCTCGATGATTGCCGTTAAACTAAACGGCTGATTGGTTGTCCTACGCTCCATCTTGCTGAAGAGGATGTAACCAAGTTTTTGTATTTTATGCGAATGGTGAACCGCGCCGCCGATGCAACCATCCTTGTGAAGCATCCCGATGACGTCGGCTCCAAGTAGAATATCTATCATCTGGGGTCGATAGTACTGAGGATCGGTAAGTTCCAATTGATTCAAATGTGGCCATTGATGCGGTTTAATTGGTTGTGATGGTATCGTGCCTGTGATCTTCTTAACGACGAGGACTGTGACCGAGATGGAAAATGTTGAATTGGTTCGGGAGTGTAATACGAATTCGACAATTAAACGCGACGTGGGCGCCTTGTTCGTACAGATTCCACTGATCGTAACCATGATAGAGCTCGAATGACGAAGTTTTGATTTGATTGCGATACGATGGAGATTGCTGTTTCGAGCAGAACATGCGTGAGTGACGACGCCTTGCGATTCGTAGTGACCGAAGTTGGTGATGATTCTACGGATGATGATTAGGTGTTTGAATTCGAGTTGCGTAATAGCGTGTGTCTTTTGTAGCAAACCCGACACAAATTGGATTTGCAATTCGAACTCATTGATTGTGTTCACAATCTCTTTGATCGGTCGAGATTTGGTAGTTCTTCGAATCTAAGAGGTTTAAATTGATCGGACTGGAACACGTTGTGATTTCTAGCGCAAATCTCATTCCCCAATGGCGATGGGTTTCTGGATCCAGCTTGTCTGCGATGATGTTGACTAAAATGTGACTGTGATATTGCGCAATCCCGCAGCTGATTCAATTTGTAGTGCAGGCATGGTTCTGAACCTTCGAAGATGGCTGTCGATGATGAACCGACGGTGGTTATATCACGTAATAAATATATATTACGTTTATATTGTAAATAACTTTATTTTTCATTGAATTGATTCCATTATCTTTCAAATAAATTTCGAAAATACTATGTGACAGATCTCCAATAGTATTTGGAGAGTTTCCACAATAAAATTTTAAGTTGGCTTTGCTCTAATACCAATTAGGCCTTTGGTCTTTATAAAATTGCCTTAAGATGTTTTTTAAAACGAGTTTTCTTACGAGTCAGAGCCAGAATCGGGGTGTTAGTTTATGAAATCATTGTTTTAGCTCTTTAAAATGAGAGAAATCAAAAAAAATGGTTCGTCGTAGTTCGTATATGTCTCGTATTTTGCGAATTTGATTTTTGTTTAGAGGGAAAACACAATTAGTATGGTTCGAAAGATGAAAGCGAATGGTTGTACTTTTTTTATTTAACAAACAAATTTTACGTGTTTTTTCACGTGTAGTTATTAAAGAAATGTTAAATGAATATTTTTGCAATAATATATAGTAAATTATTTGTTAACAAAGTTTCGAATTATAATTTTTAATTGTTATTTATTCAAAATTTACTGCTTTCTTTACCACGAATGACGTTTCATGAACAAAAAAAATACAATCAAAACTTTTTACCTTAATTAACTAAACTGATATATATAGTCAAAAATTGGAACTGTCGACATAAAACGACGCCATAAAGCAACATTTTTAAAGCAGTCAGGCTTGTAGGCGCACTGCTTAAGCCAAGATGCGACCCTGAAATATTAATTTTAATCGTTTCTCAAACCTCTTTTCCCACAAAATAATATGGCACAGACTTTATACTTACGCAAATCTGTTCCTCATCCAGCGATTCTCTTCTTTAGAAATTAGTATTAAAAATTTAATTATTAACAAAAACAGTTTCTTGAAATGATTCTGTATAAAATGTTCTATATTTCTAAAATCTACATGGTTGCTTTTGCTGAAAAATCGGTGTTCTGTTCGCCTCTCCACCTTTGATATTCTTTCCACGACCATCGAGTGTGCCGAAAACTCTTGAAATGTTGATATTTGTTAATTACAATTATCATTATTATTCCCGTTTATCTTCTCGATACGAATTTTATTAATTTTAATTGTGATTATAAAAAATTAAAATTATTGATTTATTTTTTATCACGATTGCTTCTGCATACTGCATCCGAATTTTGTTTAGCAATCTCTGATAAACATTTTTAAAGATCAAGAAGTATATTCAATGGATTTGCTCTCATTCTGAAAAGCCGTCGATGGTGCAAATTGATGCAATACTGCAAATTGATTTCGGAGGTTTGGAGCACGGATTTAATTTTCATGCTTGATGTCAGAAATCATGTTACTTTTAGTTAGTCATTTCGCTGCTGATGTTAGTGTCAATAGTTGGCTTTAAACGGAACATTTATCTTTTTTGAATTGTACGCTATTGTTTTCTCGATATATTTTAGTGTTAATCTTTGTGGTAGGTACGTTACAGCAGCACTGCTAATTTGAACAGCGGCGCTCTTTGTCATATTTAACCACCGATCCGTAAAGTTAAATCTTATTTTTCGGACACACATTGACGACTCTAATATTTAACAAAGCTACATTATTATATTAATCTCTTTCAGCCTTGCTTTCTTCAAACAATCGTGTTATATTTCAGCGAATGAACCGTAGCCTTCCAACTCGAGTTGTTTATTATTATCATTCTATATTACTTTATTTATTACTATGCCAATCAAATGGAATGTGGAATATGGTGAAGAATACCGGTGCGCCTGGTTTCGAAAAACGGTTCTTACATCTTAAATGCAAGCGAGTTGCTGCTTGGTCTGGGTTTCGTTTGAGTTCCAGATGATGATTTTTCGAAGTTAGAATTTAGAATATATATGCAACATTTTTTAAATTCTTAATCTAGTTGACAATTTTTGTTATTTGTTTAATAAAGGCCTTTTATGAAATGTTCAATTTTTAAAAAATTCGATCCGTTATGAAACTAAAGAAAGAATCCAATGTTGAGAAAATTGAATAAAAAATTAACCGACGAATATCACACAATTTGTGCAATTGTTTAATAAAAGTATTGCAAATATACTAAAATTAAACCTTAATTAAGGCTTCATAAAAGACCTTCTGCTTCTCATAAATTGAAATTTCTGACAGATTTCAATTTAATAAATCCGATTTAGTCTTTTTGAGACAGAACAAAAGAACAAAGATTAAGTTTGAAGAAAAAACTTCTAAATCAGGTTTATTAATCGCACTCTGTCTTGGATATACGAGTATAAACCTAATTGCTAATTTCTTATTATTTTGTTAATTACAAATTATGCTAAGTCACTATGCATTATTTACTTGGGTAATATTTAAATCTTTGACAAAATAAAAATTTTAACTAATTAAATAAAACTTAAATATTGAGTTTAATACGTGAATATTAAAAATATAAAAACGAAAAGTAACAGTTAAATGCAATGTTTCAAGCTTGATTCTTATATTTAGTTTTAATTATGTATTTTTTATGAAACACTTGCTTTCCAAAAAATTTAATTTATTCTACTCGTATTAAATATACGAGTAGAATAAAATAAAATTTTTGGAAACTCGATAAAACTCGATAAATTTATTTTAAACATTGTTGGTAAAAGATAAGATCGATCTTTCTGTGGAAAAATATATTTTGATGATCTTCGACTTTGATGATTACACGGCCAGTAATAATGTCATTACCTGAACAATCAATAACTGAAAAAACGCCTTTCCTCTAAACTTTCTTTATTTTTGAATTTTATGCATGAAATAATGAAAGTGGGAAAGCTTAAAAAATTATAAAAATTCAACTGAAGTGGGGCATTTTTATGTCCAATGGGTAATCCAGGTAATGACATTTTAGGTAATATATCATTATTATTGACCCTATAAAGTCCACTTAAAGGTCGGTTATGACATTAAGAGTTACGGGGAAAGAAAAATTACGTTAAATGCTATTTTATTTCTAATATTTTGGTTTTTCGTAACCTATTCGTTAATTGCTACTTTACTCGTTTACTCTTAATGTTTACTGAATTGAAGTACGAGTATGTTATTTAATATTTCCGATTGCGAGATTATACAAAAATTATTAAGATCAAAAATATTAATTTAGTTCAGAAAAGAAAATTATTGTAAAATTAATTATAATAATTGCTTAATTTTATTTTGAATTTTAAAAAAAATGTAAATGTCTCACCAGATAATTATTATTTTTTAATTATATTCGTTAATTTAGCATGTTATTGAAAATTAAATTTCTTTTTTCTTTTCATTAAATTTTTCTCGCTGGAACACACCGTACCATTCATCACTAATGCGATTTAATGTTACATACGTAAGCACATATGTACTTAAAGCTTTAGTAAAATTCCAAAATTTTAAATCTATTTTCGATTAAAATCCGTGTAATGATTTTTATAGAAAATAAATAATGAAAGTTCATGTTGGGTTCTATTTTGAATTTTGGCTCCACCAATGTCATCCGTGTAGGACACCCAAGGCGATGGGTTCGACACCATCGGAAATCAGAGCCTTCTACTAAATAGAGCGTACCAAAACAACAAGGTTGAATTGACCGAGTTAGGGACCACGAAATCCTCAAGGTAATCTTAGACGGCATGCAATTTTACAAGAAAAAGCAATAACAATTTAACTGATTTTATTCTGTTTTGTTTTACACGAATGTGATTTTTATAACTTGCTATTGGTTTTTTTAAGGGTGAGAGCGAATACTAGGGTAAAAGTCAAAGAAGCTTACTGACTTTACCCGAGTATTCGCTGAAATTTTTTAACTAGTTCTATTTTCTAGGACAGACTATTTAAAATAAATCTGTTTTAAAATCAATTTTAGCAACAATAAATAATTTGCCCGGCTGTTCATCCGCACCCCTAATAATAAAAGTAAACTAAAGGAATAAAAACGTTAAATTGTCCTTGCTTATTTTTACTCATAAAATTTATTGACTTCTGTCTAAAACTGTTGTACGGTGAAACGGAGTGTTAATAAAATTAACGAAAACGTTAATGAAAATTTTCATTAAAGCTCAATAGTGGCTGGCAGTTATACCTGAAACAAACTTGTACAAATTAATTTAATTTTTTTAACTTTGTAATACATTGCGAATATTTCAGACGCTAAAATAGTTAATTATAAGGATGCGTAAGTTGAGTATAAATTAGAGTTAGTTCATTTTATTATTCGAACACAGCGAACGAAAAATATACTGACCAAAATGCAAAGCTACTGCAATCGCAAAATTTCGAATTTGTAATTAAAGAACTAAACGGTTTCGTGCAAAATTAATAAAAAGAACAACAATAACTCTACGACGAAGCAAACGAATGGTATAAACAATGCTAATGGTATAAACAGAACCAGAATTTCAGCGACAAAATACAACGCCGGTCAAATTAAAATACACATAAACCATAGGATGCTAACGCAACCAATGCCGACATTGTCACAGAATTGTTTTCAGAACCTATTCTAATTATGTCGTCGGCGCTGCAGTACTACCAATATAAGTTTCAGATTATTATGTTGGTAAACATTTTTTAGAACTGTTTTTAAATTAATTTCAACTAAATCCGAATGTTGTACAATGTTTCAATCAAAAAATGTAAATAGACTTGACAAAAAGATAAATGAACTATTTTAGGATTAATTTGTTATTATTTTTCTTGTTTCGTTGCTTTAACGCTGACGCGCTTGTTGTGTTTACCAAAGCGACATCGCCAGCAGACAAATGCATTTTATCGATGTATCTTGACGCTGTATCTCTGGTTCTGTTTATACCTTAAACGACGAAAATATAAATAAATATGTAATGGCATGCACAAACTTTCCATTACCTCACTGCCTAATCTTCTGTCTGTTGCTGCTTCCAAAATTGCCGTTAAGGTTATTGTCATATCCAGGCCATGAAAAGTGACCTCCACTGATCGACCCCTCCTCACCCTGCCGTTCTATTCAACGCATATCCAATGTGCCAGACTGTTACGGGACAAACCATAACTCGAAAACCAGTGGCAAAGATACTGCTCCGACTCGCGACGTTGTTTCCTGTTGGTTTGTTTTGGCTGTATTACCAAAGCTTAAGAAAAGATTATACTCGTATTTGTTCATTGGGTATGAGACAAAAACTAAAAATAATAATAATGTCAATTAAAAATGTTAAAATTAATTGTACTGCATCCTGTTTTTTACGGATATGGGACATTTATCAAGAAACCTGTGGTAATTTCTGTCGTATGTGGAATTAGATTACATAAAACAGATTCCACATATAAAATATGGATGGTACATTCCTGGTGATGGTGGTGAGACATCAGATCACGAATCTAAAAATAAAAATAAATATTTTTTTTAACAATTTAAATTCTGCGGGAGCAGAAGAAGAGATAGTTATATCTTTTAGAATTCGCGCCAGCAAATTCGGATGAGATGCTAGTTTCCCTGATCCGCATCTTTTGTAATTCGTCTTTGATAATTAGGCTGCTTAGGTCCTTATGTATATTTTTGTTTTTTACAAACCAGGGTGCTCTTGCAATCATTCTGAGAACTTTTGACTGTGTTCGTTGGACAATGTTAATATTAGAATTTGAGGTTGATTGTCATAATTGACACCCATACGACCAAATTGGTTTAATCATTGTGTTATACAGGAGAAGTTTGTTTTCTAGGTCAATGGTTGAATATTTCCCCATCAACCAGTGCATTTTATCAATTTTTAATTTGATATGGTCTCGTTTCATTTCAATATGTTTCGCCAAATCAACCGTCGATCCAGATGGACGTCTAGATATTTTGCTCCATTTGATTGAGGGATTTGTATTCCATTCATTGTGACAGGCGGATAAGTATGCTCATTCAATGCCTTTATCTTCCATTTCTTTAGCCATATTTTGATGTGATAAATATGTTGTTGCAGAGTTTCGGGCGCCGTTAAAGATAAATATAAAAATAAGATTATACATGTTTAAATGATATCAAAATAATAAGAACTGTAATAAAAGTAACGAATACAACATGGCGCAGTTGAAAGAGAGTTCCAAGTGTTCCAAAATCGTTTCGATTGGCTTCTGAGTTTTATCCATTTGAATGACAATGAGAGGCAGCCTAAAAGACAGGATAAAGAGTTCGATAAACTTTACAAAGTTCGGCCGATGATTAGTAAATTGAACGAGACCTTTTTGTTATCAATGAAACCAAATGAAAACCAGTCTGTAGATGAATCTATGATACGTTTCAAAGGTAGAAGCAGCATTCGACAATATATGCCGATGAAACCCATAAAACGAGGCTACAAAGTTTGGATGAGAGCAGATTCGACCGGCTACATATGCCAATTTGAAATTTACACCGGTAAAGTTAATGAAACAAGCGAAAAGAATTTAGGGTTGCGGGTCAAATCTGACAAAATGTATTGCCGGAAAATACCATAAGGTATATTTCGATAATTTTTTCAATTCGGTGCCACTACAAAAATATTTATTGGCTAATGGAATATACGCTTGTGGAACGGCACGCAAGCATCGAAAAGGTATGCCAAAATTGAACATGCAAACAGGTAAACCATGCAAACGAGGAGATTCTGTTTGGTGTGTCTCATCAAGTGGTTTAGTCAATATAAACGGATGGACAGCAAACCGGTTTTATTTTTAGGAAATTTCCACAATCCTACAGACATACAATCAGTACCAAGACGATTAAGAGATGGCACACAGCAAGAGATCACGTGCCCAACTATGGTAAAGGATTATAACCGCCATATGGGATATGTCGATAAATTTGACATGCTGAAATCGTTGTACGAAGTAGACCGTAAATCCCACAAAGTGAGGCACCGAATTTTATTTTATTTTTTGGATGCAGCAATAGTAAATGCATATATACTAGACTGATTGGGGCAAACCCAACTTCAATAGAGGGAAAACGAGGCAGAAGAAGTGTGGAAAAACCGATAAACAATTTTAAAAAAATTGTTCCATTAGAGGTGCGATACAATAAAAACGCACATATGCCGACAAGAACTACCTCACTCAAGTGTGCCCAATGTAGTAGCCGAAATGAACCACACAGAACAATGTGGAAGTGCTCCTCATGCAATATTGGCTTATGCCTCAATGACAAAAGAAATTGTTTTCCATTGTATCATACACCATAAAAATGTGTACTTATGTTCCTAGTGATTAGTTCAACTAACCACCTCCCCATTGCTCCCCTATGTGAATTTTCCAGTTTTTTTTTAGGTTGTTAACCTAACTTGGTTGGATGGTTGGTCCAATTTGGTTGGGTCGGATGTAAAATTGGATCGTGTGTATGCATGTCGGTCCGATAAAATAATAATAATAATAAGTTGGATGTGTTGGATGGAAATTCCATTCAACCGACCAACCAACCAACCAAGTTGGATGGTGTGTAGATTTGTCGGACGATATTTCATCATTTATGTTATGAATTTCATAGGGTAAACAACAAAACAACAGAAAAGAAATTGATTGATTGATTGATTTTAAATGTACGACCAAGTTCTTACACTTGAGTTCCCGGATGACGCCGGGTCCACCGTACACCCTTAACCTGGATAGGTTAGTTAAGTGGGACAGAATCGGCCCGGTTACAGACACCTAGGTATGGCCGATAGTTAGTAACACAAAGACAACACAATTCTAATCTACTAGAGGAAGGATAAAGGCTTAATAGGTTAATGGATAACGATGGTATTGGTCTTCAACAATTGCTTCTTTAAAACAGCAATAACCTATGAAAAAAATATTATTATTTCACATGCATCTGAAAATATCCTGAAATTTAATTCTAAATTAATACTTTCCCGCTTCCTGATCAAAATTGAATGGTTAAATCGGCTCGGTTACAGACACCTAGGTAAAGTCAATAGTTAGTGACACGCAATAACAACACAATTCTAGTCTACACAATCAACAATTGCTGTTACAAAAAATCTTATTCCTCAAGCATCTGTAGATTTCCTGAAATTTAATTCTTAATTAATATTTTCCAGCTTCCTAAATAATATGAAAATTTATTAATTTAATCCCCCTGCAGCTCCACTACAATAAAATTTCCTGAAACCATAAATAGTTGAATTATATTCAAATATATAGAAAAAAATATGTGAGGCATCCGAAAGCCAATGGTTCCCGGAAAACTATCAATGTTATTCAATACCGGATTGGATATTTCAAATTTAGCTTATTTCGCAAAAATTTCAAATGTTTTATTAATTTTGGCCACCAAAGAATATTCATTTAATTCCCAAATATAACTACACAACACAGGACATATAATGGAACTTTATGGTACCAATTATGGTATGGAGGATAAATTGACACTCTGACGTAATCCTCAATGGAACTAGGCCATCTCTCAACAAATGATGGTTAAATTCGGTGTGCAAAGCTGAATTTAACGAAATTTTGGGATTCTACTATAATAAATGGAATTGTTCTAACCGAAAATTATTCATTCTGGATTTATTTGGGAGAGCTGGGCTAGGATTGTAATAAACTAACTCAACTTGCATTTTCACTCGCATTGTCAACTGGCATTTTGACTTTAACATGCCTATTTGATGAAGTTATAAAAAAAAAATCAATTTGGACGGGCACGATGGTTATAACGATTATTTCCATGATCTCCGCAAAGAAGAGCTAGTTCTTAATTGGCATCACAACAGAAAAGAAGGGGTTATGGTCTAGAGAGCTATTCCATTCTATCCTGGAATTGAGTTAGCTCTTCAAAATCAAAAGATGACAGAAAATTCGTGTTTGTCTATTTTGGATTCAGCATTTCCAAAGATCCAACATTTGTTCGGACCACTGAAATTTATTTATCAGCAAGATAACGCCCCTATCCATACGGCAAGGATTGTAAATAAAAGTCTGGATTTCCAAGAAGAACGTCGCTTATTGAAGCCATCAAAGCTGCTTCCGCCAACATTTCTCTTAAAAAAAATATAATTTCCTAAAAATATTCGTGTGCAACAATAAAAACGAACTTTTTTACTACATTTTAATGAAAAATACAAAAAGGAACATTTCCAAAGCCAACTAGAAAAAAAAAATTATCATTTGATTAATGATGAAACTATCACCTTATAGAAAATAAAAAAAAATAGCGATAGAATTCAAAAGAGATGGATATCGGGAATTCCCTTTTTATTTAGTGGATTTAATCTGATGTAACGAAGTGTATCTGAAATAATTTAATTAACCGAAATGCGGAAATCCCTTACGATTCCGGCTAATAGAAGTTGGACTGTTGAGTAACAAATCACAACCTAAAATGAAACAAATACATTTTGTCGGTATTGCGAAATTAACTTTAAATAAACCGGGTTTTTATTTTTCCAAATATTAAAAACCAGCTTCGACCATCCAAATACCAAATTAAAAGAATCCGTCCCTCGCGAATTGAATATTTCAATTGCGAATTTGGAAATCGCGCAAAACAAGTTTTTTTATTAATGAAATTCATCTAATTAAAATTAAAAACCATTTTCCCTTTGCCATGCCGTAACACATATGAGGTTTCACCACTTTAAATCAGACTACAAGGAATATGCTTATTTATATTATTTGAAATTGAAAATTGAGTACAATTTTCACCGTGCATTATTAATAATTAGAGGGGAAATTACTTTAATTAAATAAATTATAAATCTGTTAAACAAACATTAAAAGCAGTTAATAATAAATAATAATAATAATATCCATCAATTTATGTACATATTATATATTTACATTGTGTGAATATACATAACACAATGACGATCAAGGGACAAATATTTTTGTTCATTAACCATTCAAACATATCCCTCCCGGCGCAAAAATGTGTACATCAAAAGCGGACCGTTTACGAACGGTTTACGAACGCTTTTTTAGTACTACTACCACATACATATACATTCCGTATTATATACAGAACACATGTTGTCGTTTCTGGTTTTTCCATATCGCGGTGTTTACATTAGGCAATAAAATCCAACAAAACAAACAAAATTTTGGTGTAAAATCCAAAAAATAAAAACAAACACAACCGGTTTTAAAAAGACAAAAAAATTCCATAAATAGTATGCCTAATGTATACACCGTCATTGATAATTTATTCTTCATAACCATAAGTTAGTGAACAGTCGTGTGTGATATTTTAATTTGGTAAATAAATACAAAATAATATTCGTAATATTTGATTTTTTTTTATTTATTTTGTATATTTTTATTAAAAATAGTTTTTATTAAAAAAAAATTTTTGTTTTAAAAATGTCTAAACAAAATAAATATAGAAGTGTGCGAAAAGAAATTAATAATATTTGTAACGGTGCTAAAATTATCGCAGAAAATTTTCCTACAAATACTAGTTGGGAAGAAATAAAAAACGATAATTCTGTTTTCATATCAGATGATGGGATTGGCGGCTCTGATTTTAGTGATAATAATTCATTGGTTAGCGAATATGATAGTGATATTGAAAATCTTGAAATACACAACTTGGAATATGATATTTGCGTGTGGAGTATAAAACACAATATTTCTAGAGAGTGTGTAAATTCTTTACTAAATATTCTTGGCAAATACCACCCAAACTTACCGAAAGACAGTAGGTCGTTAAAGAAAACTCCACGAAAATCTACTAATATTATACCAATGGGAAGTGGATCATATTCTCACATAGGTCTAGAGAATGAAATTCGATTATTCATAGATCGAACACAGTATAAAACGAAAGAGTTAGTAATTGACATTGGAGTGGACGGAATTCCTTTAACAAAGAGTTCAAAAAGTCAACTATGGCCTATATTGGCTAATGTTGTTTCCCACAAAGAAGTTTTTACTGTCGGAATTTATCACGGATACAAAAAACCATATTCTGCGGATGAATTCTTGGGAGAGTTTGTTAAAGAGGCCGCACATCTACTCGAGAACAATATTGTACACAAAAACCGCACTTTTGTCTTAAAAATTAGGGCATTTATATGCGATGCACCAGCAAGATCCTTTTTGTTAGGTAAGAAACCATTATTCTTAATAATTTTATATTTATTTAATTGTCGTGTAATTGTTTCAGGTGTGAAAAGTCACTCAGGTTATTCCAGTTGCACTAAATGTTCAATAAGAGGAACCTATAAGGAACATAGAATATGTTTTCCTGTAATTAATCACACATTAAGAACAGATGAAGAATTTCATAGTAAAAAGGATACCGAACACCATTTAAAACTAAATATTGTTTTAGATAATTTACCAATTGGCTGTGTAAGCCAATTTCCCATCGACTATATGCATTGTGTTTGTCTAGGAGTTATGCGACAAATGCTTAATCTTTTCATTAAGGATAGGAAGAAAACATTCTCTTTGTAACGTATTGCAATAGAGGCTATTAACCGAAAGCTGGTAATAATTCGAAAGGACATTCCAGTAGAATTTCAACGAAAACAGCGTACATTACATGATGTCGAAAATTGGAAAGCATCGGAATTCAGAACATTTTTGTGCTATTCTGGAATGGTGGCTTTTCATAATATTTTAGAACAAAAATATTATGAACATTTTTTGGTTTTAATGTGCGCTATTCGGATTTTGGCCCAACCAAATAACTGCGTACAAAATAATGAATGCGCCTCAGAAATGTTAAATTCATTTTGTGAATTATTTGGTACATTATTTGGAAATGAAAATATTTCATATAATGTTCACAATCTATTGCATTTAGCAGCAGATGTGAAAATTTTTGGACACCTTGACAATTATAGCGCATTCAAATTTGAAAATTATATGCAGCAAATAAAAAAATTAATTCGAAAAGCCTCACATCCGTTGGAACAAATAAATAATAGACTGAGCGAACAAAATAATATTAAACAACAGCTAGAGGAATATAATTTCCATCCAATTTTTTCATTAAGTTCTCGTTATCCAAATAACTATTGTTGCGTAGATGGAAGAATTTTCAAAATCACTGAAATCAATAATACACAATTGAAAGGCCAATATGTTATTAATCTTAGAAACTTCTTCGAGTACCCAATATCATCATCTGATTTAGGCATTTATTGTAATAATTCTGAAGAGTGCACAATAGAAATATATTCAATACAAATGCAAAATATATCAACTAAAATAATTAAATTGCAATCAGATAACTTTTATATATATATCCCGACGCAACATTTATAATACATGTATTTTTATATCTAAACAGACATGGACGAACTTTCTGAGGATTTATTTGATTCACAAGAAGAACAAAAATATTGCAAAATTTATGAAGATACAGAAGAATTTGACTCAGATGACAATAACAATTACATAACATTTCTAAAAATAAACAAAAAAATGAAACCTGCCGTATCCACACAAAAATCATATACACAAAAATCATCTTCAAACAGTACAGCATCAACCTCATCACAAGTTTTAACAACTCCTGCAAAACCTTTTGTCCCGTACGACAAAACTTTGAAACCATGGATTAGAAAAACTGATACCGAAGAAGCAGTCAATATTATTTCAAAGAAACGAAAAAAATTTCACCAACTATGTCCTGTATAACACCTACAACATCTATTAAAAGTATTGAAAGGTCCTCAATTGAACCACACACAACACCATCTTCCACAGCATCAAGATTCACCTATAGGCCTATTAGATCCGAACAATCAAAATTAATAGAAACCACCACTATGCCACCTCCATGTCCATCTTCTACAGCAACATCTCATCCTCAAACTACCGAAACAAATTCACAGCCGGATTTAGTCATTTTAATGAGATCTGTGCTACGCGAAGTTAAATTATTACGCAGAGACTTTCAAAATAATAAATGCAAGTGTACGTTGTTAAATTGTAATCCACTTGAAACATCAAAATTAATTTTACCGGCAACTTCGGTTGAAGAATTCAAGAATTTGGAAAACGAAGTAAAACAAGACAGTTATAAAGAAAAATTTCTAGTAAGTATCAAGTAATTTGTAAACATTTCTAAAAATTTTATATTTTACACTCATAATTGATATTAATAATTTACTTTTTTAAATTTTAGTTGCAACATTTTAGAGGTATAACAGATTTAACACACGAGAAATACATTCGGGGCTGTTTAAAAACCATTAACGGATCATGCGGCCTCCAGTTTCTCGGTTCACGGACAACATGGAAATATACCAATTAAAACATTTACCATCATTAATATTTTAAAAGGTATTATCGGTTAATTATAATTTCTTGTTTTTGTATGCTTGAATAATAACATTGTATCATTTCAGAGGAAACAATTTCAAAATTTAATACGGCTCGTGCTAGTGACGTGGAACACGTAATTAAAAAGTGGTTCCAGTATGCCAAAGACCGTTGTCGGCGGTCACAACGTAATATAGGGTTGTCCAATTCAAGCTTAGCTATTGTAATTTTTATTTCATTTTACAGATTGATCCTTGCCATTTTTAGTTAAACAAGATATCATTCAAATGTCCTCCACGGGACTTCTTACAGGCCTTGATTCTTTTGCGATAATTTTCAATGACTTTTCGGCACTTTTCGGGCGGTATCTCGGCCATTACCTTACGAATATTAGTTTTCAATTCGTCAAGAGTTTGAGGATTGTTTGCGTAAACACGATCTTTCGCGTAGCCCCACAAAAAGAAATCCAAAGGCGTTAAATCACAGGATCTTGGAGGCCAATTGACATCAGCCAATCGCGAAATGAGCTTCATCACTGAAGAAAATTTTGTTCGAAAAATCAGCATCGACGGCCTGTTTTTCCAACACCCAATTTGCGTATGTTAAATGCTCCATATTCTTAAATGGCAGAATGTCAACTAAATAAATGACAGCGTACTTGACGTTTATCTTTGACAGATGTCGGTATACAGATTTCTACTTTATCAACCTCGAATTGGATAACCCTATAATTAATGAGATTAATGAATTTACTTTATTAGTAAAAGAAATTAGATAAATTAAATGAGCGCACTGTGTTTTAGAAACATGTTAGTTAAATATCGAACGGTATTAAATAATTTAATATTTAGGACCAAGATAAATTTTTAGTTTCTTATTAGTTAAGTTATAACATTAGTTTATAGACAAAGACAAAAATGTCACCTTGAAAATATGTAATATTTGTATATCTAAATACTGTTAATTAAAAGAGTTATATGTACTAAGCAGTAAATCAAAACATAAAAACATTTATAAATTATTATTATAATTATTATTATTATCTACCTGAAGCTGAAATACATAAATAATAAAGATTGATTAAAAACGTTTTTTTACTACCTATTCATTTTTTCCAATATTGGCCGGAGTGACACATTCTACACCGTTCGTAAATGATTCACGTAAGCAGTTCATATGCGTATCGCGTAATGGGTTCATAAATGTTACGCATTAGCAGTTCGCAAACGTTACGTAAAAACGTTAACATTATGAACACTATTATGTATACTAATACATACAAAAGTCTTCGCAAATTTGTTTCACTTCTCATGTGACAAAAGTATACTTTACGTATCACATCCGTACTGTTTACGCGTAATGTTTACGAACACCTTAGTATCCCTCTAAGAAAATATGCGAATTCGCTTTGAGTGAAATGAAAACGAAATGTTTGCGTAACGCCATTTTACCAACACAAGCACATGTAAATATATCCCTAAAAAACAACAACGAGTTTTTTTTGTTGTTTTATTTTTTTGTCATTGTTTCAGAACAACGTACGAATTATATTGTGTAGGCAGCCATTTTTTATTTTGTAAGTAAATAGGATTTTGATTGTTTATGTTTGTATTTTACTGTGAAAAGTGGTATCCAAAAATAATAATGTTTTTATAGTACATTTATGTAAATTTTGTGCAAGGAAAATAAAGAAAATGGACAACAAAGCATATTACGATATTCGCAAAGAAATTGAAAATCTTTCTGCGATTAATAGTAATTATAGTAGAAGTAATACAAATCACAATGCCTTCTGTGAAGAAATGTGTGTAGATGAAAATATTTCTAAAACCATCGATCAACCAGTATTTCAAGATCAGTTTTCCAATGATAATAGTAATTACTCTGAATTCGACGAAAACATCTCTTTGGATTCTAATGAGGAGGAGTTTTTCGAAGAGTTTGATAGTAACGACGAGCAAGTTTTTGAAGAACTTCGAGGTGCTACTATTTACAATGAATTAGCTAATTGGAGTATTGAATTCAATATTTCGGAAGTAGCTGGAGATGGCTTACTTAAAATCTTAAGAAAGTATCATCAAAACCTGCCAAAAAATATCAAAACTATGAAAAAGGCACCAAACCTTACATCACAGAATATTGTAGCATTAGGTCAAGGGTTTTATTCCCACATCGGACTTCGTAAAGGCTTAGAAACATTTCTAAAAAATAATGCATACGAGAAAAATTTAATTCTCATTGATATAGGGATTGATGGCGTGCCTTTGGCGAAAAGCTCTTCAAGTCAGTTATGGCCGATACTGGCGAATATTACTCCTTATAATAATATATTCCTAGTAGGCATTTTCCATGGATATACGAAACCGTACTGCGCCAAACTTTTTCTGCAACAATTAGTCACAGAAATTAATTATTTTGAAGTCAACCCTATTATCTACAATGATAAAATAATCAATGTGGAAATCAGATCTTTCATATGCGATGCACCAGCACGATCGTATATTTTAGGTAACGGAGTATATTGTGTAGTTGTTTGAATAGTTTAATTTAATTTTTTATTTTTCAGGTGTAAAATCACATTCGGGCTACTACAGCTGTACTAAGTGCACCATTAAAGGAACGTACTTCCAACACAAAATTTGTTTTGCAGTATCCGAAAATACGCTAAGGACAAATGAAAGTTTTATTGAGAAATTACATAAAGATCACCACGTTCGGCCAAATGCGCTTGAGTCAACAAAAATTGGATTCGTTAGTCAATTTCCAATTGACTATATGCATTGCGTTTTATTGGGCGTTATGAGGCAAATACTCTCAATCCTAATAAGACAACGAAAAAAAAATTTCTCGTTAAAGCAAAGTGACGTTATCGTAATAAATGAAAATTTAAATCTTTTACGCAAATGCATGCCCTCTGAATTTCAGAGAAAACAAAGAACATTAAGCGATTTGGATCATTGGAAGGCGACTGAGCTCCGAATGTTTCTTTGTTATACTGGAATAACAGCTTTTAAATCTACACTACCGGAAAAATATTATACACACTTTTTGCTTTTAGTATGTGCTATTCGAATTTTAAGCCATCCAAAGGATTGTCGCAAAAATAACGAATGCGCATCGCAGTTACTGGTCGAATTTGTTAACAAATTTCAAACACTGTATGGATTGGAAAATATGTCTTATAATGTGCATAATTTGTTACATTTAGCTAAGGATGTAAAGTTGTTTGGACACCTAGACATGTACAGTGCATTCAAGTTTGAAAACTACATGCAAAACATAAAAAAATGGTTAAAAAAGGATCATATCCAATTCAGCAGATCATTAACAGACTAAGCGAAAAAGAGTACTTTTTGAACCCTGCCGCTGAGCCTGTATATGCAGAAATAGTATCTATTTCCAATAAATATCCGAACAACTATTGCATGGTGGAAAATAGTATTCTAAAAATACATGATATTAGCAATAATGAATTCAATGCATTTACGGTTTTAAATCTCGAAGATTATTTTAATTACCCTTTTCCATCGTCGAACTTATCAATTTATTGTAGCAGTGGCCCCACAGAACATTTGAGCAATGAATTGAAACTTTATAATGTCATTAATATTAAAAATAAAATAGTTAAATTAAAAAACAGTTTAAATAATATCTACATACCATTGCAACATTTTTAATCACAACATTCTTTATTACTTACAGTCAAGCACATTACTATGATGGATTCAAACATTGAAATTGAAGTTTATGGTAAATATAATTTTATTTATATATATATATATATATATATATATATATATATATATATATATATATATATATATATATATATATATATATATATATATATATATATATATATATACACCCAGGTCCCGCTTTGCGTCGCAGTTCGGTTCCACACGTAGAGACGCAAACTGAATTTCGACGCATAGCGAATAATTTAAAATATATTTGTTTTCAGAAAGAATTACGATTTACTACACATTTATCTAGATAAAGTTCCAAATAATATCACTTTATTAATATAATAATTACATATAATGTTAAAATAATACATAAATACTTATGTATGCATTATTATTTTTACTAAATTTTCTCATGGCAACGAGAATTCTCATTAATTGTATGCCAAAACTCGAAAATATAAGAAAAAAAGGAAGACGCATAACGAAAAACCGACGCAGAGCGAGTGTTTGGGTTTTTTTTAAACCGACGCAAAAGCGAATAGACGCATAGCGGGACCTGGGTGTATATATATATATATATATATATATATATATATATATATATATATATATATATATATATATACATATATATATATATATATATATATATATATATATATATATATATATATATATATATATATATATATATATATATATATATGTGGTTTGTACGCTGGTGGAATCATTGGACCGTATTTTTTCAAAGATGCTGTTGGACGCAACGTTACGGTGAATGGCGATCGCTATCGTTCGATGCTAACAAACTTTTTGTTGCCAAAAATGGAAGAACTGAACTTAGTTGACATGTGGTTTCAACAAGATGGCGCTACATGCCACACAGCTCGCGATTCTATGGCCATTTTGAGGGAAAACTTCGGAGAACAATTCATCTCAAGAAATGGCCCGGTAAGTTGGGCACCAAGATCATGCGATTTGACGCCTTTAGACTATTTTTTGTGGGGCTACGTCAAGTCTAAAGTCTACAGAAATAAGCCAGCAACTATTCCAGTTTTGGAAGACAACATTTCCGAAGAAATTCGGGCTATTCCGGCCGAAATGCTCGAAAAAGTTGCCCAAAATTGGACTTTCCGAATGGACCACCTAAGACGCAGCCGCGGTCAACATTTAAATGAAATTATCTTCAAAAAGTAAATGTCATGGACCAATCTAACGTTTCAAATAAAGAACCGATGAGATTTTGCAAATTTTATGCGTTTTTTTTTAAAAAAAAGTTCTCAAGCTCTTAAAAAATCACCCTTTATATATATATATATATATATATATATATATTATATAATATTGCTCTTATTTTAATTTTTTTATTTCTCCTTTCAGATGCCCAAACTCCTGAGCCATGCGATGATGAGTTTGGTTCGGACGAGAATGCCAACTACGTTGAATTTTTAAAAATAAGCCCATATATACAACCAACTACTAGCACACAAAAAATTTATAAGAAAAAATTTAACTACGATACTAGTACCAATAGTCTCAGGCATTCAACCGCATCCATACCTACTTCATCCAAAGTTTCTAAAATTACTACAACAGGGACCAACGAAATCAGTTGCCAAACAGATTCAGACCAGTCAATCTGCCATCAAAATCACATCCTATTGAAAGCATTAATTAAAGAAGTCAAATATCTACGCCGTGAACTTCAGCAATCCAAGGAAATGCAGAAACGGACAAATATAGCAACAGAACAACTAGACATCCCTAGAACCACAGTAGACTCATTCAAAGAACTGGAAGAAATGGTCAAAGCATCGGAGTACGAGGAGGCCCTGGTGAGATATACCAATAAATTAAGTTTAACATTCACACCAACAAAATTACATAACTCTTCAGTTTTTGTTACAGACAAACACATTTAACAAGTTTGGTGTATTAGCAGTTGATAAATATGTACGAACATGTCTTAGAGCTATAATAACCGATGAAGTAGCGTCCAAATTTTCGTGGTTTGGGCACAATGATAATATATCTGTAAAATCATATGCAATTATGAATATAATTAAGGGTAATTTAAGGGATACAAAATGCTCAAACTAACTAATATTAATTATAATTCATTTTTCAGAATGTGCAATATTAAAATTTCCAACAGCCCGAAGCGGAGACATTATTGATATTATAAAAAGGTGGTTTCAATACGCCAAAGATAGGAAACGTAAGCGGAAACCAACTGACCAATAAGTTGCCGCATAATATGTCGTTATTTTATATTTTTATTCAAATCTAATTATCCTATTTCTCGAATTTATATTTATCTTTTTTATTTTAATTTTGAAATCATTTAATTTCATCAGTTTATCAAAGAATGAAAAACAAAATAATACTATATATTCTTAATTTTTTGAATTTTCGAAAAAAAAAACAAATTTAATTTTGGCTGAAATATTATGAATAAATAAAAAACATGTATATATTTATTTTACTTTACATTAAATAAAATATTTTTAATAATAAAAGAGGAAGATTATTACAAATACGGTAACCCGATATGGTGTTATAGAAATGATTCACATTGACATTTCAATAATATTTCGCTTCCTCGTAGTACAAAACTTCCATGTTTACATCGTACTAACATTTCTCCATTATATTATAAAACTATCTCCTACTGGTATAACAAAACTATTTCTTTGTAACATTACAGAAACGTTTCATATCGGCGTTACGCATTTCATTTTAAAATTCTTATTCCGTGAGTAACAGTAGCGGTTCGTTATTATTTCGCTAAATGAGTACGCTTGCAAAGAGTTGTATGGGAAACATACTACATTTTTGTTACTGTTGCGGTACGCTTTTCTTAGAGGGCTATTATGTATACTAATACATACAAAAGTCTTCGCAAATTTGTTTCACTTCTCATGTGACAAAAGTATACTTTACGTATCACATCCGTACTGTTTACGCGTAACGTTTACGAACACCTTAGTATAGTAAAGTCTTCGTAAACTGTACGTTTACGTTACACCTGGTCTGAAGGGATGTTTCTATATTGAACGGTACTAAAAGGGACGAAAAAATCGTTCATATTATCCGTGTATATATTACAAGCAGGGTTTCTTATTAACGAATTCTACTGTACAAAAAAAACAAGCTTGTATATACGTATATATATGCATATAGAAACATATGTTTAATATTCCTTCTTCCATTCTATACACAATGTACATAGCTTCCACACACACACACACGTAAAACATACCACGCCACTACTACGGCGACATATTACTAAATACGTATTTTCTTATAAATAAAATTAAAATTAATTTGAAACCTATATGCTAAAAAACATGTAAATGTTTATATAATTAAAACTTATTTGAAAAAATATGTATTGAATATGTAATAAAACAATGAAAAACACTTAGCTTATGCATCCTTTGGAATCAAAAGTCCTGCATAGTGAACATTTACATACAATGTGTATGATGCATTCAAGCAACGGTATCAAAATACATACATATAACGAAAATTGTTATGTACGTATTCTACACTATTGCAAGCGCACCACACGCAACTGTACAAAATGTAAAACTTTCCACTTCACTTATACACACAAATAATAATAACTAAAATCACACAAATTATTATTGATATTATTATTTATTAATAACACATATATATTATTTATTTATTAGTTAATTTATTATTTATTTATACACATTTAAATCAAATTATTTATTTATTTATTTAGAGGAGAGACAAAAAAACACGTCTTTCCTCTACGACGTTCAATCGTCCACCCAAAACAAAACAACAGAAAAGAAATGAAAAAATCATAAATTTTTTTTATAGAAAAAGAGGATAATTATGTACTCGTATTCTCTCTTTATGTACGTATTTCGTTTTTTTTAATGCATTTACGAGTAAATACGAGTATGTACAGTTATTTTGTAGAAGTAAAAATACATTTATTTTAATTGTGTATTTGATAGTGTTACAATTACGATCTTCTCAAAAAAAATTATCTAAAAAATTATTAATAATGACGGAAAGAGAAATATTAATTGAAATCTTAGATTTATATAAAGAATTTAGTTGTTTGTGGGATACTTAGAGTAGTTTGCATTGTAATCGAGACGCTCGAAGCAAAGCACTTCAAACTCTCACTGATAAATATAAGAAAATAGATAGTGAAGCAACGGTCGCCACAGTGAAGAAGAGGCTGGAGAACCGAAATCTCTTCCGCGGAACCGCTTACAAAAGAGAGTCAAAAAAAAGTAACAAACATTACATTTTTATTGTATTTTATTTAAATAATTCAAGTTTACATTTTTATTTGTAGGTGCAAGAAAGCAAAACATCAGGCGCGAGTCCCAGCGACATTTATGTACCAAGTTTATGGTACTTCGAGTTCCTCACATTTTTAGATGAAAAATCAAATATTGATAGAAGGGGTATCGACACATTGGTTGATTTTGATGATGAGGTAAATTGTTTTAATTATTGCCATACAGTACATTAACCATTTTTTCTTTGAAATTCACCCTACCCTGGTTGTTAAAATATTCCGTGAGCACATTCCTTATATGCTTGCCATCTTCACTATTTTGCCTTTGGCTATTTTGGGTTAGGGGTAATAATTGATTTTCTTGTCGCAAGTCACCCGCTCTAAATTGTTCATTTTCGGGGTCTTCATAATCGAGAGTATTATGATTAATATAATTTTTTGATTTTTTTCTCAAATAATTGTGAAGAACACAACTCGCGAGTATTATCCAATCAACGTTTTCAACGTTTATCAAAATTGGTTTTTGGAAAATACGGAACCGGGAAGATAAAATTCCAAAAACGTTTTCTGTTACACGTCTTGCTCTCGATAACCGATAATTGAAAATCTTTTTTTCATGTGTTATGTTTTTTTGCGAAAACGGTTTCAGTAGATGATTGCTTAAAGCGAAGGCGCTGTCTCCAAGAAATACATATGGCACGGATTTATTACTTCCAGGCAATATTGAAGAATTTGGTAAATGTAATTCGCCCGAAGACAATTTTGCGTAAAAATTTGTTTGTTTCCAAACTCCTCCGTCAGAATTACAGCCATTTATTCTGGTGTGGACATACTACTTAAATTAGAAAAGGTATGTACGAGTATACCAATTTAAATAAGTTAATAAAGTGATAAAAGTGTTTATTTTATTTTTATTTAATAAAGTGATAAAAGTGTTTAAGTTTTTTGTGCCCTAGCTTAAGATTAATAAGCGATTTTTATTAGTAAATTTGAGTATATACTGAAATAATTTTTTTTTTGTGATATACCTTATCCGCCATTTTGATAATGGAAAAGTTTTTGGTAATAGTATATAAAACCGATTCAATCTAAACTATAATTAAGAGGCAAATTTTTTTTTAAAATAATACTTATTCTTACTTAAAAATAAAAGCCGTTTTATATACATATTACTAAACAATTTCTCATTATCAAAATTACGCATAAGATACATCATAAAAATTTAATTATTATCGAAAAGTATATAGAGATATATGTACATAGTATTAATATAAGCATGCGCAAAAGCAAACTTGAAATTCATTATATAGACAAATTTACACAAAAATCGCGTATGGTTATTCTTAACCAGAAATTGATTTTTTAATTAATAGTTTGTTATTATTTCTTATTGTGTAATTTACTTTATGACAAATATATATGTATTGAAGTGTTTTTACTGTTTTACAGATTGAAATAAAATAAATTTATCGAAGACAATTGGACCCAGGTGTAGCAGCTCATATTTCTCAGGTAAAATTATTATTTCTTATTCTCATATATAAATTGAGATCTTAATTGTTTTCCAATTTCACCAATTTTCCAATTTCGACTGGATATTATATTTACTTTTGCGAAGGAAATTAGAAATAAATAAAAAAAATTCAAAGGGGCTACCCAATCCAACGGGCTCTAGTCTCTTGAAAGTTGTCTGAAAAGTTTCGACTTTAGTATTGGATACCATTTAAAATTGTTTATTATTAAATATATTGTATTTAGTTTAATAATTTCTACAATTCTTTGTGATCAACAATTTTGCATTTTTATTATAGCCAACAAGAGAAGCTAATATATGCCATTCAGAAAAGGTATACTACAGATCACGAGAAATGCGTACAGAAAGAGAATTCGTCGAAATATTAAAAAGGATTTATTTTATAAAATGCGGCACACTAGAAATGTGCCGCACGAGATTCGGCAATCTATGGAAGATTCAAGTGAAGATGAGCATGTTTCGAATTTATTTTATAAAATCCTTCGTAATAATGAGAACGATCAATCTATGGAAGATTCAAGCAAAGAGGAACGTACAGTGGTTTTCGCTTATAACGACTTCGGTTATAACGACATTTCGTTTATAGCGTCGAAAATTCAAGCTAATGATTGATTGGTTTAATTTTACTATTTAACAACATTCGCTTAAAACGACCTCGGTTATTACGACAATTCGGATATAAAGACCTACTTTGCACTACAAATTGTCAACATTTTTCGTTTATTACGACCTAAAATTTGTCCGTACTAAAAAAAAATCCTGTATTCCTTGACTTTTGATAAATTTTTATTTTATTTTCCGCTGCTATACTATTTTTTAGTACATACATCGGGTAACATTTGCTCAAACGCCATATGTACGTTTCTGTTTTGGGGAAAACCCATTTGTTGTGTCATTTTTAAAGGATAACGATTTGATTTGCGTAAATTAAATTTTTAATTGTGTTTATTATACAGTTTTGTGTAATGTGTATGTAGATTTAATAAAATGTACACGTAACCTATTTTATACATCGGGTTTACATAAAATATGGAATCATCAAACACCAAAAAGCGTAAAGCATTTTCTATCGAAGAAAAGGCTATCATAATTAATAAATTTGAAAGTGGCAGGACAAATTCCAGCCTAGCCAAAGAATATAAAGTGTCACATTCAACGATTAGTACAATTTGTAAAAATAAAAGTGTAATACAAAAAGCGTTTGAAACACAAAAAATACAAACCAAAAAACTTCGATATTCAAAAAATTGCGACATTGAAGAATCGTTATTAAAATGGTTTATACAACAGAGGAATAAAAATGTACCAATATCTGGTCCAATCCTAAAAACAAAGGCAGACGAAATAGGAAAATTATTGAATAAAGAGTTCAAATGTACAGAAAGTTGGATTTTTCGGTTTCGACAGCGACACAATATTGTTTTGGGCAAAATTTCAGGTGAGTCAGCAGATGTTCAGCAAGGTGTAATTGATGAGTGGATATCTTCTGTATGGCCAAAGATTCGAGTGGGGTACACGGCAAGTGAAATTTATAATATCGATGAAACGGGGTTGTTTTATAAAATGACTCCAGAAAAAACATTTAAGTTTAGAGGTGAAAAGTGTGTAGGAGGCAAATTGTCTAAAGAAAGAATCACTTTGTTGGTGGGAGCTAATATGGATGGTAGTGACAAAAAAAAACTACTTGTTATATCAAAAAGTAAATCACTCAGATGTTTTAAAAATATTAAAGCTTTACCTGTCGAATATACTGGTAATAAAAAGGCTTGGATGACGTCGGAGATTTTCGAGGGTTATTTACGGAAATGGGACGCCGATCTGATTAAAAAGAAACGAAAATTTTTATTGCTAGTCGACAATTGCCCTTCACACCCTCACATTAAAAATTTAAAAGCAATTAAATTAACATGTTTACCGCCAAACACATCATCCGTTATACAGCCGATGGACCAAGGTGTTATAAAAAGCCTTAAAGGTCATTACAGGCGTAATCTTTTGAAAAATTGGTCAGAAATTTAGATAGCGGTCAAAATACAGTTGTGACCTTAATAGATGCGGTCGAAATGGTTGCTACAGCATGGAATCGGGTTAGTAGCCAAACTGTAGCTAACTGCTTTAGACATGCCGGATTGTTTTTAGAGAGTGATCCTGATATCGAATCTGATTTATACGACGGAAATGATGAAATTCCACTTAGCGAATTAACCCAATTGTCTCCTTTCATAGCAGCACATGTCCAGGATAAAGAAAGTTGGGATGATTTTGTGTCCGTAGATAATTTAGTAATAACCGATGAAGATGCCACATTAGAAGATATTGTAGGCGAGGTGATTGATACGTTCGTATATGATGCTGACAAGGAAAATGATAACGCTGATGATAGTACAGAGTTTACTCCACCCTCAATTACAGAAACATGCGAAGCACTGTCCACTATCAAACGTTACGTGCAATTCAATAATTTGTCTAAAGAATTGACAGAGAGTGTGCTTTTTATCGAACGGAAATTGGAGCAAGAATACATACAGAACAAATGTATGAAGCAATCAACTATGCCTGAATATTTGACAAAAATACAACTAAAAAAGTAGTTTTGTTTATAATTTTTTTGTCTTTACGCACTTATGTTTTAAGCCTTTAAGTATGTATGTATGTACGTACATATGTTAAAAATATTTTTTAATTTTATATTATGTGATATTGGATTGGAGTTCAATTCCCTGATTGACTGTTTTGAATTAAAATAAAAAGTGGATTGCAACAATTTTAGTAGTTTTATTATTCTTTACAAAATTATAGGTATACACAAATGAGATAAAATAAGATATCTGAATGGGTTTTAAAATACACAATTTCGTTTATTGCGACGTTCGGTTATAACGGCGGATTCTACTCACATTTTGAATGTCGCTATAAGCGGATTTCACTGTATTTCCTTGCCAAACGCATATATTCATAATATCATTGAAGAATCAAGTGAAGATGAGAACATATTCACGTCAAACAGATCTTCGGTCAACCCCGAGCAACCAACCGTTCCTAATCCTAATATAACTGTGGAAGTTTTAATTCATTCGGAAAACGCTACACAAGCCAACAACAAAATATTTATTTTCCGTCAATACAACCCATATTATATGCGGCATCTGATTATAATTTTTTTAATTCAGAAAGATTTAATAATATTTCACAATTTATTATTCCCAATACGACCTCTAACGTTACCGAATACGTACAAAACTTCCTTCAAAAATTCATTTCTGAGTTTAATATTCCTAAAATTCATGTAAATGTCCTTCTTCAGTTTTTAAAACAATTTTTTCCGGATATACCGAAAGATTCAAGAACAATTCTGCACACACCTAGAACAACAAAAATTATGAAAGTATCTCCTGGAATCTATACGCATTTAGACATTAGATGTAGTTTAGATACTATTTTGTCCAATTTAGACATTATACCAGAACGTATAGAACTTGATTTTAATATCGATGGTGTCCCCATTTATAAAGATAGTGAAACAAGTTTTTGGCTTATTTTATGTAAAATTCATAAGGTAGAAAATAGTGTGTTTGTTATTGGAATTTATTTAGGAATAAGCAAGCCAAAATTTTTTTCAGAATTCGTGCGACCGTTTGTAGATGATTTAAAAACTCTTTTAATCAATTATGTTTTTAGGAATACAAAAATTTCTATAACCATTCGTTCCTTTAACTGCGACGCGCCTGCTCGGTCATCTACATGTTTAACACGGCAATATAATTTTAAATCGGGTTGTCCTATGTGTGATGTGGTTGGAGTTTATTTAAATAATCGAATGACATTTTTTAGAACAACAAATGCAGTTCTTCGAACTGACAAAACATTTAAAGAAAAGACGCATGTCAATTTTCATATTGTCGATAAGAATAAAGTTCCTCTGATATCACCAATTAGAAGAATTGGGAATTGGTATGGTTTCCCAATTCCCAATTAATTATCTTCATTATGTACTTTTGGGAGTTGTAAGAACCTTGTTGGTTTGGTAAGAAACCATTATTTCATCCAGACGTAAAGGGTGCAGTATCCAAAAAATTGCTATTTCTAGATAAATATATGCCAGTAGAATTTCAAAGGAGACCTCGTGCGTTGATACATATGAGTAAAGGATCAGAATATAGAACTTTTTTATTGTATACAGGGCCTTTTGTATTACTGAATGAAATACCATATTCACATTATAAAAATTTCATGAAACTGCATCTAGCTATATCTATTCTCTGCGATCCCGTTCTATGTACTTTAAAAAACCAAACCGCTGAACGCATACTTCATCTTTTTGTACAAGAATTTGCAGAACTTTACGGAGTAGAACATGTCGTGCATAATGTACATTGTCTTCTACATTTACCTCAATGTTTAAGAACATTTGGCTGCTTAGATGATTTTTCCACATTTCCATTCGAGAATTTTATGACTCCCGTTAAGAAACTAGTAAAAGGAAGATTTCCACTTCAAGAAGTATCCAACCGAATAAAAGAAATGATTTTTTCAAGTCATATTGAATCAGTAAAAAAAATGTAATTCGAAAAAAAGAAAAGTAACTCTAAGCAAGATGATATTTATTAATGAATATGAAGAATGTACTTATTTTGGTTACATATTAAATAGAAATTTTAAAAATAATTTTGTTCTAACTAAAACGAAAAATGTTATTTATATCCATAAATTTAAAAAGGAGGCTGATTCAATTTATGTTATAAGCTCAAAACAGAACAAGAGCGAAGGCGGCGAGCGAAATCGCCTGTCATATTACATAACACTGAAAACATATAATACAAGCACAACCATCGACGCTGGCGACGACGATTTTTTCGTCGAAATAAAATTAGAGTCTATTTCTATTTTCTTCGCCGGCGATACAATATTGCCAACTGTTTTATTTGTTTTTAAGTTGGTATTAAACATTTTGTGCTGTCATATTTTTGTTTGCCATTTTGTGTGTTAATTGTTCAATTTTTCATCATAATAATTTTAAATTTATTATATATTAAATATAATGTCATTCGAGGAAAAATTAGTGGAGCTCGTAAGAGAAAACAAAATTATATTTGATTTGAGGCATGAATATTACCGAAGAACGGATATCAAAGACCAAATTTGGCGTGATATTGCTTTAAACCTCAACTCAACAGGTAAATGTGTATAACATTATTAATCTGAATTATTAAAATAAATTGTATAAATGTAAAACTAATTTTTTTAAACTTTACAAAGTATTTGTAAAACCCGGTGGAAAAGCCTACGAGACACGTATAGGAAAGCCCGTCGAATCGAACCATCCGGTAGCGCTGCTCTTGATCCAGATGATGAAATACGCAAAAAAAAATCGAAATATTATGATCTGATGAATTTTCTGGATAACGTAGAAGATCAAAGAGAGTAAGTAGCTATAAACTTTAAAAATTAATTGAATTTTTTATGCCTTTATTTATATTTTTAGAACAGTAGGAAATTTTACAACTATAAAAGAAAGTGATACTTTCGATGACAGTTCGTTCGATTTTAATAAAGAATCTAATGATAACATAGATTTAGATGAAGTAATAACAACACCAGTGAAATAAAGAAAGTCATCCGCGTCTTCGAATAAGGAGCAAATACAAAGCGAATTTTGTGATTTTTTAGACAAGGCATCTAAGGCTATTACTGAAATCAATTCAGCATCAGACATTCAAAGTAAAAATACTTCTACCTCGTTATGTTTTCATCTCTTGCCATTAAAATTGAGAATGCAAATTTGCCATCATACGTATTAGATGACCTGGAGATGGATGTCTCAAATTTAGTGTACGGTCGTCTACGTGACTACCAAAATAACTAATTTTTTTTAACAAACTTACTCGGTTGAGTTACATGAACGTTCCTATTTATTAAATAAAATTTAGACTGAAAACACTATTTTTTTAATTTAATAACAATTTTATTAGTCATCTCAACATCAACGGTTCCATTGTTGCAGGAACGATTTTAATAGATCTCTACACGCGAAAGCTTCACGGGTTGAACGATTCCCTCTAAAAATTCGATGCTGTTGTAATGTCTCACCCTCATCACGCCAGGCTCCAGGAACATCAATACCATTTTGCAAACTATCAACATAATCGTCTGGACAGTATATCTTACTTTTCTGAAGCATTAAAAAATTATGTAACACAATAGCAGCCAGCACAACTTTTTGTGCGTTTTTTGGATGCATATTAATTGTGGTTCCCAAAATGCGCCACCTATTCGCTAAAATACCGAAAGTGTTTTCGATACGGATTCTAGCACGTGATAACCTTTTATTAAACAGTTGCTTATCTTCTGAAAGGTACCTTCCCGGATAGGGGCGCATTAGGTTTTTCTTCAACGGAAATGCAGCGTCGCCCACAAAATAAAACGGAAATTCTATTATGGAATTGGGTAGCATTTTACTAACTGGAATATCAATTGTACCATCTTTCAATTGCTTTCCAAATCCACTATTTTGGAAAATTCCAGAATCACTTTGACTACCGTAAGCGCCAACATCTACAGCTGTAAAACAATAATTGGTATCACATACACCTAAGAGAACGACGCTATAGTGTCCTTTGTAGTTAAAATATAGCGATCCGCTCTTTGGTGGGCATCGGATATTAATATGTTTGCCGTCGATAGAACCCAAGCAATTCGGCATACCAGTTTTGGTTTCAAAATCATGGGCAATTTTAAACCATTCCGCATTGTTTGGCTTTGATACATATACTCCATTAAGTTCCCACAACGCATCACATGTATCTAATATAATCTCGCGCACAGTAGATGCACCTAACTTGAAACTCCATGCCAGCATCTGAATAGAGCAACCATGAGCCAGATACCTAAAACAAAATCATATACATATGATACACTATAAAAAAATTGTGTTATAGTTTCGTACATCAGTGTTATAGCCAATCTAGTTTCAACACTAATTGGCATCCGATGGGAGTGCTTTTGTAATCTATCCTTCAAAAGATTGAATAGCAATTTGAACTCAGCAACACTCATTCGTGTTGCCTTCTGGAAATGCTCCGGGTCATTTCCTTTAATTTCCATAAAACCTCGTCGAAAAAATCCGTGCTGGTTTCTTGTAAGGTTTACAGGCCTAACCCACCAACGTCTACTAGGCAAGATTAAATTATAATACTCATGCGCCAAAAACACAAGATAAATAATTTTGATAATTTTAAGAATATTTATTATTCGAGTACGCGTACCGACAGAATCCATTTTGACATAGTCAAAATAGTTTAGGTTACTTTGTTGTTATTTTTTTATCGCCATGCGCTGACGCTCTTGTTCTGTTAGCTACAGCGATATCACGGCGATATTTTTTATTTATTCGTCGTCGCTCGACGTCGTCGCTCTTGTTCTGTTTCAAGCTATAGGTAGTCAAATTCGCCAGCTAGGAATTTTTTTTGAATTACCAATGAATGCCCCTATTATGGTTCTCGTCTCACCATCGCTTCACCACTCTTTCGCCGTGATACTTAGATTCGTGTGAGCAATATTTTAGTATTATGGTTCTCACCTTTATTTTGGCGAGAGAGAGTATGTGTCGCCGCATTATTTTTGGTTGTTATTTGTTCTTGTTAAGTTGGTTGCACTGTTTTGTGAGCCGTTTTGACAGTATTATTTGAGTGTTTTGACAATTCGTTTTGAAAATTTCTAAATTTTTTTTGTTTAAAACCTAATAAAATTAAAAATATACAATACCCATCGATTAATAATGATCAGTGTTGATTTATTTTTCCGTGGTGAGGATGAGGAACAAAATATAAGAAATGTGGCACAAATCATTACATACATTACATTCATCACCTAAAAATTTTAGGCGATCGTTTTTTACACATCACTCTCCCACATCGCTCTCACGGCGAGAATCATAATATATATACGGCGACTCACCGTCGCCTAGTGACGCGTAGGCGAAAACCATAATAGGGGCATAAGTCTTCTTCATTCAGTGTATATAAATGTGAAAATCGTTGGAATTCCAAAATACTGATCATTAATATAACAGAACTGGAAAGAAAGCTTTTCTTGCTATGTTCTAGTGATGATCCAAATGAGCTTGTGTTTTATCCAATGAATCAATTTGAATGCAAAATACCAGAAGGTTTATGTGTGGATTAAGTTTCTCAATAGTTACGTAAAGAAGGAGAGTTTGATATAAAATTATTTTTTTCCCATGAAAAATCAATGATATAACGGGTGTTTTTTTAGGAGGTTTGTTTTTCCGATAGATGTCGTTTTATTTTATGACAGTTGTTTTGACAGCTCAAAGTGGCATTTCTACTCAGTATTGTTTGGCAAATCATTATGAATAGGTTAACTCCAGAACAACGTTTTCAAATCGTGGAAATTTATTTTCAAAATCAGTGTTCAATTAAAAATGTTTATAGAGCACTTCGTGAATTTTATGGTGCACATAATCGTCCGTCAGAGACCACCATAAAGAACGTAATTACCAAATTTCGGTCTACATTCACTCTTTTGGATGCCAAGCCACCGACAAGAATGAGAAGAGTTCGTACAGAAGAAAATATTGCTGTCGTTGAGGCCAGTGTCGAAGAAAACGACAATTTATCGATTCGTCGTCGTGCTCAGCAAATTGGACTTTGTCCATCGACTTTATGGAAAATTTTACGTAAAGATTTGGGTTTGGTGCCATACAAAATTCAATTGGTGCAAGAATTAAAGCCACACGACCATCGTTTGCGCCGTGAATTCAGTGATTGGTCGTTAAATCAATTGAACGAAGATCCATTTTTTTACCGTAAAATTCTCTTCAGTGATGAGGCGCATTTTTGGTTAAATGGATACGTCAACAAACAAAATTGTCGCATTTGGAGCAAAGATAATCCACACGCCGTTCTAGAATTACCAATGCATCCTGATAAATGTACTGTTTGGTGCGGTCTATGGGCTGGTGGGATCATCGGTCCATATTTCTTTAAAAATGAGGAAGGACGACGCGTTACCGTGAATGGAAATCGATACAGAACCATGTTAAATGAGTTTTTGTTGTCAAATCTTGAAGATATGGATATGAATGAAATGTGGTTTCAACAAGATGGTGCCACTTGCCATACAGCACGTGAAACAATCGACTTATTGAAAGAAACTTTCAACGACAACATTATTTCGAGAAATGGTCCGGTGAATTGGCCTCCGCGTTCGTGCGATTTGACGCCACTCGATTACTTTTTGTGGGGATACGTGAAGTCATTGGTTTATGTGGATAAACCTCAATCGATTGACGCTTTGGAAACCAATATTCAACGTGTCATTGCTGACATACGCCCTCAAATGCTTGAAAAAGTGCTGGAAAATTGGACCTCCAGAATGACATTTGTGAAAAATAGTCGTGGTAGCCATATGCCAGAAATTGTGTTTAAATGTTAAATGCCAAAAAATTATCTACCAAATAAAAAAAAATTTTGGTCATTTCATAATTTTATATGTGTTTTATTCAAAAAAAAAATCGGCAACCTCTTAAAAAAACACCCTTTACATATAATAATTAGTACCACAATCGAACATTGTAGACAATTTTGAAAAAGACAGGTGAGGCACCAGTCCTCTTGAAAATATATTTTTTAATAGCAATATGGATGTCAAATCAAAGGTATTAGTGAATAGAGATCAAATTTGAGGGTAGGAAGGCCTATCAAAAGAATAGCTGTTAATTAACAAACACAACTAAATTATACAAAGATAAACACATTGTTTCCATTTTGGAAATTGTAACATTTGTAGCAACGAAGTTATAAGCAGTTCGCTTTTATATTTTTAAATATTTAAATAGAGAGATTGGGGCATGTTTGAAATTGTTAATGAAAATTAGGCTATTTTATCACAAATTTTTGTTTAATTAAAAAACATTAAAGATATGTTAAATATGTTGTTATATAAGCAAAAAGAGGCATCAAAAGATATTATTGAAGTGAAAGTGACTCAAAATGCTTTGCTAGAAGCAATTGCAGAAGTTAAATTGCTCCTGCCAAATAAAAATTATATTGTTAATCCCAATTTCATCGCGGCAAAGAACCTTTCCAGTTTACAACAACTAGATGAAACTGAGAAAAAATTGGGAAACGATCTAGTTTATGCGCAATCTATGGTATTTTTTATATTAATAACTTCAGAAAGCTTTATTTAAACATTTCTGTATATATATATATATATATATATATATATATATATATATATATATATATATATATTTATTTATATATATATATATATATATATATATACATATATATATATATATATATATATATATATATATATATATATATATAAATATATATATATATATATATATATATATATATATATATATATATATATATATAAATATATATATATATATATATATATATATATATATATATATTTTAGATTGGTGCCTACCTCCCTACAACCTGCAGAGGGCACGAGTTACGTCCATGAACTCCACGAGCACATAATTATACATTCCATAGATTTAAATTTCATAAGTTTCATTTTTTCTTGTTCACGTTTTACTAAATTAACAAAATATTATTTTAATAATAATTTTTTATATAATTGTAATTAAAAACCATTTTAAATTTTCATTATATGTAAAACTATTGCATTATATAAAATTTTCCACGAATCATTTTGTCAATGTAAACATTTTTATTTTATAAAAACCAGAGGAATAAAAAATTAAATTAGATTACAAAGTTAACTCAACATCAACGTGTCTTTATTTTGGTTGTTCGGTCGGAAAGTAAATAAATATATAATTGGCGCAGTTGGTAGGATCGATTATAAAGTAAAAAGTGATAAAAGGAAAGGTGATAAAGTGAAAAAAAATATCGTTGAACAGAATTAAAATCATAAATTGTTTGTGAAAGTTTTAAATCGAAAAAAAAAAAAAAAAAAAAATTTTTTTAAGTGAAATTCACACAAGTGGAATATATTAAACAATCTCAGTGTTAATATCCGAAATTCTTATTAGAATTTCACATCGAGGGAACATCGGTGCCTATAGGAATTAACCAGATGCTACTCCACTGCTTTTCGCTCTTCTCATTAATTTGGTAAGTCTTTATACACTTTTTACATAACAATCGGTTTATGTTCCCCACGTTTAAAAAAACATCCAAAAAAAAAGACAAAGTCACGTAATAACCTTGTAATCTCACAACCCGGTGAATACGGAGTTAACGCCGCTGCATACGGTAAACTAGAATTAGATTTAGAAAACATTAAGTTAGAAGTTAATAAAACAGAAATGGTTCAAGATAATGAAAACGCAATTATAAATGTAATGGACCAATTGAAAAGTGTATATAATCAATTAAAAATGCCGGATGCAATAAAAGATCTATCTATCTTTGACGGCAATAAACGATCTTTATTCGATTTTATAGAGAACGACGAGGAAATTCTTAGGATTAGTGCGGTTCTCGATGGAACTGCTTATAGTAAGATCATACTTAGAGGCATTAGAAACAAAATAGTTGGGGAAGCGAATGAAATATTAAATATGTACGGAACTATGCTGGTATGGGAGCAAATTAAAAATAATTTAATTCTACATTACAGTGACAAAAGAAACGAAACAAGTCTTATACGAGACTTGCATCGTTTATCACAAGATAACGACAGTATTGAAAATTTTTATTCAAAAATTATAGAGATATATTCGACAATAATCAATCACGTAAAAATTCACGAGACAAATTATCCCGTGATACAATCGAAACAAACATTGTATAGTGAAATGTGTCTAAATACTTTCCTTTCGGGAATGAAAGAGCCACTTGGTTCAATAATCAGGGCAATGAGACCCAGTAGTTTAACCGAAGCCTTTAATTATTGCTTAAAGGAACAAAATATTCCTTATATAAAAAATAATTATAGCAATAAAAATGCCATTATGACCCATAAAAAACCAATTCCACATAAACCCACTTTTAATCCCAATTTTAGAACATATTTTAATCCAAACATTAGAATGAATAATTTTAACATTAGACCTAATCATTTTAATTCAAATTTTAAACCAAATTTTAATCCCAGATTCAATACGAATTCCAATTCAAATTTTAACCCAAATTTTAATCCAAATTATAAATCAAATTTCTAAAATCATCAAAGAAATTTTAAACCTCCGGAACCTAATCAAAGGTATCCTCAACCAATGGAGCTTGGTAGTGGACATTCAAAAAATAGATCGAATCAACAACCAAATATTTTTCAACCTTCCGGAAGTCGTAAGTTCATTTCTGAAGAACTTTTCAACGTAGAAAATAACAACCATGAAGCTGCATCAGGTAATCATGTTATTGATGATTCAAATTTTCCGACACAAGCCTCCATTCCCCGATCGGATATATAACTATAAATACTCATCAAAGTAATCTTTTACCGTACATTCACATACAAATGTTTAATAATAAATATCTACAATTTCTAATTGATACAGGAAGTAATAAATCTTTTATTAACCCCGAATTAATCAATCCTAAATTCTTTGAAAAAATTATCCCAGTCAAAATTAAAACAATTTTTAACACTCATCAAATTGATAAACAAATAACAATCGAAGGGTTAGATGAATTCAATACGAATGAAAATTTAGAATTTTTATTATTTAAATTCCATAGTTATTTCGACGGTCTTATAGGCTTAGACATTTTACAAAAATTGAATATTAAATTAGACTTCCAAAGGTCATTTCTCGAAACCAATAATGTGTATATTTAAACTTTAAACCAAATTTGATGTCAAAAGTATATTCAGTGCCTCCTCGAAGTAGAATTATTGCTAATATCCCAGTTGATAGTGAACAGGGTGATATTTATATAAAGCCGATAAAAATAAAACAAAATTTAATTATTCCAGAAGGAATATATAACTGTAAAAACTGGTATGCGTTTTTAGAAGTAGTAAATTATTCTAACGAAACACAAGATTTCGTCATTGAACAGCCTATTAAAGCTGAATTAGTAGACAATAATCAATTCTTAGAAGTACATAATTATACAATAAACAGTGAGCAAAATGTTAATAATTTTAATAACGATATAAATAATTTAATACGAACTAATCATATGAACGATGAGAAAGGAAAACTATTTTTAATTTATGTAGTCATTTTGAAGATATATTTTATAAAGAGGGTCAAAATCTTTCATTTACAAATGCCGTTAAACATGAAATTAAATAAACGGATGACACTCCTATTTATACAAAGTCATACAGGTATCCGGAAATCCATAAAACCGAAATTAAAAGTCAAATAAATAAGATGCTAGAACAAGGAATTATACGCCCAAGTTTTTCCCCATGGTCATCTCCTATATGGATTTTACCAAAGAAGTTAGACGCAAGTGGAAAACAAAAATGGCGACTTGTTGTAGATTATAGAAAATTGAACGAAAAAACAATAAACGATAAATATCCTCTACCCAATATTACGGAAATACTGGATAAATTGGGCAAATGTTTATATTTTAGCACTTTCGACCTTGCTTTTGAATTTCATCAGATTGAAGTCAAAGCAGAAGACATCCCCAAAACAGATTTTTCAGTGGATCATGGCGACTATGAATATGTAAGAATGCCGTTTGGATTGAAAAATGCCCCGGCAACGTTTCAAAGAGTAATGGATAACGTGTTAAAAGGAGTTTTAGGAAAAAATTGTCTCTGTTATATGGACGAAATAATAATATTTTCTACCTCACTTCAAGAACATTATCAAGATTTAGTAAAAGTTTTTCAAAAATTAAAAAGTGCCAATCTAAAAATCCAGCTTGATAAATCGGAATTTCTCCGAAAAGAAATTCCCTTTTTAGGACGTTTGGTATACATAAATAATCAACAAACCGAACTGGAAGAATATTTCAATAAATTCCAAAATAACTGAAGTAACAAAATGGATATAATTGAGTTGTCATTACACATCAATCAGTTTTTTGATCAAATACTTTTTGACATAGACCTATTAAACGAACATTTAAAAGACATATCAGAGTCAATAACTCTAGCAAAAATTGGCATAATTTCAAAGCACATGCACTCTGCATCCAAACGAAATTGATTATATACATCAGCAGTTAAAGCAACAAATGGTTATTATTACCTCGTTTGAAAATATTTATGAATTCCTTGAATTACAAGCTTATTACGATCACTTCAACATTATTTTCATAATTAAATTTCCCACATTTTATCCCGATGAATTTGATTTTTATCATATAGAACCATTACCTATCAATAACAGTTACATTATCCCATTAAATGCACCATTCCTCTTATTAAACGATTACATGTATCAAGTAGTAGACAAGCCATGCCAAATTATTGAACAAATACGATACTGTCCAGAAAACCAAATCAACAAAATATCCAAGGACAAATGTGTACCAAATATCATAAGGAATCAAAAAGCCAGTTGTAACTTATTAAAAACTGAAAATTTAAATACAATAAAAATTGTGGAACCAAATCACTTGCTTATAATCACACAAAATGAGACAACAATACAAACGGACTGTAAGAAAGAAGCAGACCACAAATTATTGGAAGGAATTTTTCTCGTATACTTCGAAAACTGTTCAATAAGCATAAACAATATTGAATATAATAGCAAAATACCAATTTTTTTTGGGACATCGTTGCGGTAATCTCAACATTATATAATGAAGTTGAACATAACGAAATTTCAGAACAATTAACTCTCGAAAAACTTAATGACTGGACCTTTGCAAACTAAAGGAAATAAATATTCTAAAACAAAAATCTAATAATAATTTTGAGTTTATATTTATAGGAGTAGTCGCTTCCATAATAATATTATATACAGTTTACAAGGTACTCCATTTCATAATAAGATGCAAAGCTACAAACCAATCAAAGGAAATTACCAGTGAAGCAGTTGTCAACGAAGGATCCGTCGAGACCTCGAACGAAACAACTAAAAGGAAAACGCTCAGATGGCCCACACTTCACACCAAAGGGGGAGGAGTTACGTTCATGAACTCCACGAGCACATAATTATACATTCCATAGATTTAAATTTCATAAGTTTCATTTTTTCTTGTTCACGTTTTACTAAATTAACAAAGTATTAAATATAAAAAATTGTAATTAAAAACCATTTTAAATTTTCATTAAATGTAAAACTATTGCATTATATAAAATTTTCCACGAATCATTTTGTCAATGTAAACATTTTTATTTTATAAAAACCAGAGGAATAAAAAATTAAATTAGATTACAAAGTTAACTCAACATCAACGTGTCTTTATTTTGGTTGTTCGGTCGGAAAGTAAATAAATATATAATTCACGCGAAGAAAGAAGTCAATGGAAAAGTAAAAAGCATTTTAGTTCCATTAATAAACAAACAAACCCTACTACAATTTGGCTGGACAGCACACAAAGGTAATTTTATTAATTATATTAATTAGAGCTGGCCTTTGTTTTGTTTTTTACTCAAAGAATTAAAATTTTAAAAAATATCTGATACCACGTTTACATCATAGCTACTTTAATAGTATAGTACTTTTTTACTAATAAAGTATAATACTGAGCCGGTTTACATCGCAAATGGTGTAAACCCAAATGATAATACTTTAATACTTTTGGTTTTGTGACAGGTAATTTTTTTTATTTTGTTTACATTTTTAAAGCGTCATTGTATGCGATTTTCCTCTAGTTGGAACAATAAAATATTACAAATGATTCGTACGTAAACACAAAATGGTTTTACGTGGCACTTGAAGAAAATAAACAAATTTAAAGTATTATTGTATTAAAGTACGGTTTACACCACGAGTTTAGTAGCAAACCTTTTTGATAGCTATTGTACTTTAATATCAAAATAGTATGCGGTAAAGTAACAAAGTATTATAGTTTGAGTTTACACCAACATACTTTTTTGTTACATACTTTTATTCTACTGATGTAAACGGGGTTTGAGGCATCCTTCTATATAATAATAGACTACTTTAGTTGGTAAGGCATATGAAGTTTTTTTCATTTTGACACTGACATGATATTTTTGTAGTGGGATTCTAATATTTGTCACTTTATAATTTTGACAAACAAAAAAAAAGAGATTACAATGCGGTGTGGAAAAAGTTTTGTGAGCTCTCCCATTTAACAAAACAATTCCTAAACTTACAATTCTGCTAAAGCTTTTCACATGAAATTTCTTAGCCAATATTCCTGCAATATATCTATAACGAATCTAAAAAGATAGTTGTAAACATTGGAAAATCTTCCCCTACTATAAAAAAAAATGCAAATAAATTGTTAGTTAAAACTTTGTTTTCCAGATCTAGCTACATTTCAAAAATACACCAATATTATAAACTGGATGTTGGATGTAATAAATGCATCGAATAATGCAAATTCCACAAACATCGAGCAAGTCCGTCTCGCAGTTCATGACTTATTTAGAAGACTTCACGAAAAAAAAAATAATTAGAAAAAGCTATGGTGATGAGAGCGAAATGTTTTTAAATTAAATTTATAATTACAGTTTTGAAAGAATAATACGTTAACTTGAAAATGAAAAAAATTTACTTAATGGATTGATTTTTATTTAAATAAATGCAAATGAAAGCAAATGAATTGAAATTCTATAAATGTTTATTTTAATTTAACATATAACGACTGCCAAATATTATCTGCCGTGTCTGCCAATTTTCATCCGCTATGTCCCCCAAATGTCATCAGTTGTGTCCGCCAAATGGTATTCGCCTTTTCCGCCAATAGGCATCCGCCAAATGTCATCTGCCATATACTCCTATAGGCATCCGCCGTGTCCGCCAAGTGTCACTCGCCATGTCCGCCAAATGTCATTCGCCATGTCAGTCAAATGACATATCTGACAAATGTCAACGGTCGTGTATGCATTATGGCAGACATACGGAGAGACTAGGCATGCCAAATGGCATACACTCGGTATGCCAAAGGCAGCCGGTTTTATCTGCCTACGGCAGCCGTGAATTGCCAAAAACCTGCCCGAAAATGTACTTTGTGTTTACCGGGAATATTACATAGAATTTATACGAGAAAACGGAAAAGCAATCATAATGAACGGAGCGGCGCGAGTTACGACATCCAGACATCCCGGATGTTCTCAACAACAACAGCGACATTATCATTTACGCTTCTCACAAATTATAAAATGCATATCATGAAAATTATTATTTTGTATTAAAAAGTCATATTTCAACTTCTTATTAAAATGCTTATGTAAAATTTTATTCCCACAAGTAATTTTTGTTAACGTAATCAAGAAACATATATTCAATAACCTGTTTTAAAGAAAAAGAGTTAGGAGGCACGTCATAATTTGTAAAAAATATAATTAAGATGTTACGATAATTTAAATCGAGTACGCGCGCCTTAACTCCGAATACTTTTAAAAATAAAAAATTTTTCCACCGCAAATTATGTGGCGTTAAGACAAATTTATTGGACAACACTAAATCCATAAACCTGATTTTTTCGAAAAAACCAATTGTTTTCGGTGATTGATAAATTTTTTTTGTTTTTTGAGACGGGGAGTTAATCGTAGAATTTAGACGAGTAATCATATAAGACAAATTACATTCTAAAATGTATCTTAAAATTTAATTTATAAAAGATTGAAAAATTCCAATTTTTGTTAAATAGTAAAAGTTAAATTAAAAAATTAATTGATAATATTAACGATAACCTTAAGCAATAAAATGGTGGACTTTAACCACAAATTTTCATAGAAACACGTGACATAGAACTCGTGTCGTAATCGTAAATGTGACGCCATGAATAAAAACTTTAATTTTTTTTTGTGTGCAGTGTAAAATATTCACATTATAATATATTACTTATGCCCTTTTCCAATTACCGACTTATTTGTTTTCACCGACTTATTTAAATAAGTCTGCTGATGAGGTGACTTATTTTCTATCTCTTTCTTTCATAAAAAACTTATTTGGCTTCATGTGGATTATACAGTTTTGTTACATGTAAACATTAAAATTCTGACATTCATTATATTTTGTTTTGTTTTTTTTGTGAAATATAATATGTTGTTGCGGTAAAATACCAAACATTTTTATTAATTAATAAGTAAATAATAATTAAAGTTAATACATTAATTTTCATTCGAAAATTATAAAATGAAACGAAAGCAGTATAGTACGAGATGTAAGTATTTATTTTTTCAGAAAACTTGAATTATTGATATGTGTATGAATACATAACCTCAGTATAAATATTTTATTTACAAATTTTACTGAAGTTCAATTAGAATATATATTTTTTCAAATAATATACCAAACATACTATACGAGTAACCAAAATTAATTATTTGTATTTCAGGGAGTGAAGATGAAACTTTTGCCCTAATTGAAGCCAGAACTATAAAAGATGCTGATTTTAAAAAAAAGAACCGTCAATACCCTGTTATTTGGACGTAATATGTATTCTATTTTTCTCCATTTTTAGAGAAATTCAATCTTCGACGCCAGAACATGAACATAGAACGTCGCAAGAATGTATTAAAAAGTGGAAGAATCTTCTTGATAGGTACAAAAAATTAAAAGATCCCAAAACAGGGACAGCTCCCACTACATTAAATGCTGCAAATTGGGTTTATTTTTCGAATATAAACGACCTTATTGCAACCAAGCAACATTGCACCGAACATTCTGGAAAACACGACTTTCACAAGGTGTAGAACACTATCGGACACAAGCGACGATTTGATTGTGTACGAACCAGAGAGTGCTGATGAATTGAGTGAGATTGATGGTACTGATGTAAGAGTACCCAGTACCAGCCAAATCTCCATTCCATCAACAAGCCAATCAACTCGTAAAAAACACAAGACACCCGTGCAACAACAAATTTTGGAACACATGAAACAAAGAGATGAACATATTTTAAAATCAATTTAAAAAAATTACAAAATGATGAGTGTCGTATGTCAAAAATACTTCCCGGATGTTGTGTTGTCTTCTGAAAGCGATTAAATGTTTATTTAAACCCTTATTAAATACGAGTATATTTATTAAATAAAATAAAGACTGAATTACTGAAATGTATTTTATTGAAGTCTGAATTAAATGTTTATTATTTATATACAATTAAATTTTTATATTTGTGAACATAACCTGTCTCTGAACTCTGACGTGCTGATTTGTGGTTGATAAATTTCATCATTAGAATAAATATTATAATTTTCATTTTGAAATTCCTCGTCTATGGTCATGAGATCCTCAACATTTAGACAAATGTTATGTAGTATGCAGCAAACCGCGACAACTTTATTACAATTTTTTAAACTAAGTTCCAGTGAACGAAGGAAAATGCATCTCCATCTAGTCTTCATCTGTCCAAATGTCTGTTCGACAGCTATTCTTGCTTTACTGTGGAGGTGGTTAAATTTTTTTTGTTGCGGGGTTAAAGAACGGGTTTCCGTAAATGGAGTGATTATGCATATTGAATCACGAGTCAACTGATATCCACTGTCACCGAGCAAATAATAATCTCGTGCAGGATATCTTCGATTTAAATATATATCGCTGTTCCTTAGAACTCTTTGATTGTGAACCAATCCTGGCCACCCAATGCAGACATGCAAAATTTTGAAATCTGCATCACAAACAGCTATAAAAATAAACACATTCAAATATGGATATACAAAGTTATATTTAAGAATCGTCGGATCGGACGATTAGCAAATTTGAGGCCTATGCTATCGAGCTCATCTTCATTAGGCAATACAATAATATGTCTCATCAAGTTCAATATCATATCCAGCGAACGATGGGTAATATTAAATACTGTTGATGTTGGCATGTTAAAAGCAATACTAAGGCCCTGTCCCAAACACCGACTTATTTGCTTATACCGACTTACAGAGCTCTCACAATAGAAAAACTTTTCCTTTTGCCTTACAAGTTTGTTTGAAAATAAAACTTGAGAAAAAAAAAAATTTTCGTTTTTACCTTAAGAAAAAAGTTTGCAAACTCTAAACTTTTGCCTTAAGAAAAGACTTATGAAGTTAGTTGCATTTAAAAATCGTTTCTATTTTGTTGTATTTTTTTTCGATGATGTCAAAAAAAAATTTGAAACCAAAATTTTTGCGTTACACCGACATATTGGTATAATAAAATTTCTAAAAATAAATTATCGTATATTTCGATTAATTAATAATTTTCTTTATTCTGTATTATGGAAACAAAATTAATCGAGTGTGTAAAAAAATACATTTTTATTTACGATAAAAGTTGTAAATTATTTAAAAATAAAGTTGCGGTGGAAAATGCCTGGTCAGAAATTGGAACATGTCTGAAAATATCTCCGGACCAATGTAAGAGTAAGTGGAATCTTCTACGTAATAATTACTCAAAACATGTTAAATGGGAGAAAAATATTCCAAGTGGGTCGGGGTGCCAAAAAAAAAATGTAAATTTTATAGTGAGCTCAGTTTTATGAATTCACACATTCAAACCAGAAGGTCAGTTTGTAAAGTTATAGCTACAGAAAGCATATTAATATAAGTTTCTTTTTTAGAACATTTGGAAACGTGGAGGAGCAGGACGAAACGATGTTGGAGGAATATCTGATAACGTCCGATAACGAAAAGGATGATGTTTATGACGAAGGTTTTAGCTCCAATCGTAACATCACAGAATTCCAAAATAACGACCATGAGTTATTTGAATGTGTTCTTCATGAGACCGAAGAAGAACAACAACTTTTAGAAGGAGCCACCGCACTTTCCCCTACACATTTCGAAATTGAGGAATCCACCATGGCGACAATCACGCCATCCTCTGCACCGTCAGCCAGACCAAAAAAAAGAGGCGCCAAGCTCCGTGAATCGCAAAGCCCGCTGGAGGAAAAAATTAGCGAGGCAATCGAGCTAGTGAAACAACGAAACCAAATCAGTCAGTTTCCTGAGGTGGACCATTTTAATAATTTATGTTCGTCGGTTCTATGTTCCGAACCATCAAAAAAGAAACGTATGCGTACCATTTTAAAACTTACGAAAGTTCTTTATGAAGATTGTTCCGACTAAACATTACTTTTTTTATACATCAACACTTTGAATTTTATAGACTGAATTAAATAAATAATGAAATTAAATTATGTTATTAAATTTTTATTTGTTATTTTAACTAAATATGTACATTTTTTGAATTTTTAATGAAATTCTTTTATTAAAAAAAAGTTATATAAACAAAAATATATTTATTATTTAGATTCTTCCCACATTGACGCTGTTCATCTGCCAGCTAAGGATGACGTCATTCATAAAATACTCTTTAATCCTGTCTCGCATATTAAAATTCTCGCGAGCTGAATTTCTAGCACCGAACCTTAATCCAGTAGAGCGCATTGTCGCTCTGTTCCAACTGCACTCAAATGATTTTGGCGTTTATTAATAATGAAGTTGTGTAAAACAACCGTGGCCTTTATTATGCTGTCTACTGTATTCGGTGATGCTCTTATTTTAGAAAATAGAACATTAAAGCGTGCCACTAAAACTCCAAATGCCCTTTCGACGCAATTTCTTGCTCGTGCTAAACGGTAGTTAAATATTTTTTGCGCCACAGACAAACCCATGCCACCATATGGATTAAGCATATGTTTATGCAGTTGAAATGCAGCATCTCCAATAAAAAAAACGGAAACTTTTGTCCATCCTTGCTCTTCGGAAACGGTTGATCATTTGGAAAATTTAATTTGTTTCCAAAATATTTTTTGCCAAAAGCTGATTGCCGAAATATGCTGCCATCGTGATTTGAACCATACGCTCCTATGTCAACAAAAATGAATCGAAGATTCGCATCGCATACCGCCAGTAGAACCTCGCTAAACGTTTTTTTATAATTGTAATACAATGTTCCCGACTTGTTAGGACATTGTATTACAACATGCTTTCCATCTATGCATCCCAAGCAATTCGGAAAATTCCACTTTGTATAAAACTGATTGGCATTCGCAAGCCATTCTGCCTCTGTAGGTGGTTTCAAATGTGGAATTTTTAATGCAGTCCAAATTGCTTCACATACTTCGTGTATAATTCCAGATACTGTCGGATCATCGACAGCATCGACCCGGTATTCGTATGACATGCTCATCATCGTGTTTCCAGTTGCAAGAAATCTGAAAGATAAAAAGTAATAACTAACAAAATGATTCAATTAAATTTGTTAGACTTGCAATAATTTTACCTTAATGTTAACATCAACCGGAGACCTGACGGTAAACTTTTCCTGATACTGTGCTTTTTCTACAGCGGTGTAATTTTCATAAGTAATTCTTGGTACTCTGTTATAGTTAGCCTGCAATAGTTTTTAAATTTTTGTGGATGCTTATACAACTCTTGAACAAGATTGTCATAAGATCCAAATCTTGCTCTTTGTTGCCAAAGCGGATGAACCCAATATCTTTTTTGCGGCTTTTTCAGCTTCATGTAAGCCACGCCAATTAGCGATAACAGTAACAGATCTATATGAGCATAGTTACCCCCCATTTTAAAATTTACTATCTTTGAAATATATGTAACAAAGCACTTTAAAATATGTATAAACAATTCAACAACACAGAAATTTTTCAACAAAACACAAAAATAAACAATTTACCACAAAATTAAATGTCAAAATTCAGTATGTCAAAAATTACAATGAAGTTGGTTTCAATTTAATTTTTTTGCTCATTGTGAGAGATACTCTTAAGGTAAAAGTTTAAGGCAAAAGGTAAAGGCAAATTTTTTTTCTATTGTGAGAGCTCTGTCAGATAGTATTTATGTGAAACTCAGATAGTATTTTTGTAAAAATCAGTTAGCATTTTTGTGAATATATATTATTTTGAAAAGAAAATTTGTGCCTTTATTTATTATCATTACAAACTCAAGACACTGTCATATTATTTGGATTGCAAGCTGGACTGAAGCCGTTATATAATTTGTGGTTGTGGTGTGTTGGAGTGGTTCTTGGGAAGGACTCCCCAAGATTGATTGTGAAGTCCAAATATATATATATATATATATATATATATATATATATATATATATATATATATATATATATATATATATTTATATATATATATATATATATATATAATTAAAATATTTGTCGCAGTGTTTGACCAAACCATTGTCACTTTACGATTACCGAGAATGTGGAATTGTTTTGGGATTACAATCGCGTTACCTTTGTTTTTATGAAGATGAGTTTTATTCCAACTTCTCTTTGTGCTATGTGAATTTCATAATCATGGAGAAGAAAACTCCAAGACTACAAGTGAAGTTGCTTAGCTTCGTCGTGCGAAGATCTCCTGGCAGTGTAATAACATATCAACGGTGTAGAGAAACCGAAACTGATGATAAAACTGGGAGATTATATTGATGAGTAATATCAATTTTTGTTTTCATTATTATTATGTTATATTTTTATTAATATAAAATAATAAATAAGTTTTTAATATTTTCAGAAAAGAAATAAAAAATCGGAAGAACTTCAAACTGAAGCAATTAACGCTTTAAATTTAGCTAGAGATTGCTTGAAGACACCATCGGAAGTGGTATTATCGAAGGAAGATGAATTTTGTCGCTACCTATCCAGCGAACTTAAAGAAGTTAAATTAGAACATACGTTTAATGATTTGAAAGTGGAGATTCTTCAATTGGTTGCAAAAAAAAAAATTCGAGGAACAACAAATCTTGTTAAATCAACCGCATTTATATAAATACAGAAACATACCCATTCGTACAACAGCGGCAACTTCTTCTTCGTCGCTTTCACAGCTTCCTCTATATTCACCCAATTTTGAAAATTCATCAGATTTTCCTTGGTCTCCATCACCTGTTCCGTATTGCAATAGCCCATCTTTAGAATCCGACCTACTATCCGGTTCCGATAGATCCCCTCCGTATTCAAATTCACATTCTGAACACAAAAATAATCCTTATTATCAATTTTCCCCACCCGATTCTGATTTAAATCCACCAGCGCCAAATACAAAACAAATAGAAATAATTGAAATAATTACTGTAAAACCACCAACAAATTTTAAATCGACCAAAGACACCTTACAATTAGCAATGGATAACATTGTATTTGAAGATAGCTTTTAATAACAAAATTATAATTTTTAAAGTATAAAATGATTTTTGAATTTATTGTTTGCTATTAAATAAACGTATATAAAAACATTTTGTAGCACTAGTCCTTCAAATATTTCAATCCCAATTCCAGGTTGTTGACTTTAATGTAACTCCATACTCTATTTTGAGCGGCGGCAAATCTATTAAGTACGGTAAGTATGTATGTACTACAAGCAATGCAAAAAAAAATTATCTACTTAGGTTTAATTTTACCTATGGCTATTCTGGCTTTCCCTGCAAATAAAGAATTGGGGAAAATCTTTTCATTGAATTTGCTGATCCACTGATGGAATCAGTTTAATGTAAATTGTAGTGAATAGGATTATACATAAATGTAATCGGGCATATTGGGTTGATTATAATAGTATGAAGGTAGTAACAAAAGAACACACGTTCAATGTTACTGTAAGCAAGAGCGGAGAAACTTGACATCATTGTATTTAAATTGTTAATTGTAACCACATGTAATAATTACAAACTTATAATAAATATTATAATAATAATAATTGTGTTTTGTTTTAATATTAATAAATAACATAACTACCTCGCCGGACACAACAACACATGGCGCAGTTGGTAAAAAAATAATAATTAAACAATTAAACATAAAAACTAAAAATAACGTGGTGCAAAAAAAAAAAAATTTTTTTTTTGTGTGTTGAGGTTATAATCTGATAAAGTCCAGAAAGAAAAAATTAACAAATAATGGAAGGATTAAATAAACCAGATTGCTTACTTATAAAGGGCAACTTATTCAATAATTGGAAAAGATTCAAAGCCGATTTTGATGTATTTCTGATAGCGAGCGGTAAAGAAAATGCTGATGAGAAAATAAAAATAGCCATGTTCAAAAATTTAATAGGACGTGACGCTGCGGATATTCTTGAGACCTTGAATATAGAAAAAGGTGAAAAAATGACACTACAAAATTGTTTGGACGAGTTTAATAAATATTGTCAACCAAAAATAAATATATTATACGAGCGGTATAATTTTTATAACCGAAATCAAAAACAGTACGAGCCCTTCGACGATTTTTTCGGAGAAACAAAGAAAATGGCGGAACAATGCGGTTTTGAAAAGCAACACGACGCACTAGTCAGAGACAGATTGGTGTTTGGCCTAATGGATACAAATTTGAAAGAAAAATTTTTGAAAGAAGGTAATCCAAAACTACAGGATGTAGTTGATAGATGTCGTCTGGAGGAGAGAACTCGAAAACAGGCGGATGAAATACTCAAACATGCTGATGTAGCAGAGATCATAGGTAAAAATAAATTTATAAATAATGATAAGGTTAGAGTTCAAAATGGTAGAAATAATTTTAATGCTAATCAAAATACAGAAAAGAATAGAAATGAATATTTTAAAAAAAATAGTTATGGTTCAAATAAACATTGTCAAAATTATAATTATAATAAGAATAATTCGTTTGCACAAACAAGAGGCGGTTTCATGGGTAATTGTCGAAGATGCGATCAAAAGCATGAAAAGGGAAAATGTCCTGCGTATGGTTCGGTGTGCGCAAAATGTCATGCAAAGCATCATTATACAAAGTGTTGTCGGTCGAAACACATAAACATTGTAGATAAACTTGATTGTGAAAACAATTATATAGACATAATTGAATCACAAATTTCAATGATTAGTGATAAAAAAGGATGGTTTGAAAAATTTTATATAAACAATATTGAAGTAGACTTTAAGATAGATACTGGTTCTGAGGTTAATGTTTTACCTTTAGGGACTTTGAACCAAATAACCCATGATTATAAAATGGAGAACACGGAGGTAATCCTTAAGGCTTTCGGTGGTTCGCGGATCGTGCCGCATGGTCTGGTTAGTTTGAGAATTAGACATAGAGGTCTAGAATTTTTGGAAAATTTTATAATAATTAATTCTGAGGTAACCCCGATAATCGGATTGGAAACAATTAAAAAATTTCAGTTAGTTAAAGATATTAAGGAAATCGAAAAGAATAATGAAAGCGAGGTAGAACAATTTATAAAAAATAATGAAGTGATGTTCACAGGTTTAGGAAAGTTTCCTGATAAATTAAAGTTAGTGGTGAAAGAAGGAGCAAATCCTGTTGCTAGACCACCGCGCAGAATTCCATTAGCAATACGAAGTAGAGTAAAAGAAGCACTAGACAACTTAGTACGTAGTGATGTAATTGAAACATTAGCAGAACCGACTGACTGGGTTAGTAATTTGGTGGTAGTGCAAAAGCCTAACGGTAGCTTAAGGATTTGTTTAGATCCCAAACATTTAAATCAATCAATAAAAAAAGATTATTATGAAATTCCAAGATTAGAAGACTTAGCATCTAAATTAGAAGGGGTACAAACCTTTACAGTTTTAGACCTCAAGGATGGGTTTTACCAAATTAAACTCGAGAACAGTTCGAAAAAGCTTTGTGCGTTCAGTTCACCTTTTGGTAGTTACAATTTCAAAAGATTGCCATTTGGCATAAATATAGCTCCGGAAACATTTCAAAGACTAAACGAAAAAAATTTTGGTGATATACCAGGAGTGTATATATACATAGATGATCTGTTAGTGACGGGAAGAACAGAGGAAGAGCACGACTGTAATTTAAAGGAGGTTGTCGAGCGAGCAAAAAAGTTGAATATAAAATTTAATCGGAAAAAGGTACAATATAGGGTTAACCAAGTTTGCTTTTTGGGACACATTTTTAATCGCAACGGAATAAGTTGTGATCCGAACAGGATTAAAGCTATTACGGAAATGGAAGATCCGACATCAAAAAAAGAGGTACAAAGATTTCTTGGTATGATTAATTATCTACGAAGTTTCGTACCAAATATGGCAGAATTGACGAAACCCGTACGGCAATTGCTTCGAAAAAATGTGGAATTTAGTTGGATGAACCAACATAAAAAATGTATCAAAAAATTAAAAGAAGTCATTACAAACACGCCTATCCTACAGACATTTAATGAAAATAAAAAGATCTGTATACAGACAGATGCAAGCCAATATGGTTTAGGTTGCGTATTGTTGCAAGAGGGTAAGCCTGTAGCGTTTGCCTCAAGAAGTTTGTCAGACACGGAAAAACAGTATGCTCAGGTCGAAAAAGAGCTTTTGGCAATACTATTTTCATGCGTAAAGTTTCATCATTATATTTTTGGCAGGCAAGTGGAAATCCATTCAGACCACAAACCACTAGTGAGTATCATTAAAAATGAAATGCATAAAATAAACTCGTCACGTTTGCAAAGAATGAAATTAAAGTTACTCAAATATGAAATAGATGTCATATACAGACCGGGAAAAGAGATGCATGTCGCGGATCATTTATCGCGAAATTTTCGCTTGAACGAACCCGCAGAGGAATTTAAGGAATACGAGGATGTTATTCATACTATAAATATGTCAAATGAGAGAAAAGAAATGTTTATACAGGAAACGGGGAGAGATGAAAGTTTATCTCTGATATTAAAAATCTATAACGAAGGATGGCCAAATACTAAACGTCATATTAAACATCTGGCAAGACCATATTGGAAATTTAAAAATCAAATTTTTTGTGACGAAGGATTAGTCTATTTAGGAGACAGAATAATGGTACCATTCAAGTTGAGGAAAGATATGTTACAATTACTCCACTCATCGCACCAAGGAATTACAAAAACCAAACAGCGGGCAAGGGAAATATTATATTGGCCCGGCATAGACACGGATATTGAAAATTACATAAGTGGTTGCAGGACCTGTGAGAAATTTCAAAAATCTAATGTTAAGGAACCATTGATTCCTCATGAAATTCCAGAGTTGCCGTTGGAAAAGATTGCATGTGACATCATGCAAGTAGGGGTAAACGATTACCTAATAATAACGGACTACTACAGTAAGTGGATAGACATAATAATGTTAAAAAATAAACAATCTGGAGAAATCATCGAAAAACTTAAAAACATATTTGCCACGCACGGAATTCCAAAACTATTAATATGCGATAATATGCCTTTTTCGTCAAAGGAGATGAATGAGTTCAGTGAGAGCTGGGAATTTCAAATTAAAACTTCCAGTCCTACATACCCAAGGTCTAATGGGCAAGCCGAGAAAGCAGTACACATAGCTAAGAATTTGGTGAAGAAATCGATTGAGGATGGTCAAGATTTAAATTATATACTGTTGGAGTATCGCAATCACCCAGTGGCTAATTTGGGCGCATCTCCAGCACAATTACTTTTAAGTCGCAGAACTCGATCAAAAATTCCAACTAAAGATGAACTTCTTAAACCAAAAGTTGAGAGTAACGTAGTAAACAAGCTTAAGGCAAATCAAAGTAACTCTAAACGGTATTATGACGAACGGACTAAACAAAGACCCGAATTTATGAAAGGACAGTCAGTAGTTTACAGAAAAAATAATATGTGGGAACCGGCCCAAATTATAAACACTTATGATAGTCCTCGATCACACATTATAAAAAATGAAGAAGGAAGAAATCTTAGGCGTAATTCGTTCCATTTAAGAAAATCGGATAGGCAACCGCGAATTAAGACCGAAGTTGGGGAGGAAAGATCAATAAAGAATAGTGATAACGGTCCAGATTCGAATGGTCAATCTCAGAGTTTTGATCAGGGTGTAATTTTAAACAGAGGATGGAGAGAAGTATTCGATGAGAATCGAACGACTAGATCGGGCCGAGTGTCGCGTCAGCCGCGAAGGTTTGAGGATTACGTCAGATATTAGTAAATAATTTTAAGTTTTTTAAATATCATTTGATAAGATTGAAACGAAGTAAAAATATATATTTTGTAAAAGGGGGAGGTGTAGTGAATAGGATTATACATAAATGTAATCGGGCATATTGGGTTGATTATAATAGTATGAAGGTAGCAACAAAAGAACACACGTTCAATGTTACTGTAAGCAAGAGCGGAGAAACTTGACATCATTGTATTTAAATTGTTAATTGTAACCACATGTAATAATTACAAACTTATAATAAATATTATAATAATAATAATTGTGTTTTGTTTTAATATTAATAAATAACATAACTACCTCGCCGGACACAACAACACAAGTTTAATGTAAATAATTTAAAATCAAAGTTGAATGTAAAATTTGATCCAAAAATTTGTTTTGGGAAAAATAATTTGAAAAATAATTGTTAATTTTGTTTATAAAATGTTTACACTAACTAAACTGATTTCATAAATAGGTCATAAAAATAAAATTCAGAAATTTGTTTGTGATTTCCCCCCCAATATTCTATTATGAGATAAATCTACACGAACACCACTTAGGATTAATTTAAAATAAAAAACGAAATTATCCCTTGAAAATGTATTTAATAGTAATTATTAATTAGATATAATTAAATTTGGCCTTCATTATTAAAATATTCTGACAACTGTTTTCTAACAGCATCGCGACTTTTTGCATTGTTTGGATTTGAACGAACTCCAGTTCCCTTTCGTTGAAGAGCCTCATATTCTTCAGTAAAAATTGAATCCTTGTACCACTTGCTGTTTGTAATTAAAAAATTGTGTAGTACACAACAACACTTCACAATTTTGACAACTTTATCTTCATGCAGATGAATGGTTTTTTGACAGACCTGGAATCTATTGCTTAAGATACCAAAAGCCCGTTCTATAGACTGCCGAGCTCGACTTAAACGTAAATTAAAAACTTTTTTGTCTTCGTCAGTTGTAGTAAAAGGATATGGTGTTATTATATTTTCCGTTAATGGGAATGATTATCCGCTACGATTACATGTGGAAATACCCTTCGATTCCCAACTAATTTTTTCGGTGGTAAATATTTATCCGCTTGCTGCAAAATATAATTTAAATTGGACCGTTGCAAGACTCCTCCATCGCTTACTCGTCCATTGCAACCTACATCAATAAGTATGAATTTGGCGTACGCATCGGCAAGGCCTAATAATATAACGCTATGGAAACCTTTGTAATTATAAAAAATCGGTGCGTTGGTTTTAGCAGGTCTGAAACCTATGTGTTAACCATCTAAAGCACCAATACAATTAGGAAATTGGTATTTTAGTTTGTACGCAGTTTGTAGTGTTTTAGTTTATTTTGATTTGACTAGAAAATGATATTTTCATATTTTTTATGTATGTGATATTATAATAAAAGACTGAAATAATTTTTGTTTAATTAAAAGAATTTTATTGAATACAGGATATATTTTAAAAAAGGAAGTGATATTTACAATACAATATTTATATTGCGCCTCTAAAACTTCTGCTTTGTTTTGCTCTTCTCAAATCAGGATCAGAAAATTATTTACTGCCTGCGAATTAATAGCTAATTAATAACTAAAAAATTTTGTGAAAAATTTATTGGCGGAGAAAACTAAGTGTAAACTTGTGTAAATAGCGGTGCGGGGTGTTGCAGGTTAATGGCGGAATTGACCTTTATTAATAAATTGAAGCACGATTTAGTGTTTAGTGATCTCTTGGATATAAGCAAAATTTCAAATTTTTTCAATCAAAATTCTTATTCAATTCTCGAAATGAAACGGCAAGTTCCTATTAAAGGTACGTTTAAGATAAGTGCATAATTTGCTGTCTGTTTTATTAAATTTAACATTTTCAGATAAAATCGAAAATGCTTCTTTGAGGTCGTCAGAAAAATTTAATATTTTGTTTATTTATATTATTTATTTTTAGTAAGTGAAAGCACTCGAGGGATCCTCCCACCGCGCCCGCTTTCGCAATTATCAAATCAAACGGACGATATATTATTATTTGAAAATGAAAACCGTCAAAATTCATCGAATGTTACTTGTGTTTCCGTAAATGGCAATGACCAAGTACAAACAGCCAAGGATTCAATTAATATTAAGCGCAGTGTGCACGTGATATCGGGCGGAAATAAAAAAAGAAAAACTTCCGAAACGGGTAAATCGATGATTAAACGTTACTTCAAACCTATTTGTAAGTGTTGAAATGCTAATACATAATTATTAGTTTCATTTTAAACATTTCTCTTGCTATTTTTAGCAAACATTGCAGAAGTAAAGACGAGCGCCACAAATGAATTGACAGACAATGAAGTTTCTTGCAGCACAAAGAAAGGAATGCTATCGGATGCGCAGAAGGCTATCGAAGAAAGTTCTATCGAAATCGAAAAATACGGCAAGCATGCTAATGAAGATATATCACCACGGGTAGTAATTTTATGAACAACATTCTCACACTAATACTAAACATATTAATATTATTTAGATTTCTCAAGAAAGGGATTGCCATTTTTCGAATACATCGAACTTATTAAAATTTTCTCCAGAAGTCGATTCATCTGAAAATAAAGAAGCGTCTTGCGGGAAAGGAACGGAAATGCAATCGAATGTGGCGATGGATAACCAACAAGTTCCTATCGAAATTGACGAAAACTTTAACGATGCTAATGATGATATGCTACTACAGGTGCCGACTCCATGATTATATTTTTCAGCAAATACATTTTTTTCTTATGTTAATAGAAAAAAAAACGCATCGCACTTTTCGCGCAACTTGGTTTAGTGACCCACTGTTAGAAAATTGGGTAAAGGAGAATAAGTCGTCAGATCAAATAGTATATCCCGTTCTATGCAGCATCTGTGATCTGAAATTAAAGGTGAAATCGGGAAAGTCTGATTTAATTACACATGGAAAGTCATATAGTCATATTTTGAAAGCGAGCAGTATTTTAATACAACCAAAGATTTCTACACAATTTCAAGGCGCATCTAAACTGAAGCATGACGTAATGAAAGCAGAATTACAAATAGCTGCACTAACGGCTGAACATAATTTGTCATTCAATTTATCTGAACACTTAACGCCAATGATTAAAAACGCATGCAGCGACTCGAAAATTGCAAAAAATTTAAACTGCAGTAGAACTAAAAGCAGTTGTTTAATGAAGAATGTGCTCGGATTACAACAATTTGAACAGGTATGCCATTTACTTAAACAACATAAGTTTTCATTATGCATCGATGAGTCAACAGACGTTTCGACTACAAAAAATTTAAGTTTAATGGTGCGATTTAGTCTAAATTATAAAGTTCATGATTTGTTTTTTAATTTGATTGAAGTGGTTAATACCGATGCCTCTACTTTACATAGTGAAATAGTAAACGTATTTAATCAAAACAATATTAATTACAAAGAAAATTTAATTGGATTCGCTGCTGATGGAGCGAATAATATGACAGGGAAAAAGCAATCGGTAGCAGCCCTTTTAAGCAAGGAATGTAGTAATTTAATTGTTTTTAAATGTATTTGCCATTCCTTTGCTCTTTGTTCATCATACGCATGTATGAAGCTTCCATCAGCAGTTGAAACTATGACGCGAGATATCTACAATTATGTACAAAATAGTCCGAAGCGCTCAGCCCATTTAAAAGAGATTATAATATTATTGGAAGAAAATCCTAGAAAACTATTGCATCCAAGTCAGACAAGATGGTTATCTCTAGAAAGTGTAGTAAACCGCATATTAACTTTATATGAACCGTTAAAAATTTATTTCGGATTTGCTACACATACTGATATGATCGATATGACACAATCAGTCTTGCTAAAATTAAAAGATCCAGTCAATGAACTGTATCTAAAGTTTCTAAAATATAAATTACCGAAAGTCAACCAATTAAATAAACTCTTCCAAAGGGAAAATCCGCAAGTACATGTAATGTATGAAGAAATAAAACGCTTGGTTCTTACAATTTTTTAAAACCACAATATATTAAATCCAGAGAAATAGAATTTATTGATTTCAAACACCCATATAATTTAATTGAGGATTCAAAACTTTATCTCGGTGTTGATGTGCAACTGCTTATTTCCACATCTAACATTAATGCAAATGATCTTAAAGTATTCCGTAATAACTGCCTGGCATTTTATATAGAATTGTGTGAACAGATAATGAAACGTTTTAATTTTAAAAGTAATATATTAAAATATATCGCCATGATTGATCCTCAAAAAATAATAAATAAGGAAATAAACTCACTGTATGATCTTTTCGAAAAATTCCCTAATTTAATCCGTGACGAAAACCTTCAATTAATCAATTCCGAGTTTCGAGAAATTCGAAATTTAGATTTCAAAAATATTTTTGGAAATCCTACGGGTTTGATAGATTTAGAAGTATTTTGGAGCACTATTGCCCAAATTAAACGTGAAGATAGATCACTTGCCTTTTCACTCATGGGAAAATTTATTTTTCATATTTTAAGTTTACCAAATTCGTCAGCTTGTGTTGAGCGCACTTTTTCACAAATTAATTTGAATAAAACCAAGACACGGAATAGATTGAATGTTAATTCATTAATCGGCATATTGTTAGCGAAAGATTACTTAAAACACAGCGGTTGTTCATGTTTTGATTTACAAATTAACAAGGGCTTAATTAAAAAATTTAATTATAATAATCTATATAATAATTTCGAAGCGAAACAACAAGACTGAATATTTCAATTAAATTTATTTTGTTAATCTATAGTTCCTATAGTTTTAATTATTTAATTCTGTTATATTGGTGATATTGTAACGAATCCTCGCTACAATGAGTAATGGGTTGATCACCCCTAACCCGCGTGTTTTGGATTGAACACCCCTGATGTTATTTAATGTTTACGGACCACACGATGAACTTGTTGGTCATAAAATTTCTTTTTGTGAACCGAACGATTGCTTACGGTTTGACAAACGATATAAAAGGGCAACATTTTTGCCATGCGGGGAGTGAAGTTTTTGAGTTGCTAGTAACCAGATCGGTTTTATTAAATATGTGCTAGAGTTAAAAAGTTGAAGATTTATTAAACAAAAATTAATTTTAAAAGAAAACTCATCAGTTACATGAGTACTTAGTTTAATTTGCAATATAGAATTAATATTAATTATAAACTTATATTGTTAAATATTATATAATTGAATTGAGAATGATAACAAACATTTAACTAAATTTAAATCTAATTAATAATCATTAAAAAAAAAAAGTAAATCTAATTAAGTCTAATTAATAAACCTACATAAACTATTAAATATTAAATGTGTAATATTAAATGTGTAATTCATCTATAAATTCAAACGGACATATTATGCTAACTAATAATGTAAAGTGTTATAGTGTGAGTATTATAATGAACGGCCGTGCAAAAGCCGAATTGTGTATAATCTGAGTTGATGTGTATGAACGAATCAGTGGAAATAAGATCGTAAATTTTATTAATATCAATCTCAGTTAAATAAACGAATTGTATCAAAAGTTCAAATCATTAATACATTTACAATCATATTATAATATTCTGTGAATTAACTTTTTCCCGGTGAAATATTAAAACAAAAACAAAACTTTAAAATCTCAATACTCAATGAACGTGAATGTATGTCCTATTGTTGAGTAATACTAATGCATACAGTGGCTCAGAGTAATAACCAACCAAATACAGACGTTGCGGTGTTGGTTGGTTATTAGTGATTAAATCTTAATTATTACGGCTTAATTCATAAGTCTAGAATTTAGTTGATAATAAATTAAAAACTATTTTGTGAATATCTGTGAACTAAGCTATTGTGTCGATTTAGTGAAAAAAGAAAAACATGTGCGCGAATTAAACATATTTTGCTGTGAAATAACGCTAACTTGGCGTCCTACAACGAAACAGCCAAATCATTAAACTCTACGGTTGTTTTAACTTACTCCATACACCGGTGCATCGTGGGAACTTGAAGGTAAAATAATTTACAAATATCGTCCATTTTCTGATATAATACAAATAATAATAATCGTGCAAGTCATTTACCAATAATATCAAACTATAATTTAGCTTAAGTAAAAATTTCATATATTAATTTCAATTTTCTAATATTTTTAAGTTTTCATTATATTTTGATTTTTTTTTTTTTTCAAATTTAATTTCTAAATTATGTTTTATTATAAATTTAGAGTTTATTAGCAACTTGTTTCTAGCTAAAACTTTGCATTTGTCATTTTTTTTTTCTCTTCTTTAAATAAGTAATCTTTAGTCATTAATTTCGATGTTGTAGATGATACTATTATGAAAAAATTTTGTCTAGAAATGATTTGCTACTTAAACTTTTCTTGAATATCAATTATATTAACAAATACTAACCCGTAACATATGAAACTTTTCATTTAAAATTAATTTTTACTTTAGCATACATTTTGTCTTTAATTTTCCATTTATGTTAAATAAATATTCTTTTTACTTATTTTGTTCGAAACTTAAATGTCGCATTTTCTTAATTTATTTTTTTTTCTCTTAAAATTTACTTTTGTTTTCACTATGGGTTGCATACATTTTCTCTCGGCCGTGTATGGCTTTTTGTGCAAAGTGATTAGTGAAATAAATTAAAATGATATAAATTTTCGGCTTCATTGGAGGATGTGACAGAAACGGGTGAGTAATCGTTGGTGGGTATATCATTGTCTGGTTCATTTTCCCTATCCCCAGTGGTTTTTCCTTTCCTTTAAATATGTCCTGCATTTCAGGTGGTTAAGCAAGATTTACTAACGCTCCGACCTAAAACCCACCCCATCCGCTGAGCATTAGCTGGCAGAAGCAAACCACCTTCGGAGTCTCTTAGTAAATGAAGTAACACTTCAAATCTATAACGGTCCAGTATTATTCGGAAAGGTTTATCGTTCAGGCGAACCGGACCCATTCATACTGCTCGAGGATCGTTACAATATGTATAACTACCTTATAATTAATTAATTAGGCAATAAGTATATTATATTTTTTTAGAATTATTTTTTTAAAAAGAAATCACTATTTCTTGTTAATTTGTGATATGGATGAAATTTGAATTTGTGATAATTGTTCATTTTCCTTATGAAATACGAGCTACAGATATTATACATATATCTATCATGTAAATTTATTGTGATTGAATTTGATAATAAACTAATACATATAATCAAAATAAACCTGTTTTATAGATCCTGAAAACAATATACGATTATGATAAATACATAAAAAACCTTTTCTCTATATTTACATGAGTGTAGAAGAAGATTTTTACGAATGAAGGTTGATTTACATATGCGACGTGTGACGTGTGACGGGAGCTCGTAGCCAATCAGAGACGAATATTTTGACATTCGTCACACGGCACACGCCACACGACGAGCCATGGTTTAATTTTATCTTTTCCGTCACGCTCGCACAAACACATACAAATTTGTATGTAAAAACGACGTAGTTTTCTATTTCAATTTATTTTTGGTATATTTTGTTTTGTTTATGGCGTCGAGTGTGTGTTTTTATTTTCAAAATTAAATTAAAAATATAGTGTTACTAAATAGTTATTAAATTAAAAAATTAAATAAAAATCAAGTGTTGTTATTTAATTATTAAATTAGTAATAATTGCTTGTACAATTAATAAATAAATATGACTGAAGAGCAACTTATTAGTGCCGTTGAAAAAAGACGTACATTATATGACGTCACACATGTTTTATATAAAAATAATGGCTACCGCAGAAAGATATGGAACGACATTGCGATAGAAATTGGATTACCTGGTTAGTTTTTATATACTCTTATTTTTTTTTGTAATAAATTAAAACAATAACTTTTTTGACATTTTAGTTGATGTATGCCAAAAAAAATGGAAGCGGTTGAGAGAGCGGTATACCGAAATAAATAAAAAACAAAAAAGTGGTAGTGCCGCAAATTCTAAAAAATATTCAACACTGCTAGTATCAATGGGATTTCTTAAACCTTTTTTAAAAGATAGTTCAAAGTATGTATGCATAAATTTATATACGATGATTTATATAAAAATATTAACATAAACATATGTTTAGATTTCTTGCGAGCAGTTTAGTGGAAAACGATACCGAAACAAGTCCATCCTTAGAAGAACACATCAGCAATGAAAGCCAAACAACGTTGCGATCATTTTTTGCGGAAACAGATCCAGAAACGCTTGACGATTGTTTAGTAGATCAATCAACATCTTCCTCGTTTGGAGTTGTGGCATCAACACCAAAAAAAAACAAACGGAAACAAATGTGTTTATGAAATAGCCTTTTAAGTTTATGAAAATACATTTTATTATTTCAGATAAATCAACGGACATTTCAGAATTAATTAATATTCTGAAAGAACCAGTACCAGAGCACGACTCTATTGATCATTATTGTATGTCCTTGGCGTGCGATTTAAAAAAAATGGAACCAACTGAGCAGAGGCGTATACGGTTGGAAATTACAAAGATTATGTGCACTGCTACGTACAAGGAATAAATATGTATAATATGTATATATGTATAACAGTTTTTATGAATATAATATAGGAATACAATAAAATAAATTAAACAATTAATTAAGAGTATGTTAATGTGATTTTTATTTTTTAAACCTATGAATTATACATTCTATTCTGCTGCCACGGAAGGATATCAATTTCATTAAAATAAGTTTTAAATTTGTTCCTTATATCAACAGCGTTTGACGAGGGATTGTTGGAACCTGTTCGGCCAATGCGTTGCAGAGCTCCATTACCGTCTGTTGCGGTTTCTTGTCGCCATCGTCCTTCAATAAGCTCGCCACTTCCCGTTTCAACATCCGTATAGCCAGATGGACAATACAATGGATTATTTTTTTTTATCCAGTTGTGTAAACATACAGCCGCCTTCACAAATTTCACCACGTTTTCTCGTTTAGCGTGAATGGGCTTTCTAAAAATTCTCCATTTAGCCGACAAAATGCCAAACGTGTTTTCTATAATTCGCCTTGCCCGTGATAAACGATAATTAAATACCGATTCCGGAATGGGTAGTCCAGTAGAACAATTTCTTCCCGGGAATGGTCTCATCAGGTTTTTAATTAATGGGAAAGCCTCGTCGCCAACAATCACATGTGGTGCACTTATAGCGCTGTTCGGCAATAATTTGTCCGGTGGTATATTTAGAAACGAGCTCTGTTTGATCAATGCTTGCCCGAAAGTTGTGCTTTTAAATATACCGCTATCGCTGAATCTCCCTGATGCTCCTATATCTACAACTGAAAAGTGGTAATTAGCGTCGCAAATCGCCATCAATACAATACTGTGCGATGATTTGTAGTTATAACAGCTGCTACCACTATTTTTAAACGCCTAAAATTAAGACAAAATTATTTTCATAGCAAAGCAGCGTATTAAGAAAAATTACCTGAACTGTGATATGTTTCCCGTCAAGAGCTCCAATGCAGTTTGGGAAATTCCATTTACTATTGAAGTCACGAGCCACTGATTCCCATTTGTCTTCGGTCAAAGTATCGAACGATGCACGAAACAGCGAATCCCAAATTACCTCACATGTTTCGGCAATAATATTGCTTGCTGGCGCTTCAGACACTCTATAGTCATAGGCAAGTGACTTCATCATGTCACCACTTGCTAGGTATCTAAAATCAAAATAATTATTAAATTATTCAATTATTTTTATTGTGAGCATATTTACCTCAAAGTTAATGAAAGTCGGGCTCCTGCAGATATTGGTTCTCGACTTATGCGTAGCTTCTCGATTCTGTTTTTTATTTTTTCGAGCAATTGATCAAATAAGTCAACCGACATTCTGTGGTAATTGAAAAACTTATGTTTCTCATAGAGCCTCATTTCTGCCACCAAATTATCATAATGGCCTTGCTCATTCCTTTTTAACAGAAGTTGGTTTACCCAACATCTTTTTGATTTTTTCTTTTTTAGAATAGCCAATAATAAAAGCACTTTAAGCTTTTTCCTTTTAATTGCTTGGTTTTTTCACATTTTTAATTATGAAAAATTTGACGTTTGCTTGTTGTTGTTTTAATCACAATAAAAAGTAAAATGTAAAAAATTTTATTAAGTGTGCGTGGCGGAATTTGTCACAAATGTAAATTGTTGTCAAGAAACCGTCACGTATATTTCCACTTGTCACACGTCACACGTCGCATATGTAAATCAACCTTGACGTTTTTGACGTTTTCAGTTTACGAAAAAAGACGTTTTTATTTAATTTTTCATGACAACACTGCTTCATAGGGTACAGTGATGTAACAAAAAAAATAATAATTATACATATATATATATATATATATATAAAAAAACACTTTGAATTATATGTAATGCAAACCTAAAATAAAATGTTCATCTAGGAAAAAGATTTAGATGTAATCCGATCGTAGTCGGCGTAGGTTGTAAAAATAATTAAAAGCAATAAAAAAATATATGTGAATTTATATTTGAATTTAAAATAAATTTATAAAAAGAAAAGTAATGATTATTAGTCTAATTATTTTGAGTTGAGGCGATTACGTACGAGAGAACGATAAAAAGGATTACAACAACAGTAGTTATAATCTTGAGTTATCTGTATTAAATAAAAATAAAAATAAAATAAATTAATTTATTTATAGTCGTGTAAATTGTCGTTATTCATATTAAATAATATTCGCAAAAGCGTGTACGCTATAATTTAAAATATATTTACCTAAAACTTTCACAATTTATTTTAGAATGATAGAAAATACATACCTCGACGATATTGAGGATAGTAGTAGCAGTTTTCACCTTGATAATGTTGATATTGATTGGGAAAGTAAGAGAAATCCTAGTGCATCATCTACATCACACCCACTAACAACAAAAAGACAAAGAGTAGCAAACGTTGATGAAGTGGAGAAAGAAATTGTGACGAGATTTAAACTTCAAAATGTGAACTAGATAAATTGGGAATGAGATGTGTAGGAACTATAAGAAAGGATCGAATTCCAAATAATAAACTCCCGAATATGGAAAAAAGGAACGTGGAGCATGTGAGGAAAGATGTGCCTCCTTCGAAAGTACATCATTGTGCGTTGTTTCCTGGAAAGACAACAAAGTTGTAACACACGCGTCAACGTTTACAGGAATTCAACCAATTCAAACAACCACTAGATATGACAGAAAAAAAAATCGTCGCGTTACAATTAATTGCCCAAACATTATAAAAGAATATAATAAACATATGGGGGGGCGTTGATTTAATCGATTCATTTATTGGACGCCACAAAATCACAATGAAATCAAAAAAATGGTACATGCATATATTTTTCCATTTAGTCGACATCACGGTTGTGAATAGCTGGATATTGTACCGAAAAGTATGTAAGCTAAACGGAGAAGTACCAAAAACATTGCCAGACTATCGAATAGAACTAGCAGAATCACTTTGCCGGTGTGATAGTTCTATTTCACTAAATTCCTCTTCTAGGAATCAATAACTACTAGATCAAAAGATCAAAGTGTTCTGCCAGCCCCATTCCTCCTCGAGATGTTCGAACAGATCTAGTACAACACTTCCCTATCTACAACGATAAAAAAACAAACAAATCTCAAAATCGGTGTAAAAATGGTTCCTGTAAGTATTTTACAGATTTAAAATGCATGAAATGTAATGTGTTCTTGTGTTTGAACAAAAACCGAAACTGCTTCTTAGAGTTTCATACTAAGTAGCATTATACAATACCTAGCAATAAATATATCAAATGAATTTATATGATTTAGGTTTCAGTTTTAAGAATTTTTGTAATAAAAGTGATAATTTGTTAAATTGAAGACTGAAATAAAATACAAATATAAATAAGATTTTATAAATTGTGTTAAATAAATTGCGTCATGTAATGCACATTGTATGGAATTCCATACATGTGATTTTTCTATATTTTCCGGAAAACCGTCAAAGCAAACTGCTTTTTTATTTAATTCCATCATATATAATCCCGATTTCTAAACTTTTACGAAAATTTGTTTATTTATCCCGATGTGTGCTTTTAAGGGTTAACGAAAAAGTACTAAAGCTTAGAAACGATACACTCAAATTTTATGAAACTTTTTTAGAATATTTAGCCGCGTGGATTGCTCCTTTAGAAAAATATTCTGTATTTTCGAGGATGAACCTTAAAGTTAAGCCAGCATGGGACAAAGTAGAACAGACGAGCAACTACCTCAAGTTTAATCTGTTTAATCAAATTAGCAGAGTAGGAACCATTATGGATGAGGAAATTAATAAAGAGGGGAACGAATGGAATAGCAAGTTAGCCGCAGAAAATGGAGCTTCATTTTTTCCAGAACACTACATTGAGGTATTTAAATTATGTGAATATTTATTTGCTATTCCTGGGCATAATGGAAATGTTGAGCGTATATTTTCACTCACGGGAATTCATTTGGTGTGCGAAATCGATTACTACCAGAAACCGTTGAGGGTATAATACAATGTCTCGTCAATTACGACATAAATTGCTGTGAAATGTATGATTACGTTATGAAAAATAAGAATTTAATGAAGGATGGTAAATCTTGTCGTAAATATGACTAGCTTATTGCTTTTTATTCAGTTTTTTATAGTTATAATTATGTTTATTATTTATTTATAATATAATTTAGAGCGCTTATGACTAAATGAATGTAATATTTTTTTAATATTTTTATAACATTTAAATTTTTTTAAATTAGTAAAAAATGACTATACGGTATGGTATAGTCATTTTTTAATAATGTGATTTTGTGTGTACTATACACGTACACGTACAAACATATTTCGAAGAATTATTATTAGCGGTGATTTTGCTACAAGCGTCCGAGTATGTTTTTATTTTAAAAAGCCATTCTAAATAAGAAAAAATCGAAGAAATATTCGTCGCAGTGGCTATTAAGACAAGAAAATGAAGGATTTAGCCACAAGCTGCTGAAAGAAATTCAAAGCGAGGACATGAAACTGTATTGAAAAATGTTAAGAACAACTGCAGTACAATTTCAGCATATTTTGGAAAAGGTGGGACCGTTAATTAACCCTTAGTAAAGATTTGTTTCATATATGACACATATTTGTTTTCGTTTATTTTTTTTCCTTATTTAAACCTATACATACAAACGGATTATTTCAAATTTAAAACCAAAAACCCATTTCTGTATTGATGTAAGCCGTTTCTACAAGGTAATGACATTTAGTTATTAAATTAGGAGGGAAAATCAAGTATTTAGTTTCGCTCTAATCTTGTGCCATTATACAAAAAATAGTAATATTATTCAACACAACAATATTATTCTAAAAGTATTGTTTTCGAGGTTGTTTTTCAACTTATCGTTATAACGTAAAATATATTTATATAACACACTGACAAGTATACCCAAAACAATGTTCGAAAACAACAAAAATATGTGGCCTGTAGGGCTTTTTGGTTGTTTTAAAAAAAAACATCGATTTTTCGAATATATTTTTAATTTTTTCTTTTTATTACTATTTTGAATTAAAATTGATATATTTAATAATTAAAATTGATTTTAATATATATATTTCATTGGTTTTGGTAGTTTTATTAAATAAGAAAATAAAACTTATCGACACATCGATATTTTTTTGAAAATGTCAAAGTGTCAAATTAAATCATAAACAAAGCGGAATATAGAGTCTATTTGCTTCGGCGAACATTTTTTAATTGTTGTTTTAATCGAAATATATATGTAAATTTGTATATTTCTATTTATAATTTGTGATTGTGAAGTGGATATAAGTGAATTCTTGTGATAGTGGATATAAGTGAAAAAAGATTGAAAATGGATTTAGACTATGAAGCTGAATATTTAGACGATACGTTTGACGATATTGTGAGTAATAAACAAATTGAAATAGAAAGTGAAAATAAAAGTGAAATAAAAACCGAAAATGTATTTGTTGTACTGCCGAAAACAAAAAACAAAATAACCAAAAAAATACAGTTCGGGCTATGCGGCTAAGCCCCGAAGAAAAATAGGCATTCGATGAGGAGCTTTTAGGTTACGTTTTTGATCGGCAACCTTTGTTTAATTACTGTTTGCAGATACAAGAACGAAGTCCCGGTATTGTAAATCGCTTGTGGGCCGAGGTGCTAGAAGTGATGCTTCCTTCATATCCAAGTGTGAACGTTACAATATTGAAGGAAGCATTAAGTACCACCGGTACTTGTATACGCGGTACAAAGCAAACAGTGCTAAAGAGCCAAGTGGATCCGGTACAGCTCCAAAGTCAGTGCCAAAACATTTGGAGATATTGCGGCAATTAGACAACGTAATTACTAAAAGAAAGTAAGTAATTTATTATTTTATGCTTAGAACCTAATTTGTGTTAATTATAAAGGCAGATAACAAACGTCGAATGGATGGAATTTGTTCAATTTTTTAGATACTTAATAATTAATTTGTTAATAATAATTTATTTGTTGAAGTCATAATTATGTACATATTTATTTCTTAATTTTGTTTCAGAGCACATGCCACCACAAAAAAAAATTAAACCATCGTCTACGACCTTGCTCTGCTCAGCCCCGACCAGGATCTAGTACGTCAACCAGAGCTAATTCTGGTATGTCGCAGGTAACCAGCGAATTAGATATAGGTGACCAAACAGATAAACTTGTTGGAGCGGTGCAGTTGAGTGCAACCCAACGAAATGATCGGGCTCAAAATTTTGGAGACCAGGTGGCATGGCACATGCTTGGCCTCATCGATGTAGAATTTTTTGAAGCGGCCGCCTATATCAACAGTTACTGCTATGAAAAGGCCAAAGAACGTCAGCAAAAGTAATTTGAGAGGAGAAAATTTGGTTGTTTTGTTTTTGGTAGTTAAGGTAAGTATTACATTTGGAATATTTTGGTTTGTGTTTCATTTTAGGTGATAAGAAGCTGTTTGACCACGTTGAACGATCCCCAACACAACGAACTATAAGAAAAGTCGACGTACGTCACAGGAGCAGACCAATACAATGTCAGAATTAGAGGGAGCGAGCGATGAGTCAAAATAGTTGGAGGACCACTGTGCAGGTGGCAAAATCCCTTCATCGGATAAGAAGCGAGAAATTAAGATTTTTTTTATTATTATTTTGGTTAATGGGCTTTATTGTTTAATAATTAACACACAATAACTATGAAGCCTATATTTAATTTAATTTAATTTAATTTTGCCGACGTAGATAATAATGACAATAGATGGGCAATAGACGGACGCAAACAACAGGTTCATTTTTGTTGATGTGGGAATCAACGGGAGAATCGGGGATGCAGGAATATTTGAAAAGAGATATAGAGGCAAAAATTGTGTATATACCACCACCGATAAATTTACCGAGTACTGAAATACCCTCATCATATGTGTCTGTAGCTGACGATGCTTTCCCACTAACAGATTATATCATGAAACCCTATTGTAATAAGGATCTCACTTCAAAGCAAATTCGTTTTTGTTGTATACTTACGTTAAAATAGATTTAATAGAGTTCAGTTGTGAAAAACAGCTATCTTCTTTCTACTGTAAACGCTGTAGATGTCATGCGAAGTCAAGTCTAAATAACGTATATCTATTCTGAAGGTTCGGTATTTCGTTCGACTTAATAGCACCGGAGGACATAGATTCCAGAAATAAAAATAATTGTATTTCAACAAATAGTGGTGTTGTTGGTGCTTCTAAAAAACATGCAAGAGAAATAAGGAAGCAGTTAGACAGCTATTTCAGTGAATTGTATTTCGATATAAATTTAAATTTATAATATACTCGTACTACAAAAATTATCAGTTTGTTTAATTTTGGTTGACATTAAAATAAAATAAAAGAATTTTAATTTTAAAATAAAATAAAGTTATTTCGCGATTTAAACAGAGTTCGCGGTTTAAACAAATTATGCAAATTATCATTTTTTTGTTTTGTATAAATGCAAAAGTAGAAATGATAAAATATTTATTATCTCGCTGAAAATGAATCTCGCTCTCATGCCCGCTCAATGCCTATTCTTTCATTATCTAGTAAAACAACAACAAAAGGCATATTTGTTGTTATTACCAGAAAAATATTTTTTTATATAGACTTTCGACCCATATTAAAGCAAAGGGGCGTGTTAAGGTCTAAGGATGCTCGAATAATATTGATTTATTCGAGACAAACCGTTATTTTGCTTATATACATTATACAGAGTGTAATATAATATTTTGTTTCAACGGTTTTTATTTTTACTTCGTGCATGTAATGTTTTTACTTAAGCTATTCGATAGTTTGTATTTAATATTATTATCGGCTCGTTTACTTATTTAAGTAAATTGTTCAGCGGTTCTGATAAAGCCATTTTAGAAAATTTCTTTTTCAGTGATTTTATATTGGTGTTTGAAATAAAACACCCTTGCGATTGTGATGAGCTTTGATATAATCAAATCCGAGGAAAATACGGATGTCCTATTATTTCAAGAGGTTCGCTATTACAAGCATTGCTCTTACAATCAGAAAATTTATTGGCGATGTGTCCTGTTCAATAAAAAAAATTTTACTGGACAGATGCACACCGAAAATGGTGAAGCCACCCTTACGGAGGAACACACGCGTCATAGGCCCGATGCGGCAGAAAATGAGGCAATTCGTTCAATGAACGCATTGAAACAGCTTGCCTCAGTATCCAACCTTTCTTCCAAAGAGTTAGTAGCCGTAAATTCCGTAGACATTCCTTTATCTATATGATAAGAACTGTTCAAAATGTTCGTAATTCTAAAATGCCTTTATCATTATCAAGAGAAAGTATGATTTTTCCTGATGTATTTAAACTTACGAACCGCGGAGAAAAGTTTTTATTTTTTGATTCTGGCTGTATTCAAAATCGAATTTTAATATTTACAACAGATCGAAATTTATCATGTTTACAAGATGTGTCTGAGTGGTATGTTGATGGTACATTCAGTGTTGTTCCATTATTATTTTACCAGTTATTTACTATTCACGGTATGACAAAGAAAAAATGGATTCCATTAGTATTTGCTCTTCTGCCAAATAAGTTGGAAAATACCCACATTAATGTTTTTGAGGGGCTTAAAAATATAAGGCCTTGCTTAAATCCTTATTCTAGAATGAGTGATTTTGAACAAGCTATTACGAATGCTGCAAGAAATGTGTTCTCTACCATAACACAACGTTATTGTTTATTTCATTTCGGACCAAATCTTTATCGTAAGATTGCGTCCAAAGGGCTTAAAACAAACGATAATTCAGATCCTGAGTTTGCTCTTCGAATGAAAATGCTAAAGGCCTTAGCATTTGTTCCAGCAAATGATGTTATTGACGTATTTGATGTGTTGAAAGCCTCTGGCGAAATTCCTTCTAGTGCATGTAATGTGGTAGCATATTTTGAGGATACGTATGTTGGATCACTCGATGATCGTTGTACCGAAGTACAATGGCTAATTGCAATATTTTTGCTGTAATGTAATTATTACCAAAAAAAAAAAAATTAAAATAAAAAAAAATATTATAAACCAACACAGCCAACATGTTAGATGCAACGGTGCTTGTTGCAATATTGTTCATCCATGGGAGTTATTTAGGATAATAAAAATAATTTTTGTTTATGTTTCGGCGGGAAAAAAGTTGGACTGGTTTTGAGACGAAAACCGAAAAAGATCAGTTTAGTTACAGAGTTCGATGAGCCAAGTGCCTCAAATATTTTTTTATATATAAATCGTATACTAAAAGCTAAATTTAATTAAAACAAAAAAAATATTATTAAGAAGTTGAATTAATTTTTGTTTAGTTCGATAGGTACTAAGTTTTAGTAGTACAAATTGTGTGGTTTTTATTAATTAGTTAAGTGATCTAATTTTGTAAATTGAAACACAAATTAATAGTCGTAAACACAAAAAAAGAAACTTGTTTAATTGTGAACGGTGTGTGTAGAAAGCCAAATAAACTGTGGTTTGTGCAAGGTCAAATGTAACGTGCTGTGGGAAAGTCAGGAAAAGAACAGAAGTTCAGAATATTATTTTCCACTTTCCATTACAAATATACATACACGGAGAAAAAAATATAAAATTAAATTTAGCAAACAATTCCTTAATCTTAGCAAATTGCAAATTTGGAATTATTTACTTAATACCAGCAGTTGGAATGCGACTCCAGTATAAACGTGTTATATTAAGTACACATTGGCAAGGTTACTGATTTGAGGATATTTATATAAAATTAGAAAATGTTACTTGAATTGAACATAATGTAATTGAAATAAAAATATATATTGTTTAGCTTGATCTACGTTTTGTAAGCTTAAACTAAGAATAGTGTGTTAATTTTAACGAGTAAGCACTCAAATACTAATTTGGTAATTTCAATTCTTATTTTGTATTAGTTTTAATTTTGTATTTAAGCAATAAATGCTTATAATAAGAAAAACGAGTCAATATTCTAATTTAGTGTATAAATCTTAAAATTACGTTTTAATTTATTTTGCCATTGAATTTAACTGCGAGATTAATATGTATTATAGTATAAAAAATAAAACTTCTCATTTTTCTTATTAACATGAACATTTTAGAATAAGACAAAAATTCAACTATCATTCATATTATCTAACGATAGTGGACCATATTGCAGAACATCCGAAAATCATTTAATAATATCATATTAAAATCTCATTACACTACGGAGTATTAAAAACGAGATACTTAAGAAATCAATTTGGGAAGCCAAGAGGCCAATCGCATCGAAAATCACTAAAACCAATAAACATAATTGACGTGCAATCGCATTTCCGTTCACTTTTTAATTGAACTCCTTTTGAACGGATCCCATATATGAAATGCAATATGAGTGGAAAACATTTTCTCTTATTTCAAAATTAAATTTATTGAAATATATATTTATAAATTCCTTACAGCTTAATAAAATGAATATTATGTTCTGCATTTTAAACGATACGGAGTGAAAACCTTTACCTACATGGGCACATACTCGTATTACATTAAGTGGTTGTGCCCGAAAATTTACAAAATGCTGATGTTGAGTTCCATTGTAATATTTGTGTTTATATTGAATAGACTAACATACATTCAATAGACATGTCACGGTGTAGCTGAAAAATTATGTAGGATAATTGAAACATTATTATGAACCAAACAATTCTTTAAAATAGTGCCAAATTCGTTTGCTTACGTTTCCCAAACTCTTGAGCTGTTCAACATTAAATACTTTATAATATTTACGCAAACGTAATACTAAATTAGATTAAGAATTCGTGTATGATAGCCATTATTAAATGTTAGTTTTTAATGTCTTTGAATACAATTTTGGTAACACCTAGCTGCGAGGTATAGAAGGTTTTGCTATACTTAAAAATGTTCTATAAAATTATTAGCTGTTTTCCGATGGCTTTGTACTTCATAATTAGACGTTTACGTAAAAAAATTTATAAAAACTGTACAAAGCTTACATACAGCTTATTTGGCCTTCATTCATATCAATTATCAAACGAATTTTTTCCAGAAAACTCACTTTTCATGTATGTCATTTGGTTTAAGAAAATTGCAATATACATAATGAAATTAACGGGTTATTAAACGTACTCTCCGAATGTTGTTCTCATTTTTTCATCAAATTCTTCAATAAAAATTACCGCCAACTTTTTTTGATGCAAGTATCAAGCACTGAAAATCAGAATTTTAGTATTCCAAAATCAGATCTATTCTTTAAAACTTAAATAATGTTTTTTAGTAAAAAAAATTATGTTATTGTTCTAATTATGAGTTTTATCTGATGGTTTTGAGCAAAAGAGAACACTTTCTAAAAATACTTACTGAGAAATAACTGTAAATTGATTAAATCAATCAATTTACAGTTATTATCAGTAACTATTTTTAAAAATTGTCCTCTTTTGCTCAAAACCATCAGATATAACTCATAATTAGAACAATAACATAATTTTTTTTACTAAAAAACATTATTTAAGTTTTAAAGGATAGATCTGATTTTGGAATACTAAAATTCTGTTTTTCAATGCTTGATACTTGCATCAAAAAAGGTGGTGGTAATTTATAGATGAGGATTTTTGTGAGTAGATTTTTCATTTCGTAATACAATTTCATGGGATTAGTTCATCTTAAAAATTAGTTAAGATCGTGTGTAATTAACAGTATAACGTGTTTTAGTTCAGTGAAAAAGTTGGTTTGCAGTGCGCCTAATTATTATAAATTGTATTATGGAAGCAAATCCTACGTATTACAAACAACCCCTTCATCCACAACAAGAATTAGGAGAAATATTAAACGCTTGGAATTTGGGGTTTTTGTTCCAACAATTAATTGGTAAGTTTAGTTTTTTTTTGGTGGACTTGTAATAGATTTTGAAAGTGGATTATAATTGTTAATCATGTACTGTGTTAATTAATTAATTGTATTTCGGAAAGAAAACTTATTACGTGAATCATAAATGTGTCAGTAAAGTGAATATTTCAGTGATTTTTGTGAATATACATAATACAAATATGTACTTATAATTTTGAAAAAAGGCCCCAATAAATAGAATAAATAAATAAATAGATACAACATTTATAAGATGTTGAGAGAGTTTAATTTTTTTAAGCCCCGTTAAAATAACGTAGTGAAAAAAGTTTTTAAATTATATTAGAGCACCGTGATTGTTTATACCTATATCTAAAATATTTAGAATTTTTAAAATGCCTCAATTAACACAGTTCATAAATGTAACAAAGACGAGATTATTTAGGCCCCGTTAAAATAACAGCATGAATATATTTTATTGGGGCCTAATAAATCATATAACATAGATGCATATTAATATCTACTTGTGTTACGATAATATATTTTTATGTGTTATTTTTGCTATTATAGATATTGGAGTAGATGTTGAATCTTTGAAATATATAGTGAAGGATGATTTAGTTGTAATGTTTACGCCACAACAATTTGGTATTATGGTTAAATTTCGAGCGAAACTTAAAGAATGGCAAATCAACAACGTAAGAGATTCGAAGTTTTTTCTCAATATTCAGTGTAGAAATAAATTGATATTCATGCATTGTGATTCTTGAAGTTGTTCGAGACCGTTGATATCCTTCTTTAATTATTTTGTACTCATACAAACATGAATACACACATAAATACCGCAAGAACTATTAATAACTTAAAAACAATTTTAAAATACTGTTATTTTGAAGTACAAATTCATTTGTACTTCAAAATAACGGTATTTTAAAATTGTTACTGTGTGTTTAACTAAGAATCGGCTTCATTCCTCAGAGTTATGGTGGTTCTGCTATTTAGACATATAAAATATTGTTGTTTTTTTATATATTTTAAAGAACATATTTTCTTTCAAAGCTTATTTTTCATACTTTAGGGCATCCATTCACTGGTGGATGAGGCTGATTATCTAAAAAATATTTCAAATTGGGTGACAAAATTCGGAGAGACCCATTTGTCAATGAGTGATACTACGAGTATATCCTCAATAAATTCTAATCATACAATAACTTCACCTTTGCCATCACCAACAAATTCGATTGCCATGATTTCACCATGGAATAATTTATTTGTAGGATAATTTCAAATCAACTGTTTCGAATTTCCTATATAATTTATATTAATTTTAGGACATTGACTCATATTTGTTGACAACCGGTAAAGAAATAGCGGAAGCAGCTAATCAAAATTTAGGGAAAATACCAGTATTATTCCGAGAAAAATTGGCGGCAGATATAGTTCAGCATTTTATTACTAATAAAATATTTATGCACGACACCGAATATATCAACGTGACAAACCAAGTTTTGAGAAAATTTCCCAAAGAAGATTCGGACTATTATTTTTCAAATAAAGGAAGCAACAGAACCGGCCGTCTTTACACAAAATACAAGAACTGTGTGGCGAATCTTCGAAAGCAAGGGTTATTTCCTAGAGAAAAACTCCCGAAAAAACGAAAATATAATTTATCGGACGAAGGTTTGAAAATGTGTCTAATTTTTGAAAAAGGTTTCATTACAATTATATGTTTTTTTAATGTTTAGGTGAAGTTTTTGAATTAGACAGCCGGGAAGAAACCCAAACATGGCTTAACATTTATACTGAACCGTGGGATACAGTATTGACTAAGTGGACACAAACAGCAAGTGCCAGATTTTTACAAATTAAAAGAGGCGGGCGACATATATCTAAAATTTTGGAAGTTTGGTCGAAATATACTCACGCACAAGGGGCACAACTGGTATGAATTAACAAAACAAATAATTTTAAAATAGTTTTACTTACAGTTAAGTTTTCAGATCGATATTGATTTTGAACACTTGTTCAATGAAAAAGGAAACCAATTGCATGCAAAGTGGAGTCAGTTTTGCGTGGACATCGCGCCAATTTTTCGCTCATCAGTAAAAGATAAACTAAATGCCAATCAAATAGACAAGATTGAAACGGAAACAAATAAAGGTAAACGATGTCCTGCATATTTATATATTTGTATATATATATATATATATATATATATATATATATATATATATATATATATATATATATATATATATATATATATATATATATATGTATATATATATATATATAAATATATATATATATATATATATATATATATATATATATATATATATATATATATATATTATATATATATATATATATATATATATATATATATATATATATATACATATATATATATATATATATATATATATATATATATATATATATATATATATATATATATATATATATATATATATATATATATTATATTATTTATAAATTTTTTTTTGTTCAACAGATTTGAAAGACTTCGAAATTTTAAAACTATTGCACGCTGTTCTCGTGCCATCCGGATTTGTGAAGGACAAATCTAAGCAAATATGGAAATTCAGTATTGCTGACAGCCAGACTTCATTTATTAAATTGGTGCACAGCATTACCGACCTGCATACGGAACGAAACCTACGGTGTGAGCAGTACTTACGTTATGGTATGACCTGTCAGCCATGCGTTTTCATTTTAAAACTAAATAACGATTACGAGTTCTATTGTACTTACGACTCGATCATTTATAAATTAGAAACATTATTATCGGCAGTTTCAACGGCATTTAAAATACATTTTGTATTTGAATTGCAGTATCAGCTAGAATCGAAACTTGTATGGCAATTTATTCAAAAATATTTTTTTGAAATAAATTTGGAAGTAACGCCTACAGCTGTTTCGGGACTTATTGTTCAATTGACCAATTAATTAATTTTCGAAATGGTGCGTTGCTTTGAATGTAAAGAAGGATTTAGTTCCTCGAATATATTGAAAATACATCTGAAATACAAACATATGTTCCCAATTAATTTTAATTATAAATGTGGAGAAATTAGTTGCTTTCGGGAGTTTTCCAATTTACGAATATATATTAAACATTTACATACGTGCCACAAAGAATGTTTTCATGAGGACAATATTGCATCGAATAATGTACTGACACAACCTCAAATTTGCAATACTCTAAACCCAATAGAATATACTAAACAACAAATTGATATCTCAGAAGTTGTGAAGAAAATTTCAGAAGATGCACTAGCTTTTGTTTCTAAATTGCATGGATATAATAATTTAACTAACACCATAATAACAGAAATTTTATTTGAAGTTGCTGAGAATATCCGAAATATTTTTAACATAGTTGAAGGAGTTGTATTGCCTGAAATTAAAACGGAAAATGTACCAAAAATCAAAAATATTTTAGATATATGTGCCAAGCCATTTATTAACATCAACAGCAATTACAAAATAATTAAATGCTTACATGAGCAAAATTTATATAGGTCTCCGATTCAATTTACTATTAATGAAAGCGTTGCCGAAGTAATTAAGAAGGGTTTTACAAAACTTGAGACTAAAAAGGTTACTGGAACCCTAATGCCAATCGACTTTCAAATTAAAAAATTATTTGAGACTCCCGAAATGTTGAATAACGTTTTGAATTACATAAAAGATTTGGAATTTTCACAAGACGAAAAAATATCAAACTTTATACAAGGTAATTTATGGAAAACGAAAAAAAAAATGTTTCCTGACAAGAAAGTAATTCCTTACTTTTTATATTACGATGATGTCGAAGTTAATGATCCTATTGGGTCCCATACCGGTACTCAGACGATTTCTGCATTTTTTTATAATTTTCCGGTTATGCCTGTTAGCCAATGTTCAAAATTGGATAATATTTACAGTGCAATGTTTCTCAAGGCATTAGATTTAAAAAAATACGGAGCTAACATTTGTTTACAAAGTCTTATTAATAAAGTAAAAGAATTAGAGCTAAATGGGTTAGAGATTAATGTCAATAATAATGTGATTCAGGTGTATTTTGTCTTAGGACTAGTAATAGGAGATAACAAAGCTATTAACGATTTGTTTTTATTTTCAAGATCTTTCAGCCACAATTTTTTTTGCCGATTTTGTGTTATGCCAAAAATAGAAACCCAAAGTTCAACATCATCAAACATTACCCTTCTTCGGAATGTAGATAAATATAACCAACAAATCGAATGTAATAATTACAAAGAAACAGGAATATTAGGGGGTTCTATTTTTAATGAAATTCCATCGTTTCACGTTACACAAAATTTTTCAGTTGACATAATGCACGATGCGTTTGAAGGAATTATAAAATATGGACTGGTGTGTGTTTTAAATTATTTTATTGAGAATAACTTTTTTGATTTAGTAACATTTAACTATAGACTTAAGTATTTCAACTATGGTGAAATTGAAAATGGGAATAGATGTGCAATTATCAAAAAAGAACACTTAAAAAATAAAAAACTGCATTTCACTGCGCGAGAGTCGTATACCTTGCTTCATTTTTTTACGCTATTGGTTGGAGATTTTATACCCAATAATAATAAAGTGTGGATATATTTATGTCATCTGGAAAAACTAATAGATTTTATGTTACGTATTTCTCATTCTCCGAATGATGTCATAGAATTGGCTAATATTATAAAGACACATCATGAACTTTATTTAAAAAATTTTCCAAATGAAACGCTAAAGCCTAAGCACCATATAATTACCCACTATCCAATGGTAATAACAAATTCCGGGCCAATAAAGCACCTTTGGTGCATGCGTTTTGAGTCCAACAACCGAAGAATAAAAAATTACACTAACGTATGTGGCAGTCGAGTAAATTTATCATTTTCGATTGCTAAAAAACATGGTATGCGTTTTAGTTATTTAATGCAAATGCAACATTTAGGCACTCATCAAAATTTTAATCCATTTAAAACGTTTAATAATACTATAGATATTAGTAATAAAATTTATTTCAAAAGTGCAAAAATGTTCTTTTCTTCTGAAGAACTTCATCTATTAAAATTTTGTACCACAGTTAATGTGGATTCAGTTTTGTACAAAGTTAATTATATATTATTTAAGAGTAATACATTTTATAGAATAGAAGATTTAATTTTGTTAAATGGCAATATTTTTTTAGTTCTTAATCAAATTAAAGTGAAACACAATATTGATTTTAATTGTTTTGAAGTACTCGCCCTTTATAATAAATTTTACTTCGAAAAACCGTCATTTTTCGATTACAAGCCATTTCAAGAATTTCAGATACCAAATAGTGACAAAAAGTGTATTAAAATTAAGTATGTATGAATAAAAACTAATTTAAAGAAAAATTGTGTGCGTTTTATTTTGATATGTAGCAGAGGTCATTGGTAGACGGGTCAATCCAAAATTATATAGGTCAAATTTACCTGTGAGCATTTGAATGCATGTCACAAGCTTGCATTGCTTGATTATTCTAGAAAGTAAAGCCTAATTTAAGAATTACATTTAGCATATTTTAATAAAAACCGCGAAAATTAAGCTTTTCTTTCTTGTATTACTAATTTTTAATTCTTAATTTTAGAATGACATTCTACTAAATGTAATCGTAATATGCATAGACTCGGATGATGTTGCTTAATAATGCTAATAAAGTATGCTTAGTTTGAGTACAATAGTCCCATTTATTAATTATTGAAAAACTTAAATCAAGCTTTGTTGGAGATTCTGTTAGTTTTAAAAACTCAAATTAAGCTAATTTTAACAAAAATTCAGAAAATTGAAGCTCAATGTTTAATAAAATTTTCAATTTAATTAAGTACACCAAGATTAAATCAGGTTTAATGTGCTTATTTTATGTTAAAATGTGAACAAGTATCTCACCTTACAATTCTTAAATTAAGATTTTTTAGATTTGTATATACGCTTTTTGTTTCTCAAATACCATTTAGGAGAGCTAGATTCTAGTTATTTATTTACTATTCTCAAACATATATTTTCTGAGTTTAAGAATTCAAAGGTCATATTTTATTTTCAAACAATTAAGTACTACACATTGGATTTAAGCAAATTTAGAAGCGAGCCGAAAATGATAGGTTAATTGCGCAAAATTAGTCTAATAGGTTTATATTTTTCGCTCCGTGTATACTACTGATAAAATAAATAAAAATCCAATCGTTATTAATAGTGCTGTAATTTTAAAATAATAAAGAAAACCTTAATAGTAAACCATATAATAATAAAACTTTAATTAATTGTAATCGAATAAATCGTAATTAATATTAATAAAGCAGATTAATTAAATTAACCACGTAACTAAGTCGTCTATTAAAAAGTCAGATAAGCAGCACAAACCAGCTGCATGGTTATACATAAAGTGATACAGTATGAAAAGTCACATATGCAACAAAATTGTGCCGAATATAACAAACCGTTTGCTAATCAATAATACACTCGCAAGCTACAACAATACTGTACAGCGTTATTAATTAGAGCGGTATATCACGACAATATCGCACAAATAACACCAACCAAAATTACATCATTGTCAAAGATATAACAGTCGTAGCAAGAATTATTAATCCAACTGTATTGCGATGCACTTGCATATACTCGTATATATGGATGTAATGCTACCACTCAACGAACATCAAAAGCGTAATTACCACTGATTTGTAATTATATACGTGGGTTTTCAAACTGGCCTTTCATCATTTATTTTGGAATAACCACTTAATCTTAAGGTACATAAATTAATTGTATTTTTCATTTTTATTAATTAAATTATTTAAAATTAATTAAGTTGAAGGTCATTAAGACAAAATTATTTAGTTTTAAAGTTTAGTGTAATTTTTTTTAGGTATTAGTACAAGTGCACTTTAATATTTAATATGGAAGTAGGGTATACATTTATTTTTATGTGAAATTCAATTTCTGATAATGATTAGTTTCGGTATAAATTTTCTAAATTTTTTTTAATGTAAATTAGATTATTTTCAATTTTCATCTCAATTAAACTCCAATGTTAATAGTCGATGAATCATTGTTTAATATTTTTTTTTGGTTGTGTTAAATTTGCCATGATGAAGTAAACTCGATCAAAAGGATGATTTGAGATGTAGAGGTAGGTTTACAATGAACACGAGGTAGGTTAACTGATCGCTGGTATGATTTAAATTAGCCTCTTTATTTTTATTATTGTTACTCCCTCTTCGTGTACGCGGTCTAACACAGGCTGGCACATATTTTGGTAATCCCACGACATCGCTGATCCCTAGCCGGAATAAACTGACCGCCCAAAATCCCTGTGTCAGCAATTCTGCTAACAACCTAGTTAGTCACTTCGGTTGACTTGCTGGGGCGTTACATCGTATCAAAGAGATTTCACACACACGTAATCCTCGATATGCTATTCCCGCTTGGAATCATTTTAATTATACGCAAAACAATGCGCCACGCACAAATAATTATGTTGAAGGTTGACATAGTTCATTTAGAAAACTTGTGGGTTGTCAACATCCATATATATGGAAGTTTCTTACGAAACTTCAGTTGGAACAATCTGCAAATGAAATTACAATTGAGCAGTGTTACATAATGAAGATATCACCCTGTAAACATAATTAATAAATGTAATTAGTTTTAGTAATTGTCACTAGAGCTTATATACTTATTATATACAATTGATGCTCAAGAGTTCAGTGGTCGTCATCATATAAAATGGACCTAAACTAAAGGTGGTATAAAAATTAATTATAAAAATAATTTTATTTAAAAACATATAAAAACAAGACATGGTGTCGAAGAAAAGCATTTATAAATTGTCATCAGTCAACAAAAAGTTAAAAAACAAAATAAATTAGGAAAATAAAGTAAATCGAAAAAAATGGCTCACATCGGAGCAATACCGCCATTAAAAAATGACGCCGAATGGAATTTATGGTTTCAAAAATTTAATTTTTTCATGAAGCTAATGCGTTTATGAATAATGGTGACAAACGAAAAAATGCATTGCCTCTGCAGTCTATTGGAGATAAATACATTCAGGTGTTCAATTAGTTTAATGTGGATGATGAAACAATTACTTTTGAATTCCTCAAGCGGGTTATTTGCAAATCATTGTCAACCTAAAGAATATCTAACCTTGGAGCGGCACAAATTTTCCAATATAAAGCAAACATCGGATGAAAATTTAGAGGACTATGCCACGTCGTTAAAAAACCTTGCAGTTCATTGTGAGTTTGGAGATCTAAAAATGGGACTCATCAAAGATGTCTTCATCGCTGGTCTTAATAAGGAACACAATAATATTAAAGAAGCGTTGTTATTATCGGATGAACCAAATTTTGATAAATTAATTAAGAAAGCACGGGCGATAATAATGGTGAAAAAAGATAATTTAGCACCTCAGCAAAATACGAGCTCACAGGTACACGAACAAATAATGTTAATTAAAAATAAAAATTCGAAATCACATAATAAAAATGAAAATTTTAATAATCAAGGTCGCACTCAATTTCAACGTAATATGTCGAGTCAAAGAAGTTTTATAAGTCGACCGCTTAGTCAGTATAATTTTAATCCGAATAGGTATGGTGGTGGTTCTAATAGTAATTATTTTAATAACGATTTCAATAATCGAAGTCCGAAACCATTTAACTATGTTAATAATTATAAGCATAATAATCAGTTTAGTCGTAACAATGGAATGTGTCCTAATAGTGGTCAAATTCATGTAATCACATGACCAGCATTGAATAAAATATGTGCGATATACAAGAGAGTCGGTCATTTTTGCAAAATTTTGTAGTTCGAGTAAAAATAAAGCAAATACTATTAACGAAATTTCGAATGTCAGGGATAGTGATTACACTGAAGAGGATCAAGAAATTTTTGTAGGAACCTTAAATTCGAACAAAAATAAAAATATCTGGTGCATTGATCTAAATATTAATAATGTAATTATTAAAACGCAAAACGATAGCGCACAAGTCAATTTAATGTCCATGGAATGTTTCCCTAAGTTAAATTTACCATTCAATATAATAGAAAAGTCTAAACAAACAACTTAAAAGGTGACAATTTATCACCTTTTAATAACCGTAGTGTTGAATTAGAAGGTTCATGTTATCTTTATGCTTCTGTAATAAATAAAAAATGCGCATTAAATTTCATTATTGTTAAAAACCATTGTCAAACGGTACTGGGTCTTGAGTCAACGTTGATATGCACATTTCATACACCTTTCGGAAGGTACATATTTCTAAAATTGCCTTACGGAATAAGCTCCGCACCGGAAATATCCCATCGAATTATGGTACGCTAATTTATATTGATGATTTTTTAGTTTTTGGGAAAAACAAAGATGAACATTCAAATAACCTAAAGGCAGTCTTTCAAAGAGCGAATTCCGTAGGTCTAAAATTTAATAAAGAAAAATGTAAATTTGAAATGTCAGTAGTGTCGTACATTGGTCATATTTTAAGCAGTCAGGGAATCGTCTGATCTGTCTAAGATAAAAGCTATCAGTGAAATGCCAAGTCCATCCGATAAAAAGGAACTACAGCGATTCCTAGGCGTGGTAACATATTTGGGTTCGTTTATTTCTAATTTGTCAGAAAAATCAATACGTTAGGTCAAATATTGAGAAAAGATAGTAAATTTGTGTGGGATCAAAATTGTCAAAAAGCTTTTGAGAAATTAAAAATTGATATCACATCAGCACCGATTTTATCTTATTTTGATTCAATAGAACAAATAGTATTGTCTGTCGATTCATCTCAGTTTGCTCTAGGAGCAGTGTTATTTCAAAAAAATAAACCTATAGCGTTCGCGTCGAAATCGTTAACCGAGACTCAACAGCGTTATGCGCAGATTGAAAAAGAACTGCTCGCGATAGTGTTCGGTTGTGAAAAATACCACCAATATTTATATGATCAAGTTGTCAGAGTGGAAACGGATCATCCACCGTTAGTCACTCTTTTCAAAAAACCTTTACTCGTAGTTCCAGTGCGGTTACAAAGAATGATGTTACGTATTCAACGTTATGATCTAAAAGTAGCTTATGTGCCTGGAAAGTTAATTTACATCGCAGATACTTTATCGAGATGTCCGTTGAAACAAACAGCAATCGATCTTTTAGATGAGGAAATTAAATTATGTGTAAATATAGTCTCGTCAAACAATTTAGCAATTTGTGAAACTAAATTGGCAAAAATAAAACAAGAAACAATGAAAGACGAATGTCTATAACTTTTATCAGGTTATTATGTTAATAATTGGCCGGATATTAAAAATAAAGTACCTGATATTGTAAAACCATATTACAATCATCGAGATGCGATTAATGTTTTAGATGGATTAGTATTAAAAGGTTTTAAGGTCAACGGATATAAAAAATAGTATACAACAATGTGATATTTGCATGAAATATTCAAAAAATAATAAGAAACAGCCTCTCATTCAACATAATTTGTCTTATTTACCATTTGCTAAAGTAGCTATCGATTTGTTTACATACAAAACAAAAACTTATTTGATATTAGCAGCGTTTTTCTGAAAAACAATCGGGTTGAGTTCGCGATAGCTTTTTTCAAATTTGTCAAAGTTAAAATTTAAAATTTATTTATTTTTTAATTAAATAATTTAGATTTAATAGTAATCTACGTTTAACCGAAAAAATCCATCATAAAAGTTGTACAGTTTTCTTGTAATATCGTTGTTCTGTATAGTTCTGTATAATATCGGAGTAGTTCAGAACTATACAGAGCAACGATATTACAAGAAAACTATACAACTTTAATGATGGGTTTTTTCAGTTATACGTAGATTACTATTAACACTAAATTATTTAATTAAAAAATAAATAAATTTTAAATTTTAACTTGGACAAATTTGAAAAAAGCTATCGCGAACTCAACCCGATTGTTATTCAGAAAAACGCAGCTATTAGTGGATTACTATTCGAAGTATATTGAAATTTCATTATTGTCTTCTGGTTATACAGCGTCCCAGGTAATAATTTCACTTAAATCATTATTTGCTCGACATGGAATACCGCAGGAAGTAATTTCTGATACTGGTCCACCACCACCTTTCAACTCTCAAAAGTTCAACATTTTTTTCAATGATTGGGCAAGTCCACATCACCCAAAAAGTAATGGATTAATAATTAATAGTAATGGATTAATTGAAAAATCTGTAGATACTATTAAAAGTATATTATATAAATCAGATGAAGAAGGTACTGATCCTTATCTAAGTCTATTAAATTTCCGTACTACACCTAAAACCAATTTTTTTGCCCCAATTGTTGACGTCGAGAATATTGAGAACTAAATTACCGGCTCATTCAGAGAAATTAAAACCACAACTCGTTAGCTCGGAAGAATATCGTAGAAAAGCAGAAAAATACAGGAAAAAATGAAAACTAATCATGACATAAATACTACGAAAGCGCTGTCAGATTTAGTCGTTGGTCAAACAGTTTATTTTAAAAAAAATTCCGATTCGTTTTGGATAAAAGGTAAAATTAAGGAAGTACTAAAATACCCACCGCGATCATATTTAATACAGTCTAATGATAATGTTGTCTATAGGCGCAATCGAATATTAATTAAAGAATGTCATGGTAAGGATAGTACAGATCCTTGTTCTTCAACGTATTATAATTCTAATTCAAGAAACAATACTCATCAATATCGGAATATAAGAACTCCTTCAAAACGAACAATTATAGCTCCAAAGAGATTGAATTTATAAAATACATATCTTAATTTATTTTATAAATATTAAGTTTAATTATATTTACTCGTAGTTGTTATTGTTATTATTGTATATTGTGTAGAACAATTATTATTTTTTTATAAGGGGCATGTTACATAATGAAGATATCACCCTGTAAACATAATTAATAAATGTAATTAGTTTTAGTAATAGCTTATACACTTATTATGTACAATTGATGCTCAAGTTGAGTTCAGTGGTCGTCATCATATAATATGGACCTAAAATAAAGGTGTTATAAAAATTAATTATAAAGAGTTTTATTTAAAAACATATAAAAACAAGACAAGCAGATAAATGCTGAAAGTGAAATGCCACCGCTCAAAAAAAATATCCCAACTTAAATTTGAGACTGCAAAATGTTACAGCAAAATACTTTGCAACCACAAATAAAGTTGAATATTTAAAAATGTGGCGGTGAATATTTCATTGTAAACCTTTGGTCATTTCATTCTAGTTTAATCATCTTTTGTAAAAATAGTAATGAAAAGTTTATCTAATTCCATTATTATAATGTTGAGTTAGAATAATTTTGAACTATTTTCGGCCATCCAAATAACAGCTGACATACAGTTGTAAAATAACAAAACAACAAAAAATCACAATGTATTTCAATAATGTATGGAACGGAACCAATTAAAATTATGAAATCCATATTGAAGGATAAAAAACATTTGGCTCATATAAACAACAAAAAGCAATTCCTGATTCGCTGCCGTCGTACAGGACAACTCCCAAAAAGCCTCAGGTTCAATTTTGGGAATTTTAAACTTCAATTTGATTCTTAAGTATTCGAAAGGTTAGCACATACATTTTTAACTGTATTATTGAATTCCGAAATACAAGCCATGTTTAGAGATTCAGTGAGAATAGCCCGGCAGATCTCCTCTAACCGTTTGTTACGATTACATGATCGTAACAAGCGCTGTTTGATTAATTTTATTCCCCTCGGTTTGCGTCCTCGCTTTCGAAGTTGTGTAGTGTTTGTACATGTCGTGGTGATGGCGCGAGGGTGAGTAAGATGATGGGAGAGAGAGCGATGTACATCGAGTGGTGTGTAAAGCAAAACATTCCATAAGAATGTTTTTCTTATATGCCTCTCGTTTACATCAATGCGAATTGATGTAAACGAGAGACAGAGAAGAAATACAATTCTTCTGGAATGTTCTGCGCGTCGTTTGTGTGGCGTACGAGTTTTTTCGTTTTTTTTGGTAATTTTGGCATTCGAGTGGTGATTTTTAAGTCGAGTTTTGTCATTTGATTAGAGTTTTGATTTTTGTAAGATTCGAGTTTTGATTTTTTTGAGTGCAGTCAAATTTATATTTTTAAGTATTCGAGTGGTGATTTTTAAGTCGAGTAGTTTGATTTTTTTGGAAACGTAAATGATAATTTCGTTTGCGGTTCAACTTAATTAATTAATTATTTTTTAATGAAAATACATTATGCTGTATTGTTTAAGTTAAATACAAAAATTGGAAAATTGTTTTAAGAGATATGACTATGTATTAAGTGGAGTATATTAAAATTTAAAGTTATACGTTCACGAATCGCATTTTCTTGTTATATTTTTTTTGTGTAAAGTTAATTAAATATAAAATAAAATTGTTGAAGGTCATTTGGTTACGAGTGTTGTTAATTCCATTAATAAATAAAACGGGTGCCACATTTATATTTCATCGGGTGCCGTACATTGTTTAACGGGGGCCACATATTTCATCGAGTGCCGTATATATCAACGGGTGCCACATATATCAACGGGTGCCACATATTTGGTGCCGTACATTGTTTAACGGGTGCCACATATTTCATCGGGTGCCGTATATTTCAACGGGTACCGCATATTTAAACGGGTGCCGTACATTTTCAACGGGTACCACGTATATTTCGTCGGGTGCCGTATATTTTAACGGGTGCCGTATATTTCATCGAGTGCCGTATATTTCAACGGGTGCCACATATTTCATCAGGTGCCGTATATATTTTCATCGGTTGCCGTATATTTCAACGGGTGCCGCATATTTTCAACGGGTGCCGTACAAGGCCAACCGGCTGTTTTGGTTTTGGTATCGGGGAGAGGCCCCGCAACGGTATTAGTTTTTGTAAGGTACAATTTTATTTATATCTTTTTTAATTTTATTTTTTTTTTGATTATTTTTAATTTTATTAATTCTGTTATATTTTTGTAATCGAGCGCCGCATAACGGTCGCGCGCTCGATGTGCATTGTTGCTCTCTCTCTCGTTCTCGTTATTCTCTCTCGTTCTCCCTTTCTGGTGTTTTCTTGTTTTTCCTTTTTCCGTTTTAAAATAAAATGAATTACTAAATTTTTTCGGTGTGGTGTGATGGGAGCGGAAACTCCCTCTGTGTCGGCGTAGTGTTTCCGGTCCCTTGGTGCCCGCATCCGATTCCGTAACCAGGGCTTGTCCCCGTTTGAATACGGATGGATGCGCGCATCAAGGCACCGCTCTCGGTTTATAATTTCGTTGTGTTCGTTCCTCAGGTTCCGGCCGACGAATTTTGGCGGAACTCCGGTTTTTATTATTTGCGTTCCCCTTACAATTCTGTATGATCACGGTGTAAGCCAGGAGCCCTGTATGCCTCAAACCCCACGACCCTTAGCACTTCTCCCTGAGAACGTAGCCGGCAAAAAATCACCGTGGAGGCCTCTGCAGGTGCTTAGTGATATCTGCAGGTTGGCAGTAGCCAGCCTGTAACAGTGGCGCCCAATCATTTTTCGCGAATTTTTAAATTTTTTGATTTTTTAGATTTGTACCTTCACTCTCTTTGGCGTGCGCGTCCAGTGTCGAAACCAGTGCTTCGCACTGTTTGAATTCGCATGGACACGCACACCAAAGCCAGTCGATGTGCGAATTTTTAAATTTTTGATTTTTTGTATGATTTGTAGCTTCACTCCCTTTGGCGTGCGCGTCCAGTGTCGAAACCAGTGCTTCGCACTGTTTGAATTCGCATGGACACGCACACCAAAGCCAGTCTCCCGGTTGGCATTCCCCATCTGCGATCGTAACCAGCTCGGGCTGTTTGATTGCGCGTAGATGGGGGTGTCATACCCCTATTCTTTGGACATCCGACTTACGAGCTCTTTCCCATTTCCACTATGTTGTGTCAGATTGTGGTGGAGCTCGGATGTCATTTGTCCAGGGTTTAGCTTAGCTTCATTTCTTCTTTTCCCCGAAATTTCTCGACCGAAATTTGAGGAACAGAACAGAACATATTATTATTATTATTTTTATTTTATTTTATTATTTTGCTGACACGGAGTGGGGTTCCCACTCTCATCATACCAACCGTCTTGTCGTTCTGATCTAAATTTTTTTTTTTTTGATATATATATATTGGTATTTTTGATTTTTATTTTTTTTAAATTTTGGGTTGTATTGGAACCCGCCGGTACTTATTAGTACTTCATTTTATATATTTTTTGTATTATTTTGCCTGCATACCGCTGGGTGTGCTGGTAGTTTTGGTTTTCTTTTTCTTCTTTGTATCGTTTTGCAAATTTTAACGAGCCCCCCCCAAAATAGGTTCTCGTCGAAAAGCGCCATTTTCGGGGGTATCTCGCTCTATTCATCATAGACCAAAATTTTTTTTCTTCATCAGGTAACCATTCCTTTAAATTTGTTCTATTCTCATTACATATTTTAAGTAATAATTTTGTTTTGTTTGATTATTATTCTTTATTGTTCTTTACGTATCATTTCCTTTATAATTATTATTCTGCCTGCGTATCTTTTTGGGTGTGTTGGTAGTTTCAGTTACAATTTTTTTTATTGTCGTATCATTTATATAATTTTTTCAGCGAGCCCCTCCAAAATAGGTCCTCATTGAAAAGCGCCACTTTGGAGGGTATCTCGTCCTATCCGTCGTTAAACCATCGTGGGAGTACGGGCCCCACGGTACTAGTGGACCACGGCTTCACCGTCCCTAGTACCAAATTTACAAGGTATCCATTCCTTTCTTCTTTTATTATTATCTTATCTGCATTTTCTGTTGCCACTTTGCCTTCTTCCTTGGGTGTGTTGGTAGCTTCATTATTTATGTTATTATTATTATTACCAGTATTTTATCTTGCTTTATTGTGTTATGAATCGAAATCCGTGGGATACGCCAGACAGACCTCAAAGACGTACAGTGTGGGATAACTCGGACGTAGAACCACGTATCCAACGTAACCATCCGTGGGATCGAGTGGAAGTTAACCAAATTCGTATTCGAATTGAGTATTATCCAACGCACGGGGTAACTTTCTGGTTGTTTATCTCGGTTTGAGATTCGGTGGTTGAATTTTTGCTGTAATTTATTTTTAACGAGCCCCTCCAAAATAGGTTCTCATCGAAAAGCGCCACTTTCGAGGGTATCTCGTCTTGCCGTGTTTAAATAATCGTGGACTTACGGATTCCATAAAACTTGAACAAGGTAACCATTCCTTTTATTTTTATTATTCAAATTTTTTTTACGTTTTATATAGTTATAGTGGGTGTGGAAGCATTAGTTGTAAATACACTTTATTCTGAAACCTTCAGTTCGAGTAAAGTCGTTTTGAACTAAAATATTTTTGTATTTTTTTAATAAATTAATAAAGACTATGTCACCTTCAACCGAACGAGCTTATTCCCTTATCCCTACTTAAATCAATATGGACCTAACAATACTAGAGCAAGACGATTGGGAGCAAAACTTTATCGATGGACCCGTATTATCGGAAAGCGGACTAAATTACACAGGAGACCCGGCGGGCACCACGATCGACATGTTCCTGTTTCAGGTAGACACCATCGCTTCGTCCCGCGGATTGTCCGACCAAACCTTGTTATTCGAGCTACATACCATCCTGGAAGATATCGCCTTGCAGTGGTATTGGACATTCCGCAAACATAATCCGAACGCTACCTGGACAGATCTACGAAGCGGTATCATCGAGCGTTTTAAAGACCGTCGCACCAATTACGAAATCCGGCGAACCGTCGAGGCACGCAAACAACGACCCAACGAAAGTTTCCTAGATTTTTTCGATCAGGTGTGGAGTCTGACGCTACAATGTCGTACACCGTATTCGGACGAGGAGCTCATCGAAATTTTAATGACGAACATGAAGCCAGAATTACAGTTTCATCTCACCGATCGTCGGTTTAGCACCATAAATGAGCTGATCAAAAGTTGCTCTGCTTGGGAGGAGTCTTTCAGGCGGATCAAAGCTACGGCGGACCCTGCAATCCATCCACGACGCGTGATCAATGAGTCATCAGGCAGTCCGTATGATGATGTTGGAGCATATGACTCTCATGAGAATTATCTCTTGACTGATGTTCTACCCGATAACTCAGTATCCGCAATTCAAACGGGGAGCAGGTATCCGTTGGCAGCGGCGAGACGTCCTGGCGGACAAGTCCCAGCAGACAGCTCGGGATCAGTTGGTAAGCAACAATCAAATTACGGTAAAAATGTCGTCATCACAACGGACACTCAGACGGAGTGTACAGAGCACAAATCAACCTCAACCCAGACTGCGGATAGTAGAGAGGATAGAGCCACTCAAACCGATTCAGGAGAATGCAGCGAGCAATACAAAGGCGGAACGCCGCTCCCCGTCGAATCCGATGAAGAAGTAAACTCGTCTGGCAGTAATGATTCCTTTCCCGATCTTTTTTCCCTACCAAATTCCCCTTCCCATCCTGTCGCTCTAAAGTTTTTCTATAATTCTCCGTCGTTAACCAAATTAGATCGTTTAAAACGTTCCAAGAAATACTGGAACCACCGCGTTGCAATGAGAAACGACGTGATTTCCTCCGTTTTGTTCTCCGAGGGTAGTGACACTCGGCCTTACGCCCAGGTCTTTATCAATAAGATCCCGTTTAAGGGTCTTCTCGACAGCGGGGCGAGTGTCAGTGTTCTCGGGAATGGATCGGAGAAAATCTTGTCCAATCCCTTCGTAGAGTTTCATAATTTCCCATCCACGATAACTACCGCGAGTGGTCAAGTCCAACGAGTATTTGGTTACATACGAGCTAACGTCGAGTTTAATGGAATTACTCAAACCATGAATTTTTATGTTGTTCCTTCCTTAGAACAACCGCTTTATTTGGGTATCGATTTTTGGAATCGTTTTGGAATTTCCCCAAAAATCTCCGCGTTAAATAATTCGGACGAATTAGGTGAAACTACCAACACACCCAAATTTCATATTTTAACCTCTAATGATCGTCGTAAATTGGATCTTATCCGCGAATATTTCCCGAGCAGCGATATATTAGGTTTGGGCCGCACATCCCTCATCACTCATATGATCGATGTCGGTTCCGCAAAACCAGTCAAACAACGTTTTTATTCCGTGTCCCCAGCTATCCAGAAACTTATGTATGCCGAGTTGGATAGGATGTTGTCTTTGGGGGTCATCGAGGAGTCACAAAGTTCCTGGTGTTCACCGGTCACGTTGGTGCGTAAGGCCAATGGCAAAGTCCGTTTGTGCTTGGATGCTAGAGAACTGAACAAGGCCACCGTCAAGGATGCGTATCCGCTGCCAATAATCAACGGATTGTTGGGTCGTTTGGGACACACCCGATTCATTTCGGCGATTGATTTGAAGGATGCTTTTTGGCAGATCCCACTCGATCCAGCATCCCGCGATAAAACAGCGTTTACGGTTCCTGGACGGCCCTTGTATCAGTTCAAGGTGATGCCGTTTGGCTTGTGCAACGCACCACAGACGCTTTGTCGCTTGATGCACCGCGTGATCCCGTACCAATTGCACGATAAGGTCTTTGTGTACCTCGATGACCTTCTGGTCACATCCTCCACTCTGGCCGAACACTTCGAGTTGCTACAGCAGGTTGCTGGATATCTGAAGGATGCCGGTCTAACAATCAATTTGACCAAAAGTAAGTTTGTGTTGAAAGAAGTCGACTATTTAGGTTATATTGTGGGTGATGGTTGCCTCCGTACAAACCCAGATAAATGTAAAGCTATTCTGGAGTACCCTATTCCGAAAACGACGAAACAGATTAGACGTTTTCTGGGGATGTGCGGATGGTACCGTCGCTTCATTCCAAATTTTGCCTCTTTAGCTTCTTCTCTCACCGATCTTACTGGTAAAAACACTAAAGTATGTTGGTCTGCAGCTGCTGATTCTTCTTTTAACGCTCTCAAAACCGCCTTGTCAACTGCCCCAGTTTTGACGCATCCTGATTATACAAAACCCTTTTTTATTCAGTGTGATGCCAGTGCCGTTGGGGTCGGTAGTGTCTTATTTCAGGTGGACGCCGAGGGGGTGGAGCGGCCCATTGAGTTTTATTCACATAAGCTCAATGCGGCGCAGCGAAACTACTCGGTGACCGAGCTGGAATGCTACGCTGCCGTCCTCAGCGTGCGAAAATTTCGTCCCTACGTGGAAGGCTATCCGTTCGTCATTTACACTGACCATTCCAGTTTACGCTGGCTAATGAGTCAAAAGGACCTATCCGGACGTTTGGCGAGATGGAGTCTTAAACTCCAAGCGCTGGATTTTCAGATTGGATACCGAAAAGGTTCAGTTAACATTGTACCAGATGCGTTGTCTCGAGCTTTTCCGGATGAATCCGCTCCTTGTGCGGATGAGTCTGGGAGTAAGAGCACGCCTGATCCTGGTGCCCAATTTGAGGATCCAGCCTTGCCGAGTAAAAACATCGACTCTTCTGTGAATGCGTTAATACCTTCTTTCGTCCCCATTTTGCACGTTGATCAAAACTCGGTTGCGTTCCAAGATCCAGATTACGTCGATCAAATCGCGAAAATTCGTACGTTAAAAGATTGTTCGCACAACTGCAAGATTCAAGATGATAAACTGTTAATATCCCCATTGTTTGTTTTAGGCCCGGCTTATGAGACATCTCAGGGTGTGGGACGTTCCCACGTTTGTTACGATTACATGATCGTAACAAGCGCTGTTTGATTAATTTTATTCCCCTCGGTTTGCGTCCTCGCTTTCGAAGTTGTGTAGTGTTTGTACATGTCGTGGTGATGGCGCGAGGGTGAGTAAGATGATGGGAGAGAGAGCGATGTACATCGAGTGGTGTGTAAAGCAAAACATTCCATAAGAATGTTTTTCTTATATGCCTCTCGTTTACATCAATGCGAATTGATGTAAACGAGAGACAGAGAAGAAATACAATTCTTCTGGAATGTTCTGCGCGTCGTTTGTGTGGCGTACGAGTTTTTTCGTTTTTTTTGGTAATTTTGGCATTCGAGTGGTGATTTTTAAGTCGAGTTTTGTCATTTGATTAGAGTTTTGATTTTTGTAAGATTCGAGTTTTGATTTTTTTGAGTGCAGTCAAATTTATATTTTTAAGTATTCGAGTGGTGATTTTTAAGTCGAGTAGTTTGATTTTTTTGGAAACGTAAATGATAATTTCGTTTGCGGTTCAACTTAATTAATTAATTATTTTTTAATGAAAATACATTATGCTGTATTGTTTAAGTTAAATACAAAAATTGGAAAATTGTTTTAAGAGATATGACTATGTATTAAGTGGAGTATATTAAAATTTAAAGTTATACGTTCACGAATCGCATTTTCTTGTTATATTTTTTTTGTGTAAAGTTAATTAAATATAAAATAAAATTGTTGAAGGTCATTTGGTTACGAGTGTTGTTAATTCCATTAATAAATAAAACGGGTGCCACATTTATATTTCATCGGGTGCCGTACATTGTTTAACGGGGGCCACATATTTCATCGAGTGCCGTATATATCAACGGGTGCCACATATATCAACGGGTGCCACATATTTGGTGCCGTACATTGTTTAACGGGTGCCACATATTTCATCGGGTGCCGTATATTTCAACGGGTACCGCATATTTAAACGGGTGCCGTACATTTTCAACGGGTACCACGTATATTTCGTCGGGTGCCGTATATTTTAACGGGTGCCGTATATTTCATCGAGTGCCGTATATTTCAACGGGTGCCACATATTTCATCAGGTGCCGTATATATTTTCATCGGTTGCCGTATATTTCAACGGGTGCCGCATATTTTCAACGGGTGCCGTACAAGGCCAACCGGCTGTTTTGGTTTTGGTATCGGGGAGAGGCCCCGCAACGGTATTAGTTTTTGTAAGGTACAATTTTATTTATATCTTTTTTAATTTTATTTTTTTTTGATTTTATTTTTTTTTGATTATTTTTAATTTTATTAATTCTGTTATATTTTTGTAATCGAGCGCCGCATAACGGTCGCGCGCTCGATGTGCATTGTTGCTCTCTCTCTCGTTCTCGTTATTCTCTCTCGTTCTCCCTTTCTGGTGTTTTCTTGTTTTTCCTTTTTCCGTTTTAAAATAAAATGAATTACTAAATTTTTTCGGTGTGGTGTGATGGGAGCGGAAACTCCCTCTGTGTCGGCGTAGTGTTTCCGGTCCCTTGGTGCCCGCATCCGATTCCGTAACCAGGGCTTGTCCCCGTTTGAATACGGATGGATGCGCGCATCAAGGCACCGCTCTCGGTTTATAATTTCGTTGTGTTCGTTCCTCAGGTTCCGGCCGACGAATTTTGGCGGAACTCCGGTTTTTATTATTTGCGTTCCCCTTACAATTCTGTATGATCACGGTGTAAGCCAGGAGCCCTGTATGCCTCAAACCCCACGACCCTTAGCACTTCTCCCTGAGAACGTAGCCGGCAAAAAATCACCGTGGAGGCCTCTGCAGGTGCTTAGTGATATCTGCAGGTTGGCAGTAGCCAGCCTGTAACACGTTTAAAAAGGAAACTTCCAGCAACCGTTATAAACGATTTCATCTACCATGCAGATCATCATTATGAAACTAGTTTTAAGTATTATAGAAATAATTTAACACATAAGTTTAATAATTTAACAAGTACTACTAACATAGAACAAAATGGTGAAGTAAAGGAGAACTGGCTCGTACTCTTAATTTGACAATCGTGATAAACCGTGATAAAAAAACATTTTTTAGCTTGTTATTTTTTAACCATTTTGTTCTAATTTTAGTTCTAATTGTGTTAATATAAAATGTTGTGATATATTCTTTGTGATGTATTATAAAACTATTTTATGTAAGTGATTTGCCAGCCAATATTTTATTATATTGATAATTCATAATTTCTAAGCAAACATACTGTATTCCATTTCATGATTACTGTTTTCTTTTTTTTTTTTGTTGTTAGACCTTGATAATGAAATGGATAACATTTTGAAACGTCGGTTTTATAAATAAAATATTACTATAGTACAAATACTTATGTAGTATTGATGTGTGTGAGAATTGGGTTTGTGGCGACACCACGACATCAACGCATTTGTTGATTGGGCAAATTAGCGGTGTTCACCCCAGGATTCATCTCATCTCGGTGTTCATCCCATGATAGCGATGGGAAGAGAGGGACTGAAAAACGAGAGATACACACGAACAGCGCGACAAGTTAGAAGTTAAAATATGTAATTGTCTTATTAAAATAAAATAAAAATAATAATTAAACAAATATTCGAATCGTATATATTAATATAGTGTTCATCGAAAGTTTCAGCGATATATACGCGCTAAATATAAATCAATCTGATTGGCACTCGAGGCACTCGAGCGATGCAGTACTCGAGTTGAATATTGTGGGTTATCATATTCCAGTCTAACCGATCCAGTAGGATAATAAAATAACTGGACCCAACGATATAAACACCCATAATTTGGTGACCCCGACGTGATCCTGACCGACGGGAAATAAACACGTAAATCATCGAACGAACACGCGACGAAATTTTCGAGTCATTCTAACCTAAAAAAAAAAAAAAAACGCGACCGCGTGATTGTCAGCATACTAATCCAGCACGTACAATTTTTTTAATACAAAATGTGCGGTGACGAAGCGGATAAAACAAAAACAAAACAGGAGAACAACGATGGGCAGTCCACCACCAATATATACAAGCTGTCGGTGAAACATGCCGTATTCAATCGTGACGATCCGGAAATATGGTTTTTGCAACTAGAAGTCCAGTTTCAATTAAGCGGAATATCAGCCGATCAAACGAAATATGCTCATTTAGTAGCCGCTCTCGATTCGGAAACCATAAAGTGTGTACGCGAATTATTACTTAATCCACCGAAGACGGATAAATACAATACTTTGAAAGCCGCTATCAAAGATCGATTATGCGATTCCAACCGAATGAAATTAAACCGTTTGCTATCCGGGTTACAACTTGGCGACAAAAAACCGTCGCAATTGCTGCGGGAAATGCAGGCATTAGCTGCAGATCAAATTAGCAATTTGATTTGAGCAATTTTTCAATTGCAGATCGAGACAGTACTACGCGATTTATGGTTACAACGACTGCCGAATCATATCCAAGAGATTTTATCAGGTGTGGACGAGGGTGAATTATTGAAGCTCGCTGCTTCGGCAGATAAAATAAGTGAAATAAATCGACCTATGGATTTGTACAACGTCTCTCAAACGCCACATTCGTCATCCAAAGAGCAACCAGAACAGTCTATTGCAGCGCGGATCGACGCTTTATCAAAACGTTTCGATCAATTCATCAGCAACGATCGCAAACCTCGGGACACACAACGGAGATCATGTAGCGAAAAACCCCGTTCGCGAAGCAAGTCACGATCCGAATCCCAAGTTAGGAGGTTCCCAAACTGCTGGTACCACGATAAATATGGTGACCAGGCCAAACATTGTGCGAAACCTTGCACGTATCGCCAGGGCACTAACGCTCCGGAAAACTAGTAGGTGCCTCACTAAATACGGCGAGTGACGGCAGTACTTCAAATAGCCGTCTAATAGTTGTTGACTCAACAACAAAACAACAATTCCTGATAGACACTGGTGCCGAAATATCCGTCGTAACACCAACCCTGCGAGACGAGTTAATCAAATCGGATTTAAAATTATTTGCCGCCAATTCAACACTCATCGAAACATTTGGTACAAAGCATCTAACTCTGAATTTAGGATTACGACGACCGTTCGTTTGGAAATTCGTGATCGCCAAGGTCGACAGATGCATTATCGGTGCCGATTTTCTCTGGCACTACGGTTTATTGGTGGATGTAAAAAACAAAAAGATAATCGATCCATTGACTACCTTATCAGTCCGCGGGATTTCAATCGTACTGCCATCCTACCAATTAACTACCATCAAGTTGGACGAAATCAATTCACGGATTCAAAACTTGATACAAGAGTTCAATACTGTATTCCAAGAAACACCGTTGCTCAATACGGTCAAACATAGTATTACTCATAAAATTGAGACCGAGGGACAACCATGTTCCGCAAAAGTTCGCCGTCTCAACACACAAAAAATGCAGATCGCCAGACAAGAAATCGACCTCTGGTTAAGTCAAGGGATATGCCGCGCGTCGAAGAGCAATTGAGCCAGTCCCATTCATATCGCGAAGAAGAAAGACGGTGGTTGGCGACTCTGCGGCGATTACCACGGGTTAAATCAAAAAACGAAACCTGATCGGTACCCCATACCATTCGTCACGGATTTTAATCACCAGCTAGACGGATGCCAACTATTTTCAAAAATCGATCTTATTCGGGCGTATCATCAGATACCAGTCGATGAAGCAGACATAGAAAAAACAGCCATCTGCACACCGTTTGGATTGTTTGAGTTCCCGCGCATGACGTTTGGATTACAAAACGCGGCTCAAACATTCCAACGGCTAATACATTCCATTTTTCGTGACACCAAGTTCGTCTTCCCATATATCGACGACATCTTAGTTGCGTCCAACGATTTAGAACAACACGTGCAACATCTGAAGATCGTATTTCAACGGCTACAGGAGGCCGGTCTTGTAATCAACGCAAACAAATGTGTTTTCGGCGCAGACCAAATCAGCTTTTTAGGCTTCGACATCTCAGCCACCGGCATCAAACCAGCTCAATCCAGAGTGGAAGCAATAGTAAACTTCACACGACCTGCCACAACCAAAGGTATACAACGGTTTTTAGGCATGATGAACTATTACCGTACGTTTCTGCCAAACGCAGCTTTAAACAAGAATTATTATACGAGTTCATCAAAGGTCGGCAGAAAAATGATAACAGCGAAATAAAATGGCACGAGGAAGCAGATCAAGCATTTGAGCAATGCAAGGTACGACTAGCCGAAACTGTCCAGCTCGCTCATCCATCGCCTACCCACAAACTTGCTTTAATGGTCGACGCATCCAATCGATCGATCGGAGCAGTGATACAACAACATGAATCCGGAAGCTGGAATCCATTAAGTTTTTTCTCACGACGACTTACGAGCGCAGAACAAAACTACAGTACGTACGATCGAGAGTTGCTGGCCGCGTACGCAGCAATTAAACATTTCAAGCATTTTATCGATGGTCGGGAATTCGTGCTATACACTGACCATAAACCAATCACATATGCCTTGAAACAAAACCTGGAGAAAGCGTCACCTCTGCAACGTAGGCATTTGGATCTCATCGCCCAATACACAAACAACATACAACATATCGCCGGGAAGGACAATGTCGTGGCGGACGCGCTATCACGTGTCGATTCATTAGCAATCCTAGGTAACATCGATTACTCTCTAATAGCTGAGGAACAAGCTGAAGATGACGAACTCGAAGCATTAATCGCGAACAACAAGAGTTTGAAATTTCAAAAGATGCCAGTCATTGGAACAGACAAATTTATATTCTGTGACGTGTCAACAAGCACACCTAGACTATATGTTCCACAGAAACTTAGACGTCAGGTATTCGAAACATACCACAACGTGGCACACCCAGGAATACGAAGCACGACCAAGCTTATCCGAAAAAAATTCATTTGGCCGGCACTGAACGTCGATGTCCGTCAATGGGCGAAAGCATGTATGAATTGTCAAAGGTGTAAAGGCTCAAGACATGTGAAGAGTCAATGCGGAAATTATCCGATTGTTAGCAACCGATTCGCGGAAATTCACATCGACATAGTGGGACCCTTGGAGCCATCCGAAAATCAACGGTATTGTCTGACAATCATAGATCGTTTTACTCGGTGGCCGGAAGCAACGCCGATTCCGGATATTAAAGCAGAAACAGTGGCATATGCACTGTTGACAACATGGATCAGTCGTTTTGGAGTACCTTCGGTTATCGTCTCTGACAGAGGGGCTCAATTCGAATCCGAGTTATTCGACAATTTAGCGAACTTAATGGGATTCCAACGCAAACGTACAACATCCTACAATCCAGCATGCAACGGCATGGTCGAGAGATGGCATCGCAGTCTAAAGGCGTCAATAATGTGTGTTAACAATCAGCAATGGACCAAGACACTACCGCTTGTGTTACTAGGTTTGAGAACTGTATTCCGCGACGATTTCGAAGCATCGTCAGCCGAATTGGTCTACGGCGAAAATTTACGTTTGCCAGGGGACATGATTCAACCAACTTCATTCACGACACAAAATCGGGTCATTGATCAAATGCGGAATTACTTCAGGGCCGTACAGCCGTCACCGCCAACCAGACATTCGAAAGAAACTGACGTCTTCGTTTTCAAGGATCTCACCAGCTGTTCACACGTTCTAATCCGAAGCGACCATGCACTCCATACGAAGGTCCGTATCGAGTAGTTCGACGAACGGAAAATATTACACAGTTATCGTCAAAGGGGTTGAGTCCAACGTGTCAATAAACCGGTTGAAGCCATGCTTTACGGAAAACGAAGAACCAAATCATCTCGGAAATAAGGATCAAGTGAGTAACGACACTCCAAATGAAACTTCCAACACAGCAAGTCAGCCGACTTCTGTCACGAAGACACCGAACAGCCTAACATCAGGAAACGACAACAACTCTGGTAAGAAACGTGTAACTTTCAACCTAGACGACGCACTTACCAGAGCAGCAACCACGTCAGCCCGGTCTGGGCGCACTATTAGAAGACCATCGCGTTTCAATGAATCGCTCCCTGCTTTCGCTAGGGGTGGGGTAGTGTGGCGACACCACGACATCAACGCATTTGTTGATTGGGCAAATTAGCGGTGTTCACCCCAGGATTCATCTCATCTCGGTGTTCATCCCATGATAGCGATGGGAAGAGAGGGACTGAAAAACGAGAGATACACACGAACAGCGCGACAAGTTAGAAGTTAAAATATGTAATTGTCTTATTAAAATAAAATAAAAATAATAATTAAACAAATATTCGAATCGTATATATTTATATAGTGTTCATCGAAAATTTCAGCGATATATACGCGCTAAATATAAATCAATCTGTTTGGCACTCGACCGATGCAGTACTCGAGTTGAACATTGTGGGTTATCATATTCCAGTCTAACCGATCCAGTAGAATAATAAAATAACTGGACCCAACGATATAAACACCCATAGGTTCAACGCCGCGAAACAAATCTACGATATATTAAAAAAAAAAAAAAAAAACCCAAGAAAATTATATGTTTACATTATTTTACAATTGATAATTAGAATACAATGAAAATGATTAAGGCAGCATTTATTTGTGCATGCGTTTTTATTTGTATATATATTGGTTCAAGATGTTTGGCTGTTGGTGGCTTCAAGTTTAATAAAACATTATGCCTTACTTCAACTAGTTATTTACGGTGGCACGTATTGTATTGCGTTGCAGCGTGTAATATTTTATAGGTGTCATATTTTGTAAAAGATTACATACAATTTTATTTTATGGAAATTTTCAAATTATATGCCTATAACATGTAACATTACTTCATTATTAGAAATTTTTACGAGAATCAATATATATTAGTAACATTATTTGCAACTTGTTAAATTCATTTATTGTCTAGAAGAACAATCTTAATATCTGAATTATAATTTGTTTAAAGTTTATAATGGAATAAACCATATCGTTGTATTATATAGGAAAGCATTTTCTTGTTGTTTGGAATATCTTGTGATAAATCATTTATTTTAAAATAGGTTTTGGCAAGCCTTACATTTTGTTTCCAAAATTATTGATGAAGGAGTTTACTTCTAATTTCGGAGAATATCAAATCTATTGGAATCTGAGTTTTCTTTCATATCGCGATAGAATTTAACTTGTAAAATAATATGAGCAAAATTGAAATATCGATCTTCTTCTGTTCAAATATATTTTGTAAATGTGATATTTTCTTGTTGTTGTGAATAGTAAAATAATGACGTTTTTAATATAGTTTCGAATCAAAAATTAATCCTTTCTCTCGGTTTATTTGTTTGAAATCAGAAAGTATAATTATATTGTTTCGTTAGTGGGATAGGTATTTACAATCACAAGTTTTTTGAACATTTACTTTGACGAATTGCTGTGAAGGTGTGTTCCGTCTAACAGTTAAACGGAAGGCTACAGAAAATCCGCCGTATCCCTTTCCTTTAATCCTTTCTTCCTTTTCCTTTCCTTGCCCCACCACTCCATAATCATAGCCTTGAAGTGGCTTGCGTATAGCAACGAAGGAGTTGGCAATATCAGGTAGGATCACCCAAACTGAAATGACAACTCTGGAGCTATCAGACCAATATGATTAAATTTTTTTCAATGAAATAGTTATAAACCATATTTCATGAATTATATTAAATATTACAATTAAATGTAATTGCAAATTGTATTTTAATTCCAATGTTTGTTAGTTACATTAGCTTGTATTTCATTTACTGAACTCATTGTAATTCATCAAATGTATTTTAATTACACAAGCAGCAATTACATTGGCTGCTTAATTCGACAAATTTTATTCCTATTCTCTCAACTATTTTTGGTCCAAAATCAAAAACAAACGATTGTGTTGGATCCACAACCGCAACCAATTGGTACAAAAAAGTCACATAATTTGCATTGCTAGATCGATTTGTACCAAAGCAACTTTTTTATTTTGTAACAATCACGTTTTGTACCAATTCTAAATTCTTCATATAAAAATGCTTTGTGCCACATCAGAGATGATAAATCTAGTACTATAGCACTAGATCTAGTACTTTCGGGTATAAAAAATACCCTAGTACTTTCGAACCAAACCTAGTACTCAAATTTAGTATTTTTGGCGTCAACTACAAAACAACCGAAATAAAAGTTAATGTTTGTTTTTAAACAAAATATTATATAAAAGTTTCATCAGGCGACATCTTTCGTTCAATAGAAAAACACAGTTTTTCCAAAACATACACATTCCAGTATTCCACAATCCACTGCAGTTTGCAATGTCTAAAAGAGGAAATCACCGAATCACTCGAATATTTGCTCTCGTAAGTGATTACAATGTCAACAAGTATAATATAATATTGTTTTATTGTGAAATAATAATTATTTTGGGATTTGTGAACAATCATTGATTTTGTGTGTTTATACTATAAATATTTATAGTTCTTTAATGCGACTTTACATTAAATAAAGTGAAATACATTAAAGGCAATTTATGTCGATTCTTTTTGTGATATATATTTTTGTTCAAGGAAAATTTAAGAATTATTTTAATAAAATGATGCAAAAGTAAGCCTAAGATAATATCAAAACTATTTCTCAAATTTCTATATTCGTCGTCCAATTCATATTTTGCCTTTGATCCATCCAGTAAATGATAGTAATAATCCAGAAATTTAATTTCTTCGAAATCGCCATTCTCCCATTGTTTATTCAATGAAAAATGAATATATCGTGATGCTTCGACAAATAATGACGACATCTCTTGAACATCATTTTGTATTTTTTTAAAAATTTCATCATTTAAACATTTTGTTTTAAGACCACACTTTACATTTACAATTTTTTTATTAATTTCAACTATTTCACTATCGACTTTGCGTTTCGACATCTCTCGAACGATTGATTAAATTTTAATGAAACTTCCCTATTTATAGTCTTTTTGATTTGTTTATTTACCGTATATTTTGAATAATTAATTAGGTCGATATTCGTATTCTATCCTACCGCACAATTATGTGGGCTGGTCACGAAAGGGATATGATAAATCGTACAAAGCAAATTTATTTCGTTCAGAAGCAAATAAATATGAAACAATCTTTTATAATAATCTTTGGATGCATGCCTATAATCGAATTAGAAGATTTTTCAAACCATTTATTTCATCATCATTCTTGGGTTGTCAAAGCGTAAACAACAAAACTAAATTGTGGTTAAAATATTAATTAAAATAATCAATTGATATTTATCAATTAATAAACATTTTTATTATTAATTGTAATTATATGTTGTTAAATAATTATTGTGTACGTTCTATAAATTATTAACTAATTGTGTATTTAATATTGTGATAATATAAAAACTATCGCCATCTTGTCTGTGAAAGGGTGCCGAACAAATACAAATAGTTCACAAATTTATAATAATAAAGTAATAATAATAATAATAAAATAATAATAATTTGATAAAATGTCAACATGCAACATATGCTCTACAAATATTACCAAGGCGAAATTTCCTGGCGTCAAATGCGCAGGCCCTTGTGGAAATACTTTTCATTTAAAATGCGCAAACATCTCTGACGAACTGCTGGAGGAAATAAAAAATCGCTCTGCAACTTGGATATGCCATGATTGTCGTTCAAATACCCCGAACCAGTCTTTAATAGTCAACGAAGAGGAAAACTGCGACGCAACGAATAATTTGCCAAACTTATCCGACGTTATGATTCTTCTGCAACGTATGGAAAAAAAACTAATAGCCCTTGAAAACATGAAAGCCATGGTTTTATCACTCGCATCGGATAACGAACAACTTACATCCAGAGTAAATACACTAGAAAAGCAGCTGAGTACCCAGACATCCAAAATTCATTTGCTTGAAGCGGAAAATGACAAACCAAACCAGCAGTCAAATTCTAGTAGTATAACAATTATTGGCCTACCCAGTCAGCATGATGATATTCGTGATGTGGTTATCAACACAATTAAAAAAATTGGATTGGAAATTAAATATGATGACATAGTGTCCATTCATGCGATTCCCAAAAATACGAGTACAGTTTCAACAAAAGAAAACAAATCTAATTCACTTTTGCACGATTTATTGGTGAATTTAACATTCACTACTAATGAAATAAAAAATAACATTATGCTGCATATGAAGAAAAAGAAGTCTATTTCAACTAAGGATTTGGATATAATACTGCCGCAAAAGCATCCTGAGCAACGCATTTTCATTATGCACAGATTGACAGCTTTCCAGTCCCAGTTATACCGTGAAGCCAAGAAAATAAAATCGACATATAATTATAAATATTTGTGGTGTAATTATGGGCAAATATACCTACGGAAGTCGGCGGCTTCTGATGTTCATCGAATCCAATCGCACAATGATATTTTTCGGCTTCATCAGACAAATAATCCAAATGGGAGGAAAATCATCAGTGGATAAATCATCCGGGAATCTAAAATTATATAATTTAATAGGTATACAAATTTTCTTGTTATTACAATATCATTGTTTATTATTTAATTTTACTTACATCTATTCATTTTTTGTGATGATTTCGTCAAAACAATCCGCACTTGTCTTTGTTATTGTTTACAAATGCATGACAGCTGTATTTTTTATTATCAATTTTAATACTAATTTGTTGGTAGCACTGAAAATTAACGCGATCAATTCGAAACATCGGATGTGCTCTTTATTAGTGCTGTACTCGACTTTAAATTTTTATGTAATCAGTTGCTACAATTATTTTAATTTTGTTGCTATTGCTCGTAACGCGCTATTCATTACCCGCTATTATTTTTACTCGAAAAATACAGTACTAAAATGTAATTTATCATTGTTTTTGTATTTACAGTTTACTATATTTTTGAATATTTCTTTTATTGTTCATGGTTATGAGTAATATACAAAACGGTAATTTTAGCATATTGGTGCAAAACATTCGAAGTCTACGTGCAAATTTTGATACGTTTAGTGTTTATGTAGCAAGCCTTAATGAAATTCCTGATTTAATTTTTGTGACTGAAATATGGATTTATTCTAAAGAATGTTGTGAGTTTAGTTTACCGAGCTATAATTTTAAGGCCTGTTGTAATGACCGTTACCGTTCTGGTGGAGTTGGTGTTTTTATACGCGAAAACTTTGCAAATTTTTCAATCGAAGTTTACAACTGGATTACAGCTGATATTATCCGTTTAGATCTTGATCTTGCAGGGAAAAAGTGGTCATTCATTTGCATCTATCGATTGAACAACGGGTCAATTAATGCCTTTTGTGATGATTTGGAAATCTTATTGCGTACGCTTACAAACGATAACGTAGCTATACTTGGAGATCTTAACCTAAACCTGCTAGATATCACTGAAGCGTACGGTTACCAGACAATGTTGGCTTCATATGGTTTAATCAGCTTCTTAAACGAACCAACTAGAATGCAAGCTTGTTTAGACCATGTCTTTCTCAAAAGTGAACAAATATTTAACATTAACATTAGCAACCTTCCTATTCAATTTTCTGACCATAATTTGATTAAACTCCATATATCTCCATCTAGTTCAGTTACTGTCAACTATACGTCAAATTTATCACATGTTAATTACACTAAACTAAATGATCTTTTAAAGTTCGAAAATTGGGATTCTGTGTATTCCCAATCCGATTGCAATGTGGCTTTTGAAAATTTTGTCAATATTCTAAGATCTCACATGTCATCTTCCACTTCCATCTCTGAAAATCCAAAAATAAAAAACCGCAAACCTTGGATGAGTTATAATCTTTTGCATAAGATGAATAAATTGAAAAAATTCTCCAGGAAGCTCAAACGATATCCTGACAACAAGAGACTGGAAGAATATGTAGTCAATCTATCAAAGCAGGTAAAAATTGATGTTCGTACTGCAAAAAATCTCTTCTACAAGAATAAATTTGATTCATCCATTAATGATTCCAAGGCTACTTGGAAAATAGTGGATGAAGTGTTAGGACGTTTTTCTCATAATAAGCACATAACTCAAATATATCAATTGCGAACTGAAAATATCCTTACGTGTTCAAAGTCCATTTCCAACGAATTTAATAACTTTTTTGTAAACGTATCACAAGAAATAAATTCTAAATTTAGTTCGGTAAATAATGAAAATACTGATCATAACAAATTTATCTTTGGGTCTCTGTCAAAAAATTATGTCTCATCATGTTATTTTGAGCCTATAACTACTGCGGAAATTCTTAATGAAATTCGTAAGTTAAAAAACAAAAGATCTGAAGGTTCGGACGGAATTGATAACTTTGTTGTTAAAAACTGCGCTTGGTACTTAGTAGATATTTTAAAATTTTTGTATAACCTGAGCCTTGACAATGGGGTTTTTCCAAATATTCTAAAATTAGCCATTGTAATTCCAATTTTTAAAAAAGGCGATGAATTACAATTAAACAATTACAGACCGATTTCTCTACTAAGCACCGTATCTAAAATCTTTGAGAAACTAATAAAACGACGATTAGTGTGTTATCTTGATAAAATTGATTTTTTGCACAATAAACAATATGGATTTACTGCTGGTAAATCCACTGAAGAAGCACTGATTGATTTCCTTGGTCAGATACATTTGGCAATGAACGGTTCGCAGAGGTCTACAGCATTATTTGTGGACATTGCCAAGGCTTTTGATTCAGTCGACACTGGAATAATGCTTACTAAGCTACGTAATATTGGTATACGAGGTAAAATTTTAGGTTTGTTTAGAAGCTACCTTCAAAATCGGCGTCAGATTGTTAGAATAGGTGAAACTTTAAGTGACCCGTGCACGGTAAAATATGGCGTTCCCCAAGGATCAGTTTTGGGCCCATTATTATTTTTGATTTACTTTAATTCGATTTTTGAAATTAATCTAATAGGATATCCGACTGCTTTTGCTGATGATTTAGCCCTAAGTTATGGAATGCCAACGACTGATAATACATATGACATCAGTCTTGTTCTTGAAAAGGATCTTCATTGTTTAAGCCAATGGTTTTATCATAATCGTCTCATGATCAGCGATAAATCAAAAATCATGTATTTTGGGCGACAGAATACTAGATTAGCGCAACCACAAACGTATCACATGTATAAATGCAATAGAAATCCATGCACGGCTCAGTGCTTTGTGCTTGAGTCTGTACAAGAATTTAAATATTTGGGCTTAATAATTGATTCGAAACTCAATTGGAAGTCTCATATCAATACCACAAGGAAGAGTGTAATTTGGGCCATATATAAATTTTATAACCTTAGAAAAGTCTGCTCTAGAACTACACTAAGGAAACTATACCATGCCCTAATAGAATCAATAGTAATGTATGGCATATCCAGTTGGGGTGGTACATATTTTACTAACATAGAGGACCTGTATATCGCACAAAAAAGAATTATTAAATTAATCTACAAACGCCCTCATACAACACCAACAGTTCCATTGTTTCGTGAGCTAAACTTACTACCATTTAGATATCTTTATATTTATCAAGTCCTCAAAATATTTTTTATTCGAAGTGATAGTTTTCACAATCGCACTGTACATATATACAACACGAGGAACCCCAATAACTTTGCCAATGTTCGTTGTTATAGCGAGAAATTTAGAAGATTTTATCTTTATATGGCACCGTTCTTTTTTCACATGCTACCAAACGACATTAAAGGTATAAACCCTGTACGTAAACACAAATTTAAGCGCGAACTTCGATCATGGCTGCTCACCATAGAAAACATTGAACAATACTTTTAATATTACAATACATTATATTTAGTTATAGAATCAAATCAATAATTTTAAGATAGTGTGTAAGTTTAATATATTTAGTAAATATGTGATATTGTAAATTTTGTCAACTAAAGATTTTGTATTACATAGTTTTAAGAAATATTTTTTTTTTTTGTTGCTCCACCACAGATTGTAATCTAAAGGAGCTTTACTTTATTTCATTACACAATCAACTGTATGTATAAACTATTTTGTATTTTAACTGAAATAAAGATAATAATAATAATAATAATAATTTAAGAAAAAATCATTTGATACGCTTGATTATTTATTCAATAAAGGAAAAAACCCAGATCCAGAATTAATTGCAGCTCTTGAAGAAAAATTAGAATGGGATGGGACAAAATTCGACGAAATTCGTTTTAAATCGAAATATACTAAATATCTAAAAATTTTCTATCGTCTTCAACGCCACAACGAAGAAAACGGATTTAAGAATTTTTCATTAATACCAATTTTAAAGTTTGGGCTTCATCATATTCGATATGACTCTGTGGCATTATTTCAACTATTATGTTCACAACAATTATTCAAAGGAGCCTGGAAAACATTTGATCGTGATTTAGAATGGAGAAAATATTTTTTATTACCTGAAACGTCAACAAAGAAATTTGATTATTCAATGATGACTGATGGAGTTTCAATTTCATTTTCTATGGCTAAAAATGAAATTATATGTCAAAAAAATAAACGAAGAAAATTATATGACGATGAAGACAAAGTACAAGGAGATCTACTAAAAATTCGCAAAAATATTGACAATTATGATACAATGATAGGATTAGACCCTGGGCAGCGATTGATATTTGGCGGAATCAGAAATGATGAACCTATAAAAATCAAAAGTTCTTTATTTCGGCATATGACTGGATTTCATCAAAGATTGAGATTGTTAAAAAAATGGACACCATCAACAACTTGTGAACCTTTTTCACCAATGTCGTCAAATTTTAGAGAATATACGATTCATCAATTGTCAATATTCAAGAAAAGACAAGAAGAAGCGGGACAAAGAAAGGTTGCTAGGTTGAAATTCCAAAAATTTATTTGTGTCGAGCGCGCAGGTCATGAACTGGCAAAGAGAATCATTGGTTCTGCGAAAAACGCCTTGATAATTGTTGGATCGTCGAAAACAGCTTCAAATTCGCCAATCAAAGGATATGTCAGGACTCCACAACCAAAGATATTGTCCGCATTGAAGAAACGCGCCGATGTCTTGGAAATTGGCGAATTTAGGACGACAAAGCTGTGCGCCGGATGCCACGAAGAACATTACACATCGAAATCTCCACATAGATATCAATTTTGCAAAAAATGTGGTATCACGTGGAATCGAGACGTCAATGCCGGAAAAAACATTCTATATCTTGGTCTTTGTTTGATTGATAATAGAAAAAAACATTTAAATTTTTGTAAACAAATACCAAAGTAAAATATTGTAATACTTTGGTTTGATTTTTTATTAAATAAAAAATTTATCTCTTTTTGGGCTGAACAATAAGGTCGATTTTACCAAATCAGATATTATTTTTCGGTCACGAAAGGGACTCGAAACTAATATAAAAAGAAATTTTTTTTATAGATGGCTCATTCGAAAAGGCAAAGCCAACTCCAGCGTTGAAGATTTAACCTCACTTTCGAGAGAAAATGATTCAAATTTGTAAGTAAAGAATTTTCCAGGAATATGTTATTGACTACAATACGATACGATCAAAAATTAATTCTTTTATATTATGTAAAAATACAGCCATATTTTAGAATCGCGAATGAACATTATTCAGTTCTGTAATCTGTATAGTTCCGTGTTTCATTGATTAAAATATAAAATTTGTCTTAAATATTGGTAATTGGTTATATTTCTGGGTTTCAACGTAACATTAAACATACATATAATTTAGCCGAGCCACAGATTCAAATTTAAGCTGAAATTTGCACCATTTCAAGTAATGGTATAATTGCTTAAAGGCGATGAATACGTTAAAATCTTCAAACTCCTTTAATATTATAGCGTATTAAAAAATTCTGCTAAAAAATTTGTATTAATACATGCCAATTACTTAAACAAAAATTTAATTTTGTCGTGATTTATAGTTTATTATACTTCAAAAACTATTACTTCGAAAAATAAAAAGAGAAATATATAAAATATAAATAAAGGTTACTCAATAAAAAAAGAGCAAATTTGTGGTCACGCTACCTCATAAATGAATAAATTAATAAAAATAATAATTACGAATTCGTACGTGATTTAAAATCAATTTTCTAAATAATAATAAATTTGTGTACACAATAATGACGCCGCCGTCTAAAAAACATTTCTGTGACGAAGAACTGTTCACATTAATTAACATTTGGGGCGAGCACAAATCTATGAAGATGTTCGAGAATTGTAAGAAACACAACTTAATATTTAGCAAAATTTCAGATAAAATGAAGCTTTATAATTATGAAAGGACTCCGGGAGAAATTAAAAACAAAATAAACAATTTGAAACAGGAATTTATTTTACTTTGTTTTAAATTTTATTATACAACGTTTATTGAACGTTTTAGGTGGAGAGGCTCCAACGTAGAAGTTCTTTGAGACACTTAACTTTATACTTGGAGCCAAAGATGAATACAACAGTTATCTTGGTGAAGATAGTTTTATCGAAGGATGCAATAGCGATACAATCGAAACCACGTAAGTTGTTTCATTACTTGTACCCACCAAAACACGATTAATACTAGTCTTTTGCTTTTTATAGAAATTCTAATGCAAATGTTGATGACTGTGATCAGATCATTCGACTCCAGTTAAGTTGTTACACTCAATCTATTATATCGGAGTCAAATTCCTTACATATCAAAGATCCTACTGACAGCAACAAAAAATTAAGCTCCACTTCCAAGCTAATCAAGAAAAGAAAATCCGATAATAACATCGAAAGTCTCATAGGCTTAAGTGAAAGAAATCAAAATATTTCGTAAAGGCTATTAATAATAGAGGAAAGCCGAGAAAAAAAGAGGTAAAAGAGGACGAACAGAATCAAAAAGAAGTAGAGGCAATGATCCGTTTCTTGGAGATCAATTTAAAATAATATTAATATTAAAAATATTTTCTAGATTTGGCGTTCCGATCAACATTACGACACAGTTCGAATCCAAACTATTCGCGGAGCTTATGCAACTCTTGGGTTCACATCGAATACGAACAACTGCATATCATTCACAAGCAAATGGTATGGTTGAGCGCTTCCACCGCCAACTTAAAACAGCTTTCAAAGCCCGTGCAAATACCGTCAACTGGAGCTCAGAGATCCCAATCATATTGTTGGGAACCAAACCACCACTGACATAGTGTTACATCAACTGCGCTCCACGATGAATAAATTGATCCCAACGGACACGCGAGAATCAAATCAAACCGACATATTCGTACCAAAATCACTGCAAACTTGTGACTATGTTTTCGTACGAATAGACAAAGTTCGTACCGGCCTCACTCCACCTTATGAAGGCCCATACAAAGTGATACGACGACTTCGTAAGCACTTTGTATTGCAAATCAGAGACAAACAACAATCTGTCTCTATCGATAGACTCAAAGCAGTCTATTGAATACTGAGTTCACGCGATCAAATATCGGGAGTGAGAAAAACTGCCCGCATCATTGTATAGGACAGTAAAGTGAACTTATAAAATGTTAACATATAAACACTATCCATTCTCGAAGAATATAGGTAATTAAAAATAAAAAATAAAACCATTTTTAATTTACAGAATTCACAGAATGGCAGAAGAAACGGAAAGGAGCAGAAGATAACAGATCCACTGCTCCGAGGTATCGAGCAAACGATTCAAGCCGGGATGCGACATATCGAAGCAATAATGTACATCATGTTCCAGTAGAATCCTTCGTGCGCAACCCAAACAACCGAGCAATCGGGTCAATCTGACGGAGTACAAACATCCGCGCCATCGGGACAACATGGTTCAAAACAACCCGCTGCGAAAGAAACAACAAGAGTTAAAACCACAGCCACGCAGACCATCACCAGGGTGGCAAAGAAGTTAACAGTCGAACAGAGATTGGGAAGACTGGAAGAAATTATTTTAAAAAAAGATGCCTAACGCGTTCGAGATGAGTAGCACAACGCGTGACACCAATTCGATGCGCAGTACAACAGGCGACTGGACCAGAAGAACCGCGAAACACAGCGCCTGGACCCGTGATTTGTTAATTCCATGGGAGATTCCGCACGAAGCACAGAATTGTACCAAACCGGGTCAGTTCAAAGAAATTTACAAAACAGAATCCCAGTAGGAAGTAACCTAAAAAAAAATTTAAAACAATTTTTTTAATTGGTTATAGGGGAATAAATGAAATACTGAATTAAAATTATTTTTATTTTTTTATTCACATCCGGAACATTCACTTCAATAATTCATTTCATTTCAATTTGCTAAACTATCTTACATGAGCGAAAACATGGCAATGATCAATCATCATTATAATGGTAGTTTACCAAATTCACGCACAAACGCCATCGGATCACATCATCCGGGAGAAGGAACTCACTGCGCGAGTTACGTAATACGACTCCACCATTATTCCCGATTCTGCAGAAACCAATAATAAAGCAAGCAACATAAAATACAAAATTATGTTTTCACAACGTACAATACAGCATACCAAATATTGCTGATTGTACAAAACCTAACATAAACACATTATGCGATCGGTCTTCAACCCATCGCAATATTTAATAGTCAATAGCTTTATATTCTTATCAAATACATATTATATTACATATACAAAATAACTTACCATAATATTGATCTCAAATAATCCTATAAACAAATATCATGCGATCGGCCTTCAACCAATCGTAATTAAGAATATTAATAAAGATAAACATTAATAGAAAATTATAAAAGACAATACACTCTGAATTGAGAATTAGAATAGTGTTAACTCTGTAAACTTAAACATCCACGATTGCCTTTCAAATAAAACTAAATTGTGTTATGAATCAAGTTGTTTTTTTTATTATTTAAAAATCGAACCCAAGTCTCATAACTGGCGGAGCCGGTATCTCTATATTTTAATATAGAACAAAGTGCAAAATAATTAATTAATTAATTAATTAAAAACAGTAGTTATTGTGAAAAAGTGCAAAAGTAAAGGTGACACAAGTGAAGAAATTTTGAATTATCAAAAGGCTGATCCATGACGTCTATCACCAATATATGCCGCTTTTTTACATGGTAAGTGAGAATTTTATATTTCCCATATCCCACACTATTACTCATTAACCCAAATACATGTGAATATTTGGAAGAAAATTGAAAATTGAATAAATTAAATAAAATAAAAATTGAAAATTGAGAAAAATTAAAAATTTTTAAAATTGTAAAAAAAAATTGATTTGTGAAAATTGAAATAAGTGGAAATTATTTAAAAATATAAAATACATATATCTACAATAATATAAAAATTGTTAATGAATTGTAAGAGATTAGATATTAGTGGAGATAATAAAATAATTAGTGAAAACTGTAATTCCGTATTATTAGAAACGGATTTTCTTGACCATACATTAGAATCAGAATTTTTAGGCTTTAATAGCACCTTTAAAATAGAAGATAGTACAAGTATGTAGTATAATGGGGGAAGAATTAGAAGAGAAAATCAAACAAATGAATAGTTTTTTCCAAACGTTAAAAATACCAGATAGCATTAGATATATCCCAGAATTTAATGGAACCGAATCTACATTACACGAATTCATCAACTAGATGAAGTTATAGAACAATGCACAGACGTACTAGGGTGCGACAACACGCCAAAATCATTCCTTAGAGCGATTAGGAACAAAATAAAAGGAAAAGCAAGTGAAGCGTTAAACAGTTTGGAACTTCAACAGACTGGAACAAAATAAAAAGCAACTTAATAACACATTTTAGTGACAAACGGACGGACGGACGCTCATCAGGGATCTGCATAGATTATTCTAAAACAATGACACAGTTGAAACATATTTTAGCAAAGTTATTAAAATACAGTCAGCTTTAATTAACGTCGTAAGATTAAAAAATGAAAGTGTTGAAACAAAAGAATCAATATATAAAGAAATGTGTTTATCATAATTTCTAGCAAACCTTAGAGAACCAATGGGTTTTACAATCAGATCAAGAAACCCAGATATATTAGCTGAAGCTTTCGAAATGTGTGTAAGCGAGCAAAATATGTATTATGTGAAAAATAGAAACATCTCAGGACGAACATATAATTGGCCAAACCAGCCACAATATTTCTCATCGAGATATCAAAACCCCATATTACAATACAAGCCCCAAAATCCACCAATAAATTTCCAAAGTTCCATATAACCAAAACTGGCAAAATAACAGACTCCAATCAATAACAGTCCATTGGCCATTAAACAAGAACTCCAAGACACAAGACAGAATTACCAAAAAGAAATATTCATGATTGAACAAAACGAAAACCCAGAAACTGATGTAGTTGAACATGAAAAGGACGAGACTGAACAAGAAGAACAAGAATATAAAGACTATTTACCAAACTTAGATGAATATTACGATGAATTTTTTCAAGAACAAGCCTCGGAAGAAAAAACTTCAATATAGAAAGTAAACTACCTTACATTTCAATTAAATTAACTAAAACCCTAACCTTACATTTTCTGATCGATACAGGTTCAGATCACTCATACATTGATCCCAAGTTCATTAAACCTTGTAAAATCAATAAAATCCCAATAATAGAAATTACAACAATTATGGGACGCACGTCCATAAATGAAGAAGTTATAATACCAGCATTCAAAGAATTTAAAACCCAACAAAAACTACATTTTTATCTATTCAAATTTCACAACAAATTTGATGGTCTTATAGGAGTTAACCAAATTCTTCAACTAGGAATCAAAATAGATCTCTTAAATAAAAAACTGATCTTATCAAATCATCAAATACCACTAAGTTTTACCATAAATGGTAACAAAACTATCCAAAATATAAATTTCGAAACATCACCAAAATTTCAAAATTCCATTATTCAAGAAAAACCTCATGACATACTCAGAATAAAACATCTCTCACCAGACCAAAGAACTATAATCTTACAGCTCTGCAATAAATACTCAGAAATATTTCAATTAAAACATACGAAATTAACAACGACACCCAAAATTGAGCACTATATTGAACTAACGTCAGAAAAACCAATATTCAAAAGACAATACCGATATCCCAACGCACAAAAGACAGAAATACGAAAGCAGATAAAAGAACTGCTAGAAAATGACATAATCAGAAAATCTAGAAGTCCCTGGAATAGCCCTATAATAATAGTCAACAAAAAAGAAGACGCATCAGGAGAACAGAAATTCCGGATGGTAATAGACTATAGAGCGCTTAATGGAAAGGCAATAGATGATAGATACCCTGTACCACAGGGTATCTATCATCTATTGCCTTTCCATTAAGCAAATATTTTTCCATCATAGATCTAAAAAGTGGTTTTCATCAAATACCAATGTATGAAAAAGATATCGAAAAAACAGCTTTTTCAGTAGAAAACAATCATTATGAGTACGTTCAAATGCCTTTCGGGCTCAAGAACGCTCCTTCAACATTCTTACGACTAATGAACAGAGTGCTTAGTGGTTTAATAGGCATCAGCTGCCTATGTTACATGGATGACATAATCATCTATGGAAAAACCATTGAAGAACATTTTCAAAATATTAAATTAGTATTCAAAAGATTACAATCTTTTAACTTAAAAGTACAACTCGACAAGTCAGAATTTATACATACTGCAATTCCATTTCCAGGACATATCGTCAGTAATAAGGATATTAAACCTAACCCAGAAAAAATCACAGCTATTACAATAATGAAAATTCCATCGACAACAAAACAATTAAAATCATTTCTAGGATTAATAGGATATTACCGAAAGTTTATTCATAATTTTGCAGAAAAAACGAAACCATTAACAAAAACACTACAAAAAGATTCAAATATAAAGGATCAGGAGTACGTTACAGCATTCCAACAATGCAAGGTTATGTTATGTAAAGAACCAACACTCATATACTCCGAGTTTTTTTCAAAAACTTTCGAACTAACAACAGATGCGTCTAATTATGCAATTGGAACAATTTTATCCCAAAATGACAAGCCAATAAGTAACGCATCTAGAACATTAAATAGTGCAGAAATCAATTATTCTGCAACAGAAAAGGAATTATTAGCTATTGTTTGGGCAACCAAACACAACAGGCCATACCTTTACGGTAAGACTTTCGAAATATACACAGATCATAAACCATTAGGATGGTTATTCAAGTTAAAAGATCCCAACTCTAAATTAACGAGATGGCGACTTAAATTGGAAGAGTTTAATTACAAAGTTATATACAAAAAAGGTAAAGAAAACAGCAACGTAGACGCATTATCACGCATTGAAATCAATGTACATAATACAGAATTGAACAAAGAATCAAAAAAAAAAAAAATAATCCCAATAACAAAAACACCACTTAACGAGTTTAAACAACAGATATTTCTATTACCTGACCCATCAATAACAAAATTACGGACAAAACTACAAATTTACCATGAATCAAGACGAAGAATAAGAATTAAAACAAACGAATTCAATGAACGAAAGAAATATGTAAATCCAGATAATTTAACCGCAATTTTATGCAATCCTTAAACAGCTAAATTACTAAACGTTATAGTTGAAAGAGACTTTAAAGACAATCGGAAACTGATCCGAACAAAGTATTTAAAATTAGACGTTGAAGATATAGTAGAACAAATCAGTATCATAAAAGAAATACACGACAAAGACCACAGAGGTATAACGGAAAACTTAGAAAAATTTAAACGATCACATTACTTCCCAAAAATGAAAAACATGATACAAAAATATATTAACAAATGTACCATTTGCCAAACTACAAAGTATAACAGACAAGAAAAACCAGTCAAACTACAATTAACCGAAACCCAAAAGAAACCTTTAGACATCCTTCATATAGATATATTTCGCATAAATAAAATAAAATAATAAAATAAATAAAATAATAAAAAATTTCATTTTTTGGTTCATTATCCGAGTGCGATACGTAAGTGTGGTCCACTAAAGCATTTGTGGAGTATGCGATTCGAGGCCCTCCATAAACCCTACAAAAGCTCTGCAAAAGTCACTAATTCCAGAGTCAATATTCCGTATACACTTTCAATTAAAGCTGGACTGAAGTTCGCACATAGTCCCTCGAACCAAACATTTTTTGAGGAAGATTTAAATATTAATGAAAATGATATTATAATTTCCGACCTTAGCGAGACTTATAAAAATATTGATAAGAACCTCATAGAACTTAATGCTGCTCATTGCTTAACAAAATTAATATTTAGGGGAAAAATCTATAAACAAAATTGTTTTTTGACAAAATCGCATTCAAGCAATGTTTTACTTTTTGAAATAGATGAAATGATTTTAAATAACGATACCATATATTTCATTTGCAGCCAATGGAATGTATGTTATTTTAGTGAACATTTTCAATCATATATTGTAGACAATAAAAACACGAAAACTTTATATTTAAAAGAAATTAATGAGTTTGACGGCCCTCCTATACATTTACTTAAAACTGGGAAAAAAGCATTTCGTAATAAAATATTTTGATTAACTCGTGTTTCTTTTTATTTAAAACCAATTTTGTATACAAAAATTTGAATTTCAATAAAGTTCTATTTGAAGTCTAAAAGAATTTACAAAATACGTCTTGGGATTTAAACAAAACCGGGATTGAGAACTGTACATATTTTAAAAGTGTAAGTAAAATGAATAAAATTAAATAAACTAAATTGACTGTTAAAGTAATAGTCTGCTATATTGAATTAATAAACTTATCATATAAAATTAATAGTATCTCTTAACATTAAATTAACTGGAAAAATAGTACTTTCAATAGTATGTTCTGTTGGTAACCTTCGAAAATAATGGGAATATGTTATTAATTTTCAATGATTTAAACTATTACTTTAATATTGCGAAAGAATAAAAATAATGTAAATATTATTAATTTAATTATATTATAATTAAATTAATAAATAGGTCACATTTATTTAATGGTATTAGTCACACTAAAATAATAGGAAAAATAATAGTATCAACAGTATGTTCTGGTACTTTTAAAAAAATAATATAATTTCTCATCGTTTTTCAATGGTACGAACTATCGCCTTAATAATGGGAAATTTTGTTTCAGCCGTATTAAATTAATAGGAAGGATAGTTGTTTCAACAGTATGTTCTGGTACATTTTGATAATAATGTGATATCTCATTAATTTTTGATGGTATGAACTATTGAAAGACACAATATAAATTCAATAGTTTTCCGACTATCGAAATAAAAGGAAAAATCGCATTGACTAATTTTAATACTAAAAACTCGTTGATTTAATTAGAATTCATGTTGTTTTTAAATGTTTTGTTCTGAGTGCAAGAACACAGCAAGCAACATAAAATACAAAATTATGTTTTCACAACGTACAATACAGCATACCAAATATTGCTGATTGTACAAAACCTAACATAAAAACATTATGCGATCGGTCTTCAACCCATCGTAATTAAGAATATTAATAAAGATAAACATTAATAGAAAATGATAAAAGACTATACACTCTGAATTGAGAATTAGAATATTGTTAACTCTGTAAACTTAAACATCCACGATTGCCTTTCAAATAAAACTAAATTGTGTTATGAATCAAGTTGTGTTTTTTATTATTTAAAAATCCAACCCAAGTCTCATAACTCGCGGTGGGTGATGCAGCGAGTACTTTCTTCAATCATAAGAAACTCCGCACAATTAATTCTCAACGGACAATTCTCCGTGTACATAATTCTTTATTTTTCGGAATGGTACATTTTTTAAAATTGTATGCACTATATTTCCTTCATTTTTCAGTCGTATCGTGTTATACTGAGACATTAAAACGTGTTAATAATGAATTCTGGTGATTCATATGAGTTTTTAAAAACTCAATTACAATAATTAGGATTTATTTCTTACTTAAACAATTTATTGGTAAGTATTTTATTTTTATAGCACAATTAGAGAATCATAAAACTGCTTGCGAAGTAGAATGCATATTACTGCACCTTATATTATAGTGCATAATGTGATTTATAATATTGAGAAACCAAACAAATGCGTCGATATCTGTTTTAAGTTGCTGTTTGCTTTAAATGCCAAATATCCGCAGGCATCACAATTAATTTGAACATTCATTCAAACATTTATTTATAAAATAAACAGCAATCAAGATGGAAATTACACCACCCTCAATGATTTTATTGCGGAACTCTCCATCGAGCAGTTAAAAAATATGTTGCGTTAGTAAAACACACATACCAAATACGCGATTTTATAAAGCTCATATAAATCTTTCAGAAATATGATTCCTATTTTAGTTGTAATTACTGTACTCCTCAAAGAAAATACAGTACTCTTAAGGGATTTTTAAAACATTTTGAATTGCATCTTAATGAAATAAATAAAAGTGAAATAATAGGTTGTAGTACTACTGACCACCGTAAAAATATAGCTGATAGAGAAATTGATAAAACTGAATTTTATTGCAGGCCGGATAATTTACCAAATGAAATCGCTGATGCAAATCAACGCGAAAATCAAAGTATCTATCAAGAACACGAAGTGTTTATTTTAAAAGCTATGAATTCATTAGTTTCGCAAATGTACAAAAATACACGAATATGTCGGTCAGACGTGCAACAATTTTTTGACATTTTGTTTAATTACCATAATTCCATTTTGAGTAGCATTTTGGAGGTTACCTAAACATAGTCCAAGTAGTTCTGAAATTAAATTGGAAAATTTAGTAGCTGAACTGTTAAACCAATCGATTAAAGCATACGACAAAATGTCAACAGAATATAAACGTCTATAATTGCTCTCGAATAATAATTCATTTCAATTGACCATGATTCAATCCGTCTTCGTCTCAATAATCAGATTAATTTAAAAAATGTTGCTTTAAAAGTATCATGTGCATCTATTAAAAAAATTATATTAACATTTTTTAGTCATCCTCAAAAAGTAGATCATTGCAGAACATGTTAAAAATTTAAGATCTCAAGTTGGTCCATGTAATATTACTAGCATTGTTCAATCGCCATCGTTCATTGAAAAACTTAATACATATTCAAAGAACGAAAACGTGCTTCCTATTTTCCTCTACTTTGACGAATTTGTAATGTTACTTAACAGTTTAGATAAAAAAAATTGGAAACGCCGTGTTTAACGAGGTTGTGAGCGAATTAAAAGAGCTAGAGACTGAAGGCTTATATAATTTGGGATGAAATATTATGTTATATTAATGTGAATATTAGGAGACAATAAAGGAATCAATTCCATTTTAGGCTTTACAGACAGTTTTAATGCAAATTATTTTTGTAGGTTTTGCTTAAGCTGCATCTTGATGAAACTAAATACGCAGTCAAAGGGGATCTGTATCGCTTTTGAGGAATAGAATCATATATGAGAATGATTTGAAAACGAATTGTTGACATTATGCATGATATTCAAGAAGGGGTTCTTAATTATGAAATGGTCATGATGTTATGTGATTTTATTTATGTTAATAAATTTTTTTCATTATTTGTATAAACGAGCGAATTCGAAGCTTAAATTACGGCGAATATGATAAACAAAATAAACCGACAGAAATTTTAGAATGTCATCTAAAATTGTTAAAGTTATGTTTATCTGCTTCTGAAACCCTTACCCTTGCCAAATATTTACCATTAATTACTGCAGATATCTTACCTGAATTAAACGAAAAGTGGAAGTTCTGCATAATTATTCGTAGAATAATTGAAATAGCGTTTTCCGATACTATAGACAACACATAGGTAACTGAAGACTTGATTGGTCCAGATGAAATTTCCCTAAAATTCTTAGTCGTGTGTTCCAGCAACATTACCGTTCTTTACTCATTTATTTAATAATATTATCATCTCGTGTTCTTTTCCAGATCCCTGGAAGATCAGCAAAGTTATTGCCATTCCTAAAATTAAAAATCCGAAAGCTCCTCTGGATATGCATCCTATATCAAAAATTCTGGCAAGATTATTATCGGACCAGATTAAATCATATATCCATTCAAATAATATGTTACCGGATTCTCAGTCAGGATTTTTATAACTCACATTTTATAAGAACTTGTATTGACGATGGTGATATGGCCGGGTTGGTTCTTTTGGATTTCTCGAAGGTTTTTATTTCAATTGACTTTGTAGTTCTTAAACATGAATTACTCGATGAATTCAATATGTACGCAAATGCTGCCAAACTTTTAATTGACTATCTAATAAATCGATTCCAATATTGGGACCATTAATTTTTTCGTTATATATTTGAATGATATCTCGAAACTGGCCCTCAATTGTTACCATTGTTAATTACCATTTATTTGCGGATAAGTTGCAAATTTACACGAGAATTGACAAATCCAATAAAGTATCTGCTTATGAAGGTATATTGAGTATTAACAATGACCCGAAGCTAATATTTCAGTGAGCAGTGCATAATAAGTTAGATCTAAACTCGACTAAACCTAATGCACTTATATTTGGTAAAAGTATTGATTACAATCTATTTCCTCTGGTAGTCATCAATTAAACTCCGATTCCATATGTTAAATCTGCTAGAAATCTGGGTCTAATATAGGCTAATGATTTGAGGTGGGACTTACATATAGGTGAGATTTGTCAAAAAATGTATTATACATTTTGGCTTTTGAGAAGCAAAAGACATGGTATTCCACAAGCAACACATATTTTTTTGGTTAAATCACTTGTCCTTAGTCACTTACTATATGCTGACATTGTTTTTTCAAACTTGAATTACTCTTTAATGACAAAAATGGCCAGAGTATATAAGTTACATTAGATATATTTATGATCTTGGAATAACATTTTTGGCATCTCTCTTAAGAAATCCCTTGAATTGTGACTTCTGCTTTTCTAATACAAAACCATTTATTGGAAGGATTTTCCTAACTATATCACGAAAAAATTTAAATTTTCAATTTCCAAGAGAACTAATATTTTAATAGTGGCTACTCATAATTCTGTGGTGATGAGCGATGCTATATGGAATAGAATGCCCTTGGTGATTCGAATGGCCGAGTCTGTTAAACAATTTAAGAAATTATGTTTTGAATTCTAGACATCACCGTAAATGAAGATTATTTTATTGATTATTATGTCTAATCTTAGTTTTAATTTATAATTTTTATATTTTAAATTTAATATTTGAACGAACTAACGGTTTCAATGGGTACGCAGAGATTGCTGCAATTAGAGTTATTACACGGCAATGAGTGATAGGTCTCTGAGTCATAATTAATTACGGGACTACTCAGATTGAAGTACATAATTTTAGACTTGCAGCTAGGAACCATGAAATGAACGTAGAATCATTTCTTTAGTAATTTTAGGTCACACTTAACGTCATATTTCAACGAATTCATATCAAATTTGAAACTGCAACGCAACATCATCGGCAAAGGCGACAATATTACCACGCAAATCAAGATCAAAAATAGAATTACAATAAATCAAAAAAAAAAAAAATAGGGGTTCCAACACAGATACTTGAAGAACTCCAGCATTAACCATTTTTTCATTGCTTCGGACATGATTAATACATACACTCTGAACTCGGTTATATAAATAGGATTTAAGCAGCGAAAGTGCCACACCCCTAATACCAATATGCGATAACTTTTCCAGTAACACTTCATGATTAACGGTATCGAATGCTTTAGTAATGTCTATAAAAAGAGCGGATACCTTAAGGTTAGTATTCAAATTGTTATGAACAGGCATTAAAAATGCAAGAGCCAGTTCGGTTGCAGAATTTTTAATAAAACCAAATTGCTGTTTATCGAGAAAACTAATTTTACCTAAAAAATTCAATAATCTAGATTTAATAATTTTTTCAAAAATCTTAGAACAAGTGTTCAATAGGGTGTTTGGACGATAATTGTTTGGGTCAGCACGTGAACCATTCTTAAAAAGTGGTTTCACGATACCTACTTTTAACTTAACAGGAAACACCCCTTTAGCAAGGCATAAATTAAAAACAAACGTTAAAACAGGCGCGATACTAAAGATCACATTTTTGACCACTACATTTGAAATTCCATCAATACCGCAAGATTTAGTATTTTTCAGTACACAGACGACTGAAACAATTTCCAAATCACTAACTGGGGAAAAAATGGATTCGAGCTATTAAACCGAGCCAAAACCATATTATTTCGATCAGTATTTTCTAGTCATATTTTCTTGTGTTTCGTTTAGAATGACGCTTGGTATATTAATAAAAAGATCGTTTAGCACATTAGCAATTTCATTAAGATCCGAAATGAAATTATTTTCACCAATTTCTAAAGAAGTAATAATATCTGAAACGGGAACGTTGTTCAATACACTATTTACAATTTTCCATTTTGATTTTATATCTGAAGCTGAAGACATCTTATTTTTAAAATATGCTTCTTTAGTTTTAGGTATCAAGGTTTTAATTCTGAAGTTTAGCGCGTCCACTTTTTTCTTTAAAGAGTTGTTATTACGATCATTGATTAGCTTCTTAGATAACCTGTTCCGAAGATTAATCAAATTAAATAAGGCGTCGGATATCCAAGGCTTAAGTTTCCAGTTACTACGTTTAATTTTAAGTACCGATTTACGTTTATTTAGATTAGAAATGAATATTTCGACAACATAATATGGTATATTAGGATCATCCGAATTCCAGACTGTGTACCAATCATATGTACTTAAGGATCTTGCTAACTCAATTAGCAATTGAGACAATTTATTTTCGTTTGACATAATTTTTTGTATTTACGATTATTCTTCGGTTTGTTGATATTTTTCAGATTTAATAATTGTATTATGATCAGATATAAATAATTGTACATTGCTAAGCTCAATAGTAAACCGTTGGTGATCGATCGGTTTCTACAAAAACATGATCAATACAAGTATTAGAACATGGTCGTGTTACATTATGGACAAGTGATTCCAAACCAAATGAGACACATAACAATAAGTAATTATCTTTTAACTGAGATCAAGCAATATTTTATGTTTTGAAGTATCGGAGTTTAAGAAGCCGTTCAACTCTCTCAAAAATTCTTCAAATCCATAGGAATGCAACCTATAAATCAACACGAAACAGTATTTAATTTTACCTAGACTAATGCCAATTTTCAAAACATCGGCGGATGAAAAAGTTAACGAAAATATCTGACAATACAACAAAGACCTAACAAGTGCCGCTACACCACCAGATCTATATTGATCATTACAATTTGCATAGAACATAAAGCCATCCAAATTATAATCTGAAATTTCCAAACTCGAAATCCATGTTTTAGTCAAAAATATGACATCAAAATCCAAATTTAGAGCACTTATAGCACTCAAGAATACGTTGGAATTTTTTCGCAAGCTTCGAATATTCTGTAAAATCAAATTAAAGCTACTAATGTTATAATTCATCTAATTCATTAAAAATTCTCTTAAAATAATATGAATTATTGCAGCAAACATTAAAACCATTCCGCTTGGGTAAATATATAAATGAATATTCCATTATCAAAATGAAATATAATAAATTATACACAAATAAAATTTGAATTTGGTGTACGCGCTTAATATAATTATATAAATTTGTCGTGTATTGAAAAATAATCTTTATGCTACGCGGCATGCCAATATAAACCAACAAAATTAAACCGTAAAAAATGATCAGTCTCTTTGGCAATAAAAGTAAACAATCCGTTACCACAGAGTAATAAACATATACGTAAAAAATAATAAAAAATTATTCTAATTGATACAGGATCTTAATACGAGTATTTAATAAAATGGAATTAGTAAGTAAAGAAGCATACCCAAGTATAACAAAATGGAACTCATTTTGACAGTTTCAAATTTCGCTACGTTTTTGAGTTATTTCAGGGAAGACATGGAACTCGCATTTAGTAGCGCCATATTGACCGCCATATTGTTTATATTCGTATATACGAATTATATTCTCGACGTAAATATAAGATCGTATAGTGTGAAAATGAATTTAAAATTTGTTTATATGTGCTGTGATACTTTTTTATTTAACTGTGATAATAGTAAATAATAAATAATTATATTGATAACTATAGTAATAAAAGGTATTTTTTGTAAAACTAATATGTATTATGAAATTTTAGACTTATAAATCGTGCATTCTACTTATAAATAAAAATTAACATTTTTATGTGTAGTGCTGTAGTTTCAGAATAATTAAACTGTTGCACGTCTTGCTAAAATTTATATTTTTTATTTTATTAATCCGCTACTCAGTAAATAACAAACGTATGTTTATTAATATTTTAGGACAAAAATGTCAATTCCCTGTACTACTAGACATCGCAGAATAAAATCGGAATTGCAACAGAAACTCATTGAGCAAGATTTTGATAAAGCTAATAGTAATGCGCTTAACTCTGCACAAACTCTTTTAGAAGGAGTATTTATTGTAAGTAGTTCAGAGATCGAATCCAGTCATAACACAAACAACAATTCATTTAATTTAATAAATTATTTTGCACCCAGCGATCATATTTACTCCAAAAACGACGTGACACCAGTTTCTTCAAATTTACAAAGTGTTTGGAACGATCATACTTACGGTCAAATCAGTGTGACAGCGTATACCCAGTCTAACTTAGGCAACGCAACAATATCTGACACGTACAATTGTGACTTCAATGGGCCACCCGAAATATTCCCTTCTTTGAGTAGTCAATCGCCAGGAAGCAGCATTATTTCGCATAGTTCCACGAAGGACATTTTTAATTTAAAAGCTGATTTGCAAAAAAAATAGCAATTGATACCACTATCGGCGGAATGGCGATGACAAAAATACTGGTCATTCTCAATCAGTATTTTTCATGGTTACCAAATAATGTTCGTTCATTTTATTTTAAAATTTGTATTAACTGACTGAATTTTATTTTTAAATATTTATAGTTTAGTATTTATAAAATTTAATTTTTATTAAATATAATAAAAAAAACAAAAACATGTTTTTAATAATTATGCCCAATATTTAAAACAACCAAAACTAATTTTGTAATATAAATTTGGCGCCAATCTGGACATAACATAACCCTATATTTTTAAAATGATATTTCGCGCCAATTTACATTTTGGGTAGTGTGCAAACATACTAATAAAAATATTCAGTTCTTTGAGTTATGGGTTTTTGTTCCACAGTTCATAGTAAAATTGTAATAAAATGGAACTTGACCGTGGAACTTAGTTCCAACAATTGTTCCATACAAATTGAAATAAGTCGGAAGTAGCGTTACTTGAGTACCTGTAAAACATTCTAAACAAAGTTAATTGGTAAACAATCTTAATACTATTTATGCTAATATGTACAATGGAATTGGCGAACGATCTTAATACTACAGATCTGGCAATAATAGTTAATAACATTATGTGGCAGTCAGAAATTGACAGTCTGAAACTTGGCAAAAATGAACATGATTGAAAACAAAAAACCAATTTTAGTGGCTCAGAATTATGTGACGTACAATGACAATACTATAGTTTAGTTTTATAAACATGACAAACCCATCTGCAAACGATTTTGTGAAGATCCATTTAGCTGGATGTTGTGCTGTGTTGTTGTAGAAAAGTTGTTTGTTTCCCATGGAATAAGCGTCAAAGAAAGTTGAAAGAGTTGAAATGATTAATTCGGTGTAGTTTTGCATCACAAAAATAGTATAACGTACTCCTGATATACTCCTTATTGTTGTTTTCTTACGTATCACATTGAAAAAGCGAGTTCAAAAATCCTATGTCAATTCATTGAAGTCAGTTGTTGTAAGGCTGTTAGTGAATGTATTAAAAACCCTGTTAAAAATTAAAATTTTGACAGGAAAATTAAAAATTATTTTTTATTCACCACAAAAAATTTTTACGAACTCTAGACCGTCTATAAATTTTGACGGGATGTTAAAGAAACATAACCTCAGTTTTTTGATAATAAACAATGTGAGTAGTAGGCTGTAACAACAATAAAATACTTTTTTCATTTAAAAATAAATTCCTATAAAAATATAAATATGGGTGGTCCCCCGAAAAAAAAGCAACGGGTAGTTGAAAAACCATACGCCACATGTAAGTTTAAATATTCAAGTGATATTATAAAATTTATTACTACATTTATAAACCTTGCAATTTTTATTAGGGACATACGATGAACGAATAATTTTAATTGAAACGCGTATTAAATTTGATACTTTATTTACATCCAAAAATGCAAATATTAGCGCCGGTTGGAGGTAATACTCGATTTAGATTGCTTTTTATTTTCAATTAATTTTTTCACAATTTCATTAATTTGCAGGAAAATATTGGAAAATTGCGGCGACAAATTGGGACGTGACAAAAGCTACATTCATTGCAAACAACAGTGGTCTGTATTAATGAAAAAATATAAAGTTGGTACCAATTTTTATTTTTTTAATTAGAACGGCTTAAACATACAATTATAAATTAACAGTCATTCTTTAAAATAAACAGTGGAGAGGGAGCTGGAGACGATGTAACGGAATTAAACCTAATTCCGTTATCAACCCATCCCAACAAAATCTATTTCCTCATCGGCATGACCTCGAAGATAATATCTTCAACTACATTCCATTCAAGCAAACGTCATGCCAGCCTTCTACATTTCTTCTTTGCCTTTATTTATAGTGGTATCATATGATTCATTCACTTTAGAATTTTTCATATGTGCCACAGTTAATTAAACGCAGATATGTACATCAACGTAATTTGATTACGTTGACTATGTACATAATAAATGTACTTGATCTATTTATTAGGTGAATGACAATGACCAATGCAAATATTGAAAAGCATTGTGGTTGTTGTTGTTCGTACTTCCTCAACGGATGGATTCAAGAAAAAAAAAATACTTGCGCGTGGATCGAGTCAGCAAAATCGATGTCACGTTGCTGTACAATGTTCATAGGAATTTTTGTGATGAGATCGCAGAAAATTTCCTATGAAACTCAAAAATAGGTACGATATTTTTTACTATTTACTATTGCGAAAATTGCAAAAGAAACAATGCCTGTCGAATAAATCAGTAGTGATTTCACCGCCAGTACCGAGCCGCCCGCCAGTAACAGATGACGATCAGGGGATTGACAATAAAGTAGGTAGTAAGTCGTCACCTACAGCAGACCAAACCATATTTCCATCTGCAGTAGAACAAAGGCCATCTGGCATTTCTAAAAATAAAACCAGAGCTAAGGTTGACGGGAAATTTTCCAAAATTGTTCCTTTGGAATATTTCAGGGATAAAACGAATGATGGAGTTGTTGATACTCTAATCAGAAGTAAGTATAAAATACAGGTAGGTAATACCATTTTACCAGTTGAGATCTCCCCAAGTCAATCGGCTAATATGGTTAAATTATCGACGACTTTCCTCTCTGATTTATTCAAGATTTCTTCATCAAAGACATACTATTTCTACATGAGTCCCTTAAGTGTAGAACTTACAAAAAAGTATCTGAGATGTTTACCATCAAACATCCCAATGTTGAAACCAAGGTCACGTGCAATTGAAGTGGGCACAGTTTCCTTGACTAAGGGCCATCAAGTAATTTGGCAAAAATTTCTTAAATCTAAATCATCCTCCTATAACAGATATAGTGATAAAAAATTGTCCCAGGGAATCCAAACTGTTGCATTAGGAAGTAGAGCTTATGTAAACATACATAAAAATCTAAAGTTTATATCCAGTAATATTAAAACCGCCCCAGTATTACCATCAAGGTTAAGGTTACAAGTGCAAATGTTGAATTCTTGTAATTGGGAGTGGCATGGTGAGACTGACCATGGCAATAGGGCATTATTGAATTGTGTAGAAACTGCGTCCGGTTACAAAGAGTATTACAACCGGAAGTCTCTAGCGAAGATCCCCCACCGGAACTGGAAGCGCCGCCGTAGAAGACGTGGACGTGTACATCATCCGCTTTCCCATTAGACCATCTATGTATAGGCGGGCATGTACATAGGTGATGTAATGGTAAAGTGAAGGCTGGTATTCCGCGCAATTATCAATATACCAGCGACACTAGTTAAGACAATAGGGTTAGGAAAGAATAATATTAAGATTAGTTAAAAAAAAAAAAAAAAAAAAAAAACAGAAAAAATGATGAGGTTGGCTCAATCCCATACAGATAATTTAGCAAAGTGGGACTGAGGTAGCGCCATCTACTTTAATATTGGTAGGTTAAGTTTAAAACTCATAAAAAAAGGGGAAAACAGTCAACTAATAATTTTATCACCTAAACAATTTTTACAATAAGGCCACAATTAAGATTTAAAAGTCATATATCAATTGTAACGAACAGCAGGAATTAGCAGACCAGGAAAAGTGTACATCAAAATTACCAACAGCGTAGAAACATCAAACTCACACTAATGTCACACTGCTCAAAACATCACGAATGTATCACCGCAACAAAAACCACCACGCCATTAATAACAAATTTTCACTGTCCATAAACATGAGAGAGGTCGTTTGTCTCGTTACATCTGCCGCTGTGCAAACATTAAATCAAGCTGCAAGGATTTCAATTTCATAATCACGCACAACTAGACATCTGCCCGAGGAATTTCTTCGGCAAGCGGAATAATGATGACAAGTTAACACTTCATCTTGAGTTGAGTCGATAATATCTGGACTCCATTACTACCAAAGATCAGGGTCATAACTAACCTTTCCGCAGCTGCACACCAAGATGCAATATTCACTGAAGGATGACGAGCCAACACACATAAGCCAATTTTGAGTCGTGGGAACAAATTTGAAGTCCAACTTGAAAACAACATAAGCGTAGCCGGTTATGTCGTGTACACGGATGCTTATACTTAAACTTTGTCACTCAACTAAAAATGTCACGGTATGTTGAGCGCCGCAACCACCATTTGCAGTAGTTACCAAATTAATGTCCCTAGTGCATGAGCAATACAGACAACCGGTGTCATTAAATTCGGATTATCCAGTTCTGATGTCGCAGGAGATTGCCAGATCAGCATTTGTGAACTCACGAAAGCCAATTCCTGTAAGCGCCGCAGAAGCAACAGAACCAGGAATAGATTTTGTTTTTGCGCATAAGACTATACAACTGCGCTAACGCCACCGCGCTGCGCCAAGTCAAGAAGCGTTCCAGGAGACAACATTAAATAATCGGATGTCAAGAGTATATGTGTGATGTTTCGTGCGTATTCAACAGAAGGGAAATACCATCGACCGGGGTCCCCATTGGTAACAACATCGACACCTGCTGCGTAGTGAATACGTTCAAATAATTGATATACTTTGGAAGTTTGTTGTTACTTTCGTTAAAATAATAAATAAAATAAAACAGGATTTGTTGATTGAACCTAAAATTGATCAGCCAAAATATGTAAATTAGTTAGACTTTTATTAGTTAGTTTTTCTGTACAATTTTCAAAACTAGATAATTAGGAAATATATGTATAGATATAATACTAGCCCACATTATTTAAGTTAAGTAATTAAGAATTATAAGTTAAGTGCCCGGCTTTGAGACTATCTCAGGGTGTGGGGCGGCCGCCACGTTGGGCTGTTCAAAGACTGAAACTCCCCACCATGTCCGTTCCTAATAGAGCATGAGATCTCTTGTCATCTCAGGGTATGGGTTTTCCCCACGCTGTAACGGAATTAAACCTAATTCCGTTATCAACCCATCCCAACAAAATCTATTTCCTCATCGGCATGACCTCGAAGATAATATCTTCAACTACATTCCATTCAAGCAAACGTCATGCCAGCCTTCTACATTTCTTCTTTGCCTTTATTTATAGTGGTATCATATGATTCATTCACTTTAGAATTTTTCATATGTGCCACAGTTAATTAAACGCAGATATGTACATCAACGTAATTTGATTACGTTGACTATGTACATAATAAATGTACTTGATCTATTTATTAGGTGAATGACAATGACCAATGCAAATATTGAAAAGCATTGTGGTTGTTGTTGTTCGTACTTCCTCAACGGATGGATTCAAGAAAAAAAAAATACTTGCGCGTGGATCGAGTCAGCAAAATCGATGTCACGTTGCTGTACAATGTTCATAGGAATTTTTGTGATGAGATCGCAGAAAATTTCCTATGAAACTCAAAAATAGGTACGATATTTTTTCTTGCTTGGGGCAGTCAGTGTTTAGACAGACCAACGTGTGGTCAAGTTTTTTTTTGTTTTTTTTGAGAGTTTTTTTTGTGTTGTGTAATTTTAAATAAAATAAAGATAGTTTTAGTGAAATTAGTTTGTGTTTTTTTTTTGGATTTTGTTGAATTTAATTTAGTTTTTTTGGGCAGTTTTGTTTTGGTAAGTGTTTGTTTCTAGTGTTATTAACAAATTATATAACGATAGTGGGTTGATACTGACTGTCAGTAGAAGGAAATTGTTGACGCTAAGCGGCTCTTTTCCTTTTTGCTGACCTTGGTAGCATACCACTATCAACCTTACTAACACCACCCCATTAGGGCCCATGGGCCAAATAGATAATATAAGTTTAGTTAGGATAAGGTAAAATGTTTAAATAAACATTTTACCTATACAACCACAGTCAGTTTTGCCCAAGCGATGGGCTGGTAGGCTAACCACTACTTCGGGGTCCGATACCCCAGTTCCTACTTTCCCCAATTTTTTTTTGTATCTTTATTTAATGCGGTAATCTAGGCCACAATCTGCAGTACTCCTAAAACCCACACCGATCCCTCTACCCGACTGAGCTGCGGGAGTCAATGCCGCGTGGGGTACTAAACAGAGAGTGGCAAATCTATGAAACTGGGTTAACTTTAGCAGTAGCTAAAGTTTAACCCGTTTCAACGAAGCACCAGAAGAAAAACAAGCCATAGAAGATTGGCCATTTTTTGAAACTATTGATAAATATGCGAGATGTAAAGACAACTTTCATCCTCCATTATTGATGGCCAGTAGTAAAGGATTACTCGTAAATAAACCGCCCATAAATACTATATCAGCGAGTCCAATGCCATCCACTTCCTCGCAAGGATATGTTTCGCCAGAGAGTCCAACACCATCGACGTCATCCGAGTCACGATCAAATTTGAAAAGTCCAACACCATCGACTTCATCGCGAGGTTGTTTTCGAAGTCGTACTGCCAAAGATTGCATAACGACTGAACGCTATTTGGCTATTCGTGAAAAGCGGGACAAGAAAATGGATAAAAAGATTAATGGCTTACTAAGCATATATGGTCAAATGGTCCGACAAGACTATCCCAATATAAATGTAGATATTTTACTGATTTCTTCTGGTTCCGAATCAGAGTAATGTATTTTGAGACATAACAATACTATGTACCTTAACCGACTAATTAAAGCGCTAGTCAAAGACTGAATTTATACTTATAATTTTAAGTATTTTAGGATGAAATAAAAGGATTGTTCTTATTTTTGAAATTATTATACTTTATTTATTATAATTGATCCAAAAGGGTGTTACGAAAAGCAATTGCTTCGGAAGAATCTCTCAGATACGAAATGTTTGTTTCATCAGATTCAAAGTGTGAATCGTCTATTTCGGGTGATGGAACGATATCTCCTCCAGATACACAAATGTTATGTAGCACACAAGCAGCAAATATGGTTTTGATGCAATTTTCAACCTTCAACTCCAGGGCCTTAAAGAAAATATTTCGCCACCTACATTTTAAAATGTCAAACGCACATTGTACAACATTGCGAGCCCTGCTATGTGCCGTATTAAATATTTTTTGTTTCCCCAAAGCATTTTTAAATGGTGTAATCACTGCTATGGGGCTCAGCTGACATGGATACCCACTATCACCTATTAAATACCATTTGTCATTTGTGTAAGTACCATCTTGATACAACGGGCTGTTTTTGAAAACCCTTGTATCATGTACTGATCCTGGAAATCCGATGAACACGTCGTTAAATAAATGGTTGCTGTTTACTACGGCTTGGCACTGGATGGAGTAAAAGCTTTTATAATTGAGGTATTCATCATGCTTATTGACTGGAATAATTCACTCAATTCTTATATGACATCCATCTATTGCACCAATAACATTCCCAAAAATTGCTGTTTTTGATCTTGCACAAAATCTAGCTCCAATTTCCTCAAGTTCGTTATACAATGGAGGTTTAATAATGTGCCGCATATTATGAATAAAATAATTCAACATTTTGTGAATTATTGATTTAACTGTAAAGCTACAGAGAAAATGTATTTAATTATACTATTTAAACTCTTACAACTTTGAACTTACGGACTAATACCAACAAAACCAGCAACTACGCGATAACTACACCCTGCAGCCATCCAGTATAAAAATACAATCAATTCATATTCTTTGCTCCAGCCGTGTTGCTTAATTGGCAATAATTCTAAACTAATTCTAAATGTTTTTGGGTAATTACTGAATTTCCATTCATGATCTCTGTTACGTCATCTGAAATGTTCCGTAGTTTACAGTATTCTAAAGGCTAAAATTTAAAACAATTATATTAAATGACCAAAAATATAATCATCCCGAATATATAAATATATAGTTACTTCTCTCAATTTCCTTCCGAATTTCCGAACAACAGTCTCATTATTTTTATATTTTTTATAATATAATAAAATTAAAAATAATATTGGTGACTTGGACAAGCGATTCATTTTTATGTGTCAAAATTTTAATACATTCACACAGCAAATTCAACTTTTTTGTTTAAAAATATTTCGTCACAAAAATTTTATTTTACCAAATTTTTAACTAAATATTTTTAACACATTCACTAACGGCCTTATACGGTATTTTAAACCAATTGAAACACGCACTAACTTATTTCAATGAGTTATAAGCTTGGGCGGAAGCCTCTCACAAAAATGAAATAAGTAACATACGACACAACCAGTATTAGCAAAGGATTGAATGATCAAATAAATTAATTTTATTTATTTTTTACACAATACTTATTTTATTATAAGATTTTGTTTAAATATTTTGCAATGAATTTATTTTTTTAAAAGTAAACTTATTTACAAAGATGTAATAATTTATTATACATATTAGAATTAATTTTTAAGGTACAAACCTAGTTACAATTTTATAACATATTGTATTAAAATGTATTATTTTTTATGAACTAAAAATGTTGCTTTTTATTTTATTTAGGATATTTTTCTCTATACATGTGTATAAGAGCAAAATATTAAATAAATAATTATAATATAAAGTATATATACAAATGATTAAATTAATAATTAAACGGCATGCAAAAGTAATGAAATATAAAATAAAAAAGAACTTCTCTGATTTTGAAAATTTTGTAGGTGCTGAAACAGAAGTATGACTTCTACTTGCGTAGAAGCACACCCGTTTCATAGATTTGCCGTAACCTGAATTGTACCCCATGCGGTTTAGATTCCCACCGCTCAGTCGGGTAGAGGAAAATGGTGTGGGTTTTTGGGTTACCCAGATTTACGGCCTAGATTACCGCATATTTATATAAAAACAAAGTGATGGAACGACATCAAGTATGCCGTCAAATTGAGGGATTATAGAATTGGGCAAAACAGTACCCAAGTTGATGGTTTCCATGCCTTACGCTGCCGGCAGGTTCCCCGCGGTTGTTTTAATACTTGTTTAGGGTAACATAATTACCCTAGACTAAGCATAACAAGTAAGAGAAAACAAAATCAAGAAACATTATTATTTATTATGGCTGAAGGCCCCGAATGTTAGTAAGTAAATAAATCGGTAAAGCGTTACCAACAGAAGGAAACCCGCGTGCCGAGGCACTTGCGCGGTTTCCGCCCCTAATGGAGCAGTTGGTAGACCCTTTACCAATTGGGTAGTTAGTTTGTTTTTAATCATACTTACTTGAACGTTACGTTAGAAAATTAATACACAACAATTTATTTTTTTATTACTACAAATTGTTTATTTTGTAAAATTTTACTTTAATTTACACTAATCTTCTTTTCTCGCTAATTACCACGGCTAAAGCTCTGTGTGTAATTAGCTAGGAACACCAAAAACTGAACTGACCTCTTACCAAAAATTTGGTACGGTATTTATGCGAAAATTAATTGATCTAGAAAAGAGGGGGAAATTAATTTTTATAACAGAATTTAATAAATGAATGGCCTCTTTTCAATCAATTAATAAATTTTGCTGTTCAATCAAAAAAATATTCATAAATACCGCCCAGTTTAAAAGTGTTATAAATTAAATTTGTTTACCCCTTACATAAACAAATTAATTCATTTTACACTCAGAGAATTTTTGTGTATTAACATAAATGCAATGTCTCAAATTTTTAGGTAAGTCGATTACCCTACATAATTATGTAGAACATTTGCGTTTATCATATACTCGTACTTGAAAAAAAATATATGTTATGTACTCAAATTACAAAACAATGAATTTAAAATTTTTTTTATATTTGTAGCGACAATTTGCAGCGTACTATAAAAATGAAAAATGTGTATTCCTGCCAATGACTAATTATTTCCGTGATTTTTGTGAAGATGATATCTTCAAGGCCGTGGCGGGATTACATATGATTACAATTTTTGGTTGATTGGATTTATGAGTTGATAACGGAATGAAGTTCCGTTACAGTGCAGTAATATCCATTGGTAAATAGGTAAAAATTAAACTTTCACTGCACTATATTTACTACATAGCCACAAAATAAACTAAATTTATTTTTATTTATTTCATTTTGCTGAATTTTGTATGTTCGACTGTTCTTGTCGACGGTCAAACATGCACTCTTGTCCTCGATTGCAAAAACTATGGGGTTAGTTAATAGTTGTTTGTTCGGATTAAGGAATATTTACAGACCTTTAATCTACTTTCGGAATTTCATTCGGGCTTCCATCCGTTCATCTTATAGTACAGTCACACTACTTTCTGATCTGACCGACTTCAAGAGGTTGTATGTATCGAGGTAACAATTTTTCATTAGTTTTGCTTGTTGTCGGAAAGATTTTGACTTGTGGCGTTCACAGGGTTCTTGTTGTTTTTCTCTCGCGACGTCATGGCGCTTGTTGTTTTGCTGACAGATTAACCTAAAAACTTTTATCAACGTGACGTGTAAAAAAAAAGGTTAACGAGTTGAATTAAAACTGTGTAACAAAATTAATTGGATTAAAAATAAGTGAAATAAATAAAATAAATCTAACAAACAAAACCCCGCGTTATTTATTCAAGAATTTTATGTTGTTTGCGCTTGTGGAAAAGGAATGGTAAAAGGCGACCACGCGCTTTCGTATTGCAGTCATCACCACTAACCAAGCGCAGCCCCACATATTGGTGACCTACGACAACCCTAATTAGGGATTATGACAAAATAAATTATAATTGCTGAATCAAATAAAAAACGTACAGTATATATACCCTCCTCAATTATTGCGAGGCAACGGGATTCCCGATTTAGTCATCGTGCATCGAAACATCCACACCACCATTTTCATGTTTTCCATTTTTTTCCGAGGCCTCGGAAAACGCAGCGACAAAGGCGAATGAGGAGCCCCCGCGCGACCTTGAATCAATCATTCAAGACAGGGTAAATAAAACGTTACTCGGATACATTACCAATCAAACTCCGCCTAATGCCGGTCAAATACCGAGCGCTTCAGTCGCGCATATCGCCGTGAAGTTACCAACTTTGAATGCACAAGACCCACGAGTCTGGCTGCAGTTAGCCGAGTCACAGTTTGCAACCGCTGGAATTACAAAGGAGATCACCAAATTCCACCATCTAGTAAGCGCGTTATCCGATCGCATTGCGAATGACGTGATCGACGTAGTAACCGACCCTAAATCCGTAACACCGTATTCCGACCTGTCGAAGGCAATAGTAGAACGATTCTGCGAATCAGATGGCGCCCGAATTCACCAGCTACTTCACGGGGCCGAACTGGGAGACATGAAACCTTCGCAATTATTACGTAAATTAAAAAGGTATGGTGGAACGAACATCTCAGACAAATTCCTTAAAGAAATTTGGCTCAAACGGCTTCCTATTCGAGCCCAAGAAATCCTAACACCAACGGCAGACTCACTGGAACTTGCGCGATTGGCGGAACTCGCCGACCGACTGTTAGAAACAATGACACAGTCGCACGTCAATGCCATCGCTACAGCACCCCTAAGCACGATCACACCATGCCCGTCAGCTCCATCGACGGAGACCTCCTTGGCAACCCAAATTAGCGAGATCATCAAACGATTAGACAACGTCGACCTCTCGCTCAAGTCGAACGGTGCTCCACGTAACCCGCGTGGCCGAGAGCGTACGCGGAACAATCCGCGAAATCAAAGCCGCTCGCCTTCGCCCGTGCACTCGCGTCGCTCAGGAAACCAGGACATCGACACACAGAGAGTATGCTATTACCACAATCGTTTTCGCGACGCGGCTCGCAATTGCAGACCAGACTGTCCCAAGTGGGCAGCTTTCAAAGCGGAAAACTAACTTCTTCGTTGCAGATGGCGACCTTCAACGAGGCACCACTACACTGTCGCCTAAAAATTTACGACAAGCTATCCCATCGCACCTATCTCATCGATACAGGCGTCGACATTTCCGTCATACCGCCAACGGTCGCGAATCGACAAAACCATAACCCTGGCCTTAACTTACACGCCGCAAATGGATCAACCATCAAGACATTCGGTAAACGTTTGATCAACCTCGACCTCGGCCTCAGGAGAAAGTTTTCGTGGACGTTCACAATAGCGGACGTTACCATCCCTATCATTGGATCGGATTTCCTGAAACAATCCGGGTTGCTGGTGGATATCCAAAACAGTCGCCTAATCGATCCGTTAACATCGCTATTCGCTTTAGCGACCGCGTCCGTCAACCCTGTACCTACAATTCGAGTGATGAACTCGAGTACCATCGACCCACAAATACTCGTGCTGCTAGAAAAATTTCGGAACGTCATATGCGATACTCAATCGCCCAAACCGGTCAAACATAATGTGACCCACCACATCATAACACGTGGACCACCCACCTTCGCTAAACCACGTCGGCTGAGCACGGAAAAACTGGCCATCGCTCAGAAAGAATTCGAGTTCATGGTCGAGCACGGGATCTGCAGACGCTCCGACAGTCCGTGGGCGAGCCCATTGCATTTGGCTCCCAAAAAAAATGGCAGTTGGAGGCCGTGTGGGGATTACCGCGCTCTCAACAACGTAACGTTGCCAGACAGGTACCCGATCCCATACATCCATGATTTCACTCACCAGCTTCATGGAACATCATGTTTCTCGACCATTGACCTAGTCAGAGCGTATCATCAGATCCCAATCGAGGAGTCCGACATCGCCAAAACCGCAATATCAACTCCATTCGGGTTATACGAGTTCAGAAAAATGACGTTCGGGTTGAGGAACGCCGGCAACACATTCCAGCGATTTATGCACTCGACTCTCCAGGGCCTCGGTTTCTGCTTCGTATATCTAGATGATATACTGGTAGCATCTAAATCAAAGTCCGAACATCTGAAACACATCGAGATCTTGTTCGCCAGGTTAAGCGAAGCCGGCTTGATTATCAACACCGACAAGTGTCAATTTAACAAGTCAAAAGTTATATTTTTGGGACACGAAGTCTCCGCTGATGGTATTAAACCACTGCAAGAACGCGTCGAGCACATCACAAATTTCAGCCAACCCAAAACAGTTAAACAACTTCGCCGATTCCTCGGAATGCTTAATTTCTATAGGACATTCATTCCGCACGCAGCCAGAACGCAATCCATTCTGAACGAGTACCTGAAGGGCAGTAAGAAAAACGATTCTCGCCTGATCGAGTGGACACCCGAAGCGCACGAAGCGTTTAAGCTATCAAAGAAACAGCTCTGCGAAGCTACAATGCTAAGTCACCCATCGTCATCAGCCAAGCTCGCCATAATGGTAGACGCGTCAGACACAGCCATAGAAGCCGTTATCCAACAACGAAGCACCAGCAGCAGCGAAAACGCCACTTCGATCGATTTCACCGCAATAGCTGACGCCCAACAAAACGATGACGAATTCAGAGAGCTCCGAGCATCAACTACAAGCCTGAAATTCAAGAAAGTGCCCACCGCTGACAATACACGCAAACTAATTTACTGCGACATATCCACCGGAAGAAACCGCCCATACATTCCAGGCGAGTTCCGGAAAACAGTTTTTGAAGCGATCCACAACCTATCACACCCAGGCGTTCGGGCTACAATCAAGGCAGTAACGGATCAGTTTGTATGGAACGGGATCAAAAATGATGTGAAGCGAATGGTCCAGTGTTGTTTAGCCTGCCAACGTGCCAAAGTGAGCCGACACACACAGAGCCCTATCGGTAATTTCGCACCAACAACAAGACGATTCACACATGTTCACCTGGACATCATCGGCCCTTTGCCGATCTCCGAGGGACAACGTTTCTGCGTAACGCTGATCGACCGTTTCACAAGATGGACCGAGGTAATTCCGGTCCCCGATATCAGAGCCGAAACTGTCGCCGTGGCAGTATACAGCAATTGGATAGCCCGTTTTGGGGTCCCTATAGCCATCGTCACCGACCAGGGATCCCAATTTGAATCGGAACTTTTCAGGGAGTTTTCAAAATTGTTGGGATTCCAGCACAGGCGCACAACTTCATACAACCCTAGGTGCAACGGATTCATAGAACGATCCCACCGTACGTTAAAAGCCGCGATTATGTGCCACACGAACAATAGCTGGACACGAATCCTTCCATCCATCCTGTTGGGCCTCCGAACGACGTATCGGGAGGATTTTAAGACAACGTCGGCAGAGTTGGTATTCGGCGAACAACTGAGAGTACCTGGTCAATTGCTCGAGGATAGCCAAGGTCCTATCTCGCAATCCGATTTCGTGAAAGAACTGCGGAACCACTTCGCTGGAATCCGCCCAACCCCACCGTCGCGGCATTGCTCAGACAAAATCTTCGTCTCGCAAGAATTAAATACTTGCTCCCACGTTTTCATCCGCACCGACTCGGTCAGGAAGTCACTCCAACCACCGTATGAGGGACCATATCCCATCTTGAGCAGACAGGAAAAAACATTCGTGCTCGACATCAAAGGCAAACACACTAGAGTGTCAATCGATCGGGTGAAACCGTGTTTCTTGGAGAGCAAGCACACCGAAGCAGAACTGCTTCGCGCTGACACAAATCGCACTACCACCCCCTCGAGCAGGGCGCCCGTGGACGCAGCGGACTATGAACAGGCGACATGGGCCCATCACGATCCAGAGAACCAAACGCCGTCCTCGCCCCCGGTCAGTAAAACCATTAATACAGGCCGTCGACAGAGGCCTCACGTGAGGTTCGCAGAACCACGCACCAACGAACCGCCACCACCAACTACGCGAGTAGGTCGACAGACTAGACTGCCAGCTCGCTACATGTAATCGTGAATCTGCGATGCACTGGTGGGGGGGTGATGTGGCGTTCACAGGGTTCTTGTTGTTTTCCTCTCGCGACGTCATGGCGCTTGTTGTTTTGCTGACAGATTAACCTAAAAACTTTTATCAACGTGACGTGTAAAAAAAAAAAGGTTAACGAGTTGAATTAAAACTGTGTAACAAAATTAATTGGATTAAAAATAAGTGAAATAAATAAAATAAATCTAACAAACAAAACCCCGCGTTATTTATTCAAGAATTTTATGTTGTTTGCGCTTGTGGAAAAGGAATGGTAAAAGGCGACCACGCGCTTTCGTATTGCAGTCATCACCACTAACCAAGCGCAGCCCCACAGACTCAATTGATTTTGCCAAGTTGATCTTCAAGCTAGAATAACAAGGCTTATGGATGATGCACTTATGAACAGAGTAGTCAAACTCTGTACTGAAATTTAAGAGGTTGTTGTGGAGGTTCCATTCACCAGGAAATGATCTGTAAGGTCTAAATATATTTAGGTTCTCTTCAGATTCTCTGTGTAATGATTTAGATTTTTATTGTGATTGGATTTAATTTAAATTTAATTAATTTTATTTTGTCTATTTTATTTTATTTTTAAAATTATTTAATCAACTAATTTGTATATAAATATTGAATTGAGATGCATACGCTGGGGTTTATATAAGTAACCTGAAAATCATTTTGAATTAATAATGAAAAAATAAATATACAAATGCGTACATATTCTACACCAATCCAAGCGCACCACACACACATAAATTTCACTTCACTGCTATTAGCAAAATTATTATTATTATTATTCACTTAATATTATTATTTATTTATTCAATTATTTTTTAATAAAACCAGAATTGAAATTTTCAAATTTATTTCGCCCGTACGTCAGGTAAACAAAAAATTAATAATATTCTTTCCTTACGGAACGACAGCAGAAAAACATATTGTTTTCTTTTCAAGTACAAGACTTGTACTTACTTAGTAAGGTTTTATTTCATTTTACAGTTTTGTTCTCAAGTACATGTAAGGGTTTGTTTTGTTTTTCAGTTTTGTGCTTCTGATGATATCAACAATTAATTTTGCATTAACGCGTTGCAGTTCAGTAATAAATTTTGTTTGCGATAAAAAATGTATATTTTTGATTTATATTTTGTCACCCTTAGCCAAAATACTTTTACTTCGAAGGATTGCTGTTTTCTGTTAATGTACGAGTATATGCTCAATTAATAATTGAAATGGATTTTCTTCTACACGCGGTAGGGCAAAACCCAATTTCACAGAATTGCCACTATCTGTATGGCATCCCTCGCGGCATTTGTTCCCGCGGCTCAGTCGGTTGAGGGAACGGCGTGGGGATGAGGATGCCCAGATAGCAGCCTTGTTAACCGCGAAATAAAACTGAGGAGAAAACCATAACCCAAAAGGTTAGGCGAGGGAATTTGGACGGGTCATCGGACCCAGAAGTGGAAACACAACAGGAAATCTATCAACTCATCCTGCTGATGAGTGACCGTACGAGTGTATATATGAAGACTCTTAGTGAGTCATCACTAACCGGGTGTTAATAATAAAAAAAACACAAATGGGCAGCTCGCCCTTTTTAATTTCCAAATTATTAGTGGAAATGGTGTAGCAGCTGGCTCTAACGGAAAGGAAAAGTACAGCCTAGGCCGTATCAGTTCCGCCTCAGAAAGACTGTTAGAGGAACAGTCTGCTACCGTTTTGTTATTCACTGACACTTAGTTTTTATCCTTACCGATAAATACTTACCACTATGAGCCACGTACCAACACGGCAGCAATCTCTGCAACCAACAGCAACCACCTCACAAGCACCAAAAAATAACTCTCAGTCTTTTTTTTTCTTTTTATTTATTTTAACACCTTACACAAAAAAAAACAAAATCTAAAACCTTACACTCGCTAACACACTCAAACTTACTTAACTAAATGTCTCCACGTTGAGACTTCAAACTCACTGACCCCCTTTCAAAATTTTGGTCCGGTATTTATATTGTATTAATTAACTGATTGAGAAAGGAGGGGGAAATTTTTGTACAATTAATGTACTACTCTCTCAGTTAATTAATTTCATTTTCGCAATATTAACAAAATATTGCTATAAACACCGCCCATTTAAAAAGTGTGCTAATTTGCACTTGGGGAATTTATATTGCATGTGTCGCGGAAAGTGCAATTCCTCAATTTCTACATATAGGTAGTTCGATTACCTCCATGTAGAACGTTTACCCTTTGCGCGCACAACACAAAACACATGACTACGCAATCCAACAACAACATAAATATTTACGTTTACTCATTTGTATTTATAATAACTACATTATAGATACATTGAGTGACGTCGGTTGCAATTGGATACATACGTAGATATGAAATATATTTTTTTTTTTATGTTCGTTGTATTGCAACAACAAACACAAAGAACTAGGTGATTCCCGCATGACTAACTAATTAAAGAATTTTTGTGAAGATGATCTCTTCAAGGTCATGGTGGAACCACTTTGCATAGAGGAAATATTTTGGGAAATGGGTTGATAGCGGAATATGATAAGATTCCGTTACATAATTAGAAACTAATAACTAAATATTTAATAACTTTGATTAAAGGGTGGGGTGGTATAGAAAGAAGATTTTTTATTGTAAAGGATTCTATCTAGGCCATTGTTAACAAGTTACCCTTTAAATGTATTTGCGAAGACTCACCTAACCGAAACAAAAGTCAATCATAAACGAAGCGTTTTTTCTATTGTATATTTGTATTCCACCACACTCACAGTCTTGTTTCTTTTCATTTTGTTATACTTGTATACGAGTACAGTCAACTCTCCTATAACGCGGTATTTTTATAACGCGATTTCCATATAACGCGCAGTGAAAATTTTAACTGTTCTGCTATAACGCGACGCGATCTCCTTATAACGCGTTTTTCGTACAAGAACTTTCCAACAACTCAAATGACGTGAACAATTTATCTATGGCAAGGCAACACTTATTCGATGTTTTGATTTCAATTTTTTGTCTGTACATAGTAGGCATTGCGGGTATTTCCTTTTTCTCAATTTCAATTACGTATTAGGTGTAATGTACGAGTATTGAACGACACCTTTGTTTTAGCATTGCAACTAATTAATACTTTTGTCGTGCATTGTACATATACATTTGAGTATTTCAGTAGTAGTTTTGATAGTTTCAGTTTCCACCTTGCTTAGGGTTACCAAGTCATATCCATCACCACCACGTGCGGGACATACGACGCAGTCAGCACAAAACATAATGGAAATACTAAGCCATTCGGAAAACTCTGTAATAAGCGAAACATAATAATAATAACCCTATTGTAAGAAAATATAATTGTTATCTTTATTTCTTTATTGTTATTGTAATTGTGTAAAATCTAAAACTCTGTAATAAGCAAAATATAATACATTATATTAACTATGAGCTAAGCATAAGAAAGAAAATGAGAATTAAAAGAATTAGAATTAAGTAGAGGTTCAACCTGTAAACAACTAAATACAGTTTCAAAATTTTAATTAAACGTTTTTATTATTTACGCATTAATCCCTAACCGTTCATCCCCGACTAAACTGGCGCAGTTGAAAAAAAAAAAAAAAAAAAAAAAAAAAAAAAACAAAAAACAAAAAGGTTGAAATAATACAAAGTGTTTAACTAAAAAAGAAAAAAAAATATACGTCATAGCCCCCACCCGAGGCAAGCGGGATATTTATAATAAAAATTGTGAACGTTTATAGTGAAAGTATTGTGGAAAAACTGTGAAAATACATGTGAATAGACATTATTATCTTTGACATATCACATTATTTAAGGAGTGCACGCCAAAAATAAGTGAAGTGAGATGTTCAACGCAATAAAACTACTAGCATGGTAAGCGATATTTTCATATATAATTCCCTTTCCTAACATCCACCTAATTGAACCATTTTATTTCAATTCTCCAAGTACAAATATTAGTGCTTGTAAAACTATTTTAATATTCGGTGTTAGAATAAGCTGTTCGACGTTATCTCTAACTACCACCCAATGAATAGCATTTAGAAATTATTGATATTTCAAAATCATTCATATTTACGCAACGAAAGTACCGAACTTCGCGTTGCATTTTTAATTATTAATTCATGAATCTACTGGTGATCACATGAATAAATAAATAAATTGTCCAAAATAAAAGTTAATATTGAGCGAAAATTAAAAACTCTATGTCCGATCGAAAAAGTGCAAATAGTTCAGATAGTGAATTTTTAGATGTAAACGATAACCTTGAAATCGAAAAACAAATATTTGATAGGGAACTACCAAAATTTCAAAATTTTGTCGAAGAACAAACTAATAACGACGAGTTACAGGAATTCGTAGAAAACCCACAAGATTTCATTAAAGGTAGTTCACCGATACAAAGGGTAGCATTAGGTAAATTGTATAAAAAATACAAGGACACAAAAAAAATGGATAAGGTTATAGAACTCTTTAAAGTGAATAATATCACCAAAAACATAAATTCTTTTGATGGGGATAAATCGCAAATTTATAATTTCATCAACTCTGTTGATGAAACCCTTCTTCTATGCGATGAAATAAAGGAGTTAGAATGTTTTAAGGTTATCCAAAGAAACATTAGACAAAAAATAACGGGTAAAGCCAATCAATCCTTAACCAATCACAATATCACAAACGAATGGGGAAAAATCAAAAAGCATTTGATTGAGCGATTCGCCGACAAGCGCGATGAAGCCAATCTGCTATTTGAGTTGTATGGATTGGTAAAACAAAATTTGGAGCCGAAACTGTTATACGATAAAATATGTTCCATAAATAGTTTATTAGCAAATCAGTTGAAAATAAAACACCTATCAGATCAAATAATTGAGTATCAGTTGCAACAATATAGGAGCACGAGCTTAATTATATTCATGGCAAGCCTGAAAGAGCCACTAGGAACTTGGCTTAGGGCAAGAGATCCTAGTAATCTTGAGGAAGCCTATGAACACGTTGTGAAGGAAACCAATATTAAAAATCTGAACCAAATAAAAATTTTCGATATCCAAATAGTCCGAACAATTCTAATATTCAACAAGTTAAGAACGAACCAGGAACGTCTAATAATAGTAATAACCAAAAACAATTTTATAACAAAAATCAATTTTACAACAAAAATCCAAATAAAAATTTACAAAACAATTACGTGAAACAAAACCCAAATACGTATGAAAAACCTTATGCACAAGTTAAAGTCGAAAAAGGAAAGGCTTATAACATTGAGAGCTCCATTGAGGATGAGAATTTTCAGGGAGAAGCCTCAGAAAATTCACTGCTCAAATAAACCTTATTAAAACTAGCGGATTGGGATTTATAGTTCTAACCTGCGGTACACAACATTTTAAATTCTTAATCGACTCTGGGTCAAACAAATCTTTTATACACTCAGATTTCGCCAAAGAAACAGTACCCGCAGATCTAACTATAACCAATTACAAAGACGACGTTACCCATATCAATCAAAAAACTATTAAAAAATTTAACGAGCTAAATAAACCAATACAGCTTTATATATTCAACTTCAATGGAGTATATGATGGCCTATTGGGTATAGAGACTTTAAATGAGTTAAACGCAGATATCTCGTTGACCCAAAATCGTCTCTTTAATAAATTCTTTAATGAAGAAATTCATTATAAATTATGGTCTTGTGTTCCACCAATAATGGTAGCACCAAAAACTAAACAAATTATGGAAATACCAGTCAATCAAATGACAGGAGAATTCTATACAGACCAAATTAAAATACAAAATAATTTGTTCATTTATCCAGGAATTTATAAAATAAACAAACCTAAAGTAGCTTTAATGGAAGTCGTTAACTTTTCAAACAATCCACTAGAATTTTATTTATTACGACCATTAGAGGTAAAACAGTTTAGCACAAAATATGAAGAAATAAATCTCATATTTTCAGATCAGGAAATGGAAAAATTACAAATTCCATTAGATATAGGGCATCTAAATGATGATGAAAAAAGAAAAGTAATTCAACTATGTCAAAAATTTAAGGATATATTTTATAGTGAAAAAGAAAAACTAACATTCAGTAATAACATTAAGCATGAAATAAAACTCTCAGATCCAAAACCAGTGTACGTCAAACAATATAGACAACCACAAAACCTGAGGGAAGAAATCAAAAATCAAATTGAGAAATTATTAGATAATGGTATTATCAGACCATCATTCTCCCCATGGTCAAGTCCAATATGGATGGTACCAAGGAAAGCTGGTCCTGACGGTAGTAAAAAATGGAGATTGGTTATAGATTTTAGGAAACTAAATAACCAAACAATCGATGACAAATACCCACTGCCAAATATAACAAACATTCTAGATAGTTTAGGAAAAGCAACATATTTCTCAACTATTGATCTAGCAAGTGGGTTTCATCAAATTGAAATCTGTGCACAGGATATATCAAAAACAGGTTTTTCTGTAGAATCCGGGCATTATGAATTTGTTCGAATGCCCTTCGGATTAAAAAATGCGCCCAGTACATTCCAAAGAATAATGGATAGTGTACTAGGAGACTTGCAAGGTAAGCAGGTATTATGTTATATGGATGACATCGTAGTCTTTAGTCCGAATTTGCAAGAACATATGTACCACCTCAAACAAGTATTTATCAAACTTCGTCAAGCAAATTTGAAGATACAAGTGGAAAAAACATTCTTGCTACAAAAGGAAGTAGGTTTCCTTGGACATATAGTCTCAAAAGATGGAGTAAGTCCTAACCCATCAAAAATAGAAGCTATTAGGATGTACCCTATACCTAAATCTGTTAAAGAGATCCAAAGTTTCCTTGGGATTACAGGTTATTACAGGAAATTCATAAAGGACTATGCAAAAATTGCAAAACCATTAACATCATGGCTCAAGAAAGGATCAAAAATCGAGCATACAACTGATTTCATAGAATGCGTAACAAAATTCAAAGACATCTTATCAAATAAACCATTATTACAATTTCCCGATTTCACGCAACCATTCGTACTAACTACAGATGCGTCAAATTATGCGTTGGGAGCTATCCTCAGCCAAGGGCCAGTTGGATCAGACAAACCGATCGCATATGCATCGCGAACGTTAGGTTCAGCAGAAACAAATTATTCCACAATAGACAAAGAGTGTCTAGGAATAGTATGGGCATGCAAATATTTTCGACCATACTTGTATGGAAGAAAGTTTATTGTTGTAACTGACCATAAACCGTTAGTGTACCTCTTTAATATAAAAGACCCTACATCTAAAATGATTAGATGGAGACTCCAATTAGAAGAGTTCGACTTTACTATTCTCTATAAAAAAGGAATTACTAACACTAATGCAGATGCATTATCTCGCATTAGGTTAAATGAAATGTTAGAATCAAAATCGTTAAAGGTACCAGAAACAATAGATTCTATCATAAGTAGCTCAAAAACAAAAAACAAAACTAAAACTAATGACATGTCACAAGTTAATGTAAACGAAGCAGTTCATAGTGATTGCATGGACACAATCACAAATACTGAGAATTACCGGAATAATTCAGTATTATACCAGTACCAGGATGGTATGGTTACAAACGTATCTGATCTAGCTACTCAGTACGAAATCAATAAACTTGCGCAGATAAACATCGATGCCGATACATCGACTCGCAAGAACTTTAGTATAAAAGAAACTAAAACTTCTTTGAATGAATTCAGAAACCAATTAGAGATAATAATTGATTCAGATCAAGAAAACATCAAAGAAACATTTTTTATAAAACACGAAATATTTCAACGTTTTATAATCAAAAAATCGAAATACACCTCGGAAGATGTAATATACACATTAAGTAAATACCTTCGCAAAAAGCACATTACAGCATTATTTTGTAATGATGAAGTATTTCAGATAATTGATAATGTATATTGTACTAATTTTTCCGATGCAAATTTAAAAATAGTTCGCACAAAAGTTCAAAAAATCGATATCGGCAATTCCTTAAAACAAGCCGAAATTATCATTAAAGAACATAATAAATCTCACAGAGGCATTAAGGAAAATTATGCAAAATTAAAGCGTAAATATTATTTCCCGCAAATGCGTGAATTAATATCAAATTACGTCGATACGTGTGAAATATGTAAAATAAACAAATATGAGAGAAACCCAACTAATGTCAAATTTAAAATTTCTCCAACACCTCAAAAACCCTTGGAAATATTCCATGTTGATACATTTTGTTTGAGAGGAAAAACTTTCCTAACTGTGATCGATAAATTCTCTAAATACGGAATGGTAGAATTTCTGCTGGACAGAAAAACAACCACCGTAATAAAGGCATTGAAGAGTATATTTTCTAGAGAAGGAATCCCTAAAGAAATTATATTCGATAACGCAGCAGAATTTACGTCAGGATTATTGGATAATTTTCTAAAATTTTACGATATAAAAATTCACATCACGACGGCAAAATCTTCTACAGGGAATAGCCCTATAGAAAGATTACATAATACGCTGACGGAAATCTCTAGGATAATTTTCCAAGGAAATAAAAGCCTTGAGATAACAGAACTATTAATTGACTCCATATTAGCCTATAATAATTCAATACATTCAACGACAGGTTTAACACCATTTGAATTACATAGGGGCAATATCGAGGTAAACAACATACCCCAATTAAATCACGTCCAACCAAACGAATATCTAGAAATAATGCGCAAAAACTTCGAAACAATTAATAAAGCAATAGCTGAAGAATCGCAGAAAAACAAGGAACGGACGATAGAAAAACTAAACCTTGTAAGGGATGAGCCTAGAGCATTCGAAAAGAACGACATAATTTTCGAAAAAAATCCCACGCGAGAAAAACTCGCACCGAAATATATAAAGCATAGAATCATTGAAGACAACGATGTTACAGTAACAACAAATAAACGTACGGTGCACAAAAATAAAATTAAAAAATGAAAATTCATTTCCATTTCAGGTATATGTTAATGTATATCACCTCTGCAAAATCCCAGTCTTTAGAAATATTTGACCTAAACAACAACCAAGGAGTTATCGGTTTAAACCTAGCAGAAGCAAGAGTAATAACAACTCATACAAAATTAGTTCACATCATAGAACTAAATAATCTAAAAATTAGTATAGAAAACATTCTGGACAATTATAAAATTCTAGAGAATGTTACAAATAAACATAATCTCCCCACTTATCTATTAGTAATAGCCAAAAATAAAATTAAAAATCTTCAAATTCAGCTAAATAATATTTTACCTGTATATAATAATAGATTTAAAAGAGGAATCTTTAACCCTCTAGGGACATTAATCAAAGCCATATCAGGAAATTTAGACAATAACGACTACATAGAAATACAAAATTCAATAAAAATTTTACAAGATGGAAACTACGCAGTAGTAGAAAAATATAACGAACAAGTGGAATTAAATCACCAAATGATAGATAGGTTCGAAAATGTTACGACATACGTAAACCACATGTCAAACATTTTAGAGGAAATGTATAAAATACAGTTAAATAATTCATATACTAATTGGGAAAATAAACTTCAACAAAAATTTCATTACCTATTAGATTATAATATAGAAATACTGAAAGATCAAATACAAGAGATTCATGAAATAATAACTTTTGCAAAAATAAATGTAATTTCAAGATATATTCTGGATGGTAGCGAATTGGAATACGTTAGAAATATATTAAATGATCAAAACATTAGTATTAAATCGGATGAACAATTATACGCGTTATTAAATCTAAAAGCATATTATAATAATACTAATATTGTGCTTACTATCGAAATCCCACAATTTCACCAAGATATATTCTCCTATTCTTTTATTAAAACCATTCCTATCCGAAACAATCAAAAAATTATTATAAATTCAAATAACCTGATCCTGTCCGAGCACCTATATATGGAAATAAATAACCCATGCAACCTAGTAGAAAACACTTATTATTGCAACATCAACCAATTATACAGCACCAGTAACAGTTGTATACCTAATCTAATACTAAATAAGGATGCACAATGCAAAACAATAGAGATTCGGCCGGAAGACGAAATCAGTCACCTTCAACCCGAACATTTGTACATTTCATCAAAAAACGGGATAAGCTTTACATCAACATGTAATAAAAATGGAATCATTTACGGAAAAAAACTACTAAAATTCATAGACTGTACAATTTTTATTAAAAACAACCAGTTTTCGAGCAAATCGAAGCAAAAACTGCACCATATCACAGTTGTTCAACCATTCGACGGAGTTAATCTCACTACCAGCTTAGAAGAAACCCTCACGTTCCAAAAACTCGAACAATTTAATTTTACACATGTCAAAAAAATAAATCACATCCAAAAATCGCTGAATATAACAAAATATGCAGCATCCGGATTTTCAATAATTACGATTATTGCAATCGTAGCAATTCTTATTTATATTTTTAGAAAGTTAAATTGCAACAAAAAGGTCAGCAACCAAATCAGATTAAATGTCAACAAGGATGTTAACAATCTTGGAAGGGAGGAGTCATATCCATCACCACCACGTGCGGGACATACGACGCAGTCAGCACAAAACATAATGGAAATACTAAGCCATTCGGAAAACTCTGTAATAAGCGAAACATAATAATAATAACCCTATTGTAAGAAAATATAATTGTTATCTTTATTTCTTTATTGTTATTGTAATTGTGTAAAATCTAAAACTCTGTAATAAGCAAAATATAATACATTATATTAACTATGAGCTAAGCATAAGAAAGAAAATGAGAATTGAAAGAATTAGAATTAAGTAGAGGTTCAACCTGTAAACAACTAAATACAGTTTCAAAATTTTAATTAAACGTTTTTATTATTTACGCATTAATCCCTAACCGTTCATCCCCGACTAAACTACCATTCGTTCTTTTTTTAGAGGACATGTCCTTTATTTTTCGATTGCACTTTTGTCCCCTTTTCTAGTTTACTTAAAAAATTATTTTGTCCTGTTTTTTCACACCGTCCTCTTTTTATCCTCTTTTTCTTTCAATGAGTTTTTTTAAAATTTCCAAAAATTTATAACGTTTTCTTTAAAATATTTTTCTTTATTTTTTCCTACATATATTTTTTCCTACTTTAAACTGAAGCGATAGTTTTAGCTCCACTGTCTTTCAAATTCGGTTTATAGGAATAAGTATACATGGAAGTAATCATGGGGTTATTAACATCTTCCGTATTGTTATAACCTATTTCTCTAGCAGCTAAGGTAAAAAAAACTCATCGAGATTAAATCTATACCCGACAAACGGTTACCGCATAAACGGTAACTAACATTTTGATTGAAACTTTGGAGAACTTCGAAATAACGAATAAACGTGTGGTGGAGACAACTGTAACACGAATCCTGGAGATATACAGCGAGCTGGCGAAAAAAATGAGTTTGCGTTATTGTACTGTATTGGTAGTTATAGTTATTGTGCCTTTCTACACGAGTATGTACTACATGACAACACTACATGACAACATTAAATTATTTGCGTTTAGACGTAAACTGTAAAACTGGCACCAATTGCAACTTGTGTTTGTATGCGTCAAACTATTTTCATTTGGTTTGTTGCTTAGGGACGAAACATATCGTTCATTTTCTTGTAACTTAAAAATAACAACTTGACAGTGGCTGTCATCTTTTATAGCGTTTGTGGTTGTTCAATTTAGTTTTCGGAAGTTTATATTATCTTGTGTGTTTTTGTGAAAAAATAATAAATAATTTAGCTATAATTTTGTAATTTTTAATTAATTAAATTGAAAATTTTTAATAATTTTTTTTGTTTGGTCGCCGACATTTTGGAGTCCGTAGGAAAAGCATATACATACATAAATATTTATGTGTACATATATCATTATTTTAGTTTCTTAATAAACAGCGATAAATAATTTTGTGTTAATTTCGTGAGTGCATTAAATTTCAATTAAACAATTGGAAAACTTAATGGTTCATTTTCTCTTGGCAGACTCACATCATGGATGATAATCTTCAAGATATAGGAGCATTTTCTGATGAGGATAATGATGTATCATTTCATGATAATGATGTGGCATTTCATGATAATGATGCGGCATTTCACGATAATGATGCGGCATTTCTGTCGGACCATAATGATGCTGATTTTTTGAGAGGGAATGATGAGGATGATGGTCGGATGATGGCTTGCCAATTATCAGCTGCTGCATGCTTGTTATTGGCGGATGCAATCGACATTGAAGAAGAAGATTCAAAAATGAAAAGGTGTTGGGTGAAGCCGTACAGGAAAAGTCGAGAAGCAATTGGCAACACCCAAAGCCTCATGAAGGAGCTTATACCAACTACAGCGGATTTTAAAAATTTTATCCGAATGGATGAAGAATGTTTCAATTTTATTTTGTCCGCCATCAAAGAAGACATCACAAAACAAGACACAACGATGAGAAAAGCAATAACTGCAAAGGAAAAGTTATCGGTTACCCTCAGGTTCTTAGCCACTGGGGAAAGCTTTATGGATTTGGATTATAATACCAAACTATCGAAATGTTTCCTGTCCATATCAATTCTAGAGGTGTGTGAGGCGATATTTAAACGTTTAAAGGATCAATTTTTAAAGGTAAATGAAACAATTATTACTTTTTACTAAATATATATTTATTGTCTTATTTATATAGTGTATTATTTTTATTGTAAGGGCTCGCGTTCAAAACTGTCATTGCTGAATGTATCCTCCATCGCCATCGCCAAAATATCTTTTGTAGTTAATGTTGTTTGATCAGCTTTTTTAATAATCTGGTGTTCCAAAATTTCTATTTTATTCTGCATTTTTGGATTATATGTTGGATATGTAGGAGGATAGAGGTTTGAGAATGGGATGAATGTTGTAGTTTGAAGCGGCTCTTCAAAACTACTTGTCTGTTCTTTGGTGTGAAGTTCAGAAACTGGTGTTGGGTGAATTGATAGGAAGGATCTTTCAGGTGATTTTCTGGGAACGGTTTGTGTTTGCTCATTTATTTCAAAGTGTGATGGAATAGATGTTGAAATTTCGGAATTATCATAGGAATAGGAATCTTCAGAAGTTGAATGTTTGAAAGGGTTGCGTTTTTTTGTAATTTCGATAGGGGAAGGTAAAGGAGAGGACGTTTCTGTAGAGTCGGAACTTTTACGGATTCGGAATTTATATATTTGGTCTGCAGAAAAACTTGGCGAAATCGTTTGAAATTGCTGGCTTTGCTGGACAATGTTTTGCTCCTCTATAATTTTCGAACTCACCAATTGCAATATTTTAAACTTCAATTCTTCAAACGAGTTTTCTAGCTTTATTCGCTTGAGTTCACTACAGAGGTACCGACAGAACTCTTCTTCCTTCGTAAGAGGTTGTTTTTTTTGTTGGGCCAAATTTTTTCTTTCTTGGAGCATTTTGATGGCCTCGGATCGAAGTTCATGCTGTATTCTGGTTTTTCTTTTCTGCAAATATAAATAAAACTTATTGATATTAAACAGTCATTAAATAATTTAAACAATAAAGAAATCTGTTTTTCAGTTTCCAACACATTTCATTTCGACCATCAAAGAAAGAAGCACCACTATTTTATAATTACAAAGGGTTCAACAGTATTGTACTACTTGGCCTTGCGGAAGCAAATGCGAAATTTATTTTTATAGATATTGGGTGTAATGGCAGGATTAGCGATGGTGGTGTCTTACAACGATCCAAATTTATGTATATCCTGAAGCAGCCAGATAAATATTTACCTCCAAATGGGATTATTGGAAATTCAAGATCATTACCATATATGTTTATTGCCGATAATGCCTTCCCGTTACTACCAAACATGATGACACCATATCCATTTACAACGGTACATGAAGAAAAGAAAACATTTAACCGCAGATTAAGTAGAGCTCGACAGACTATTGAGCGTGCTTTCGGAATTCTAAGCAACAGATTTCTTATTTTTCAAAAACCCATCAATCTTCATCAAGATAAGGTAAAATTAATAGTGAAATGTTGTTGTGTTCTGCACAATTTTTTGATCACCAGAAGTCGATGGTATAGTGAAGAAAGTGTTTCTCAACAAAATCAAACTCAGTCACAGGAGGTGGCAGATAGGCGTTCAAAACCTAGAAATTCAAAATCTGGCGAAAATTTTAGAAACAGTTTGACAGAATATTTTAATAATGAAGGAGCAATTTAATGTATTGCAAATATGTAATATTGAATATAATATTGAAATATAATATTGAAAATGATTATTTATAAATCTTACTTTTGGTGTTTCACTTTCGTTAACTTCTTCGGCGATCTCGTTTTCATCTGAATCAACCTGAAAATAAAAATAAAATACTTTAAATAAAATTTTAGAAAAACTTATGGAAGATAATCTTACATGTTCTATATTTGATGCACTAGGTTGTGTGTCATTGCAATGCAGCAAAAACGACAATTCGTTGTAACACCATAATTTTGGCACGTATACCTCATCCGCACTTGATCCGCTTGTTTTAGAATTCATCATCTTTGCTTTCTCTCTGGAAATTTGGCTTTGAAGGGTGCGCATCTTATTTTTTAGACAATGCACCGTAACAACACTTTTCAGTGTTTTTATTTGATCCAGAATAATATTTAATTTCTCACTTCGCATTATTTTATTTGTGAAATGCTTGTCCAATGGGTTGTACAGACAAGGATGCTCGCGGAACGCATTTATCAGTGCCAACGTTTGTGGCCTGCTCCAAGTATCCAACGTTTTTAAATCCGACATATTCCCGAACTTAAAATTGAAATGGTTTACTATGTACTCGAACCTGAAACACGTTTAAAAATACGGATGAACTTAAAACATGAAAAATCACAAATATAATCCAGTTTGTGTTTGTGTTTAACCTACAAATAATTATGTCAAGACTTTTCAAGTAAACCGGTGTATACGTCGATAATTATTTGTGGTATGATTTATGACAAACAGAAAATTGAATTAAATTAAAATATTTATATACCTATATATATATATATATATATATATATATATATATTAGCCGGAGATTAATATTTAGATGACAATTATTTTAATAACACTATGATTCACTTAATTTCTTTCACTTAATACTTTTATCCTGGATCTTTTTCTTATTAACACTTCAATCGTCAAATTACAAATGAGCAGCGAAAAACAAAAACAAAAAATTTGAACCAAACATTTTTTTTATTGCCTTTTGATTGTATTAGTGTATAACAACTCGTTCCGCAGTAAAAATTTTTGAGGAAAAAATGCAACACAAATATCCCCACTCTAAAATTAGTTTATAGGCAAAGAGGTAAGAGACGAGGAAGATGCAACATGTAGTGTATACTCGTCTAAACAGGCCCATTGGCTCTTAGGGAATTGGGGAAGAGCAAAAATAGAAATATAGATTCGGGCAACACTAAGTAGAAATAAAGTGGTCTGATGAGTTCCCAGTAAAATTTTGGTAAACGTTGAAATTGAGCTACTATTTCAACTTAATTTAAACGAACTATTACTTATGAATGTTAGAAAGAGAGAAATACATTGTTCGGATTGTGGCGTTTGTTTTTGGGGTTTTTTTTGTTCATGATGTGTATTACTATTGTCAAAAATATATTTTGTAGCCATTTTGAATCATTTTGTTGTAGTTTACCTAGCAGTGTGCGCATAAAATTTATTTTGTGTTTTTTATATAAATAATATCGGAAACTGTTAAAATTCCAGCCATTTTGAATCATTTTGTTGTAGTTTACCTAGCAGTGTGCGCATAAAATTTATTTTGTGTATTTTATATAAATAATTTCGGAAACTGTTAAAAGTAAGCAAATATTTTACAAATTTTTAAGTGAAATGAATAAAGAGAAAAAAAAGTGCCTTGGAATTTCTAAGCGTCATTATAGACGATTAGTAGCTAAACGTGTTTTGGAAATCAAAAATGAAAATTTAAATAATAATTTTTCGTTACAATTTAAAAAAAAAGAAAATATTACCGAAAATTTACCTAACCGTGATATCAACAACAGTGATGCTAATTTTAATTTGATCAATGCAACTAAAATAAGTCCAGCACCAATAAATATTCCTATTGTCATCAATAATACTAAAAATAATGAAATGGGAGAAAATTATGATAGTTGTATAATAAATCAAATCAATGAAAATGATCCCGAAGATAAATTAGAAGTTTTAAAAAATGATTTAAAGGAAATAGTAATTTTGAATAACTTAAGTACTGCAGCTACTTCCAGTATTTTAAATTCATTAAACAAATACGGAATAAAATTACCTCGTTCAAAGAACACCCTAGTAAAAATTAGCCAAGACATTCATACGCCAATAATTAAAAAAAAAATTGGTTCCGGAGAATTTGTATATATCGGAATACAAAACAACTTAATTAACTGCAACGATAGTATACTATTGAAAAAGTCATTAATTGTTGTAGATATCAATGTAGATGGATTACCATTATTTAGAAGTAGCAAAACATGTATTTGGCCAATTCTGGCTTGCTTTGTTAATTGTTCACACATTTACCCATTTGTAATTGGAGCATACGTTGGAACTGGGCATCCTGAATATCATGATCAATTTTTCGATGAATTTGCGAAAGAAAGTAGGAAATTGAGTACTGAAGGCATTTTTGTTTCACAACGAAAGATTAAAAAACCATTTAAAGTCAGGTTATTTTGTTGCGATGCACCAGCCAAATCATTCGTGACGTACGTGTACAAAATATCACAACGCCAGAAATGGATGTCACAAATGTAACCAGTTTGGTGTTAGCTTTAATCATCGCATGGTTTTCAGAAAAACTGTTGGACTGCTAAGAACGGATGAGTCTTTTTATTTAAGAAAAGATCCTAACCATCACAACGAAAATTATCAACACACACACAGTGTACTTGAAAAGTTTCAGTTTAAAATGGTAACTCAATTTCCGCTTGATTCGATGCATCTGGTTGATCTTGGAGTGACAAAAAGCATTCTAACAATTATTTGTTCAAACAACAAAAACTTAGTGAAACAAATGTCTGATTTTAATAGATTAATTGCCAAGGAGTTCGTTCCTAACGAGTTTAACAGAAAACCTCGCGGGTATGAAGAAATACCTCGTTTTAAAGCGACCGAGTTCCATTTGTTTTTTGTATATTATGGGCCCGTTTTATTGAAGTCAATATTAAATGATGACATGTATAATCACTTTTTATTATTTCATTGCGCAATCCGTTTGTTAAGTGATTATAATAATGCTAAAGAAAATGCATATTTTGCCGGAAAATTGCTTAACTTTTTCGTGAACATTTTTGTTCATTTTATGGGAGAGAACGTTTAAATTATAACGTACACAACCTGTTACATTTAGTAGATTCCGTAAAACAGTTTGGACCGTTGCAAAATTTTAACGGTTGCAAATTCGAAAACTTTTTGCAAATATTAAAAAGAAGGATCAAAAGACCCAGTAATATAGTGGAGGAGTTATGGGCTGTTTCAAAAAAACCGAAGCCCAAATCAATATCAGAGTTTTGCATTTCGGGATTTAAAAATTCATGTTTTATGCTCGAAAATAATGTGTTATTTACTATTTATTCCGTAACAATGAAAGGAAGTAAAGAATACATAATTGGAAAACGACTAATAAATTGCGAAGATTTGTTTACAAAACCTTTTCCATCGAAAGAATATCTTAATATATTCACGGCAGACATTTCCACCGAATTTGAAGAATATCCAATTAATAATATTTTATATAAATTAATGGTATTACCATATAAAGATAAATTTGTTTTTCTTCCTATTTTGCACACGCTAGAATAAAGCATCCGATATGTTAGAAGAAAGTAAGTTGACTTGTACGTTAAAAAAAAAACATTTTAACACTTTTTAATTATTTACAGATAAAGAAAATTCCGAATCATTAATTTCGCACCGAGCTCCGAATAAAAGGAGTTTAAATATAAAAAGCGGCAAACAGCAGTCCAATTTAAAACATAAAAAAATTAAAAAATTTTATCACGACACTAATTTGGATGCAGATACTCATAGTTCCGTGTTAGAAGTTCCAGATGTTCGGTATTCAGAGTTAGAAGACACGATAAACTGTGAAGTAATCAATCTGGATTTTGACAGTATTTCGAACCGTATTGCCAAATTGGAAATAACATTAGAAAATATATTAAAATTCCTTAATGAAATTAAGAGCGATATTAAAGAAATAAAACATAATATTGATACGTCCGACGATACAAGTAATCAAATTTTATTACCAATTGCAAGCGATTTAGAGTTTAAATTTAAAAATTTTGGATGATACTATTTTTGCTAATCGTTTTGTAAGATATTATTAATTCATTTAGTAAGAAAATTAATACTAGACTTAATAGTTGTTTATTTATTACAGATAAAACTGGCGAGATTATTCAAACCGACCTCAAATGCTTGCCCAAACTCGTTTGGTTTAGCAAAACTCTTCACCGATAACTTACTGGCTGCATATAATTGGGATGGGTCCCATAATCGGAAATGTTTCAGTGAATTGAATTCTTTAAATATGGCTCTATTTAGTAACCAACGAAAATATGCTTGTTAAAGATTACAAAAATAATTATTTTTCTTTTTTACAGAGGCTTGGCAAGGAGATACTATAGTAAACTACAACGATTACATAAAATCTATTAGAGCCCAAATGTACACTTCAAGAATGCGGCGTTTCAAACAACAGAAAATCAAGAATCAATTAACCGCGTAAAATATAATAAGTTAAAATACATAAATAATATAAAAAATTATAGTTCCTACTTACACATTCGGAACATGATAATTGAAATTCATACTCTTAAATTTAAATGAGATAATTTTTTAATTTTATAATTTGAAGTATTAATTTTTGTATTTAGATTGATGCAATAATAAAATGAAATATGATATTGATAAAAAAATAATAAAATAAAATGTATACTTAGCTTACTTACTATTTATAACTTAGAGTCTTAGACAATAAAACTCTTAGAATTTTTCGTAGAAATTAATTTATTATATTACAAATAATAAATTACATATGTAATTATAAAAATTACATAATTATTGTTATCGTTGATAAAATAAACAATAATTATAGTTTTAAAATTTACTATGAACTGATTAAAATAAATAGTTAATAATAATAAATATATTATTATATTTATATTACCTATACATATTATAACTAAAAAATAAAAATTCACATATTTGAATTTAAATGTGATATAAAAACTAAAAACAGTCCTATAACTATTTACTTTCCACATGAACATGTAACAAGATATACTCGTAGTTATTCTCGAGGCCCGTCCATGGAAATTTCGTATATAAGTGCATACATGTAATATTGCATTACATGATTAATGAACAATTAACAATACAATAAAATAAGACATTACAAAATACATACAAAAAATTTACTAGTTTGCAACTTAAAGCCTTATATTGCCTGTTAGTCATATAATCTTGCAAATTTCATAAATGATTGTATGTATTTTGTAATATTTTTCAGGATTATTATTTATTTCACATGGCGGATATTACACATTTACATAATTATATAAAAATAATATTTTTGTACAAAGAAAATACTTTAATATTTAGCGTTACGAAGCAAAATATAATTATATTTCTTTTGTAAAAAATAGTATTATATTTACACAACTATATAAATGTGATAATGTAATTCCCGCTATAATGTATTCCTCTGTACGTTTAATGAACGTTTATAATGCACAACATTTCCACGTTTAAACAATGGGCGCTTTCAGCTCCGCCAACATGTTGACGATACTAATCAGTATCAAAAACTGCGATACATGTTGCCATCATAAATGTGACCTGAATGAAACAAATTGTTCACTTGTCAATTTTTTTTTGTTTTAACAAAAATTTTCTATCGTGTTGTAATTGTTATCACTAAAATTTTTAGTTTGGTTTTACATAGTTCTATAATTGGTTAAACTTGTTTCACTAGTTCTTGTGAGTATGAATACATTTCGTTTATTACTAATAAAAAGTTTCATGATTGATAATTATATTTTAGGCACCTACACAAAATGAATAATAATTTATTATTGAACTTCCTGCAATTCAGCGAAACTGAAAAGGTTTGTGTAGAATCAATAATGGAAGTATGTGAAATAGCATTAAAGACCCCAGACATGGCACAAACGCGCGGTGGGCCTCCAATTAGAATCAAAAATTATTTTGAGGTTATAATTCCGCAATACAATTTTGACGACTTTTTTAAACACTTTCGTATGACGAGATCCACATTTGAGGTAAACTACTCTGAAAGCTTGTGATAGTATGGTTTAAATTGACAAGTTTTATTTATTTTAGAAACTACATACCATTTTACGAGAAAAGTTGGGTGATAATGGTAAAGTTCCAATAGAAAAAAAAATATTATTCACGATATGGTTTAGGTTAGCAAAGGAAGAATGCTTCATGTCCACGAGCGACAGATTTGGCATTGCCTTAAGCACGGCACATTTCGTGTTTGTACAAATAATAAAAGAAATTTCAAATTTAAAAGGAATTTATATTCTGTTTCCTAATTCTTCGAAGCAATTAGAAATTTCAAACGTGAGCAAGGGTTATTATAATTTAAAATTGTTGTTTAAAATGTTATGTGTTTTATTTCTTATAGGAGTTTAAAGCGCAGACTGGTATTCCTGGTGTAGTAGGTGAAATTGACGGGTCGCACATCCAAATAAAGCAGCCCCCAGGAAATTCTGTGGATTTTTATAATAGGAAATCATTTCATTCGATAGTCCTTCAAGGTAACAAGATACATTTAAACTATAGTTTCTCAAGTAGTCCTAATTTGCAAATATCTTCTTTTGTTTTAGCTATTTGTGATAATAATTATAAATTCACAGATATTTACGTTGGCAGCCCAGGTAAGATGCACGACGCACGTGTATTTAAGAAAAGTCCGATATATGCCAAATTAACGGAGAGCGATGAACCCCTTCTAAACGAATCTCGTCATATAATCGGTGACACCGCTTACCCAAATACCACTTATTTGGTTACTCCCTTCAAACAGAATGGACATCTTACCAGAGCACAAGAAAATTATAACTTTAAAATTAGTGCAATGCGATCATGTGTTGAACGGTCTTTCGCGTTATTGAAGGGCAAATTCCGCAAGTTAAAATATCTTGATATGTCTAGTCACCAACGAATTAATGAAACGATAACAGCCGCTTGTGTTCTTCATAATTTTATTCTCGATAATGACATTTTTCCTGGGGACGAATTTATCGAATACGAAGGCACCGATTCTGCGGATCATGTTGAGTTCGTAAATGATGGTATTGCGATTTCAAACTTGAAAATAAATTTTTTATTAAGTTTATGCACTTAGGGACATATAAAACACTTTTTGTATATTTTTTAATAAAGAAAATTTATTTGAAATAAAAATAAAATAATAATTTCGCCTACACGTATTTATAAAAAAAATTCATAATTGCAGGCCAAAGTAATCACATTTCTTTTCCATTACATATCACTTCAATATTTCATCAGTCATGTTTGTTTAAATTTAAAATCTCTGAAGGTCGATAATTTGTTGCAATAGCCTATTTCGGTCCTCGTGAATTTTTGAATTTTTCTCGATATTATCGATCAGTCTATCCATTTTGACCAACTTTGCCCGTTCTATTTCCAATTGTTCTTGGCGATAATCTTTGATAGCTCGTTTTCTAGAAGAAAAGCCCGGTGAACTCGCCGAAATTTCAAACAACCCCAAAACTTCTGTATCAACACATCCATCTTCATCCATAGATGACATGGTTACACAACTATTTATTGCCCGGTCGTCACTAAAAATTTCATCAAAAGTGTCGAAATATTCCCAGTTAATCCGACCACTGCCCGTTCGGTTGTTTTTGTCTTTGATGTCGGTGTATGTTTTCTTTAAGTTGCGAAATTTACGGTCTAATAAATCTAATGAAATATCATAGCCGAAATCAAGAAATTTCATTTTTATTTCTAACCATAAGTCTTTCTTTTTCTTTTTGGGATCTCTAAATTGAGCTTTTCGTGATTTATATTCGTCAATTATCAATTGAGTGGATTCTTTCGTCCATTTAAAAGAGGCTAAAAGGGGGAAAAATATAAATAAGATGCGCTTACATTTGAGGTTATGTATGTTCATCATACATAATCGAAATATTATACTTACTCTGATTCTCCATAATATATTGTAGGATTTGGATAAATTTTATATTAAAAATTTCAATTATATGTTCTATTGAAATATAAAATTATATATTTTGATTTTATTATTTAAAAATAATTTGAAACAAAGTCAAATATATAAATGATGGCTGAATGTATCGCCACCAATTCGCTGATGGAAAAAGTGACATTTAGCTCAACAGTGTTGGATTTTTTTTTTGATGTATTGGTCGCGTTCAGAACTCAACATGTTGATTTTGCTTAACATGTTGCCAACAGTTGGTGGACCTGAAAGCGCCCAATGTATCCCTTTTAATGATAAATTAACGTTAATTTTAAACGCGCTTCGAACGTGAACTCATTTCGATAAATCAACGTTTAAAAATATGTAACATGTCACATATTACAAGTACATATTTACCTATTTGATATTTATTCACCGACTGTACAAATTGTATCGTAACAGCTGATCGATATTATTTATTCTGTACGCAAATCGATATTTTTGATTACGGTATGCATTGGATGGTTGAAAATTTTTCTGGAGAGATCAGTCTAGAATGTGATTTAAAACAAATGAAAAGTCGTGTCTTACTGTGGATTTATTTGACCACATTGTAAATAAAGTTATCTTTGTAAAAATAATAAAAATAATTGTGCAAAGTAGTGAATATCTTAAGCCCGTATATAAAGACGGGTAGTGTGTTCATAAATTGATATCGGTAGTGATTTGCATAAACTTTTAATGCAATCAAAATTTTGTGTAATGAAAAGTACAAACTCTAATTTCAGTACCTGCCGTACCTAAATTGAATGAGAATTTTGTCTGTGAAAATCGTATGTTCGATGTCATTTAAATGGCTCGATTTTCTAATTTTCGATTTTTTTAAATGGGTGCAACATTATTTTGTTGTAAAATTAGTTATAAACTTTATAGAATAAGTGTTCCCAATTGTATTTTGGATTCTATGCGAACGATATAACAACTGACCAGTGAACCAAAACGGACACTGTGATACGTGGAAGGACGTTTCATACCTACAAATAATATAAATTTCTTCGCCAAATAATAATTTATATATTATAATAAAACAAATTATTAATTAATCAAAATTATTATGTCAAAGTGAATACGAACATTGTGTGTGAGCATAAATAGTGCTATCCAAAATTACCTAACGTATGAAATACGTCATTATGTTTTTTTTAAATGACGCTTAATGTAAATTATCGTTAAGCTTAATAGCGCCGCTAAATACCAGTAATAACTGTGATTAACTTTCGATAAATTAATCGGCAATAAAAATAAAATTAACACCGAACCATTGACAAACATTACTTCGCTTCGGTAAATGTACATTTACGGGTTATTGGAGATTTTCAACTTCATATCGTGGAATATATGGATTACTATAAAACAACGTATCGCATAAAAACCGTAATTAAGATTTCAGTATATTTATTTTATATTATATTTCCCTATATTTATTTATTATAAATTTTTTTTTGTTAAAGATTGTAGTTATATACAGTACGCGTACTTTCAGATTAACTGTACATGAGTATATACGATATATTTTCGGTTTTATTTCCTTATATACTTATATATATATTTATTCCCTTACATCTTATATATCATATATACACATGTACATTTAAATAAATTGTATGCCCATTTTGAATTTTCGGTACGGGTTAAACTTTTAAAATTTTCTATTGAATTATAAATTGTACGCTAATGTTAGTACGTTTTCTTAGAAATTTAAATAAATTAGCGATAATTTTTGTAACAATTTGTGCAGCTCAAATTTTTCCATTTATTTTTATTATTTTGCCTGAGAAAATGAACATGTGGTAAAATTTTGTGTTTGGGGACTATGATGAAGGTAAGTAGTGTGGGGTCTGCAGTGTAATTTCCTCAAACGTAATTTCGCTGTCATCAATCCAGCAGTGAAAACCATGAACTTCCAAACTATCCACGACCACTAATTTACCTCTCCGACGAGCTAGGGGAAACGATGACAGGTAATATCACATTAGTTCATGGCCACTGATATCTTTTATGCTAACGGAGGCAACAATTTTGTACCGCCGTTACATAATGGCGCCCAAGCAACTAAGCACGAGCACATGGTTAATACGGTTATATTTGCACATTTAATTTTCTTTATTTCGTTCGGTAAATTTCGTTTGGTGCAACAACCGTTTTCTCCATTATTAGGATTTGATACTGATTGTTACGCTAAAATTGGAATACCTTGCGAACCAGTTTAAATTGCAAATATAACATTTTTTTTTTCTTCAATCATGGATTCATCATTCCTTCTGTTGTACCGTCCACACCTGTTTATTGCATTTGAAGTGAACGGTAGGTCAGAATTAGATAGATGAGTCGTAGTTATTGAAAACAACTTGAAGAATTTCGGATATGCTATAATATTTCCACTATGGTGTTTGATTATTTTACTTTCGTATCCAAATATCTTAAATTTATCTAACTTGTATTAACTTAATTTTTTTTTATATTTCAACGTTGATAATTATTTGATGACCTGCAACCCTCACTGCTGCCAACCGATTCATAGTCCACATACATATTATTATATAAAATTTTATTTGTTTCACAGCACATCTAGGTTACACACCTAGATTTTTGTTCGATCATCCTTGCATACAACAAATTTTATTTTGATTTTGAAATCGCATTTGCGTATTTCTACGACATTTTGTTTTGTTATACCTTATTTTCTACGTAAGTTAATCGTAAGTTCATTTGAATTCCCTTGAATTATTACTAGCATTTAAAATTTTATTATTGCAATATGGATGTTAATCACTTAGAACCGGATGAATTCGAAATCGAATGCTTAGTTCGTAATCTGAAAGACACTCCGCTTGTTAATTTAAATGCCTTGCAACAAGCTTTCCAACAAGAAGCAGAACACTATCCTCTTAAACCGGCTCAAGCGCATGCAGCCGCAAGGAAACGACCAACCGATGAAATTAAACTTTGCACGAATAAATTAATTGAACATCGTAGATTTATAACCGACATTACGGATATCGATAAATTCAAAGAAAAATTCTTAGATAGGATAAAGACTAGAATTTCTCATGTTATCGACAGATTAGCTCGGTTATCAGTTAGTAGTCGCCGTTACAAAAAGACATGCTTAGAGTTGAAGGAAACTGGCGAAAACCTCCTGAGTCAGATTGATACCTTACTTGAAACAGATAGTGACTTGGATAAAACCAGAAAAGATATATTAACCGTAATTGATTTACCAGAAAACGAATACGTTACGTCAGACGAAGAGTATGAAATTCCCTCACGGGATCAGAAAAAACAAACTCCACATACTCCGAAGTTACCCTACGAGACATCCCCACCTGATACGGGAAATGATTCTGCTGCGGGAAATATCCCAGACGACCCTAACCAACAGATTCCGCAATCTACCCCAAATGCACGGAATACAAAGAAGGGTATTCCTACTAATTCTGTAGGTTCTAGTACCGAAAGTGGAAATAACGCTTCGGAAGCGCACAAACCCTTAGTAACAGAGCGTTACCAAACTAGTAGTCCGCTAGCAAAATGGAATTTATCTTACGATGGCTCCTCAGGAGAATTATCAGTCAAAGATTTTTTATTTCGAGTTAGTCATCTGGCCTCTGCATATGGGGTATCAGATGAAAAGCTTCGAAATGAATTGTGTTTATTATTGAAAGGAGTGGCTGCTAACTGGTATTGGTTGCATGTAAGATTGCATCCACAAATTACCTGGCAACAATTAAAGCGTGACTTAGAAAAACGATTTCGAGATCATCGTACTGATTATGACATCCGCCGACTAGTTGAGAGTCGTAAGCAACTACAAAAAGAGACTTTTATCGAATTTTATAATGTTGTTCAATCTCTTAATTTGCAATATTCGACTCCACCACCCGAAACCGAGACGTTGCATATACTAAAGCGAAACATGAGACCAGGTCTTCAAAACGCTTTGGCAGCTCGCGTCATAGAAAATATTGACGACCTCTTGCAAAGTTGCATAAGCCTAGAAGACTCATGGAAACGAACACGTTGCGATCCGGAACTCTTGTGTAATCGAAGATCGATTAACGAAATAAATTATCAAGACGACGAAAGTTTCAATCCGAATTGTGTTAGCAATACTACCGAACACTTGCAAAACATGTCAGCGTTCGTATCCACTCAAAATCAAAGATCACCCAATTTCCAAAGTTCCAAGAAATCGTCCATTCAATCTAACAACAATAATCCTGGATTAATTATTTGCTGGAATTGCAGAGATATAGGACATACCTACGATGTATGTACCAAAGAGCGAACAAGATTTTGTTATGGATGTGGGCGTCCTGATATTTTTAAACCAAATTGCTTTCGCTGCAATCCGGGAAACGAGCAATCGAGGAACCGCAATACTGGGAATGTGGGCCCTCGCAACATTGTTCCCAGGATTATACTCACCAACACAGACACCAATACTCACCAAGAACTAAAATAGACTCTCCAGTCAATATTAGCTCATCAAATTTCTATAATTCACCTTGTACTAGTTATTCCGATACTTATTCTCAGCCGCTTGCTCATTCCGATAATAATTACCATGGCACTTTTATTCGACACAATTTCGATCAACAGAAGAAACGCGTTCAGACATATTGGAGCAATAGGAGAGCAATACGTGATAATATTTCAGAAAGCTTTCTTTCCGATGATGATGACGGGCGTCCATACGCCGATGTAATAATACTAGGTACTAGATATCGCGGTCTCATTGATACCGGAGCCACAATTACTGCCCTTGGCGAAGGTAGCGAATCCTTTTTAAATAATCCTCGTTGTAAGGTTCATTATGTTCCTTCAAATATCGAAACCGCTGGAGGAGACTTAAAACGAGTATTTGGATATTTGTGGACTCCGATCACCCATGAGAATAAACAACATTTTATGAAGGTATTCATCATCCCGGGACTAAAACAGAAACTATATCTTGGAATAGATTTCATCAAGGAATTTCAGCTAATGCCGTCTCTAATTGCTTCACTATCCACTCATAATATCTCCGAAATGCTTACTTCCGATAGAGATTTGGGCATTAATTCTAATAAACATGACCTCACCTCAATTCAACAAGCCTTACTAGACGACACAATTAAACAGTTTCCGTCATTCACTGAACTCGGACTTGGTAAAACCAATAAACTATCTCACTCCATTAAGATCCTAGATGGAGTATCTCCCATCAAACAGAGACATTATCCGGTTAGTCCACCTGTCCAAGCAGGTCTTTACAAAGAAATTGATCGCATGTTGGCCCTGAGAGTGATTGAGGAGTCAGACAGCTCTTGGAGCTCACCGGTTGCATTGGTCCGAAAACCCAACGGCAAAGTACGTCTGTGTCTCGATGCACGACGACTTAACGCGGTAACGGTCAAGGATGCGTATCCGCTGCCCATCATTGACGGACTCCTGAGTCGACTGGATCAGACCAGATTCATCTCCAGTATCGACCTGAAAGATGCATTCTGGCAGATTCCGTTGGATCAGGAGTCCAGAGACAAGACGGCGTTTACGATCCCTGGCCGTCCGCTTTACCAGTTTGTAGTAATGCCGTTTGGGTTATGTAATGCCCCTCAAACAATGAGCAGACTAATGCATAAGGTGATCCCCAATGAGCTACAGGACCAAGTATTTGTATACTTGGATGACCTCCTCATCACCTCGGGGACCTTCGATGAGCATATCAAACTTCTTAGGAAGGTTGCCAATCTTTTGAAGGAAGCGAACTTAACAGTCAATCTCGATAAAAGTAAATTTCTCCTCAAGAGTCTTCGTTACCTTGGGTTTATTGTGTCAGACGGTAACTTGCGAGTTGATCCAGAAAAGGTTTCAGCTGTAATTGATTTTCCGCAACCAAACACCATTAAAAAGATACGTAGGTTTCTAGGACTTACTGGATGGTACCGACGGTTTATACCGCAGTACGCTGCAATCACATCTCCATTGTCGGACCTTTTAAAGAAAAACCAAAAATTTGTATGGTCGCCTAAGGCTCAGCAGTCGTTCGACTCATTAAAACACGCTCTCTGCACCGCCCCTGTACTAGTTTATCCAAATTTCAAAAAGCCCTTTTGCATTCAATGCGATGCAAGTACAATTGGAGTAGGTAGTGTTCTGACCCAGATCGGTGATGATGGTGAAGAACATCCCATAGCCTACATGTCAAAAAAATTAAATCGGGCACAGCAGAACTACTCAATAACTGAGCTGGAGTGTTATGCGGCAGTTCTTAGCGTAAAACATTTTCGAGTTTACATTGAAGGAAGTCCTTTCACTATCATTACCGATCATGCGTCACTCAAATGGCTCATGAACAGTAAGGATTTGAGTGGGAGATTAGCTCGATGGAGCTTAAAGCTTCAAGCTTTTAATTTTAATATTAGTCATCGCAAAGGCACGTTAAATGTCGTCCCAGACAGCCTTTCGAGAATGTACCTTGACGAGCTGAGTGTTACTAATATTCGGGACACCATATCAAACAAAGTCCCTCAATTGGATCTAAACTCGCCCGCCTTTTTATCCTCTGAATATGTCAAACTCATTGCAACAATTTCAAAGTCGCCTGAACCATTGACAAATTTTGTTGTTCAAGATGGTAAGATTTTTGTTAATGTTTCCGGACGACATACTAATGACTGTTCCGATATATCTCCTTGGAAGATTTATATACCAACCCAATTGAGAGCTGACCTTATATATACCGCACACAACCCGCCATCTTCGAGTCATCCCGGAATAAACAAAACTTTGCATTTGCTGCAACGATATTTCTATTGGCCTAAAATGCCATTCGATGTACAAGACTATGTAACGAAATGTGTGGTCTGTAAAACAAGCAAAGCCGTAAATCACATAACTCAACCGATGATGGGTGCACAAGCACGAATAGAACGACCTATGCAGAGATTATATATTGATTTCCTTGGCCCCTATCCGCGTTCCAAAACTGGATACTGTTTCCTCTTTATTGTATTGGATCATTTTAGTAAATATGTATTTTTAAAACCGATGCGGAATGCTACCGCCAAAGATGTTTGCAAGTACCTCGAATACACCATATTTCTTCAATACTCGGTACCTGAATCAATCATATCGGACAACGCACAACAATTTAACTCTAAATTGTTGAGCGATCTACTTGACAAATACGGTGTGAGACACGTTTTTACGCCACGTTATAGCCCCCAATCAAACTTATCTGAACGAGTTAATCGTTCCATTCTAGCCGCAATACGAGCCTATATCGGCGACGATCACCGTAACTGGGACACTCACTTATCAGAAATTGAGCATGCGTTACGAAATGCCATTCATGGGTCGACCAAGTTTTCACCACATTTTATTTTATTTGGCCAGCACCTAATATCTCATGCAACAGAATACCGTCTACTTCGAGAATTGAATTTAACTGGTGAACGAGATATCTCCGCACAATGCAAAGCCAATCGAATGAATAAGTGCAGTGAACTTATTCTCTTACATCTTAAAAAAGCTTATGAAAGAGCGGCACACACATACAATCTTCGAAGTGCCAATCGTGAATTTGCTGAGGGACAAAAAGTATACGTCAAAAACTACACGCAAAGTGACGCCGCACGGAATTTTTCAGCCAAACTCGCTCGCAAGTCGGTTGAGGCTAAAGTATTAAAACGACTCGGAAAAGTAGCCTACGAATTGGAAAGAGATGGGAAAAGCATCGGAATTTACCATGCTCGTGATATAACTAAATAGTTTAACTATTTTTGTCCTTGTTTAACGATTTTGTTCTGCCCGGCTTAAATGAGACCCTCAGGGTTCGTGGGTACGTCCACACGATTTGTAACATGTCACATATTACAAGTACATATTTACCTATTTGATATTTATTCACCGACTGTACAAATTGTATCGTAACAGCTGATCGATATTATTTATTCTGTACGCAAATCGATATTTTTGATTACGGTATGCATTGGATGGTTGAAAATTTTTCTGGAGAGATCAGTCTAGAATGTGATTTAAAACAAATGAAAAGTCGTGTCTTACTGTGGATTTATTTGACCACATTGTAAATAAAGTTATCTTTGTAAAAATAATAAAAATAATTGTGCAAAGTAGTGAATATCTTAAGCCCGTATATAAAGACGGGTAGTGTGTTCATAAATTGATATCGGTAGTGATTTGCATAAACTTTTAATGCAATCAAAATTTTGTGTAATGAAAAGTACAAACTCTAATTTCAATACCTGCCGTACCTAAATTGAATGAGAATTTTGTCTGTGAAAATCGTATGTTCGATGTCATTTAAATGGCTCGATTTTCTAATTTTCGATTTTTTTAAATGGGTGCAACATTATTTTGTTGTAAAATTAGTTATAAACTTTATAGAATAAGTGTTCCCAATTGTATTTTGGATTCTATGCGAACGATATAACAACTGACCAGTGAACCAAAACGGACACTGTGATACGTGGAAGGACGTTTCATACCTACAAATAATATAAATTTCTTCGCCAAATAATAATTTATATATTATAATAAAACAAATTATTAATTAATCAAAATTATTATGTCAAAGTGAATACGAACATTGTGTGTGAGCATAAATAGTGCTATCCAAAATTACCTAACGTATGAAATACGTCATTATGTTTTTTTTAAATGACGCTTAATGTAAATTATCGTTAAGCTTAATAGCGCCGCTAAATACCAGTAATAACTGTGATTAACTTTCGATAAATTAATCGGCAATAAAAATAAAATTAACACCGAACCATTGACAAACATTACTTCGCTTCGGTAAATGTACATTTACGGGTTATTGGAGATTTTCAACTTCATATCGTGGAATATATGGATTACTATAAAACAACGTATCGCATAAAAACCGTAATTAAGATTTCAGTATATTTATTTTATATTATATTTCCCTATATTTATTTATTATAAATTTTTTTTTGTTAAAGATTGTAGTTATATACAGTACGCGTACTTTCAGATTAACTGTACATGAGTATATACGATATATTTTCGGTTTTATTTCCTTATATACTTATATATATATTTATTCCCTTACATCTTATATATCATATATACACATGTACATTTAAATAAATTGTATGCCCATTTTGAATTTTCGGTACGGGTTAAACTTTTAAAATTTTCTATTGAATTATAAATTGTACGCTAATGTTAGTACGTTTTCTTAGAAATTTAAATAAATTAGCGATAATTTTTGTAACAATTTGTGCAGCTCAAATTTTTCCATTTATTTTTATTATTTTGCCTGAGAAAATGAACATGTGGTAAAATTTTGTGTTTGGGGACTATGATGAAGGTAAGTAGTGTGGGGTCTGCAGTGTAATTTCCTCAAACGTAATTTCGCTGTCATCAATCCAGCAGTGAAAACCATGAACTTCCAAACTATCCACGACCACTAATTTACCTCTCCGACGAGCTAGGGGAAACGATGACAGGTAATATCACATTAGTTCATGGCCACTGATATCTTTTATGCTAACGGAGGCAACAATTTTGTACCGCCGTTACAAATACACGGTACTTTTACGTTAAAAGTTAACGTTTACTTATACAGAAGCAACTTAGGACATCGTTCTTATAAAGTAAATTAAGAAATAATGACATGTAAACGTTTGCAATTAAACGTGGCTTTTACGTTAAATTTCCGTTTCTTTTTTTACTGGGTTGTTCTTACGACGATTTACACCAAATAACGAAACGTGTTTTAATTATTACTCTTAAACATCACATCGGCGACGAGGAAAATAAAAACAAAATTGGTGAATTATAATTTAGAAGAAAAGATTTAGAATTAATATACGTACGTAAATTGTAAATATAGAAAAATAAATAGATTATACGAAAATCGTGCACGACGAAATTCTAAAGAAAAACGAAAAACATGGCGAACGACGCACTCACAATGCAGACATTCAACCTCAGTGAAAGAGAAATGGGTAATTTATAAGTGCAGAATAGAAAGTTTTTCCGTCGGATTAAAATCAAAGAAGACGAGGACAAAAAGAACCACTTATTGGATTTCGTAGGATCTGTAAAGAAAACTTACGATGATTTAGTCAAAATTCTTGAGTCATATTATTCGACGCCGGTAATAATTTACCAAGAACGATTTTTTTTTATAAAATGGAACGTAATCAAGATGAGAGCATTAAGGATTTCAGTTTACGAATTAAAAGGATGGCATCAATGGAGATAATTTTCAACGGATTAAGATGCATACGTCACAAAGTTGCAAGCATTGCGGTTTCAAAAAACATCAGGATTTCCAGTGTCGGTACAAGAAGGTCATTTGTAATAGATGCAACCGTAGGGGACATATGGAGTTGGTATGTAGGACGGATGATAAACTATGCAATATGGTAAGTGATGTTGCAAAAGAGAATTTAAATAGAACGACCACTGAAAGCGAAGAATTATACACGGCCAAATATATAAATAAGTTAGATATTAAGTTAAATATATTAAAAAAGAATGTAAATTTTCAAACTGATTCTGGTGCAGCGGTGTCTGCAATACCTGCACAAATATATTACGCATGTTTTAGAAGAAAATTATTACATGAGGATGATAGGATTGTGAGAGGCTACGGTGTAGACACGTGAAAGGTTGTTATATCTTACAATGGGGCACTCGGAAATTTAAAATTTTAGTCATAGATAACGCACAAATTCCCATAGTAGGACGTAATTTTTTTAAAGATTTTGGCATAAAACAAATATCAGTTAATAATATAGGTGCGGAAGAAATGAAATTAGATCATATTGTAAAAAAAATCGATAATCTTTTCAGTGACGGTATTGTCTGAATAACGTAAAAATTAAATTAGGTATCGATGAAAATGCTACTCCAATATTTGTTAAAGCAAGATCTATACCTTATGCATTTCATGAAGCTGTTGAGAAGCAATTACGTGATTTAGATTAGAAGAGTATAATAACGAAAACTGATTGTACTCAATGGGGTACGCCGCTTATTCCTGTTTTAAAGAGTGTTGGAAACATACGTATATGTGCAGATTATAAGGTGACGATTAACAAATACCTGAAGGACACGAACTATCCATTGCCCCGAATTACGGATATTTTTAATAAGATGAAGGGATATGAGGTATTTTCTAAAATTGACTTAGCTTCCGCATATAACCAATTAGAACCAATTGGATGAAAATTCAAAACACTTAGCTACGTGGAGTACGCATATAGGCAATTTTATAATGAACCGTTTACCATTTGGTGTGAAGCCTGCAACGGGCATTTTTCAACGAGAGGAAGAGAAGAGAAGGTGCTAGTAAATGTTCCAGGTATAGTGATTTTTCTTGACGATATTATTATAGGGGCGGGAAATATTACGGAGCATAACAAACGTATTGTTTTAGATTTTGAAAGATTAAAAGAAGCCGGGCTAAAATGGAACATGAAGAAGTTTGTGTTTTCCAAATCACGAATTGAGTATCTAGGACATATTATTTCAGGAGATGGTTTAGTCAATTTAAATAAAAACGAATCCGTGTTAAATGCACCTATTCCGCAAAATGTTTTCGAAACGAGCGTTTTGTGGACTAATAAATTATTAAGGCAAATTTATTATGTGTCAGTTTTGAGACACGAAATTTAAATGTTGCTGATAATGGAATTAATGATGAAGTTCCTAATTTTGTTAATTTTAGAGATGTTTCTGGTCTCGATAACGAAGAAAGCCATTCGTTACGGCCTAGATACATGATTGTTAAACCTATTAGATTAAGAGATTAAAATGTATTAATTGTTGTAATTTAATATATGTAACAACTTTTAGGGTTGACATATGTACTGTATTGGTAATTATATTTATTGGCTCTTAGGGAATTAGGGAACAGCAAAAATAGAAATATACAATCGGGCAATACTAAGAAGAAATAAAGTGGTGTGGTGAGTTGTTCTTACGACGATTTACACCAAATAAATAAAAAAAGTAATTATCATTTTAATTAACGAAACGTGATTTAATTATTATTCTTAAACATCACAGTTATTAAAATCAAATTTAAATTTAGCAAATTTAGTTGATGTTAGGTGTCCTGCCCATATATTAAATAACTGTATCAGACATGGAACAGATTTGTGGCCAACTGATATAGAGACCATTTTATCGAAAGTGTACAACTATTTCTCAACCTTTACGGTACGAACGGAAAGACTCAAAGACTTTGTTGCATTTATAGTCGATTTCAAACTCTTATTAAGTTCATCGAAAACTCGATGGCTAACATTATTCCCAGCTTAGAACGAACAATTAAAATGTTTGAACCTTTAAAATCGTATTTCTAATCAATTGACAAAGCGCCTGTAGTATTAAAAATGTTCTTTGAGAACCCGTTAAGTGAGGCTTACTTGTTCTTCCTCCATTCCTTAACACATATCTTGCATCGAAAAATTGAGCAGATGGAAAAAGAAGAAAACTCTCATGCAATCTTTTATGGGACCACCCCTGCTCTTTCGTGGTTCATTTTTTCCGTCTTACTTGACGCATTTTCTACCAACAAGAAGACGTACGGCTATAGGTTTAAGTTACCATCTGCACATTGCATAGCTCCATCTCAGCCTATAGTACTGGACGTAGAAGATGGGTAGGCCCATGAGATTTGCGGGGAGTCGTAGTTGTGTTACTTTAACAGATCGTAATCTGTTGATGGAAATTTCCTTTTGCATCCTGCTCCTATCGGGATTCGAACACCTCCCGTACCTCCCGATCCAAACGCTGTTCTACGGTCGGAAGAAGACGAACTTAAACAAAGAATTTCGAATAAATTTCTATCGATGGCAATGTTAAGAATTTAAAGAATTAATGATGAAATGAGCAACGAATGATTTGTATTCAAGTCTAGGGCTTTACAGATTTATGAAGATTGCCACTGTTATCTGCAACAATGGACGAAAAATTTGGCACAGTGGTTAAAGCGCTGGCGTTTGGATCGGGAGGTACCGGGTTCGAATCCCGATAGGGGCAGGATGCAAAGGGAATTTTCATCAACAGATTACGATCACTATCACGATATACACACACAAAACACAAAGAAATAAATAAAAACAACGGAGCACGAAAAAAACACGTCTATACTCACTCGATCATTTCAAGTATCCCAGCACTGCACTCATGTACGAGTATATTAGCTGCATTTCTTGACGTCTGATCTGATCCAGATCAGATCATGTCTCATGAAACAACACAAAAATGTATAAAAATAATTCCATGGGGTTGGTACTACTGTTACAGAAGAAACAGTTCCAAATTACATTTATAAGGCACTATTCAAAATGACATTCATCGTATTTTCTTAATGTCATTCATTTAGTTTATAAAGCTGTCACAATTTGTAAAAATCTAATAAATTTTGAATTTTGATGAAGAATATTTAATAAACAAATTATAACCAATAATATAATAATAATCAATAATATAATAATAATAATTTAATTATAAAATAATCATTAAATCAATAATAATTCAATTTCGAAATACATATATAGAAATAATTTATTTATAAACAGTATAGTGTCACAGAAAATGGAACACAATGGAGAGTAACATACAGAGTAACTTAATGGTTAATTTCTATTGGACATAGATACGTGAAATGGCCCATCGACGATGAAATTTCTGAAGCAACATTCAAATTTGAGCAAAAAAAACGGATTCCTCATATTATAGGTGCGATTGATTGCTCACACATAAGCATTAAAGCTCCACATATTGATAAAGAGGCATATTTCAACAGAAAACATGGTTATAGTATTCATCTTCAAGCTGTTCTGAATTCCGACAAAAAATTCATCGGCGTACATTGCGGTGAACCCGGTTCATTACACGATAGTCGCGTTTTGCGTAGATCACCACTATATCGTAAGGCAACAGAAAATAAATCTTTAAGATTTCCGAACGGAACATTTTTACAAGGGGATTCAGCTTATCCAAATTTAGATTGGCATTCATCAACTCGTATGGTTGTCGAAAATGCCTTTGGGCTTTTAAAAACAAGATTTCGACGATTGCTTCACTTTACAGAGCAAACTCATATCGAAAATGTGGTAAATTTGACTGTTTGTGGTTGTATTTTGCATAACATTTGTTTAATGGAAAACGATGTTATCGCAGTTGATGAAAATTTGGATATTAATACCGAATTTCAAGACGAATCAGGAACATCCACTAATGAAATAATCAACGAAAACATTCAAAATCGACGCCAGGTGGTTTTCGACGAATTAGTTTCTAGGAATATAATAGGTAACTAAAATAAAACGAATTTATTAATTTAAATTAACATTTATTCTAAATAATGTAATCACATTAATTCATTAAATAATTAATAAAAAAATACAAAAATATGTAATTCATTAAAATTGTTTTTAATACATAGAACTAATAAGTTTTCAAATTTCGTAGAGCCTCTAATTTTTCTCTCTGTTGTACCAGTTTTTGCAACCGTCGTTGCTTCATTTCTTTGATTTTATTTTCGTAGTATGCTTCTTTGATTTTAAGCTTTTTGTCCAAATACCGCTCTTTTGCCGATTTTCTTTTAATGTTCGGTTTATGGGTAATATTATCCTGGCTGGAACTGTCGCTGCAAACATCAATTGTTGATGCAATGCTTATCTCCGAGCTAATTTGGGTCTCGTTTCTCGTTTGTATATCAAGCGCCGTTGTTGGTTCGCCTGACAAACTAAGCGTATGGCTATTTGAAATAATTGGGTTGTGCCCAAAAATATCGTCCATTAAATCTTCGAATGGTGCGGTACTCAGACAATTACCCGTCCTTTTGTTATTGTCCTTGGCATTTTTATAGGCACGTAACAAATTTTTTAATCTGGTATTTAATAACGTAACCGTAGTCGGTTGTGTCTACAACGAAACATTAAATTATTAGCTCATCGTAAATTTTAGACATTGCACTGGTACATATACTTACCAAAACGTTTTGTGATATTAAATCCTCCAAGACGTTTGCCATTGCATATTTTTTTTTTTTGGAATTTTCAAATTCCGCCTGTCTCGCCATATAGGCAATGAGAAATGCGCGCGTCTCGGCATTCTGCCAACTTCGCTTGCTACTGGAAATTACAAAATGTTTTTATCGATATTTTACGTTTACATATATTTATTATTTACGTTTGCATAAATTATATGCGTTATATAAAATACAAAAATAGTTACCATATTCCATCCATATTTCACTATCGAATAGTTAGAAAAACAACTGTCATTTTTTGTTATTTTGTTTTCTTTAATAATTGTGCTTCACATTTTTTTCTTTGGATGCGTTCGGTTTCTGTTTATTTCAGTGCTACCAACCTTTTAGAATAAAAATTGTCCACCTACATTTTCAAATATACACTAATTGTTAGATCAAAATATGTGATCCAAAATCAAAATTGGATCATGTGTTGTTGTTGCTTCACATGTAAAATTTGATCTGATCTGGATCACGGTGGTGTCATGAAATGCAGCTATTGATAGTCGCGGTATATGTTCCATATAATTGGATTTTCCCACAATCAGTATTTCCACGATGCGCAGGTCTCAAATGGAAGATGAAAATATTTTTAAGATAACAGATGCTCTCGAGAAAGTCTTACCGAATGCGAATACATATATTTCAAGGAGATATATCATGGAGATTGGCGTACTGTATCGCTTTCATCCAGATCAAGAATCTGATGAACCCCAACTGGTGGTGCCACAAATCAACACTGTGTCCATAATCAAGGAATACCATGATGCTCCCACCGCCGGAAATTACGGTGCCAACGAACAATTTCGAAGATCTGTCACAAATTTTATTGGACAGGGATGCGAAGGCAAATCATAGATTATGTGAAGTCATGTCAAGGATGTCAGAAATATAAGGTATCTTTGAGAAATGGCTCAAAGACTTGAAGTATTGTCATTGGATTTGTTTGGTCCTCTAGAGGAGTGTTCCACAACAGGGCACACTTCTGCTTATATAACATTTGGTAGAGAACTTTGTACAATAATCGAACTTCAACACAATTTCCGTGCTATACTACGAAACGAGAATTTAATTCCCCAGATTATCCCGCATTTGTCGAAGCCTTATGATGTTATGAAGACAGTTAGAGACACTCTCGAACACCAACAGGATCTCCGAATGTTTCATGTTGACAACAACCGCATTGATGTGACATACACAAGTGGTGGTTTAGTACTGGTGACAGCCCTTATCTAGTCCTCTGTAGGAAGTCTGATACTTCTTATTTCATCGAAAATATTGAAGGAAACGAGATAAGTGTATTTCACACTTCACAATTGACTCCGTTCCATTGTAATCAATCCACCGCTCCCCTAAATCCAAGAAGACCATTTCGCGTTAAAGATAAATCTTCTAAAACTAAATTCTCGAATAGAAAGGGAACGACATAGGACAGGACTCTGGGGCAACCCACCTCGAACGAATATACAAGAGTACATACTGGGTCGAGTCGTGAAGTCTGTAAGCCACCGCGTTTTTTTTTAGTAAGCTGACGTTTCCGACAATTTTTGTTTTAATATTCATAATACGTTTATTTTATTATTTTGTTCCTATTGCAGGTGTATAGCTGCATTTGGGCCCATGCGGTAACATATCGGAGCGTAACCTCCGTTTATTAAGTGTTGCATAAACACATCGAAGCGTAAAAGTATTCGGATACGTGAATAATAAAAGAAATAAATGCTACACAATTGTTGTTCGAACAATGTACTCGCAAATATAATGGTTAAAATGGAATCACGTCTAACAATTCGAATACAAGAACAAATTATCGTAGGTGTTGGTTAGAGTAATTTTAGTTCAACTTTGTAACGTTACTCTTCCATGTTCATATACTTAGTTCTATTGACAACACGCCTCCATAATGTATTTATTTTACTTCACATCTCTTCTTGTTTTCTTTCAATAAACAACTTGTTAATTTGGATTTACCCTTAAATTAATTAATATACGAGTATAAAAATAGAATTACACTGTTTTAGTTGCGTATTCTATTTTATTGCGTATTCTGTTGACGAACAGATGATCCCCAACACCGGTCGATGCCCGGCACGTCAATATGTTAAAAACAAGCCGCGACCGGCGAGATTGAAAAACTTTGTTGTTACAACCGCCAAATGGGTAGTTATGGACTTCGAGATATATCAAGGGGAAAACACAAACTTAAGCGTCTGATCTTTAGGGTTAGGACCGGCAGTAGTAATGCGCCTTGTAGAGACAATCCCAAAAGGCAGTTATAAAGGGTGTTTTTTTAAGAGGTTGCCGATTTTTTTTTTGAATAAAACACATATAAAATTATGAAATGACCAAAATTTTTTTTTATTTGGTAGATAATTTTTTGGCATTTAACATTTAAACACAATTTCTGGCATATGGCTACCACGACTATTTTTCACAAATGTCATTCTGGAGGTCCAATTTTCCAGCACTTTTTCAAGCATTTGAGGGCGTATGTCAGCAATGACACGTTGAATATTGGTTTCCAAAGCGTCAATCGATTGAGGTTTATCCACATAAACCAATGACTTCACGTATCCCCACAAAAAGTAATCGAGTGGCGTCAAATCGCACGAACGCGGAGGCCAATTCACCGGACCATTTCTCGAAATAATGTTGTCGTTGAAAGTTTCTTTCAATAAGTCGATTGTTTCACGTGCTGTATGGCAAGTGGCACCATCTTGTTGAAACCACATTTCATCCATATCCATATCTTCAAGATTTGACAACAAAAACTCATTTAACATGGTTCTGTATCGATTTCCATTCACGGTAACGCGTCGTCCTTCCTCATTTTTAAAGAAATATGGACCGATGATCCCACCAGCCCATAGACCGCACCAAACAGTACATTTATCAGGATGCATTGGTAATTCTTGAACGGCGTGTGGATTATCTTTGCTCCAAATGCGACAATTTTGTTTGTTGACGTATCCATTTAACCAAAAATGCGCCTCACCACTGAAGAGAATTTTACGGTAAAAAAATGGATCTTCGTTCAATTGATTTAACGACCAATCACTGAATTCACGGCGCAAACGATGGTCGTGTGGCTTTAATTCTTGCACCAATTGAATTTTGTATGGCACCAAACCCAAATCTTTACGTAAAATTTTCCATAAAGTCGATGGACAAAGTCCAATTTGCTGAGCACGACGACGAATCGATAAATTGTCGTTTTCTTCGACACTGGCCTCAACGACAGCAATATTTTCTTCTGTACGAACTCTTCTCATTCTTGTCGGTGGCTTGGCATCCAAAAGAGTGAATGTAGACCGAAATTTGGTAATTACGTTCTTTATGGTGGTCTCTGACGGACGATTATGTGCACCATAAAATTCACGAAGTGCTCTATAAACATTTTTAATTGAACACTGATTTTGAAAATAAATTTCCACGATTTGAAAACGTTGTTCTGGAGTTAACCTATTCATAATGATTTGCCAAACAATACTGAGTAGAAATGCCACTTTGAGCTGTCAAAACAACTGTCATAAAATAAAACGACATCTATCGGAAAAACAAACCTCCTAAAAAAACACCCTTTATAATTTTTGACCCATACTTTACGACTGTATCTCTCTTATATAAACTCCTTGAATTAGGATATTTCGCCACAGATAAACAATTATTTAAATTCTATACTTTTTCTGAGATATAAAGGGTTATCCAATTCGAGGTTGATAAAGTAGAAATCTGTATACCGACATCTGTCAAAGATAAACGTCAAGTACGCTGTCATTTATTTAGTTGACATTCTGCCATTTAAGAATATGGAGCATTTAACATACGCAAATTGGGTGTTGGAAAAACAGGCCGTCGATGCTGATTTTTCGAACAAAATTTTCTTCAGTGATGAAGCTCATTTTTCGATTGGTGGATACGTTAATAAGTAAAACTGTAGAATTTGGGGCTCAGAAAATCCACAATTGATTGTAGAGAAGCCATTACACCCGGAAAAAGTTACTGTTTGGTGCGCATTGTGGTCTGGTGGTGTGATTGGGCCGTATTTTTTTGAGAACAACCATGGACGAACCGTTACCGTCAATTCTGAGCGCTATGGCCGCATGTTAACCGATTATTTTTTTACGAAAATCGAAGATTATGATCTTGACGATATGTGGTTCCAGCAGGATGGAGCAACCAGTCACGTAACACGAGCAAATCGAGATCTTTTGCAAGAGAAATTTCCTGGACGTTTGATTTCGCGATTGGCTGATGTCAATTGGCCTCCAAGATCCTGTGATTTAACGCCTTTGGATTTCTTTTTGTGGGGCTACGCGAAAGATCGTGTTTACGCAAACAATCCTCAAACTCTTGACGAATTGAAAACTAATATTCGTAAGGTAATGGCCGAGATACCGCCCGAAATGTGCCGAAAAGTCATTGAAAATTACCGCAAAAGAATCAAGGCCTGTAAGAAGTCCCGTGGAGGACATTTGAATGATATCTTGTTTAACTAAAAATGGCAAGGATCAATCTGTAAAATGAAATAAAAATTACAATACATTCCGAATATTTTGTGTGTTTTTTTTAAGTTTACTTTATCAAGCTTGAATTGGATAACCCTTTACTAATATAATTTTTAATTATTTTAGCCACAATAATGTCGAATCGAATAAAAAATATTACTAGACAGACACATGCAAAGAGACGAAGCCAAGAGTTTATCCAAAATGATGGAACACACGAACTAACAATAGTAAAGTAGAAAGACACCAAATGTGTGACTGCACTATCTTCTGTGTCTGGGACTAATCCTCCAACTTCGGGTAATCGTTGGAATAAACCATCCAAATCGTCGACATAAGTTGACCAGATGCTTGAGTACTATCGTACATTTATGAAGACCAAAAACTGGACTATTAAAGCTACCAACCATTTTATCGATTTGGCAGACGTCAATGCATGGTTGGAGTATCGTGAAGATGTTTCAGCTTGCGGCGCGCCCAAAAAACAACGTATGGATCTTCTAGAATTAAAATTGGAAATTGCTGGTGCTTTACTTCCCACTGTCAAGCGAAACAGAAGAGAGAGCGGTAGTGAGGAAGAAAACGAAGTTTTAGAACCCAGCCCTCAGAGGTTGTGTTCGCCTCTGTTTGGATTCGGATACGACGGGTATTAGCATTGGCCGGTTGTGGATTTTTTAAATACTGCCCGAAATTGTCGATTGGAAACGTGCAATTGTAGAACACGTAATCGTTGCGAGAAATTCAACGTGTATTTATGTTTATCGTCAGCAAAAAAACTGCTTCAAACATTTCCATATGTTTAAAAAGTAATTTTTTAATAATATGTTTCATTTATTTTTATTTTATGATTTAAGAACCAATGTGAGATTTGAATTTAAAATTGAATTAAAAATACAAAATGTGATAATATTTTTTATTGTTAAATTGTACCTGGATTTTATTTTTTTGTTAATGTGAATAACATTAACAAAAGTTCAATATACACAAACGTGTGAATGCCTATTTTGTTCCAAAACATTTTTTTTCCAAAGCAAACATATTTTCACTTCATTTAAGTAATTCTGAACAACCTGTTAAAATTTTGCGATAATTCGTCGACATTTAATTTCCTTGAATTTTACGGCAACTTGAAGTGAACCTACATAATTGTGTTAGTTGAACTGTTTAAGATGATTTTATTTTGGAAATCCTATTTTTAATAATACACAATAATATACACAAATTTGTAGGCTAGGCTTAAGTTCATCTACGAATTCATGGCTGCCGCATGAAAATGGTCTACGAGCATGGCTCAACATGACAAAGTTAAAAATGTGTGATCTCAAAACGGCGGTACCAACTTTTATTTTTATTTTTTGCTATTTCTTATTGATCTAAATAATTTTTTAGCTCTATGAAAACAGAAATGACGTTGTTAGCATATTTACAACAACCATAGCATTATATGTACTATCTACATAGCAAAAAATAAAACTAAAAGTTGGTACCGCCGTTTTGAGATCACGCATTTTTAATTCTGTTATGTTGAGCCAAGCTCGCAGATTATTTTCGTGCGGCAGCTTCATGTTGACATGTGTGGCTGTGTTAATGTTATCATATTTTACCTACACAATTGTGTTGTCAAAACCCGAAAGGGATACCACCAAAATCTACTTAAATATAAGTCCTGCTCTAACGCTCATTGACAGACACCTATATAAAAAAACTGCCAAAGAGTGTGTTGGATACACTAACAATGTAATGTAAATTTGAATTATTTTTTTTTCATTTTTATTCGTTTCTGCGCCTGCACATTTATACTCAGTTTAAAAAAAAAATTGGAAAAAAATTACCAAATACATCTTTAGTTAGTTATTATTTATTTCATATGTGTGGAGTTAGCAGGACTTATATTTAAGTAGATTTTGATACCACGTAAATTGCAACCACAAAATAGTAGAAAATAAATAATATAATAAAAAATCCATCGAAAACGAAATAATTGTGGCTTCGTTTGATCAAAACAGAGACCAAAAATATATTTTGTTGTCAACGCGGTTCAAAATTTTTCATTGTAGCTTTTTTAAAATCGATATCATCAGAACAAAACTGAGAAAGAAGAAAACGATTTGTTTTGCTGTGTTCGTTTCGTAAAGAAAGAATATTAGACCCGTACTCCATGGAGAAAATCTGCTGACAGTAAAAATAAAAGCGAGAAAAAAATATAGATTTACTGGTTGTGTACGAAACAAAAAATGCTGTCAGTAAAATTTTACTAAGATAATATTTGTGCTGGTGTTAGTGTGCTGCCATAATGTGCTATAAGAAAATGTAAATTGGAGTATTTTTTATGGCAGCATTGTTCACACATCTACAAAAAATGTATGTAGATATGAAATTTTTCTCACACTCATACAAAATAAATCGTTCGCCATTTTTATAGTCAAATGTCAATTATTTCAAGTTTAAATTTGTTAACGATTTGTTGTTCTGTGCTATATAAGGTGATATATAAAACCTTTATAATTTTTGTTTAACTCACAAATAATTATTAACAAATTAAATCGTTGGCCAATTTTACAGTCAAATAATGTCACTTTATTTTTTATTTCGAATTTAAATTTGTTAACGTTAATGGTTTTTAGTGGATAATATATAAAAATTAAAATATATAACACAAAATCAAAATGTACGAATAACGAATTACAACTTTTAATGAAAATTTTAGGTTATGACAAAATGTATTTGTCAAAGTTTAACCATACAATTTTGCTATAAAAATGAAATAAAACATATTTTTTTTCTTTGTCACTCTTATAGAGTTTCAAAATATTTTTTTGTTTTCGTCATCTCAGTAAAAAAATACTGTCAGCAGATTTTTTCCATGGAATACGGGTCTTATTTCTTATTTTCTAACGTACTCCATAATGCGATAGAAGAACGAAATTTTTTATTACTTTATAAAAACACATATATGTAATTTAATTTTTTATTTATTTTACGAAGAAACGTAAACGCGACCCTGTATGCCACCAAATATTATTATGTATTAGGACTATGAATGAGTTGATCTATATAAAAAACAAACAAAAATTGGTAATATAAAATAACAAATGTATGTACACAGAAACTGTGCATAGCAAGTTACGAATATAAACAACAACCTCAAAAGTACACGAATTTACGCTCAAACCCAATATTAAACACAATGCAAAATAAGCATTCTCTTTTATGCAGTCTTCACGGAACGAGATTTTTAAAATTGGATTATTTTTTTACCGTCTTGAACATAATCACACATTAGATTTGCTCAAAAAATTCGTCTACGACTGTCATGCGAGTCATATGTTTTCTGTTGATTTGTAGTTATTGTTGTTTACTTTCAATTTCTGCTTGGTTTGCGATTAGTTGGGCTTTATTTTAATTTAATCGAATAAACGTATGTCTGTGGATTACATATACAATATTCGATTTTATGTAAAGTACAATTTATAAATACCAAAGAATTTGTAGCCCAACAGTTGTGGCAAAATAAAATTTTTGGTTCTCACCACCTAGAAACTTCAAAAATTCTGTGGTATAATAGCGAAAATTTCAATATTCTATATAATAAATAAAATGTTCTTTCAATTTAATTTATTTTAGACAAACTATGCAAGGGAAGTGGAAAAGCGGCAGGCCAAACTTATATTACCAAAACGAAAACCATTCGACAGCGTTGATAATATGAGTTTTGTAGTTGTTGCCTCTGACAAAGGCGGTGTTGGTAAATCAACCACGGCTGTTAATTTAGCAATAACACTAGGTGGATTAGATAAAAAGGTCCGTTTACTGGATGATGACATTTTTGGCCCCTCCGTGCCATTAATGATGAATACCCATGAAGAACTTTAAGTGAACAATTCTAACAATATAATACCGATAATAAATTATGGGGTTAAATGAATGTCAATGGAATTATTAATTTCAGAAAAACCGGTTGTTTGGTAAATTATGTCTGCACCAGAGCGGCTATTAAAGGGAACATTTTGGGATGAACTTTATATAATAATGTGGACACACCACCTGGAAACTCCCGCTCGGTGAAGGCGCCTTTACCGTCAAAAATATACCCAACGTACATTCTGGGAAAAAGAAGTTTTCATTTATCCATGCATATGTTTCATGTGTATATACGAATAGTAATTTTTATGATACTCTCATTCAAGGTCGGTTATAATAAAAAGCCAGATATTTTGGTACTAACACAAAAAATTATCTCGTTCATTTAAACAATAAAATAAAATCTAAATAAAATGTATATCCTTTATCCAAAAAGACAGAATATACAATCGATACTTCGGGGTTTACTAAAAAATTATTTTAAGTTTTATTGCGATTAAAATAAAATAAGACATATGTATAAAAAAACTTATTAAATTATAAAGCAAAAATTTTATCAATAAAAGTTTGTTCACAAATACAAGAAGAGAATACCTGCTTAACGGGTTGAGCAGCGCCGTTATTTCCTTTAACATAAACAAAAAATATTAAAACTATAAACACCACACACTATTAAAATCATTAGAAAATAAATAAACATTAATTTGCGGATCAAACCAAAAACAAATTTACTTCGATAGAAATCCGAGAAAGACTCTACGCTTACGATTTGCGATAAAATAATATTCTTTGGTACACCACTCACACCACTACACAGAGACTTAACCGATATGAAATGTATGAAACTTGTAAATGGATACATAGCAACCCTCCAGGTGCAAAAATGTATACACTAAAAATGTGCGGTTTACGCACATTAATATTTATGTTTCATTTACATGAATGTTTTCGGATATTGTTTTCGAGGTTGTTTTTCGATTTTAGTTTTTGTTGTTGTTTTTCTCATATAAAAACTTATCGTTTTTTCGTAAAAAATATATAGTATGTAGATTGACAGTGTACCCAAAACAAAGTTCAAAAACAACAAAAATATGTAGCCTATAGGTCTTTTTGGTTGTTTTCGAAAAAAAACATCGATTTATCGGATATATTTTTAGTATTTTTCTTTTTATTAATATTTTGAATTGAAATTGATGTATTTAGTAATTAAAATTGATTTTAATATATATGTTTAATTGTTTTTGGTACTTTTATTAAATAAAAAAATTAAACTTATCTACACATCGATATTTTTTTGAAAATGTCAATGTGTCAAAATAAATCATAAACAAAGCGGAATATAGCGGCAAATAGAGCGGAAATTTTTTTAATTGAATTTTTAATCGTAGTATATTTGTAAATTGGTATATTTCAATTTATAATTTGTGATTGTTAAGTGACTCGTAGTTGTTGTTATTATAAAATTTTTGTGATAGTGAATATAAGTGAAAAAAGATGAAAATGGATTCAGACTATGAAGCTGAATATTTAGACGATACGTTTCAAGGTGATATTGACGATATTGTGAGTATTGAACAAATGGAAAACAGTGAAATACCAAATACCAAAAACGTATTTGTTGTGTTGGCGTAAGAAAAGAAAGGTAAACAACAAATATGGCTGAAATCGAAAAACGATCAGTTTAGTTTTTGTTGTTGCTCCACGATAAGCTGAAAACAACTTCGAAAACAATATTCGAAAACATTCGTGTAAATGAAATATTATACCACACTACCACACCTATACATAATTTTTATTATCACCAGCAACTTTTACCAGCAACTTTTACTTACTTGTATTTTTCGCCCTCTTTTAAATGAAACGAACCAATTAAATTGTTTATAGTTGATGCCGTTTCGTTCTCTCTAACCTTTTTCTCTAATAATGTGTTGTGCAGTGTAAGTAAATAATAATATAGCCAAGGAGCCAAATATTAAATTAATTTAAAAAACAGCTTATTAAGTGTTAAATAATAATATTTCAGTTGCCACTTTTAATATTTTTTGTGCAATAATTAATACAGTGATAAACAAGTGAAACTATTTTATCAAATACATTTTAAATTATTTTATTTGTTTGCACCATAAAGCAAACAAATAAAATAATTTAAAATATGTACTAATGCCGTATCCGAAACAAATATTTATTTGTGGAACCTAACTTATTCAAATAAGTATGCTGACGAGGTGACTTATTTTCTGTCTCTTTCATCCATAAAAATCTAATTTTATTGTCAATTTTGAGTTCGACAGGATATTTGTGATAGACGTATTCTGAAATTTGATTAAATACATGTGATTGTTTTTAAAATAAATCGTGTTATATTAATTCAACAACAACAATAATATTAAAATAAGCAAACGTAAGGCAATACAGCAGCAGACGAAAGTGCAGTAGTTATTTACATCAACCTGAAAAAACATTCAATAACAAATTAATTTCTATTCATATTTATTTGTATACCAATTAGGGAGTGAAGAATAAACATTTCTTCTTTGTAGATCAAACCGCACGTCACAGGAATGTTCTAAAAAATGGAACAACCTACTAGATAGGTACAAAAAACTGGAAGATCCGAAAACTGGAACTTCACCATCGCCAATAAATTCGTCAGATTAGGTATTTTTCATTAATTTAATGAAATGATGTGCACAAAGCATAACATTTCGCCTGCTGATATTATAGAAAGCAGTACTTTCATTGTCAATGACGAGTTGGAAGATATAATACAGTATGATCCTTGGTCTAGAGCTGGAAGGGTATTTCGAAGAAAAAATATTTCGATAAACGAATCACTTATTCCGTTGACGTCATTACGTATCAATTACCAATGCCCAAAAAAAACAAAGTGTATAGGAATACATAAAGGAGAGAGGTTTTTTTAATAAGTCATGCTTATGCGTTTTTATTTATTAAATAATTCATTAAAATAAATTGTTTATTGTTGTACACTTTAATTTCATTTTTTTGTTTAATCGCAAATTATTGCTAAAATATTTTAGCAAAATAAGTCAGCAATACCATTTAGGATGACTTGACCGACTTATTAAAGATGGCGTCAAATAAGTCAATAAGTTTGAAATAAGTCGGTGTTTGGGACAGGGCCTAAGATAAATTTTAAATAATTAAGTGCAAATATAACTGGTGTGACATTTAATTTAAACTGTAGTCATGAGAAAACGGAAACAAATATTCCAAAATGTTCATTTAACCGTTCTATGTATACACAAAAAAAACGTAAACAAAGATCTAATTGGTTCACGTGACTAGCGCTGCACAAATCAAAACGCAGCAAAAAATCAAACCAAACAAATGAAAACATTACAAAAAATGTCAGATAAATAGGGTGAACTTTTAGACAAAAAAAGAAATTTTGAAATGAAAATTTTTAAATTTGGATTAAAATAGTCTGAAACTGTACTTGGATAAATTATGAATATGTCATTGAAAAATCATAATAAAAACTTAAGTATTTAACGAAATATAAGCGAAATTAAACTTGCCTGTCAAAAAATCCCATGTAATCGAATTTTTTGTTATGGAGAACTATAATCTCAGTTTCGTGTCACTAACTCCAACTCAAAGATGTATATATATATATATATATATATATATATATATATATATATATATATATATATATATATATATATATATATATATATTTATATATATATATATATATATATATATATATATATATATATATATATATATAAATATACTGGCTCTGATCACACATTACCGTATATTTGCTTTCTTTATAGATTTTATACTTCAAATTTGAGTCGTACTTTAAATTTTTGTGTGAAATAAATTTATTCGTGAAAAATCGGTGAATATGTTTTGGTGTTCGAATATATATATTATTATATGTACTATTATAGTGCAATTTAGAACATAGCATTTAACACTATACCAGTTTTTTAATATGTTATAAAATATTTGTGATTAAAAATTAAGTATATTTACTTTATGCGGCAGAATTAAAAGTCTTTATGAATTTATTTTTAATATTATATTATTATTAAATATAAATTTTATTTATATAAATACAAAATGAAAATATTAGTATTTTAATTTATAATAACATAGACCCGACGAATTAAAACGCGCACAAAAGTCACGCGCAATTGACTTGCGAAAGATACGCCTGTATGGCACATAAATATTACGTTTTTGTAGTACACATTATGAATAGTTTTATAGGCACTAACACATAGAAAAATCTACGCTAATTTGTTCACTTCTGTGACAAAAATATACTTTACGTACCACATCCGTACCGTTTTTGCGTAACGTTTGCGAATACTTTAGTAGAACAAAATCTTCTTAAACCGTACGTTGAAGTTTCGCCTGGCCTGGAGGGAAACATCAACAAGAATAATCAAAGCCTTTATGTAGTTACACGGCCAATTCAAACACAAATTAAAGATGCTTACGAATTTTTCATTTTCCGCTTAGTTGCTTTAATTTGGCGAATGTCGTATAACAGATTGAGTATTGTTTGTGTATTATAGCGGAAAATGCGAAAATCTGCATTAAAACTATCTTAAAACGGATTGTATTTCCGGATTGTATTTTAAATTAAAATTAAAAATAAATAAAGTTCGCGTTCCGATTATTTAATTATTGTGTTTGTTTTATTTTACCATTTACGAGATATAAAGAAATCAACTAAAGTAAAATGTAAGAAAAGCTTCATAGCATTTTATTGTTTTTAGTGCTATGGTTAGTGTTACAATTTGCTTTTTAAAAGCCGTCGAGTTAGCCCCACTTCCTGTGCTAGTTGAAGGCTGCTGCAAGACTGTGAGATATTAACCGCACTCACAATCTAAAGTAGTAACTAATTGTTTTTTCCAAATAAAATTCGTCTATTTTTTGATATTTTCGTTATTTTAAGCTGTGTATGTCGAAATTGTATTTTCGTGTGTGGGTTTCGTGCAATCCTTTGTAAATCGTTATTATTTATCAAAATTTGATAAAGAATTAATTTTAAATAGAACGACAATAATCACAGAAAACTATTACCCAGAAAGTAATATTTCCTACAGCCGCGAGGTATGCACGATTGTTTTGCTGTTTTTGTGTTGTTTACGTTGGTAATTGAACTACCTGTGAAATACTACCTACTTATGTGTTTTATATAAATAACAACACAACGATACATACACATACTTTATTTGCCCATGTTTCAGTTTATTTAATTTTTAGTAAAATAAAAATCAATAGCTAAGCCGTTTTTCATCTGAAATTTGTTTAATAGGATAGAGAAGCAAGATCCTGATCCTCTTGACAAGTGTCCATTCCAGAATATATCAACAAGTGGCAGGGTTTTGATAGAAATTCGTCAATGATGCAAAACACATTTAAATAATGCAAAAATTATGGTCATTTAAATAATTAAGCAAAGGCGTGATGGCGGCTTTAGCAATTGGCTTAATTTATAATTAATAAATTAAAATAATTTCATTGTTATCATATATTACAGGATAAGTAAATGGTAATTACTGTGATATATCAACATATTAATGCAATATATTACATAGTTTCTATATACGCCAGTAGGCGAACACAAAAAATTTGACAATACCCCAAATCTTCTAAATTTTTGTTGCAGTTATCAATGTAAATATTTTTGTAAGGTATGGTCAACAACATTATCTTAAAGTATTTGCGATTTTATATCAGCATGATATAATTTTTATTTTGAGCCGAACAAGCGTCATTTGCGAGAACTTTTGATTAAGTTATTTCATTTGCAGAAGTTCGCAGCTGAGAAACATCGATTGTTTGCAGAAGCATATGGTGAGGCTGCCTTAAGTGAAAGAAGTGTTCGGGAGTAGTTACAAAAGTTTAAGAATGGTGCATTTGATGTCGAAGACATAAAACGCTCGGAAGGCCTAAAGTCAAGGAAGACGCGGAATTGGACGCATAATTGGGTGAAGATTCGTGCCAAACGCAAGTAGAACTTGCACTTACATTAGGAGTAACCGTATGAATTAAAGCCGAGAGATGTAGAACGCCAATTTCATGTGAAATGCTGCGTGCCAGCCATAAACGAAAGGGTTTTCTGTATTGCATAGTTACGTGATGAAAAATGAATCCACTACGATAACCCAAAAAGGAAGGAATCATGGGGACCACCTGGCGGCCATGTTTCAACATCGACAAACAAGCCGAAAATTCATGGAAAAAACTCATGTTGTGTACTTAATGGGATCAGATTGATGTCGTGTATGAGTTGCTAAATCCGAGCGTAACCATTACTGGGATACTCTACTGAACACGATATGATGAGATTGAGCCGAGCACTCAAGGAAAAACGCGAACACTACTACTACAGACACGACAAAAGTATACTCCTGCATGATAATGCTCGTTCACATGTTGTGACACCGGTCAAAACTTATTTGAAAATATTCAAATGGGAAGTTTTACCCCATCGATCGTACTCACCTTCGATCGATGACGCTTGACCTGTTTGAGCAGAACTTCACATCATAGAAGATACCAAAAATTGGATTGATTCATGGAAAGCCTCAAAAGATGAAGCATTCTTCCGACGTTGCTAGTACGAATTCCTCGTCGGAAGAACGCCCGGTCTTTTGAGGCTATCCATGAATCAATAAAATTGTTGGTATCATCTGATGTGAAGCATATGATGTGAAGTGCCGCTCATACAGACCATGCGTGTCTGGTGAATACGGCGTGTGAGTAAAACTTCCCAACTGCGTGATTTCAAGTAGGTGTTGACTGGTGCTACAACATGTGAACGAGTGTTATCATGACGGAGAATACCGGGTGTCCAAAATAAGTTCATATTCATACATATGTATTAATACCGTTAATTACTTCATACAAAGTTAACAACGAAGCACTGCAAAGAGTCAATGAGATCATTGATTTAGGTGTTACATTTGTCGAAAATGTCAGTTTCAATAGGCATATTGAAAATTGTATTGCGAAAGCGAATCCCATGTTTGGATTTGTTAAAAGATGGACCGGTGAATTTAAAGATATTAAAACCTTATGTTCACTCTATTTCGCTTACGTTTGATCGCAACTGGAATATGCTGTACACATTAAAATAATTGAAAGCATTCAAAAGAAGTTTCTGATTTTCTTGTTAAAGAAAAGTGACTGGGATTACGACCACAACCGGACAAGTGGTGCAGTGGTTAAAGCTTCGGCACTTGGACCGGGAGGTGCTGGGTTCGAATCCCATCAGAGGCTAGATGCAAATCGAATTTTCATCATCGATTACGATCGGTGATGCTAATAAATACAACTAAGACCCTCTGATGGAGTGCAGAATTCCGTGTCACGCGCCGACCCACCTTCCATGTCAATGTACAGGTTGACATGGAGCTTGCAATGTGCAGGTGGTATACTGTAGTTGTGTGAGTAGGTGAAGTATTTGGGTTAATGATGTGGAGTGAATGAGTGGTATCACAATGGGCCTAAAAATTGGCCTAAGTGTGCAGTAAGCAACCACTGAAACCTAACCTACGACCACAATTTACCATTCCATGAAAATGTGGCTCGGTTACCTCCGTACTCAACAAAATGCACGGATTACAAAATATGCACGCTTGGGAAATAGACGACTTTTCTTAGGCGCGGCTTTTATTGGTAACATTTTGCTTGGTCACATTGATTCAGCTTACATTTTGGAAAACATATCATTTCATGTGCCTTGCAGAACATTTCGAAATCATGAGTTTTTAGGACTAGAACACCATTCCACAAACTATGGAGAAAATAACCCCATTAATAGGTCGTCTAAATCTTTCAACATCAGGTCGTCTAAATCTTTCAACTATTGAAAAAATTAACAAAAATGTATGTCTTCTGTTTGAAAATTAAATTTACAATGATGAAACATAACCTCAAAAGGATGACATTTCGTAATACATAATTTCATGATAATTTATCGTGAATTAGCCTCCTGATAATTCGCTGATAGTGTCAAAATTTATATAAAATACTAACACATACATTGATACCACGATAGAAAATATCAGTGAATTTGCATAGGTTAGACTCTAGGTAAATGACTAATTTATGACAAGTCACATTATTTTCTCAAATGACTCGTTCATGACTGTCCACTTTCGGCGACAAGTGTCAGACATTTCATATCATGACGGTGTCTTAAGCGAAACATGTATGTTAAGTCTTTAATATTTATCGTCCTATAATTCGCAATATTTAATATAGTGTATGTGAATAATCGAGGATCGATTGTGGCAACGCCATCGATATTATTATATTTTGTGTAAACGGCAAGTAAACATAATAAGTAATTGTTTTGTTTGGAAAATTTAACATAACTAATATTATTATTTTGTACAGATATTCGACAAAAATGCAAAGGTCAATCATCTATAAGGCCAACCGGTGCCGGAAAGATTATATTGTAATATATTTTAAGGCGGCAGCCTATATACATTTTTATTCTTTTAAAATAAATTAGAATTATTAATCTTAATTTAAATTATATGTTTTCATTATATAAGTTTCACATAAATTTATCTCAGACATATCATAAACGATTCATTTCAGATATAACACATACAACCCATCGCAGAAATGATACATACGATTCGACTCTGGCATCTCAGATACGACTCATCACACACATGTCATAAACGATTCAGCTCAGACTTGTCATAAACGAAAATTAGTCCCATTTTAAATGAATGTCTATATACGTGACAGCCAGTCTGTCGCTGATGAGTCCCGTTCACGAGATTTAAATAAATAAAGCCAACAAAAAAAAATTAGCAAACAAGAATTTTCATAGCATTTGTATGAAAGTTTTTTTCGAGTTTAAGTTTTTTTTGCCTGCATATATACAAAGTCCATATATTGCGAGGCAGCCGTATACACATACAAAGGCATTGATAATACAGTGTAAATAAATACAACCTTTGATCGGTGAACAGATACTCGGTGCAAGCTTGCTCGCTCGGATTAAATTAAAAATTAGACCCAATATAAGCATAAACCATTCTCATAAGCCTTGAAGAGATTCTAACCTAATTCCAAAATTTGTGAATGTCAGAAATTTATTTAGATGCAAAAATTGCCTACTAATTTACAGACGTCAATTTCAACGTTACAGGATTTTGGAGAGTATTAGAATCTAGAATATAATCTAAAAAACACAAAAATTCTCTACAAAATCTAGTAATCAGAAAGTGCCACCAAAAGTTTATATTTTCCTAAACTAACACAAATTTGTAAAAAATCAATTTATGTACACATTGGTAGATTACAACACATCTAGATGTATAGAAAAGAATCAATCAATCAAAGAAATCAGAAACTTTGGAAATAACTTTTTTATAGACTTCTACTGAGTAGAGCTTTATTCGAGTATTTGCACAAGCGATTAATTTATACGAATTGTTTGTAATTTTATTCTAACTAATCCTCCAATAAGTTTTAAGAAGTTTAATGACTGGTAATTGATATTGAATGTTTATTATATTATTCGGGTAAAGTTTTGTAAAAAATTGTATTCGAATGAAATTGAGACATAATAGACGTGCGAGTTGATTTAGCGATAAATAAAGTTGTTTATGAAAGTAACAAATTGTCGTGACTTAAAGATTGATTAACTTTGAAATAATTTTGTATTAAATACGGAACAACTTCAAATTATAGTGAGCATCATATTTATTATTGAACACATACACAATATGTAATGTGACAATGGAGATTTCTTCTTGGGAAATTCTCAGTATGTATTACCGATGCAATTCCTATCTGTAGTGCTTTTCTTCGTCGAGTTACGAATTTTAGCCTTATTGTCACAACTACAAGAACAGATCTGACCATTTCGCTGGTTAGTAAATTTTGTATTGTCTTGCAGTTTCTATCCAAACTCATTTTGATGTAGATATATGGTTGAACACTTCATTACTAGACTAACTCGTTCGATCTATTTAAACCATTTTCACATCCATAATATATTTCCATCATCACAGAATAGAATAGTCGTATAAGTATCAAATTGTATTTTTAGAATTTGAAAATTTGAGAGTGCAAGATTTAATTAATTTGTTTTAAGATGCGTTGCCGTTTTTATATTTTTTATTATCATTAGGTTTTAAAAATCATTCATTAAAAAAAAATTAAATGCTCATTTTAAAACGACCACCTTCAAACGTGGTCGTTTTAAAATGAGCATTTAATAGTGAATGATTAATGGCGTGGTTTGATAATTATGTACATCTATTGGGGAAATATAACCGAAATTGATTGGTTACTTGGGGTAAATATCAATTGGTCACTTGCAGTAGTATCTGACATCTCTGTTTGGATATTAGTACTCGAAAACATTCTAGGCAAATCAAGAACATCCTCTACATAAATCTAGGCGAAACTAGAACGTTCCCGAATGCTTGTCATATAGGAAATTCGGTACGTGATATATTATTTGATAATTGTAATACCAGTATTTTCAAGAATATTCCTGAAGTAGTGTAATACCCGCTAAAAAGATCAAGGTTTGTAAGCGAAAGTATGCAACATATCGATATCTTACAAAAATTAAAATGTTATCGTGCGTATCGTGCTCAAGAGATTTATCAATACTACTGTGAATAGAAAAATATGGATAATTATAACGGAAAAAGTTTAACCAGGACATTTTATATTAACAGAAATAAAACTGAAATTAAAATTGTTTTATTAAATTAAGCAGTGTAGCTTCGCAGCAATTCTTACCAAAACTAATTCCGTTAATTATATTTTCCGAAGTCTATATTTTAAAAGAAACTGCAATTTTTCATTACTGTTTGTCGTTTCTAGTCCCAAACAACACTGTTATTTAGTTTAAAACACATTTTAGAGTAGAGCGGCACTCGATAAAAAATGTTGTTGTAGGTATGATCAGTAGCCCTAGTCTGGTATTCCCAGGGAATTGGAGAAAGAATTTACATAGCTTTTTTCTATGAGGAAGTTTACATTGCCATTTTTAGTCCACGGATTAAACACTGAGGTAGTTTACATCGTGAAAAAATTTAATGGACTGATTTAAATACTGACCTAATTTAGTCCACTTTTCAACCGTTTACATCGCAAAAATTATAGGTCACATTTACGTCATTAAATTAAATTTGTTCAGACTAATTTTTTAAATTTAACATCAATGCTGCTACCGACATCTATTTCATGATGCAAAAACCGTTTAGGTCGGTGTCATTTCACATTTTTCATCGAATCAAGTTGAGTCAGCCCCCACAAATAAGTTGCCCAACCTAATTTGGGTCGATGAACATTTTTATGTAAACGACACCGACCGATGTCGGTAGCAGCAGTGATGTTAAATTAACACATCAGCATAAAATTTAGTTGTATAGTTATTAAACTATTTAAATTTAAGTAATTCATCTGAATAAATTTGATTTCAAAAATATTACTAATTATTTATGAGGAAAATGTGAACTGCGATGAGAATCTAAGCAATACTTTTAGTATTATTCAATAGATGGTGCACATACATTTTGTTACCTGACCCTAATGTGACTTATAATTTTTACGTTTTAAACGGTTGCTAAGTGGGCTAAAAGGTCACTATTTAGTCAGTTCACTAAATTTGTTCACGATGTACTTCTATAAATCGGTTTTCTCGCCGTAGTGAAAGTGAAGTCAGCTGTATGACATTAATAAAGAAAACAATCGAGGAGAATTTTGAATTTACCTTATTTATTTATGAATTTACCACAGCAAACAAGAAATTACTCGTCATTGTTTGGCTTTTTTCCGGCTTTGTAACATACATGTAACATACGTCACTCCATAAAATGTTGTTAAAAACTGCGACAACATTTCTCGACACAATTGCACCCTTTTTTCATGGTCAGCAGATAAAAGCTCGTGTACACGTTGCACATGCGAAAGGTGCAACTGATTTTTTAAAAAATACGATGCAACGTGGACCGTGGCACTTTTGAACGTCTTGATAAACAACGAACACTTATAGATGGGTCGTCTGTCATCATTTTAATTACTCTATCTTCGTCTATATCAAGTTGACCGGCTGTTTCATATCTTCTCGGACGACCAGGGACTGCGTCTTCACTGTACATTTGATGTACGTTTTGAAATACTCTGCAATCGGGAAAGTGTTCCCCATTCGGATATCATATCTGGTATTATTTTGCTACTGCTCGGGCTTTACCATTACATATGACGAAGCATCGATTTTAGAAATTAAAAATTTTCTTAAGTGCATTTTTTAATAAGCACGAATTACTTTGTGAAAAAAACTTGATAAAAACAATCTGTTGTGAATAACCAGGTGTGTGATACCATTTTAAAATCTGCATTAGTGTCGCATATTTGTCTGATAATGGGTCAACTTTCTGTAGTACATTGTTTTCCCGCTGGCGTCACTTAAACATCTACAAAAATTGTTGAAAAACAAAAAGACTTTACATAACAATTGTTTTTATTTGACAGAAGATAATACAGCTTATAAAAATGATTTACACCCAGAAAGGCACACTCTTCTAAAGTGTGCTTTTTAGAGGTTCACAATTTTAAATTAAACTAGAACAAAGAAAACATTTTGAATATCAGTGAAACTAGCTTTATTGGATAGATAAGTTTATGACATTAATGCTTAAATATGATTTCGGCCGCTGCTTCTGGCGCGTACTTGGCGTAATCTGGAGGTCCGATTTTCGATCACTTTTTGCAGCAATTGCAGCCGTATCTCGCTAATAACTCGCCGAATGTTGTGTTCCAAGTGTTCGATCGTCTCTGGTTTATCGGTGTAGGCAAGTGACTTAACGTACCAACATTACCCCCAACGAAAATAATCTAATGGAGTCAGATCACACGGTCTCGGTGGCCAATAAACAGGACCATTACGAGAAATTAGTCTTTCGTCAGTTAGTGGCACCGCCTTGTTGGAACCACATATCAGCAAGATTTATGCCAGCCAATTGGGGTTCAAAGAAGCTAGAAATCATGTCTCTATACCGTTCACCGTTGACTGTAACATTCCACCCACTATCGTTTTTGAAGACATATGGACCAATGATTCCGCCGGCCCATAAAGCTCACCAAACAGTGATTTTCTCTGGATGTAATGTTGTTTCGGCAACGGCTTGTGGATTATCTTCACTCCAAATCCGACAATTATGTTTATTAACGTAACCATTCAACCAAAAGTGAGCTTCATCGCTGAACAAAATTTTGTTTGGGAAATCAACATCAATATCAATTTGTGCTTAAGCCCATTGGCCGAATTGGCGGCGTGTGCCATGGTCGAATAAAATGTTTTATAAAGTGGATGGACACACCTCCAGTTGCTGAGAACGACGTCGAATTGATTGATTTGGGTCTCCCTAAATGCTACGCTGTACAGCGTCTATCGCTTGTTCAATACGCACTGTTTGACGTGTTACTGTATGCATATTATTATTTAGAATATACGTGGTGCTAAAACGATCCATAGTTAGCCGAATTACCCGCTCTGATGGACGATTATGACGACCGTAAAATGGACGTAAGGCACAATGAGCTTGGCGAACAGGACCACAATTTTGATAAAAAAATTCATCAATTTGCAAGCGTTGCACTCGATGAAAGAAAATTCGGTACATTTAACAAAATGAATGCTTCTCATTATAAAATTGGATTTGAAATTAAACAATTAATCATTAAATTAAAAAATGAGGGTAAAAGTTTATCTGAAATTCCAAAAATTGTTGATAAAACGCGATACAATACGTAATCCAGAACTTCCAAAAAACTAAATCTTTATTTTACTTAGAGATGACTTCAGGACGTGGCTGCAAAGCTGAACTAGATGAACGTCAAATAAGGCTAGTGCGTCGCGCAAAAAACCAAACAAATCACCCCATAAGATCAAAAAGCGCTTGGAATATGCTTTAAACTATGGGAGTAAGCCAGAAAAATACTGGGAAAATGTAATTTTCTCACATGAACGTAAATTCAACGTTTTTGGTTTAGATGACGGAGTTAAGAAGTGGCGCATAACAAACACTGAGCTTGACGTGAAAAATTGGCGGCCGACAGTGAAGCATGGAGACGGAAATATAATGGTGTGGGGAACATTTAGCGCAAAAGGTGTTGGAAATTTAATTTTTATCGAAACTACTATGAATCGATTTGGATACTTAACCATTTTAAAAGAAAATTTGTGAACCAGTGCTGAGAAATTGGGACATGGGAAAGAGTTCTGCTTCGTTCAAGACAATGATCCAGAGCATACCCTTCATCATCCTCCAAAATTACCAAATCTCAATCCTATTGAGAATTTGTGGGCATATTTGAACTTCGTACACACCAATTTAACAGTAAGGAACAATTAAAACGCATCATAACAGAGGTGTGGCAAAAAATTATCTCCTACATGACACAGAAGCTAGCTTTATCAATGAAAGAGAAGTTACAGACGGTCATTGCAGCGAGGGGTCACCACACCAAATAAATTTTTTTTTTTTTTTTTACTAAATTCCATCAATTTGCTTGCTTTCTAATACTGATGTAATTTTTGGTTGTGTTCATACAAAACCGTGTTTGACAGATAACTAAATGAATCTATTACATGATAACTATTATTTTCTCTTTTTTAAACTTTATTTGAAGTTATTTAAAATAAAGATTGAATATTATTTACTACTTTTTAATTGTTTTTTCCAATGATATTTCAAAAACGTGCAACCAAACTCATTATGCAGAGCTGGCTGGTATAAATTTTGCTTAATGCTTACGATACTCTACTAGCAAACGTTTCGATGGTAATTGCAAGTGGAGATCTAAGTAATCACAACTTACCAAAACAATGTTACATTGACATCAACGGTCCAAATGTTGCGAAAAGCCATTTTGAAATTAAAAATACAGGTTTTGATAAATTTTCAATGATTTTGTTTTTTATTGATTGGTTTGATTCTCACTTTTTTTATTATAAAATTCTAAATTATTATAAATACTCACCCTTATTTTTACGATTATATAAAAATATTGATACTTACATCATAATAATTATTAAATTTATTTATTTTTTTATTTTTTTTTTTGTTTGTAATATTATTATATGTAATTGAGGACATTATGGCGATTATTTATTTACAAAAATGGCGCTAAATTTGTTTGTGTTTTGAATTTTTGTTTTACGTTTGTTTGATATATAATTTAGATATAATATATAAATATAATTAAAAAACTTAAAAATATACAATTATTACATTTGTTTGTTTTGATATAATTATGTATTCATTTTTTATTCATTGTTTATAATATATTTATTTTAAAATAAAAACAAGCCACAACCATTACATGTACACCGTAAAAATAAAAAACATTAGTAAGAAATATTGAAACTAATTTACAATTGGACATTTGTTTTTATTGCGCCGTCATTTTATATTATTGTTTCTTTTTCATATTTTGGTTATCGATCGAAATAGTCGGTGGCATACCATTTGTCGAGTTTTTCGATGTGATATTTTTATTGAAATGAAACAAAAATATTTGCATGCCGCCACAGTTGCTAAGGCCTGTTGCACACTTGAGCTAGGTTTTTAAGTGAAATGCGCTATGTTTGCAACTTCTCATTTTACTTTATACAACCGAAATAAGTGAAGCAGATCTCGTGGAGCTTAGTTCAATCAGCTCGTATGTACTAATTTATTTAAATCCTTTAGTTATACCTAAGGAACAGAAGACAAGCTAGCGCCGCTCATTTTCTGAGCGACGTGATCTAAATATATAACTCCTGGGCGAAAATAAAACATTAACAACCCCTCCACCCTATATTATGGTAGTAACGTCAATAGTAGAGGAAAGGAAAGCACCTTGTTCTTTGCTGTGCACAAATACAGAACGGAGTTGCATAATGTGCGGTCGTGGTACTTAGAATTAAATATAATTTTATCGAATTAATTAAAAAAGTAAAGTGTTTTAGTTAAAAAATATTATACCACTCGATACAAACACAACATTATGGTAACCTACAATAACGTTCCTCTTATTTGAGTTTTGGAAAACTAAGCGAGAAGCTGTGAATGTAAAACATAACTCGCATTAGTCAAAAATGTATCTCAAGTGTTCAACTGGTATAATAGCATGTCTCAACATGTCTTGTCAAATCAAAATTTTCATATTTCAATGCGATATAAGTTAAGTTCTTCGGGGTTGGAGGCCACACTTTGCACTACGACGAGGATATTTTACTTTGAAAACTAGGCATTCGGCATTAAATTCCATGAACTCACGGTTACAGGTTTTGGTTAAATTTTAAAGTGTGTCGGTTGTCTCCATGCAGTAGGGCCATGTTTTAAGTTACAATTTTGATAGTGGCTGTATAAATTATTTTTTTATAGACAATTGCCTATTTATACAGGGTGATTTTTATGTTCCAGGTCGATTTTGTTTGGCCGCCATTTTGTTTTGGATGACATTTATCAGTTCGCATTCGACAATCGTAGCGAGTGATCGATAACAATTTATTATGGAGCATCTAACGGCGGCAACATCGGCAACATCGTGCAAATTATTAAAATATTTTAATTAAATAATTATTCAATTGTGAATACGCAGAGAAAATGACGTGATTTTTTGGTGTTAATCATGTGCCGAGCAAGTTAACCATGCAGCATGTAATGAATAATTTTGAAAATTTGTTTACACTGAGGGATAAAGTATAGACTGGGCGGCAATTAAGCCAACGTATACCAAAAAAGATTGATGCAAAGTGTTACTGAATGTCCAGGTCGAAGCCGTACACAAGAATCGGGAACGTCTCCATCATGTTTGTTAAAAAGTCTCAAAGAAGATTTGTATAAAATTCAATTGATACAAAAGCTGCAGGAAATTGAGGTGGCGAGATTGGAGTGCTCGAGTTTTACAGCTCGGCATAGACGACCACCATTTTTGACAAACAATAATTAAGAGCGACTAAGCACATTTCGACTTGGCTGGCTTTGTTAATAAACAGCATAACCGCTGTTGGTGCACTGAAACTGTATGGTGTGCCATTTGGGCCGGCGGCATCATTGGGCCATTTTTCCTACAGGATGCCAGAAGCAATACTGTAACAGTTACTGTACTAGTGACCGCTATCGGGATTCGTTGGAAAACTTACTTGTGCCCGAATTGGGATCAATTAGGTCTACAGAACATGTGATTCTAACAAGACCGCACCGAGTAATGTCAAAAAGTGGTGATATTGATTGGCCCTTGCGATCCTCTGATTTGACCCCTTCCGATTTCTTAAGAGGCGGGCACTTGAAGGGAAAGGTGTACACCAATAAACCAACCACAAGCTCAATTGCTTAAGGATAACATTAGAAAAGAAATTGCTGCAATAACAACAGAAGCCTGCGAAAATGTTATGAAAAATGTATTTAAAAGAGTTCTCCTTTGTGCCACGGCCAGAAGTGGCGAATTATATTCCATACATAATGTTAAAGACCTTATAATTAATCAATAAAATATAAATTATAAAATTGTATTTCATGTAAAAGTTATTAAAAAAAACATTAACATGGACATAAAAACCAACCGGAGCGATTTTTTATGTCTCTCGCGCGCGAGACTTTCAAATTCCACTAACTTGCACTTTCAAATATAAACAGCGGCCCTATAGGCATATTTATTCTGGAGAGGATTTTAGATAAAACCTTCTACGTCTAGTTGAGGGATACCGCGGAGAAGAAATGAATGATTGTGACAACTTTAAGTCAAATATCTAATACATTTGTGAGTGATATAAATATTTGCAAGTCTACTCTTGCTCTTGGACAACTAAATTAAATAAAATGCATTGCTGACGACCATATTCTAAGATTTTCGTATGTCAATTGTGTAACAATTACTGTACAATTTTAGATGAATGTAGGGCTAGGGTAACACCAGGGAACGGTTGTAAAAATAATTCTGAAGCTATGCTTAATTGATTTTAATTGTTATACTAAATTTTATAAAACTTATCTTACCTGCTAGAACTGTTCGTGTATACCGAATTACCGCACGATGATATTCAGGAAACGAACGAAGATTGTGCCAATAGAGGATTCTTTTATTAAAGTAATAACTAATGCGCACAAATTATTCGTTTTAGATCAAATTTGCTTGGTTGGATGGATTTTTAGATGATTGAAGTTACGAAAACAAATCTTCTTAGTTTGCTTCTGATTCCCCCTGATAACATTCAAATTTTGGAGGCGATACCAAAAATAAAATTTTGCCACAAAATATATTTTGGAATTAATTTAAGATATGTAGAAACCACTGAAGAAACTACAACCAAACATTAACATATAGCAATTATAATTCGGGGGAAGTAATTTGCATTCCGTCGAGTACAGACGTATTATTGAAATATAATAAACAAAAAAAAATAACATTTTACGCGTATTTTTATCTTATATTAGTATTCGATAACGGGATAAACTAAACTAATTGGACTATTCAGAATAGTGTTTAAAGTGCAACTTATATCTGGGGCCTTAGGCCCCAGGAAAAGAAATAAAATAAATTTAGACAATAAACAGTTTATACAGTGCTAATAAAATGAGTTGAAACCATGAAAGTGATAGTGATGATATTATAATGGACACCGGGAAAGAAATCATTGTGTATAAAGAAGTACCAGCAACACATAGCAGTTCTGACGAAGAATTAGTGCCTCAAAAAGTACAAAAACTAAACGCTTCTTACTCATCTACATCTTTACTAACCAGTGATGAAACGGAGTTATTGCGACATCAAAACGTGGAGCTAAAAAAAGAAAATTTTCTTATGAAAACTAAAGTAGATTCGTTAGAAATACAAACACGTAGTTTGACAAATGTGATAATAAAAGCAAAACTAGCCAAATCAACTGAAAATAGTGTGCATCTGCCTTTGGACAACAGTAACGAAAATAATGCACGTGTAAATAATAAAAAAACTACTGTAAACGAATTTATGAATGCTAATAAATCAGAAAGCAACATAACGGTACAGCAACAATTATTAACAAATAACCAGTTGCAAAATAGTATAAACCAAGAACAAACGGGCAGAGACGGTGACGACAACGATTTCATCCCAGTTTTAAGAAGAACAAACTAGAGCAACTGAAACGGTATTTCCTACAGTTACTGAGTCTCAAAATACCGAACGTTGCTCGTTGGATCAGCAGGTTAATATCGAACAGGTTAATAAGAAACCAAATATTAGGATACCACCTATAAATATATATACGCAAACACCTCGACAAACAGAAAAACTATTGAAATCAATAAATATAATGGACTTTGAAACACACAGGATCAACAAAAATAAACATATATTATATGTGAAATCAATGGCAAATTACAATATCGTTAAAGAAAAACTAAAAGATGTATGCACACCATTTTATACGTCTACACCAAAAGATTTAAAACCAAAAAATATAATAGTGAAAGGGCTCTCAAACGATGAAAATAAAGATGAACTATTAACTGATCTAAGAAACAAAGAATGCGAGGACTTCAAATTTATAAAATGTGATCAGTTTCAGACAAGTGGATCAAACAATAACCAAAAACTACCTATGTATTTAGTACAATTAACACCAGACTCAAATCTCAATAAATTATATGAAATAAAATATATTTTCCACCAACGTATACATTGGGAAAAATTGAAAACCAAGGACCTAGTACAATGCAAGAATTGTCAGAGGTATGGCCATTCCGCAATAAATTGCAATCTACACTATAGATGTGTAAAATGTAATGACGAACATGAAGTAGGTCAATTGCACAAATTGCAAAGAAGAAGGGCACCCGGCCTCATACAAAGGATGTGTGGTTTATAAAAGGCTAATGAAACAACTCAGAGAAGCCAAACAAAAACGCCAAGAAACAAAACAACAACAAACAAAACGAATGTTTAATTCTAATTATGTAAAAAAAGGTATCAACTATAGTAGCATGCTTCAACAAAAGGACGCCGCCATGGAAGGTAACCAATCCGAAAGTAGAAGTTGTAATCTAAGTGATAATAGCAACACTCTTGAAAGCATATTGAATAGGTTAAATGTTGTTAGTCGATATATGACGGACACCGATAAAAAAATTGAAGTAATATTCAATTCTCTTAAATCAATTATGAATGACTAAAAGTTTAGCACGGAATTTATGTACTACAAGGCACAATATGATTGTAAGAATATTGCTATTATTAAACAGAATTATCTATTATAAATATTATTATTGTAAACAATTTAAAAAATCATGGTGACTATTAATCCATTTAAAATAATTTCTATTAACGTAAACTCCATCATATCGATCGAAAGGAGAATGAATTTGATTATGTTCATTAAAATACATCGCCCAGATATAATTCTTTTATCCGAAACAAAACTAAGTAATTAACATAGATTTGAAATAGAACATTACAACATAATTAGAAATGATCGCAAACTAAACGGTGGTGGGACTGCTATAATATTGAGAAGCAATATTAAATTTAAACATATAAAATTTATAAACACAAAATTACTAACAATAGAATGTACAACAATTGAGATAAAGCTAGATAACCACAGCAACAAATTAATTATTAGCTCAATATACGCTACACATAATAACTCAAACTTTATTAGCGACTTCAATACAATTTTCGATCAACTAAATCTCAACAGTACGCAGAACTACTATATAATAGCCGGAGATATAAATGCAAAACATAGATCCTGGAATAATACTGTTGAAGATCAGCGAGGTAAAAAACTAAAATATTGGTTAGACACAAACTCCACATTCTATAAACTAAAACTAATGGTACCGAATAAACCGACATTTCCTTTAAGTAAATCGACAATAGATCTAGCTTTTATTGATAATAGAATACCGTTAAAAAATGAAAATAATTTAAACACTTTAACATACGAAAGCGATCATAGAGCTTTACAATTTGATGTTGTTTCTCAATTTATTAGTGATGCAGTACTAAACTCGAGATTAGATAATGAAACAGAAACAAAAACTTGGATTCGTGGAATCGACTGGAATATCTATAAACAAAAACTAGAAAATAATTATAAAGCAAAATATAATAATCACAATATAGCCAGTGTGCCTAATAATATTAATTTAAACAATCGGGAAATAGACAATTACTTACTAACATTAGATAAACAAATAATAGAATGTATTAACGAAATCGGCCCCAAAACAAACCAAATTAAAAAATAATAAAGATTTATACGGTAACAAAATAATTTTTAAACTTTATAAAGAAAAAAGTTATGTTATATCTAAAATTAAAAAAGTTAAGAGAGAGGTAAACTATAATGCAAATTATTTAAATAGATTAAAATCAATCGTTAAAAATATAAAAATTCTAATAAAACAAAATATTAGAATTCAAATAAATAAAGTTTGGAACGATAAGATCAGAAGACAATAATAAAAAAAAATATGTTTAGCAATATAATCGTATATTTCGCCCAAAGGACCAAATTACAATAAATAATCTTAAGTTAAATATTAAAAATAATGAAGATCGTAAATTATTAAATCACAATAATAAATTTTCAATTAACTTAAAAGATCCCTGTAAAGTTAATATTCTGTATTCGGATAATGTAGAAGTTTTAGAAATAGATGACAAGCTAAACATTATTGGAGCCTTTATTGAAGAACAAACCAAAAGAACAATTGTATCTAATATGGATAGAGAGGTAAACATTTTTATTGAAAACTTGAATCAGAGTAGAAATGCCTTGCGATATAACAACAATACAAGAATAGACTATAAAACCATATTTAACGAGAATTGTTGCTCAGATAACTTGAATAACACAGTGATTATTGATAGATTATATACAACACCGACCGAGCTAGAAGACATTTTCAGAAAACTAAATAATAAAAAATCGTCCGGCCCCGACAGAATACCGAACGTTGCCCTAAAATATTTACCTTTCTGCATGATTCGAGATTATTGTATACTCTTCAATAATATGCTTAATAATAGCTATTATCCTATAAATTGGAAAATAGCGAAAATATTACCTATTTTAAAAAAGGGAAAAGATCCGTCATCTTATAAAAGTTACAGGCCAATCAGTTTGGTACCTAACATAAGTAAAGTTTTAGAAATTATAATCTACAATCATTTAATAACATATATAAAGCAACACAACATTATAACAGATAAACAATTCGGGTTTAGACACAATCATTCGACCGTTCATGCAATTAGTAAATTAATTTCGGATGTTCCCAGAGCATTTAATAACTCTAAAGTCACTGGGGCTATCTTAGTAGTCATAGAAAGAGCATTTGACTCAGTATGGATTGAAGGCTTATTGTTCAAAATGAATGAAATGGAATTTAATAAAAACCTAATTATTATGCTGAATGAAATATTAAGACATAGAACGTTCTCCCAAACGGATGGTGTTAGATTATATGATACAAAATTTAAAATTGAAAATGGATTGCAACAAGGTACTATTCTTGCACCTATATTGTTTAGTCTGTATATTACAACATTATTAAAAAATAACAATATTAACTCGATTGATTGTCAAGCATTAGCTTATGCTGATGATATTATTATTTATTCAACTTCAAATAAAATAAACATAATTCAGAATCACTTACAAAGATCTTTAAACTATATAAACAAATATCTTAATCAATGGAAAGTACAAATTAATATTGAAAAAAGTGAATTAATCTTATTCAGGGCTCCTTTAAGTCAACTAAACCAAAATATTAAAAAAAATTGGAATAAAATAGTCATCAATAGATCAATATCTAAACTTGACAAGCATCTTACGCTACAACTCGAAAAAACCAGAAAGGCGTTTGCCATGTTAAATAAATTATTTTTCTCCAAAAGATTAAACAAACAAGTTAAGATAAGCTGTTATCAGTTATTGATAAGACCAATAATCACATATGGTGCCCCAATATGGTATAACACCACGCCGGGAATAATGGAGAAAATAAGAAAATTCGAACGGAAATGCATAAGAACATGCTTGTCAAAGTATAGAAAATTAGAAAATTTACAACATTATATCTCAAATAAGAATTTATATAACTCAGTAAAATTTGATAGAATCGACCTGTTTATTCTAAATCTAATTCGAAATCATATTCGAAGGTCTATGGCTAATGTTGAAAATTCCATGATTTATGCACCATATCAAATGGATATGAACCCGTATAAAAATATTATTGAAAATAAATATCCTCCGCCAGAGGCTTTTGTCTATCTGGATCAAGCGGGGTTAATCCAAAATCATAGTACTGCCATTCCTAATATTTACTATAAATTCAGAAGAAAAAATAATAAATAATTTAATGCAAGTATTTTTCAAGATCCTCATGCTACCAGATTCAATACTAGTATCTCAGATAAATCAAAAATCAAATTTCTTAAAGATAAAACAAAATATTGGTGGCTATCAGGATTAAATTAAAATTTAAAAAAAATAAATAAATACATAAATATAGATAAAGGTCTGACTGAGGACTTAGTCCTTTCGCAATTTCCCCATCTCTAGTCACATAGTTATCGTCAAATTTTAAAATGCATAAGAATGGATATTTTTTCATTGCCAGAATTTTTAATATCCAACAAAAAAAAACTAGAAACAAAAAAATTTGCGATGTGAATCATAAAAAAAAATGTAATTAAATTGAGAGCCAAAAATATTGTCAATGTGGCCAAAATTTTTAATGTAATTAATTAAGGTAAATTATGTAAGTTTTTTTTAGATTAAGTTTAACTTACTATGTATTCACAATAAGAGCAATTATAATCTGGAAACAAAACATTAATTTTGTAAAAAAAAAAAAAGCATTTATAATTCGACAAATACAGTTCAAGCTTGTGAAGTGACCGAAATATCAGATAAGTATGAAACAAATTTATTCCACTAAATACGCGAATACCCAGCTAGCTTAACTTCAATGATCTAAGCGGCAAATTAGGCCTCGACTGAGACTTACAAAATTATAATAATTAAAATTAAAATTGATAATTTAAAAATAAAACCCACCCTTATCGTAGTCGGCACAAAATTAACGAACTTAACAATATCCGGTAAGGTGTATTTTTGACTCGGAAGTATCGTGTTCGCAGGTTGCTTTAGCCATTGAGCGTTTATTACTCAACGGGTATAGAACCCAATGGCTAAAGATCAGTGTTTAGTTCATATGACTATGCTTGAACTTATCTATAGATAAGTAACATTTATCTATAATATTCTCTACGAAATGCAAAAGATGAATACAAATTCAAAATGAACATGCGTTTGCAAATTCATACATTAAAATAGCATACATTTAGGTACTTTACGGTATTACATGTATCACAATTATGTTAAAAATATCGGGTAGTACCAAAGACTATAACTTATAAAAATAATTATGGTTAACTCTGCGATGGTAATGATTTAATCTATCGCAAAAAATAACCTTAATAAATTTAAATTTTGATCGTAAATTATTATTATTTATTACCACACACATGTCTACAAAATAGAACAAAACAATTTGCCTAAATGACAATATTGTAAATACATTAATATAAATTGAGCAACAAAAACCAATTAACCGCCAGTGTGAATAGAATATACATAATTATTAGTGCATTGTAAATAGACATGAATGTGAAATTTTGTTGTTGGCAATTCGGAAGGAAATTGAATAAAAATAATGTATGGGGATTCAACATAATTATAAAAGCATACATATTTAAATAAAAACAGACATAGAAAACATAAATTTAACATAGAGTTGTGTAAAAAATAAAATGTATTTATGTGTTTTTCCTTTCATAAGTTTATGGTGACTATAAATCATAATGTACGTATTATGTTGTACATCAAAACGACTTTTTTAATTTAAATTTGGTATTGTATTTTACCATTAAATAGAACTCACAACAAATTTAATTAAAAAAGCAAAAAATGTTAATAGGAATCATAAAACAAACCACCTAGGTATGTTGTATTGTATTGCGGGTAGTTAAATTTCACAAATATATTCGCCACTTTAGATTTCCAGTTAGTATGTCTTATAATGTCAGGATTTGACGGCAGATTTCGGCGGACGAAACATTCTTAACGACTAAAGCACAGCCGCAGAAAGTTATTTTGGAGAATGGCAAATGATGAAAACACATTTCGCTTCGGGTAAAAGATGTTAATAATTTCATGTATTTGTTCAGATAGCCTTTGAGCTTTTTTAGATTGACGTGGCCTTCCGAAATTCTAAAGCAGCTCTATCAAACAGTAATGCTATTATTTTTAAGTAACCACAGTAAAACCCTAAACTGTAATTTCTAAAAAAAGAAAAGAAAAATTCAGCAAATTGTGTATTGAAAATAAAAGCTCCTTATTTTGTACTGATAGAAATTTATATTTGCTGAACTGCCCACCACTAAAATAACGGATCATAAGCGCGATTAGCTACACTTGTATGCCTTACCCACTTACGTTGGCGGACCACAGTATTGGTACTAAAGAAAGCACTCCTTTATAAGGAAATAAGGTCAAATCGAAAATCAAAGTCTGGGTAAACAAAATACTGGATCTCAAAATATTCCTAACCGATCATGGTCAAAACTGTACCAAGAACCAAATTGGTATTATAAAGTGAGTTTTTCATTATATTCTGGAGTATGACCGCACGAAATTTAATAAACTGGTAGTTTGTTAACCGATTTTCGATGATCCGTATGAAATTCTTATGGGAGACAATATTTTTGGGTTTCGCCTTGCTAAGTGGAACTCGGCGATAAATAAACCGATAATTAAACTTTAAAACATGATTATTTATTTGGCCAAATTTGATATTAAGACAGGTCTGCGATTGTAACGTGAAATTTGGATGAAATCCTGGAATATGCATATTGATAGAACTTGCCCTTCTCGTAACTGATTTCGGCCAAATTTTTATTTTAAATAACTGTGGTCAAAGCTCCGTACAAACTAAGATTAAACAAGGCTATGCTGAATTGGAACAAGGCTATGCTGAATGAAACTCGACCATTTATTAGTTGGTCTTATTCAAATTAGGTACAATTGGAAGAACGACATCCCATTCTCTCCAAGGATAGCTCACTGAAGCTGATCTTGAGACGTCCGGTTTCGAGTAACTGGGAGTGGTTTTGTAGAGATAATCTTTCTAGGGATAGACTTTTATAACAGAACATCTTTAAGACATCCTTTGTACCTTCCTCTGTTCTTGTTGGTGCGCTCTTAAGATCTTCTGGTAGGAGCACCAAATGTTTTCCTATAGCCTCTATAATACTTTTGGTTTTATTGAAAGCTCTCTCAAATACCTTCTAATAAGTTCCAAAGTTTGATAGCATTCATTATAGGTTTTTGTTTGTCCCTAAATGTTTTCTTTAGAGCAAGAAACATGGAGATGGAGGTTGCAAGCATAACTGGTGCCTGATTCTACCACATAACGGAGTTCCTAAAATTTGGCTTGTGCCTAAGCAGTAAAAGTTTCTCCAACAGTTCCAGGTAGCATAGTCAATGTCGATTATAGGTCAGATATCTTGGTGGTCGGATAAGTTCCAATAAATAACCATTTAAAAAACAGGGTCGAAGGCAAGATTCACATCTAAAACCTATAACTGTCCATCCCAGGTTTTCTTAAATAACTAATCTTAAATTATCTTTTCCAAGAATTCAAGATATAATATTTTCTAACTCCAATCAAAAAAATGCGAAACCTCGGTGCCTTAGGCAAATATTGAACTACAGCAACAATCTACAAATAGTATACTATAAACCTTAGCAAAGGCATTAGATGTCTCAAAGATTTCTATTCCCCATTCATTAGCCCTTAATTCGGGTCAAAACTGGAAAAACATTTTTCAAAAGAAAATTACCTCTCGGTAAGCTAATTTCTACTAAACACATTATTCCAAGTAACGTTCCAAAAATTATTCCAGTAACGTTCTTAAAGCAGGTCTAATTAATTGTGAAATAGAACCGCCACGGATTTGTGTCATATAAACTCAATAATATAAACAAATACGAGGAGTGGAATTCTTTATTAGCAAGTCCGTCGTTATTGAAACAATCTTTCCATCTTAGGCCAAAATCCACCAATGCTTGGTTAAAATATAATTCTTCCAGCCGAGAGGTTGCAACAAATTCAATTGCTGTTTCAAATGATTGTTGTTTTAGTAATGCCCTTGTAATTAATTTCAATTCTAAACTGCGTCATTTGAAAAACGGCGCTTCATTGCCACTTTAGCCAAGCTGTTGTGGTTTGCCTACCACTGTTCTCTTCTAGTTTTGAGATCGACCTCCTGTTTTAATCTCTCCAGAATCCATATCATTGGGTCGTAATAATGGATTCTTTCTAGTATAATTATTCGGAACAGTAGTGTAGATAATACACATTTTTGTTTAGAACTTCCGTATTGGTCACTCTGTTTTCGCTTTTATTGAATTATATTTGCAGCACTGATAACTTGGAACTTTGAAATTGAGAGTAGTAAAAAAAGAAAGTTACAAATTTTCACGACGACACCTATGACGACCTTAGCGCAGAATCAAGTTAAAATCAAAGAAAGTATTGTTAAACGTATTGTTAAGCAAACAACAAACGTCTCCTAAAAACCCGCATAAATGGAACAAAATTCCTATTGCCTCTTGAGAACGGCTGGAGAACCAAGAATTTCATAAGAATAAGGATAAAATAATACTGACCAAACGGCACAGTTAAAGCTTTAGCATTTGGATCGTGTAGTACCGGGTTCGAATCCCGCTAGGAGCAGGGTTGAAAACGAATTTTTGTGTCATCGGATTACAATCTGTAATGAAAATTAACAAACTATGACACCCTGTCGGAGTGAAAATTTCATGGGCTAACTCATCTTCAATGCCAGCACTATAGGCTGGTTCTACATAAATCGGATCTATAGCCGTATGCAACAGCGTTTCTGCATGGCTGTACAAACGACCAACAACATCATTACAATGATGACTATTAAGTTAGCAATCAAACAACTCAAATGCTACGATTATATTACACATGAGGAATGCAGGGTAGTAGAGCTCCACAAGGACGGTATAAGCCAAAATTTTATGACCCCCAGAATTAGAAATAGCAGGTTGACGGATAACCGTGTGGATAAGCACCTATCCATAGCCATACGGGACACCAAGACGGTTTCGACGCTAAAGCCATGGAAAAATGACAATTTCGGAAATTATCGGAAAGAGAAAAGTACCGTGTCTTAAAATTTTCTTCGCCTACAGAAAAGAGTTACGAAGAATGATAGAAAAAATTTGTATTTACAATTAACCTCTTTCACCCCAAAACAGCAGAGAAATTTCAACGTTTCAACTACAGCGCAAATTGGCCTTTCGGGTTGTTATATTTTTATTCAAGAAAGAACAGCTAATAAACAGGAGAAATCGGCAAGTTTGGTAAGCGTTGCCGCCACAAATAAAGCCACAACTAACCAGCTGTGAGATCAGATATCTCCTCATAATTTGATTTTACTCCAAGTCAAATTCCAAAGGCCCTTTCAAACTATTAATCGACCCATCGAATGTACAATGTATTGGGGTGCGTTGAGGTTTCTGCATAGGTCAAAGCCAGCATTCTTGATGGGATAAGTTACTTATACAAGTTCTTTGAACCAAACATGGAAAAATCTTGAATTCCGAACAAAATAACTTTAGCTAATCTATAACAAGGAACGCAAGAGTAGGATGGTATCAATTCTTTACAACTTCTGCATAACATTTATTCCATAAACCAATTTATTTCCCGAGATAAAATCTTGATCTCTTTAAAGATTCATCTACAAAAAATGGCAGAAATACCGTAGCTTTCGCCACATCCCCGGGGAAGAGGACTACTTAATAATAAAAATCCGCTGGTATCAGCCAATAAGACAAATGCTATTCTGACTACTTCTAAGACTCTTAACACATTAGTACAAGGTACTTCTTGTAATATAATAATTGATAAGCCGCACATCAAGAAGGACATTAAGATGCACCAAAATCGTATTCATCTAGAAGCCGGCATTCGCTGGACAGTAATCGCGTTCGGCCCTACTAATCAGCAAATGTAGATGGGGTGCACTCTATCCTTCTTCAACGAGATATAAAATTAGTAAAACTACTAGTGTTAGATTGTACAGAGTCAGCTTTAGCTTGAAATGCATTCCAAAATTCTCCACTATTTGAAATTAGCGTTGAAATTTTGTTGTCGATAGTTGGGAGGAAATCCCTCGAGGCAATTAGATGCACAGACCAAATGTAAAAATTGCATAGTGGACTCAATGTGGTATTGAGTGCAGTACCTTTTAGATTCCAGCCAACTTTAATAATAGAAGATCATGGAGAAAATACTGGGTACAAGATGTACACGCCAACTATACCCATTGAACCTCAATCACTATGCGTATCAAATAATAACCTGGCAACATAAATTAAAGATACACTTCAGAAAAAAGAAATTTTTGTCGTATGTAGGAGCAGCAACCTCATTCACACCTCTTCTTTGGCTGCTAGTACTAGTAAACGACCCGAGAAAATCTCCCCACTCTGTTTACAAATCGCAGAGAAAATTTTTTTCAAGTTCTACAGTTTCAAGATAAGACCCTGCATATAATACCAGAGTCGATGTGCCCAAGAAAGGCGTTTCATCCACCGTCTTTCTTAGCAATGTATAGTAAACATTTTCTTTGAACATTTGTAATACGATTGATGTGAGTTAGATGGCAAGCGGACTAAACTGGAACCATAAATTCTAACTGTGCTCGGACATGTGCAAAATATAAGATGCATACCTTATTTCAATGAAATCATATGCCCTTATTTTAATAAACCATAACAAAGAGTTAGCTTTCACAATTATTATATCAATGTGTTTATTGAACGGGAAATTTTCCATGTAAGATCTAAATAGTGAATTTTAGTTATTTTAGTTAGATACCCCATTAATTTGGTGCTCGTGATGTTCATGATTTTTGCTCCATATACTAATTCTGTTTAAATCGTTTTACAACATCAAATACGTCATAATTTTGAATCAATTTTATAACGCCTTTAATGAAGATTATAAAGATCCGTGGGTCTAGATGGAATCATTAGGTTCACCAAAGGGTGCTGTTTCGATATATTGCTGATTATTACTTAAATATGTTGGTACTTTACTGGCTGCCAGGAAGAAAACTATCGCAGCATAGTGTCTGATATGTATTTTGGTATTATTCTTGAGAAATTTGCAGATGGTCATTGTAAAGAGCTTATAATATTATAACATCAACATATCAACATATCACAATATCAACCTCTGTAACCAGAAATGTCGGGCATTTTCCAGCTTTAAAGATAGGCGTTATTTTAGATACATATTTGTCATTGAGTATAGAACACATCTCTTTGTGATAACTTTTGAAAGTAAGACGTGGGCCTCAAAAGCACGAAGAACTAAGAAATATACGTTTCCGTGCACATCCTTTGAAGATAGATCCATTTGCTTCATCATTTGAGGCGAATGGTACCAACGACTCTTCCACGACGAACATATTAAGATAATTAGAAAGAGTTAGGTCAAGGTATCTTGAGAATGGAATTGATGGTATAAATATCGGAATCAGATTTAACGTTAATTAGAATGTTGAAGTTAATATGTTCAAAACTCCGCATAAATTTGTTTGATAAGCTTTTCCATGATTTCACAGAATTTTATGTATTCTTCCGTCTTAAAATTAGGTGCCATATAAACGGCAACTATGCGTAAGTTAACTTTAGGTAAACTTAATTTTACACCGAGCAGTTATACAGAGGTATGAGGGACAGAACGCTTTGGCAGGCGAATTATTGATTTAACAGCTGGAACCACTCCACTGTCTAATTTTTTATTGGCCGATTGTAAGTGTAATGACCTATAAGTGTAAGAGCTCCTACATTTAATTTGCGGTAGGCGGGAGATATGTAGCCTTAGGAGTTAAAAGTGAATTTTAGAATGACTTACAAGTTGAACATATGGCGTCAGGCGGCAAATAGGGCATTACGTGCGACTGTGAATTGTTCTTCAAGTAAACTAAAACGCGAAAACGCATACTCATAGAAATACCACACGTAACTGTGTCAAAATCAAAAGGAGAACATGAAAATGGAAATCTGAGATCTTCATAATCGCATTCCCTAGCCCTAGCCAACTCAGTCTTCTACTCTGAGCTGACAGGGGACTGGTTTACATTTTAAAAGAATCAAACAAAATTACCTTAATTCGGTCTCTCGACCACGCTTGCCTTCTAGGAGATGAGGCAGCCGATTTCTACTCGAAAAAAGGTCCAGACAAACCTGCAGTAGCCCCAAACACGGAAGTGAAAATACAAATAGCAGAATTATTGATTGGGAACGTAGCGCCATCAAAGCAGATTGAGAAACATTGCTTGGATTGAGACAAACTAACAACTTCTCAGTTACGTCACACACCTAGAAGATAAATAAATCTCTAGTATGGTTCAAGTTATTTGGAAAAATATGAAAATAAATAATGAACCAAAATTTGCAGAAAAAATATTGGCATGAATATACGAGTAGGTCTTATACACAATAGCCTATTGCCAAACCCATTATTTTGTGGAAGATTATTTGGGTTGCACAATATATCTTAAGGGTGCAATATACATGCCTCCCTTAACATTCACTCTCATTCTACTAATAAATTGAAGAATGAGCCAGACGAAACTATCTTAGAGCAAATGATAATCGCGCAATAAAATTATCTTTTAACTTTCGATAAAGTATGGATTGACCTGTGTGAAGTGTTTAAGAACTTTGCCGAAAAATATTTTGTACCGGATTTTCCGTGGGCCCATTTATGAATAACTTCGTAAGGATTGTCTGGTTTCAATCAAGTGACACGTTAAAGTAAAGAACATGATACTGTAGGCAAACAACATAAGTCTTCGGACAAGGATAAATTATCTATATAGTTTCGACTTGCTTTCACCCAATCGATGATGCTTTGTATGATATTTCATTAATTTGCATTCTATTAATAATTGGAGTCGCGTTTTGTCGCGCAACTCAACGATAGATAAAACCAACAAAATTTCAAACGCACTTTACTAAATATGTTAACCACCTCCATTGTCTAAGTTTTATAGCCGATTCAAGTTTGGCACTATTTATTGCATCGACGACAAATAAAAACAAATTTCATAAACTTAAAATTTATCTATTTTCACCCAAAATGCAGAAAAGATTAAAAACTTAAACATTTAAATTAAAATAAATTAAATAGAAAAAAAACAATAATAAAATAAAAAGAAAACTTTATTGATCGACATACAATGAGCGCGCGCATGATCAACATTTTTATAATTACTGATTGATTTTCTGTTTCATTTTTTTAGCTTAGTAGACTCGCACTCGATTAGTTAGACTAATCATATTTGTATAAATTATTTAAAATTAATTAAAATTAATTATATTTTGAAAGATTTGCACTTTGCCAAGAAAATTAAAAACAGTATTTATGCTTTAAACATGATCAATAAAATTTATATATTAATTTAAAAAAAATAATAATAATTAAATTAAATTAAAAATTAATTATAGATATTTTCTTATTTTCTTTTTATATACGAGAGTAGATGTGAATATGTGTTTTGTATATATATTATGCATATAATATTTATAATTTATTAAAAAGTCAAGCGAAATTCCTGAAGAATTTTTTATACATACGACGGGGGACCGATCGAATTTCGACCCACAACTTTTGCACACAAAATTATATTATTAATATTCACTCGACATTTTTAACAACATTTTTTGTTTTATAAATTAAATTTTCATTATTTTAAAATACAAATATTATATTAATATTTAAAAATTATATGTATAATGATTTTTGATTTTCTTGTTTTTAAATAGTTAAATTAACATAATAAAAAATAATTAATCAATAATTAAAAAGGATAAAAATATTTTTTGTTTTTCGTGTAAACATTTTTACTTGTTTATAACAATGATTAAAATTAATTAAAAAAAAAAAAAAATATAATAATATATATTGTAAATTAAAATTATATAAAATAAAATAATGTAATTTTCTTCAATTTTCGTTTGATGTGATCTTGTAATTTTGTTTTGTTGTTTAAATTTATTATTCTATATTTTTTATTATTAAATTATTATTGTATATTTTTTAGTTTATTTATTTATATGTATTATATATATATATATATATATCTATATATATATATATATATATATATATATATATATATATATATATATATATATATATATATATATATATATATATATATATATATATATATATATATATATATATATATATATATATATATATATATATATATATATATATATATATATATATATATATATATATATATATATATATATATATATATATATATATATATATATATATATATATATATATATATATATATATATATATATATATATATATATATATATATATATAATTATATAACTTAATCTTAATATTTGTTTCTTGTTGTTGTTGCTAGTATATATAAAAAATATATATATATTATTATTATTATTAAAATAATTAATTGTAATTATTTTATTATATAAAATATTATTTTTTTTATAATAATCGTCATAATAATAAAATATATGCATTGTAAAAAAATGTATTCCATATTATTATTATTATTATTATATATTAATTATTATGATTTTTGTGTTTAATTTTTATTGATTTTTTAATATTTTTATATCTTACATATTTATAAAATAGTATTCCCACTGTTAGGTATTATTTACATCGTTTAAACTAGGCGGCGTACCAGTTTGCTGAATTAGTTGATTTGAATTACATAGAACGCTATATACAGAATCTACTTTACTTAGTTTTTCAAATAATGGTATTAAATCTAGTAATTCTGAGTCGGACGTATCATCGAACCACGATTTTACTGGAACCTGAAATAAAAAATAAAAACAAAATATTAGGTTTAATTTTCTAGTTTACGCGATGTAAAATTTAAAAGTTTACATTTTACAAAGTAAACAATTTGTCAAAACACACTCTTAAAATAATTACGCTGACACAGATTCTATATTGAACTACCCATCACAATAAGAATTGATGATATGGTTTGTATCACCAAATATCATTGCCAAAGTTTTGATTGGAGAGATATTACAGAGCATATTTCAAATATATTCTGTGCGTGAGAAATATGGGTTGAAGTGTCTGATGAAATAAAGCAAAAACGAACAAAATAAATCAACAACAATGAAAAGGGAAAAAGATTATGAAAGAAAAAAATTTACGTATACAAATACAAATATATACGAGAGCGACAACTAGAGTGACAACTTTCCAATGCACTAAATAAAACGAACCTAACCTTCTTGGCCCAAAAATTATTCATCGGATGTTTATTTTAATACCTAAAACACAATCAAAATTTCTCGAACAATGTACATCACGAACGTTTAATTAAGGTTAACGCATAGAAATGGGGAAACAAAATGATTTTTGGAAATAATAAAAATCTAGATAATTTTAAAAGACTTTTGGCAAAATATGACTATACATTAAGAATAGATTACCAAAGGAGCTATAGTGGATAAATAATCGAAAATAATTTTCCATACAAACGGTATTTAAAAACAAACTAATTCCGATTGACTGTGCGCTATATTAATCGACGGCAGTGCACATTCTGGCTTTGGCATGCTTGTTTGAAATCGATGCTCGCAGCGCTCGAGCGCCGAACATGCAATACTACGAATGGTAGAGCTAAAAATAAAATAACAAAAAACATTACGAATTTTTTACTTTTACAATTCACAATCTGTTTAGGTTGTCCGCGTCGCGTATTTACGCGACTCATAATTTAATTTGCTTAAAATAATTATATTAAACGCTTTATAATTATACAAATTTGTTGACGATTCATATTATATAAAAACAAAGAAATTCGGAATTCCAATTCGGAATGAAATATAAATGTAGTTTATTTTGACATCTAGTGGCAAGCATTATAAAGACAAATATGCTTTAAGATTTAAATAAAGCAATGTTGATGTAACGTTGTTAAAAAATACGCACATATTTTTGTGATTTACGTATGCATATATAACGAATTTTTAACTCGAGTCCAGCCTATATAGGCAATACCAACAAAATGTCTGACGAAGACTCGCAAAATGGACGCCCAAGACGAAGGCACACCGAAAGAAATCGTGTCATCGGACTCAAAAATTGTACAGAATATTTGACCCGACGACATTAGAGGATGGTTTGCACTTGCCGAAATCCAATTCAAACTGTTAAAAATTAAAACATCGAAAGAGAAATATTCGAACGTTATGGCAGCGGTACTGGCTCATAAGTTCCAAACTACTGTGCGTTGATCTCGCTGATCAATCAGAAAGTCGGAAATTCTTCGACTGAACCGGATAGTTTTTCTCTTCTACGTAAACCTCGCCGATCTTGTCTAGTTGAGTTGACTGTATGCCTTCCCTTTTGTTTTACGCACCACAAATTAACTACAATAAAACTCAACTCAATAAACTTTTTGTACAAGTTAACTTTTTATTGGTTTTTTTATTTTTTTTATTTTTTATTAATTTTAATTTAATTTCGTAATTTGAGGTGCGCACTCGTAGTCGTACACGGATTTGGTTGGAAGGGGAGATTATTTTCTTACAATTTTTTTGTTACACAAATTTTAGACATTAATAATAAAGTGACATCTAGGTTTGCACATTTAAACTTAACTTGCTATAATATTAATAGTACAATTTTTTCCTCTTGGATATCGCTCAATCTAGTACATCATTGTTTTTCAATGTTTTGAGCTGTCAGAATTTCTTATAAAAACAAACAATTTTTTCTAAAAATTATAATTTGTAATGGTAAGGATTTTATCTAATACCTAAATGGCGATAAATTAATTATAATAATTTCAATATAATCATTTTACTTTTGGCTAGAGAATCAACAATTGCAGTTCTAAACTATCCTATGGGATCGCTATCCTACGACGGATCAGCTGGAACTTTTAGATAAGTTTATAATTCCGTTGTTAATGTTCGATGATTCTTTGTTTTCCTTTCCCTTTTCTTTTTAGTGTTTTGATGGAAACGATTGTTGGATGGATTCCGCAGGCTGGTAAAAAGTGAAACTAATAGAAAAAATCATATTGCTATTGGAATCGTGTCGGGCAAACGATTTGGTGCAGGTTATATATGAAGAAGGAATATTTTCGTTGGTGTGTTATCGAACAACTACTATTTTGGCGATAATCACAAATCTGCTCATCGAAGATCACTATGAGTACGTGAAGGCCAAACTTTTAGAACGATTGGTCCCATCAAACGAGCGACGTGTGCCAACGTTGCTAAGCGGACAGTATATTGGGGATCGGCGGGCATTAGAAACACTGCATTACATTACAAACCTTGCCTCGAACCAACAGATAGTAGCATCAATTTTCAAGGCCGTCGATTTTCGCACTCACAATCACAGTCACTACGCAATCATAAATATAAGCCGACGACTTCACATACATGGCAACACAAATGACTGACTTTTCTAATAGACACGGAAGCCGATTTTTCGATGCTATCTGTCTGACGTTTACATACGTCAATTTTTTTGAATCTAAAATCACAAGATCTAGTTTTATCGGCCACTAATAGCACGAACGTTCACTCACGCTTTTTAGCTGATGTGAATCGGATCATAGGCGCCGATTTTCTCAGTAAATTCGCTCTTTTCGTCGATATAAAACAGAAATGGATGCTTAATTCAGCGATCCAGCTGTTAATCAATGTCACGATGGTTCGAGTCGATACATAAAACCCCCTTCAATTCACCATCGACAACGATTATAGTTGCTAAAGAAATGTCCTTACCTAACAGCCGAACCAAATCATAATTTACCAGTTAAGCATTCCGAAGATTAGATACGATTCTCAAAGCTGTATATACCGAATTTCAAATTTCACAAGATCTCGATTGAAGACCGTGTGGAGATTATCGGCGACTTAATTCGGTCACGGTACCAGATCGTTACTCGATACAGACATATCATTTAATTCTCGTCGCATTTGAAGATGTACACTAAACGGCAATTACGACCCCATTTGGCCTTTTTCGAATTTACACTGCTATTCGGTCTAAGAAATGCCGTAGAAACGGTTCAACGTTTTATTAGCCGAATCTAGCCGTTTCTTGGTATGGTAAATTACTACCACCACTTTATACCGAAACCAGCTGCTAAAAAAGCCCAAGACGCAAAATACTTCTCTTGGCCAGACGAATGCTAAAACGTATTTTTAAAATTAAAAACTGAAATTGATTCAATTGCGTTATTGACACATGAACGACGCTAAGTTCAGTATCACGGCCGAAGTATCGAATACTGCTGTCGGAGCTGTTTTACAACAATACAATAACAACTGTTGGAAGTCCAGAGGATTTTTTTCGAAAAAGCTCTCGAATGCCGAACGGAAATATCAAGGTCGAGAGGAACTTCACCATTTACACCGACCACAAGCCTCTAACTAGAGCAATTCAGTCTAAAACTGAACGTAATCAAAGACAAACAAGCCATTTGGATTACATCAGTCAATTTACCTCGGTAAGACGACGTAGTCACAGATAGGCTATTCCACACAACCAATATTGAAACGGCACAAAAAGCAAACCTAGAACATCAGAGATTACTTTCTTATCCCGAATGTCGCGCTAGTTCGATTTACAAACTAGAACTTTTTAAAATGCTTGGCTTTCAAATATGTTGCGAAACATGGTGGCGGGCACGAATCACCCATACATCGCCGAGCCGTTACGACGAACAAATCTTCTATGCTACACTAACTGTCACATTCTGGAATCCGCGCAACTCGTAAATTGATTGCTGCTCGATATTTCTGGCCTAGTTTAAACAAAGATGTGAACCATTGAGCATAATCTTGTTTATCCTGAAATCGAACAAAAGGTCAACCGTATACTAAGGCGCCGATTGAACGAGTTGCAATTCCACCGGGTCGATTCAAACGTATTTATTGCCACAACATTCATCATTAATTACAAACTTTTCGCCGAATTAACAAAACTTCTTGACTCACATCGGATACCCAACAACAATCAACATATCATCCACAAACAAATGGCATGGTCGAAATATTTAATCGACAGCTTAAAGCTGCGCTCAGAAACGGTTAAAGAAGATCTTAAGTGCTCAAATATCCATAGTATGTTGGACACCACCAATGGAGCGAGGAGACTCCAAAGGCGGAAACCGCTGGAACTGGGCAGCTTGAATTAGAACAAGAAATTATTGTAAAATAATTAAAAGTAAAGTAACCAATAGGTTACTCATCCTAAGCCGAGAAAATAATTTAAGCTAGATAAATTAGTAGCAGTTGTAATATTGAATAAAAAAAAGTGTTCACCAGCTGAAATGGTTTAAGGACAAATCATCGCACTGGGCTACAACCCCCATACGAATGTCTCACCAAGAATAAAAAACGGGCAGTATCTGTCGATTAAAACCGACCTACCGAATACTTTGTTCTACGGAATATCAAGGCATAGAACACGTAAATCCGTACGAATTATGGCATAAATAATCCAATCCTGTTTTAATCGTGCGAGTTTAACTGGTATTCCATTCTATAACAGCTTACATTATTTGGAGGGTCGAATGTGTCTATTTTATATGCAGAACCTGCTGTTGAATTCAAATTTTACAAAATATAAGAAGGGTTTAGGCTTTTGGCATAGCCACACATTTCTTAAATGCGCCTCAATATAAAGAGACTACCCAACATTTGTGGAGTGAAATTACAAACCAATTAAATTCAGTCGGTCCACCTGAAAAACATGTTAATGGTTGGAATTTAAGCTAAAACGACAGAAACTAGAACATTTCATGGTCTTAAATTTTAGGACCAAAAAAAAATTTCATAATACGAATATTCACAGTGGATTGAATTTTACGATTTTGTTTTTTACGAAATTGAAAAAAATATTCATAGTAGACCTCCTGTACGAATCCATATCGAAAGCCAGAAATTCGTAACGACTATATAATTTACATGTGAGTAATGATATTTTGACTTCAGTAGAGTCCGCAAGGACGAAAAGGAGGAATCTGATGGAGGCACAAACATAAGGAGCAATTCGTAATAGATAACCTGCCAGGTATTTTACACTACAGCAGCTCTGAATGACTCCCGTAGGTAACGGAGCAAGGTCCTGTAATAAAAAAGCCGTCCAGGACCCAAGTATGCGAAAGCAACCTCCGCTAGTCAACATCAATAATTTAGAAAAAATAATCATGCCGTAATCGTGATGAGATACCATTTGGTAAGATCTCGATCGTCCTTAAAATTTAATTTATGGTGTACCGATTGAGAAATATTTTGAATTTTTCTCTGTTTAAGCTCCAACTTCTGAGCCCAAATTCTCTTATACAGGACTTCAGCCACCATAAACAGAAAAATCAATGTTCATTCGGAAATAAAAGATTTTGGAAGACGATAGCAGGAAAATTGTCAATCAGAGATTAATTTTTGTATTATATTCTGCTAAGGCAATACTCGTACGTTGGTGCCAGCCTGATGTTCGGCTAATTTTTTAACTGCAATTATTCAAATACTAATAAAAAATGACCTCAGCTCAAAATTATTTTTTCCGAGTATTCGAAAGTTGCTGAGCCAAACCATGGAAAAATGTTGTCCGTTCGCCTAACTAGAAGTCTATATCGATGATGTGTACGAGTACCTCAAAAATGGCTTCTGTAATTTGAATTTTTTTCGCTAATCTTCGTCTATTTTTAAGTCGGAGAATTGAATTGGAACCTGTGCGTTTAGGAGAATCAAGTACCAGCCATTGGGAACCAACCCAAATACACAACGATATAGCAGTAGAGACATTTTGATTATTCCCATATACTCCTATGGTACATTGGCGGAAAGGTCTTGATCAGACCACAATTTTGACAATACCAATTTACTTTATAAATCCAGCGCCCTTGCACAGTAAGCATATTATTGATATCTTGTATTAGGTTGAATTACATTGAATTAAATGTAGCAGCATTTCCTTATAATGGCATATCGTCCTAAAGGTCCTGGAAAAAACGACAATTTTGATATCAGCGCTTCAGTTCACAAACTCACTTGGCGCTGATAATTATATATTTATTGGCTTATTAGGTTTGAGCCGTCTTAGTACTGAAGTATCGCTAGAGCGAGTTGATTTTTTTAGTGGAAAATATCGCGCATTTATTTTAAATTTTAAGGGATGGTCAAAGATAATTTTATTCTTAGATTAGTGTTTCTTCTTATATCTATATATGGTATATTTCCAACAAATTTCAAGCCAAACCAAATATACCGTCCATTGTGTATCTGCAAAAAATGTTAAAATTTGTCTGACGAAAAATAAATTTTTGCTAAAAAGCATAAATTTTTGCAGAATCAATAATGATTAGCATATTTTCCTGAATTGCTGTGCAACCAATTTTCTTAGTGGAAATTTGTGATGTTATCAAAATCCCCGATTTTTTCGGATTTATCAATTTTCGAGTCGAAGTTCTGATTATTTGTAAGGTGTACTTGAAAATATAAGCACTTTATAATATTTCACGGGTACAAAGAATTTTTATCCTCGATGCATCTTCTTTCATGTATTATGTCACTTTGAATATTCTTGGGATGATTTGGGTCCAAATTCCGGAATTGGTGATCCAAAAGTAGTCGCGGTACTATTCTAAGATAAAAAACACTATTTAGGAAATATCAAACAGTAAAAAATATTTGAACAAAAATTTCAATAGCCCTTAGTCCAAGGGTGCGTTCGAAATTCGAATTAAATATTTAAATGTTTCATTTAAGTAGCTTCATGAATGTACATTTTTAAAATCTAAATAGATTTTTTAATAATGAAATATAACATTCTAAAAATCAAATTAATTAAAATTTAGCAGTTAACTTTTCTTAAATGGTAAAGGGTTACTTAAAGGATTAGACGTATACGTTAGTGGCACCGATAACTATTTCGCACTTACTTTTCTAGTTTGAGTCGGTATTTTAGAAACAACTCAATTGGATTCACGGACCACGTCTGAACTAGCTAGCATTGTAATAAATTTATAGTAGTTTTCTGTGGTAAGGAAGTGATCAAAAATTTTGGTTGCCAACTTTGTCTTCCACTATCAATAAAATGAAGAAAAAAATCAAAACACCCGTTTTCAATAAATATGAAATTGGTTTTGTAAATTTTAGGTTAGCCCAGATAATATACAAAATATTGAAAATCACGTAAATTTACAGAATATGTTTGGAATCAATTTTATACAAACGTAACAAATAAAATAGTAAAGGTACCAAGTATAAAATATTCATATTTTATTCTTCGCTCTCTGGTTGTTGGAGAATTTGTTGGAGAATCTCAAAATGAATAAAATGAAAATTTATCAGTTTCCACACGAACTTCGCTATAACTCAAATAATTTTGGCAACCAATTAAAAAATCGGGATATTACCTCTTGTTCTTCGTTCTTTGACGTTTGCGATTGCTCTAACTTGAATTTTTCATACTCTTCGTACATAGTGATTAAAATGTAAAATTATAATAATTCCCACGACATTAATAATTCATATGTGCGGTACCTTTTATATTCATATAACGTCTAAAAAATCATTAATTGTGTTAAGGTCAATTTACAAGTATGTGATATTATTAAGAATTCAAACCAAAAATAGCAATTTCCTCACATATGGAAATTTTTTCAAAAAATCATCAGAAAAATTCATTCATGTTTGTTTTCCAATTACAGAGTCGTATACTCGTATACATAAAGGGCATGCATAATGTACTCATATGCGAATTAGCATCATTTAATCAATTTTTGTTGTTGCTTGACTTGATGGTACAGCCCGGATAATGTTAAGTTGTGTACGTTGAATTTGTTGTTGTTGTTTAATCTATTCACAATATGACGATGAATATATCTAGCGATGATGATAAATGAATACATTAATCCACCCATGAAATTTGAATTAAAATTGTATTTTAATAATGTGTCTGTATAAAAATATCTCTGTTAATCTTACCCATTATTATGAACGATTACATATGCAAATCGATTAACTGTTCTTGTACATACGATTTTAATTGATGTTATGGGATGATTGATCTTGGCTTATAGATATTCTTCCATATTTGAAATGAAGGAAGAGTTCATTCAGCATCACCAGGCTGATTGGTGATGGGAAAACAATTGAAAAAGGACATAATGGGCAAAAGGCATTCAGAAGCCGGTTAGTCATAATGAGTGCGTATATGGTCTCCGTTAAGAGTAAACATGTCCGTGCTACGACATATAGAAGTGGCAAGCCACTTTGGCCAATGAGCCGGTACCCAAAAAAATTTATGAAATTTTTACTCAACAGGTCAAAACGAAACAATCACGCGACAGAAAAGGACAATTGTTGTATGCCATGTGGTCAATTTAATCTCAGATGTGGCAATTTCCAAAAAATGTTAACTGTGGTATAAACAAACCTTGATATTTTTTAGACATAAAGAATAAGCTCTATAACCTTCTTCCAGAAAAACGTTTAAGTGAACACACTTTGCAGTTCCCCCAACAAATCTTCACATAAACTTCCCCCAGTGTTTTAAACTTCATAATGTGTTTTCTAAATTCAAATATATTTATCTAGATTTTGTTGGACTATACTAATTATTATGGAAAATTCTCACTTGATGATGAAAGTCTCTAAGTGCCATAATGAATATCTTTTAAGAGTAAAGAAACATGTTTTGTAGATCAAATTCACATTCTGCGAATCAGCTTCCAAAACTCAAATACTTCAAAACTATCTTGTCTCCTGTATAAATCTGACCATTTATACAGGAGTGCTGTAATCCCCAAATATAACAGCGGTCCGTGGTTTAACATCAAAATATTACGAGGATTACAAACAAAACAGCCTATACAGCACCGTGAATGTGTAGCAGAACCTTGAGTGTTTTAATGGCAAACAAGCTAATATTATTCTATCGCAAGCGATGGGAAACCCAATACGGTTTCAATTTCAATACAAGACAAATTCAATTTGAAAAATTAAAATTTTAACAGTGTACATTTTTGATGAGTTTCACATTCTAACGAGAAATTCATATACCATTTGTTACATCGGAAATATGATTAAAAGGCTTTATGATAAAAAGCTTTCTAAGTAGATTTTAAAAATAACTACCAAAAATGATTTGATATGGGTTAGATATACCATAGGATTCGAGTTCCCAAATTTATTAGTGCTTGGCCATCCACAATATCGTGGTTGTCGTTAGTTTTTAATTCCAACATACACGCAGCGGTTTTAACGGAGTACGATTACACTTCATTTTACATTAACATCACATCACATCTTACATGAAAATATTGCATGTGCGATGTTTAAACTTATCGATCCTTATAGCCTACGAAGAACTATCGGTAAACACCAAATAAAAATTAACTGACGGAATAGTCCATTTCAACTGGTTGTGTTATTTAATGAATGTAGAGTAAAAATCATTTTAACAATATAAAAAATCAGGACATTTGCGTATATCAACCTATGAACAATAATGATCTCTTCTGAGCCGAAGTAATTTTTTAAATTCTAATGTAAAAGGCCTTAAAGTTACGCAGTTGGACACAATGGTAAGCTTAGACTCCACTGAATTTATAAATTATCGAATGTAGATTTTTTTTACCAATCTCTCTAAAACAATACATCTGAAATAGCTACGGTGCAGAATACGAAGAAATACGAGAGATAGTGACAATGATCGAGAAGATAGAAAAGGAATCAATTAATTGTAGTACACCGCATCAATCAAAGAAAGGATTTGATGTCTAGAATACGTTGCCGATGCCATATAAATTACACAACTAAAAGCAGTAGGCACACACTTGGAGTATCAGGGCAAATGAATATCAGGAAAAGAGGTAAAGGACGGTCCAGAATCACGCAGATTGCAACAAGCTACAGAAGAATGTCGCCGAACAGACCTATATTAAGATGGAAATAGGAAATCGGAAGTAAATGCAAATAGCGGTCGAGAGTGATGATTACACCAGAAATTAGCACGATTATCGCAGGGGAACGATCATAAAAATTGTTATGGGAAAACCCAGTAGTAAGTATTATTGTATCCAGGTAGCGGCCAAACGAGAGAAATTTTGATTGATGTCCACAAACAGCGGAAACAGCGAATCAAGAACTACGTAATCTAGTGAATAAGTGCCAGGGTTCCTGCGACTGTTGAAAGACAAATCGTTTAAGATAAGCGATGTCGCTACAATTAAAAGCGCAGATACGGGGATCCGGGTATCAGCAGAGAGGAAGCCAATACGCTAGAAGAGAAATTCATCGAAACTAAATGAGTAATCCCATCTGCTTCGGTAAGAAAAAGCAGACGAGTTATCCTGGACGCCGAAAAAGGAGGTGATGATTCCATATAAGACCCAAATAAGGCAATTGGATCAAGAATTCACTGAAGACAGATTGCAAAAGCGGAAAGGAGGGACGGGCATACTTAAAAGGTTGACAAAAGGCTTCAATATTATCGAGCCACGAGTAGAGATAATCAAAAGGTAAGAAAAGTTATACGAGTAAATTTTCGGAAAGATAGAATATACGGGACCTCGAAGAAGTAACGGTCGAGTTGAGTGGATATAGGAGACGTTCACATCAAAGAGATATTGGTCACATCTCTGAGGCCGACACGTTTGGATATGAATAATGCAACAGCAAAACTTCCAAAACAATGAACAAAACAGCGGGTGGATAAAAGGCACTTCTGGTTCTGTTGGATATCTCTCGAATACAAATCCCGAATGAGAGTTGCCATTGCTAAAATGCTGGGAAAGAGGGCGTTCAGCAAAAAAATGCAAAGACGAGCCACATAATAATTTGTATCGGCTGCGAGCAAAAGAGCAACTAAAGGAAAATAATCGTGCGGAGAGACCAAAAAATACTGAGAGAGCTACCTGCAAATACAACACTGATAAAGACAGGAGATAGCTATACAAGAAGCGCGCGATTCACAATCGACGAAGAACACAAGGGATAAAATGAAGAGCAGATGCCTAAAAGATGATGCCGCAGTAAAGGTGCTGTTAAAAGACATAGCAACTGCCAAATACGATGCAGGGAAGGAGTGAGGCTGAATGGAGATACAAGGCTTTGTCCTCCTGAGGTGCTACTTTTCTCCTAATAAACCGGAGTTTGGCCTGAGACTGGATGAACTTGGTTTGATAATTCGTCATCAAACGCAAAATTAATTGAAAGTCCTCGGAATGGAAGGTAAGGCTCCATCCTAGGGCCGATGCTCGGAAATATCTTGTATGTATGTACTCCGAATTTACCAACCAGATGGGTTACGCAGATGGACTGGCACTGCATACAATAGACTTTAATGTTGAAGAAATCACAATAAGACCGACGATACGAATTACGGCGAAGTGTACGGCTTGATTATCGACGCTGTTACCAAGAACACATTAGGCAAACGGTAATATTGGCGACCAGAACAACAGACCTTGTCCGACTAGCATCCATCGTTTGGGGGACCAAGTGCAAATAAGATAAAACTGCTCACATCCGTGGTTACATCCTTAATATTAAATTGAGCACCTATATGGATCAGAGCTTTAGACACAAAGAGAGTCTGAGAACTATTGAATTGAGTGCAACGTTTCAAATGCAGCTGCTTTTGTAATAACATGCCATCTATTACACTTATGGAGAAAGAAGGAGCGGCGGAAATGGGTAGAACCGCAAGGAGGGAAGCCAAGGAAAAACGAATGCTATTATGTCAAGTACAATGGATGAACTCAGTCACCGATCGTGGACGAGATACCTCATTGCTATCCACAAGCATTGGATGAAGCGCAAGAACGAAGAAATGAATTTTCACCTGAAGCTATTTTTAGCTGGTCACGCCTATTTCAACAAATATTTTTTTAGTCGCCTAATTAGGATTATAGCAGAGAGACACATCAGAGCACACCATACTACACTGCTACGACGGAAGCCGATGCGACTAGTGTGCACTGATAGAGTGGGCCTCAAACATGTTGCGAAAGATGTGTTGCATAACTCAAACTGAGCAGAACAAGACAATGGATATCCAGTGACTGAAGTAATGCAAATATTGTGATTCCCTTTGCTATGGAGGAAGAGGGCTTCTAAATAATATAAAATATAAAAATAAAGAAATACTAATTTACAAAGTTTTGCAGATAGAGATCTGATCGGCAAACAGATTTGTTTATTTAGATTTTGCAAGCAGCTGCAACGCGTTTTAAGACGCTGATTGTTATTTTGGGATCAGATACACAAATTTAAAGAAAATCAATTGAAAAATTTGTAAAATCAGCTTAATTAAATTTCCAAAAATGATAAACTGTCAACATTCTTTCATTCGGTTTCTCAAAACGAGTTTAATACACTATGCAATGGTTAAAAAATAACGTTTAATTTATTATGGAAAGCTCACATTTTAAAATATATTTTGGGATTTCCGTGCCAATGATTTTCGTATAATACAATATTTTGAAAATATCTTGTACTCTTCAATGCCATTGAACAATTCGTTGCTTAAATCGCTTCCACACAATAAATACACGAATCAATCTATTCTGTTCTGTCTGTTGAAAATGATTTTGCACACGAAAATACTTGAACTGACAACAACTAGAACAAACACCGCTTTAATCTCTTCGAATCAGCTAAAACTTACACATGGCTAAATATTGATTTTCAATTTGCCGTATATTTTTTGCGCTAGCTATTCCGTTTAGATTCAGACACAGAAACGTAAAATAAATAACATTTTGTTATCAAAAGTGTATAATACTTTAAACTTCATCCAGAATAATAAATTGGTATCCAAATAGTAGTATAGTAGTAGAAGGATATATATACAATGTTTGTTTTATTCGAGTTGCTATGAATCATCAAAATGAATTCATCACCATGGTCAGAAATGTACGTACATACATAGTGTTACTGAATTACTACATCTCTTGGCTACACAAAAAAACAACGGGTAAAACCGAAAAACTGATATCATGCTATTCACACATCCATCCAATTAAACTTAAATTTGCAAAATGAAAATTTTTTTGAATCGTAAGAAGCACAAAATACTGTTACTTACCGCATTATCTGGATGGAATATATAACTAGCTGGCGAATTATCAACAATAACTATTTTTTGTAAATCTCGTCCAAGTTTATTTAAATCTTTAACATAATTACCACGATGATATACACATGATTCTCTAAATAATCGTGCTCTAAAAACATTCCACCTGTTGGGAAAAATAAATTAAAATTGTGTTAGCAAATTTATTTCAATTTCTTAAAACAATAAAAAAATGTATTTTAAGCAATGCGAATTTCCTTCTGTCCGATTTGGTTATTAATTGCCGCATAATATTCTTGATTTACACTGGGAAATACACATACATATCAACACATGATACATAGGTGAGGTAAACTCGTGCCATACAGCATTAATCTTAAATGCTGCACGAGCCGGACTACCAAAAATTCTTTTCGTACACACCTCCTATAAAACAGACAATTATTGAGATTCAAAAAACACGCACAGATTACATATACAAATACAGTTAAACTATGTATTTAAAATCTCAGTGATGTCTAATTTATCATAACGAACACAAAAAAAACCTCATCACTTTTCTTTTGTATTTGCTTTTTTACATAAAAATCTAAATAACCATTACTCATTCACCCACTCAGCCATAAATCTAAACGCGATATAATATCGCGTTGTGGATGATTTATGGGTAAATAATAAAATGTTTCAATATTACCAAGATAAAAATCATTGCATAGTTTGAACTAACCCGTTCAGGCATTTTAAGTATGTTTTAGGGTGGTATTGGCACGAATATTTCATTTTTTTAATGAAAGGCACATACCATTAGCGAAGCCTTATTGGGTCAACTGTCAACATATGGTTGTACTGAAGGAACAAACATCATTATTATTTTGCTAATTTTTCTAAGGTCCACAGTTCATACAATAAAAAGAAATATTTTTTTCATAAAACGGCAACCCAAACTCGCAATGCTTACCAAACTGAATAGTAAATGGCTCGACTTGATATTTTTAAGAAATTCATTGCACACAGCTTGGAAAATGTAAAAAGGTCGGTCGTAAGAAGATTAATGTTAATGAAATTTAACGGAGTTCCTGTAATCATACAATTAATGTTATTGAAGGTCAGGAAGAATAATATTGTTTTAGAAAGTGATGAAAGTGGACTTCGAAGGCTAAAGAAATTATCTACATTTCAGTACAAACATTAACAAAAACTCAACAACAACCAACTTTTTGTAATAGTTTTGGTAAAAGCAAACATTCTGGCGGATGTATATTGCAAAATTTTTATGAGCAAGAAGTAGTTTAATTTACAATAATTACACGTCGCATATTCTAAGTATTTTATAGGCATTTGGATGACTTAGACCAAAAGGAGTGTGCTTAGGGTTACATAAGTTTTTAATGGGCCTGAGAGGGTATTCCATGCGATTAAAATACAGAGTGGCTGACACGAAGTGTTACCAAAACAAAACGCCACAGAATTTTTATTTTTTGATGAATTTTATTGAATCAAAGTAAAAATTGTTCACAAATATTTAAATTTTCGAATTGAGTTAGCAGTATTCGTTTTGGCCACCCTTAGCCTCGATTATGGCCTTCAAACGGCCGACAAGCATGCAGCACGAAAGTAGCTCTGCGGTATTTTGGCCCATTCCCGGCGAAGCGCTTGCTTGAGATGATCGACACTTTGGTATTTTTTGTCCCAACCTTGCCCTTCATAATACCCCAAACCGAGAAATCTAGCGGATTTGCATCCGGTGAATTTGGTGGCCATTGAGAAGTGGAAATGAACCGCGGAACGTTGTTTCTCAGCCAATATTGAATGAAGCGCGCTTTACGACTCGGCGCCGAGTCCTGTTGAAATGTCCAGGCTCTGCGGCCGAAATGTTTTTGTGGCCAATTCTTCAACACTCCCTCTAACACATGATCCCGATAAATTTGAGCATTTATCTTGATGCCACGGTCCATAAAACCAGCAGTGAACGGCTTTCGACCGTTACGGCGGCCCAAACCATCATCATCGGTGGCGCTTGGTTTCGAGTGGCAATCCGTTGGTCCAAATTTTCAGAAGAACGGCCGGGCAAGTAAATCCGATCGTTTTGCTACTTCACATATTGCTCAATAACGAACGGTGACTCATCGGAGAAAACCAAATTCGGCAAATCGCCACTTTCGTGCAAGCGTAACAACTCCTTTGCTCTTTCCACTCTAACTTTCGGAGCATCGGTGAGACCATGCGTTTTATGGAATTTCAAGGCCTTTAGTCCAAGAGCCATTTATCTGTCGCTACGGCGCGGATTCCGAGCCAACTTGGCCTTCACCTTCCGAATGATATCCGGCGATGTTGTAGTCCGTTTCGGTCCACCACCATGGCGTTTTGCAATGCTGCCAGTATCGTTATAACGATTTATGGTGAATAACTTTTTTCTGAATATTTCCCACTAAAATGCTTTTGTACGCTTGTAAACAATGGAATGAACTGTCATTAGGGTAAATTTGAGCGCTCTGTCATCACTGGTTTAAGAGCAATGATAGTCTGAAGTTGGTAACACTTCGTGTCAGTCACCCGGTATATAATTTTTGAATGGGCCATCCTGCATCTCACCGATAGCTTCTCCGCCCCTATCTACCGATTTGGACACTCTTCTTCAAAAACGAATGTTCGTTTGAATTCAATGCCCTAATATCTCATGAAAATAATCGAAGATATACGATCCTTATGTGTTTTTCATGGTTGTAAACAAAGAAAACCTATCGCCTATTTTAAATAGCTATAATTATAATTTCGTAATACAAAAAACGGCGCATTTCCAACAATAACGATGAAATGATACAAAAATCATTTCAGTTATGGCTAAAATTATTACGCATAGTAATAACTTGGTTGCATTCAGAACACTGTCAAAATTATTACAATAGAAATAATTATCACAGTATTCGGACGGGGCCTAAAACAAAACTACTGGATAAATTTATTCCATCCGTAAAAAGCTAACCGTTGTTTCTCATTCGTTGGTTTCGCCAACAAGTTTAAGACACCTACTCGTTGAAATCATCAATGTTTTGAAGGCGAAATTGATTTCATGATAGTCAACAATAGTAGCTACAGTAATGCCTCTAGAATCCTGCTAGAAAATTGCCTCACTTATGTCACCGAGCCAAATGCTTCAGTCTTTCTACGATGTTGTAATAGTCGTTGGTATATTAGTAGATTTTTTTTCTTTTGGCACAAACGTAATATGAATTTCCAAAGCTATTATGTCCACTATCTTATTTTAAAAGCAGATATTTTCAACTAGTCATATTTGACAGTTAAATTTATACAACTCACGCAATATTAATGACAATACCAAGCTTAGAAAGTTGCAAAATATTTTAGTATTTTCTTGGGGTCTTTCCAAATTCGTGTTTCAGGATTTCTTTTCTCGGATTTTCTTGTTTCAGAATTGTGTTTTTTATTTTTCGGGATTCCGTTTTTAGAAATGTTACCGTTTCGGTATTTCGTGGTTTAAGTTTTATATTTTGAAGTTTTTAGAATAGTTCAAAATGGAACGATTACCGGAATACAAATGTAACAATAAATTATATTTACTAAATACCGGATGTTTATTTTACCTTGATAAATCAAAATATCTAATAAAATACTCCTTCTACGAAAGAAATTATTAAGGATACACATAAAAAATGGGCACTATTCTAAAACAGTAAAAGGAATTATACTTTTTATGACATGGCATTTTAGGGATATTTTGATTTGTAAAAGAAGCATCCGGTATAATATACAAATGTGAATATCTAACATATCATTTTTTTACATAATTATAATAACTAAATAAATAATATTATAAAATATGTCAATGTTAATTTATTAAACCAAATTGATGACAAAAATTTAGAAGTTCGCGTTTTGAGATTTGGTCGTTTAGGGATTTTATGTTTAAGTTTAATATTATTGGGCATTTCATGAATTTCACTTTCGGGATGCCCGTTTTTGGAGTTTTAGGATCCTGAGCTTTGGGCTTTCGATGGCACCCATACATTTTGAAACTAAACCACATGGATCGAATTCATGCCGGCGATGTCCTCCTCCATAAAAAGGGGCTGGAGAGTATTGTGTTCTCGTTGAAATATCCAAAGAGTGCCTTTGACTACTCGAGAGACTATGTTAACAATTTTGGATAATCCAATGTCTTATTAGCACTTGCTACTATGGGATGTATTGCGACGGATTTGCACGTCAATGTAGAAATACTTTGAAAATTGACTTCCAAAACATTTAGCTAGAGTTTTAGGCATGTTGCCGGAGACTATTTTATTAGGCTTAAGTTAAATATAATTACGCTAAAATGAAAACCTATATCTATGCCTATAATTTTTTATAAATTATTGATCCGTAAAAATGGAAGCAGGAAAACGTCTAACGACGACTATCTGACGTCTAACTGTTATCCAATTTCCAACCCTAAATAAAGATGTAAAGAACTAGGATGAAATTCCAATCTTCAAAATATTGAAAGGGTGTAATAAAACGTTAAGAAAATGACTTTCACTAAGATTTTCACCAATATATGTTAACGTGGTGGAATTAGGCAAACCATATACGAGATATTCAGATTTTATAAATCCTGGAATCATAAAATCCTGAACGAATAAAAAACTTATTTTAAAAAGGATTATTGTTGAATGAAATAACATTGCTTATTATTGTTGGTGTCCCATCTCAGTTTTAAACTGCACTTTGAGGAAGCTGAATGTACTTAAATCATAGTTTTCAACGAGCCGCAAGATTAATAGATTATAGTTACAATAAAATTTGTTTATTTTGTATAAGGACAGGATTGCATTGCTTAATCAACATTCTTTAATAAATTAAATAATACAAATACAATTTCAGTACTTACTTATCTAATAAATCAGCTACTGGATCGGCGTATTTAGCTAACGATGCTGTAAATAACACACATTCATATAATTCACCCATTTTCTTTAAAAATTCGTCAACATATGGTCGTTTTAGTACATATACTTGATGCACTGTACCGTCTATTTCTACTGGCACTACAAAATCTGCATTAGGGATAGGCTGCAAATAGATAAAAAAACACAAATTATTTAAATAAACATATAATTGATAACGTTCTATTTATTTATATACCACAAAACATTCACCTTCTCTCCTCATTCGTTCAGTCGATAATACAAGGGTTGTTCGAAAAGTTTGTAACTTACGTAATGGTAAAAAAATGCGGGGTTAGCTTACTCAAATATTTCAAATTTGAAAGTTAAGTTTGTTAATACGATTAAAAAAATCAATCCTCGGAAAATGCCAGAGCGATCGGAAGTTAATTCGTTCGTAGTTTACAGTATAAAATTTGCGGGACTACTGTAAGACATTAACGCTCTAACTGTTTTTTTTTTTCATTTTATTATTTAACAGTATACAAAAATATTTAAAATTGAACACCGAGAAGATACAGGACCATTTAGCAGAAAGTTAACTTACGTATGTATTCCACTCATTTAAAGAAAACAAGAGGAGATTATGGAGGTTCTAAACAAAAATTAAAATCAAAATTTCGTAACGCTGAACAAACTTTAGGTATTCGTTTACAGAAGGTGTGCTAATATTGAATAACATCCTCACTGTAAATAAAAAATGATTTCTATAGTGAAATGGTGACGGACGTCAGCAGCAAATAACAACTAAAAATATCTTCAATACACAATTTAGGGCTTCTTAATAAATAAATATTAGTAATATCGCTTACTTTTACAGTAAGAGCATAGAATGCTCAAATACGTCGACGTGTCATTATTCGGTATTTGCGTTGTAGTTTCTAACCAGTGAAAGCAATCGCCTCGTTCCAAAGGTCAATGAAAAGAACCTAAAGTTTTTTTGATCAGAATATTTTTTTAAATTGACGAGTACACAAAAGTTCATTCGAGTTTCACTCAATTTCCGCAACGAGTACGTAGTGCAAACCAAGAATTCCATTAAAGAGCATTATTGCACTCTACTTCCTTGGAAAACTGTAAAAGCTTGAACCAAGGAATGGAAAGCAGTTGATCATCTGCAATATAACAAAAATTAAATAACATCTGTCTTATCTCCCAACCAATCCCTCGTATAAGTGGTTCAGAGCCATGCTACAAGATGCTGTTTTATCAACGACTAATGCCTGTTAGAATCGCCACAAATATCCTTAAAATGATTAAAAATCTTCGCAGAATTTTTCAGGTCACAATAAGGAAGGAAATCTTTAACGCAATAACTAAGACTTTGAAGATGTCCTCAACCCCGGTAAAAATATTGCAATCAAGTCTTAAATCAGCACACAGAGTGATGCAGCTAGCGGTCAGATATGTTCGGCCAAAAATCATTGAAACACATATCTAGTTGATATGCTCCTTTAAAAGAGCCAACAGAGCAATGCATAGACTTCCTGAATTGTTTGATTTGGATGAGAGAGATCATAATTACACAGATATTACTGGGGATTTCAATGCACTCAAACTAATAGAAGAGGTCAAGCAGAATAGGAAATTTTTCATTGTAACAAATGCAGTCTTATCAATCCTACAAAACAAATATACAGCGAGACACCCGGTGGACTGGAGGTGCATATTAAATAAAAGAGCGGCGATGCCAGAAGTCCCTCTGGCATTAGGTTGAGGATGAATCATGAAGGGTAGCAGGTTGGTAATATAAAAGCTCAAACTTTCAAGAGATGTAGCACTTTGTTCCTTGTTCCACCGACGAGTATATTCATTTGAGTACCATCAAAGAGGATAATATACCACAATAGACTATATACCTAACGTCGCCTTAAAAGTTGCAATCCTGGAGAAAATCGAAGAACTTCTGCAGACGTACAACTCTTGTCATAGCAACAGGTTTGTTTGTTGGATAGAGCTTGAAAATTTCCCAACTGCGAAAGCTTTGACTAAAAGACTATATCGAAGTATCTAGAGGTCTTACCGCCAATATGGTTCCCGAAAGGCGCGCTCAATTTTGGATGCTACGCAACCAGGCTCGTAGAAGACTCCATCAGCGGTAGGAAATATAAAGGAGGCTGTAAAAAATATTGTTCCGTAGATGCGTTGAATATTAAAAATGCATTTAACACTACAAAATGGGAACACCTTATGAGCGGACTTAACACCAGGAATGTGTCTTGCTGCATTATGTACGATCTGATAAATACTATGAAGACAATTCAATAATAGTCACATTAAGATTGACTACAACTGACTGATCAATAAGTGGTACCAGGCTTATAACTATATAGCAAAAATGTTCTGGAAATAGTTGGTCTTACGACATTCGGCATATGTACATTGGCCATCGTATAACGAAATGTAAATTCCGTATATCTCAATTGTGCACTTAGAATGAGAACGCATCATTGCAGTAATGTGTCCAATTGACTTACTGGCAGCCAAAGGAGATTTTATCGGAATGGCAGCAACGAAGAAACTGATCGTAGAAGGGCTGCTGGACTATAAGGGGCTTATTTCAGAAATTTCAGAGGTAAACTTTTATAGGACGCAGCTCATGTAAGGCCGTGAGTGCTAACAATCATATCTTTATCGATTTTGGCATGATAATTCATGTAGTTGTTCATTCTGTGGAGCTACTATGCGGTCAGATTCAAGGAAATAATATGATCTTAATGAGGATAATATAGTTGATGCCAGGATCTCTGAAGCATGGATCGCCGTTCCAAATTTTGCAGCACAAATCATTAAGGGGTTACAGCGGCTGGAACGCGGACGTTGGCAAATGACGAAATTCGCACAGAGCATTTGCGGGCGAAATGTGATAGACACATTAATATAGAATTATTTTCTCTGAATACATTACGGTCGTCCCGGAGGGCGAAGCCACTCACTACTGCACATTGCAAAACAGGATGTAACAAAACTGGGGATCATAAAACAGTACTTGGTACGGAATAAGCCTGATTAAAACTATACATACAAAACACTAAGCTGGTCATTAATGTCCTCGGAGGGCAAGGAAGTAGGAGGTGGCTTTAGAGAAGAGCTCACACTGCTGTGACGGGTAGCCCCGCTTTTTCGCCATCGTGTTCATGATGGATAGCCATCTCCATAAAAAGGAATCCTGGAAGAGGAGAAGATTGATAGGATATTTACACTTCCTGAACAGTTTCTAATCGACTAAAAGGTTGGATAGGCAACTTAATGTCCCATACATATTTAAAAAACAGAAATCTCTAAAATAGTGGTTAAATAAACATAAGTAGAAATTTAGTACTATGCATGGAGCGTTATCGACCCGATAACGCAATTAAACTGAATCGGATTTGTCTTAAACATGTAAGGCTTTCCTCGGTATACTGGAAGCGTTCTTGTTCTCGAGTCCGTTAAATTTGCTGGAAACATTTGCACAATAAACTCTAAAGGACTTTAGAAAGAGGGTCTGTGTATGAATCTGTTATCACGATAACATGTGTAACTTTCAACTTAGGGGATTTGAACGAAGAGGTCCCCATACAATGTGTCAGCAATCTACTCTTCAAATATTTAAAAAATAGTAAAACGTACCCTTGAGATATACTCAACGCAACCGACGTGACTCAAAAGTAAAAATATATATTTCAAACTACAGCGATTACATTCGACGCGATTAATGAGCCTTCAGCAGGCTATGGAGAACAACGTTCTTGACAATTAGAAATGTCGCAGGGTTGACCTCATTCGGATTTACCCAAAATGTTGTAGCTAGCAACCAAACCAACAACTTAGAGAGCGTTCTCATACTACGCTCTAATCCTGTTTTAGTAAAAATGAACCAAAAAGTCACTCAGTAAATTCACATCCCAAGCCGGAGCAGAACAATCTTTAAAATCGGATCGTTGAAATCTTACTGCATAACTCTTAAGCTTCAAATTAGCTAGTAATTAGTAGTGTGAATTAGTACTGTTGAGCATTTCTGCTCCCAGAAATCAAACTCTTAATTATTGTAATGAACGAAATCATGATGGAACACTTCCATAGTCAGATTGAAAAATTGGGCCTATTTTCACACTTTGTACCAAAATATTATAATTGTGAAGCACTAAACGCTACTGTCTGGTATATTCCTGGCCTAGGGCCCAATAGTCATTTAAAAATCAGATCAGTACCGAGGCACTTCACACGAATAGAAACTTCTTTACAAAGCACTCACGGAATGCTCGTTCTATATAATTTACATCGATATACACATCTCTAACACAAGATAATATCATATTTTTATTCTATATAAAGATATAAGCGGTAAGGAAATTTAGGACAAATAAAATTAGCAACATGATACAGCAGGAATATAACGTTTCTTCTATAGTATACAACAACGCATTATGATATTCGACAATCAAATCAAACGCACCAACAGCCAAGCACTAAACAACCAAAATAAAAAAGAAAACGCAATTTCCCTAGCTTACGTGAAAATTCCGAAAAAGAATGATTTTGATGGTGGGAGAGGAACGCAAACACACAGTAAACATTATGTTGTTGTTACGAGAAGGGGAGAGGGGGCGATAAATCTATACAAAAAATGTTTAAAAAAGATTTTTTTCGGATATGGATATTAATATTTTATTTGAATTTTCCTCATATAAATATACTTAGGTACCTAAACATATGCGCACTTATTACCTACATTACAGACGACGGTGAAGAAAATATGTGAACACAAGATATTATTTGTACACAAATTTGTTTATTGTTACGCGGAAAATGATAAACCGTTTCTCTAAACTCGGTACAAGTTTATATTTCCCTGCAAATATTAATAAATAATTGCACGCGAATTTTTACTTTTCTCGAATTAGGTTAGTATATGCAGACAAAAATGATAACCTACGGATTTCAAAAATGAAAAAAATGCGGCCTTCGGGGATTGCTTTTACATTCAGTTAGTAAGCAAATAAATCTTCTAACAGCAAAGAGATTTTAACGTTACTTGGTGGCACCTTTCCAAACGTTTGCATTCTTGTTATGTAAAATTATACGTGAAATAAAATATTTTATTAAAAACACGTGCAAGAAAAAACGGACGGAAAAACAAAATACATACTAACTGTGGTTTAATTCTAGATTTTTTTGGGAATAAAAGATGTGTGATAATTAAGGCAATATTACGTTATTAAAATTTTGAGTATTGGTTGGTTGATGACAATATTTGTCGTTAAACCATTTTTTACCTATTTTTGTTTTATAGACTCGACTATTGTGGCTATATTCATTTTGAAGACTTTAACTACATTTGAATGGTAATTCTGGTTGAGGTGAGATTTGTAAAAGGGGCTATATTCAAGGACCAGACAATTTAAATTGTTTAGCACTGCCCTTTTGAATAAAGGCAGACGCCGTTTATAGGTATTCGGAAAAATGCAAATTTTTAAAGTACTAAGGGGAAGAAACATGATTAACTAATTAACCGATTTAAATAAATAATGAATCGAATGAAATGAATTTAATCCACCCCCAATTGAATGTTAATCCTATCATGATCATCCTATCACTCTGTTAGAAAAAATAAATAAATTTATTAAAAGAAATTTAATTTAATGATTTTAGTACTTTTAAGTAACTCATTTTTAATTATCTATTTTGTTTCTATGTTTGTTATTGTTAGGTGTTATAATCAAAAAGATCATCTAAGATTAAAGATTGGCACTAGAGGGCATCGCTACCAAATTCCAAATTTTATTTTTTGTTCCAGTGAAAGTTTTTTACATCATTTGAAGGGTGAAAGATTGGCCTAACAAGCTCTAAACCACATTTGTGGGACTACTAGTTTTTGGTTATTCGACGATTTCAAAGTTGAAAAATGGTAAAATTTCAAATGTTTTGTAGAGAATTATTATATTGAAAATAGAACAAAAAAGAAATATATTCACTGCAACTAGAAATCCTATAAATGTGATTTTCGACTGAAGGCCCAAAAAAATTTAACAAAATTTACTGCAAAAATCTGAAAATTTTGTAATAATATCCTGTAATATAAATTGAACAAGAGGTGATAAACAAATGATTTGTGGCTTGTTAAAAAGGCTACTCTTTTCAACCCAAATGGTTGAAAGTGTTTTTGAAAGGTTGAAATGTATCGCGAATTTTCGCTGTGTCATCTAATACCAAAGCTTTAAACTCAGATCGTCTTTTAACAAGTGACAATAGCAAACATAGATAACCAAATATGTAAATTTGTAAATGTAAATTTAATTTTCGTAGTAACGGAGTAACCCAAGTTTTGTGGAGCTTGAAAATTTTCGAGTTTCCAAGTTCGCTTTCATGATAGGACTAATTTTAAGGTCGAAACGCTGGTTTTTCGCTTTAAATAGGCAAAGAACCGAATTTTAAAAAAAATGATATCATATATACGAGAAATATAATATATCATTATATTTTTATTTGTTTGGGGAATGATCATACTTAACAAAGGGAAGTTGTTGTTCAAGCAAAGTGTTAAAAATCATAATTTGTCTCACACAACCAATTAATAAATATTTTTAAAACTACCGTTAAATCACCTTCATTTGAGTCTTCATTTATTAAAATCGATTAAGTGGTTTTGGGAAGTAGATCTTAAAATTTTGCGTGTTTTTAATACCTAAAAATGTCATGCAGCTCTGTCCAAAAGTAAAATGTCATAAAACAAACTATTTTTTGTATTTCTTGGCAGAATCCGGTCCAGTGCGGAATCACTGGACACAACAATTTTTTTTTATTAAAAACATTCGAGGTTTTCAAAATAGACGAATCGGTGCTCAGAATTATAACACTTCGCAAACAAAAAACATTCATATTTTAATATTCTTAGCTGATTTATATCAGTGGCGCAGCGATAACCCTGTGTTCGAGTGTGTACTGCACAAGGGTAGCCAATTTTCAGATTCTTTAGAGATAAGATCGCATGATGCTGTAATTTTCGATAAAGATATTTAAAACGCGGGATATGTTAAATTAGAACTTTAAAGATACAGAAAGGAGTAGAGAAAAGTAACAATGGATTACATTCGAAAATAGGACATACACTCCTACATAGGTGGAGAGTGGTACAAGAAAAGTCATCGCGGTTTACTTTTCTTTTCTTGAATCATATTGATCTTTGATGACGTTTTCTATTTATTTCCTTCATAAAATCGATTTTTTAATTATTATCAAGATGTTCTTCAAATAAGGTTAAATATCGATGAGCGGCAGACCAACAATCTTTCTGTCATAAAAACAATTAAGTTAACAACCCTTAGCAAAGGCCACGGATTACCATATCAGATTCATCACAAACGATCGATAACGATCGATCTTGAAAATTGTTCAGGGCAACGCTTTAAAAATGGAAATATAGAACGTGCTTAGCCTCTTAAGACCTGGAGATTTCCAGAACCTTTCGAACTAAGCAAACAATCACATATTAAATGTACTTGCACAACAAATTGGTTCGATGGTCAATGCCGCCTGGTGTCGAAAACAAACAAAAGATTCGTGAAAAATGGTTGGCTCGCAACGCTAGAAGCGCTCTAGCAGGGTATTTCCACGCTAGGAAAGCTACGACTAAATACCTTCGACAAAAGAAGTGCGATCATATGAGATCATGTATTCATTGAAAACATCGCAGCTTCAAAGCGGAACTGGTAAATTCAACGGGCTGTTCTGCTAACGCCAGGAATCTCACAAAAACTTCTATTAAAGAAATACAGGCACCTAATACGGGAATGGAGTGCTGTGTTCTCTCAGTATGGTAAAACCTAATTTTAAAATCTGCTAAATCGGAATGAGGAAGTGAACCCATAGGCGAATAGCTCCTCCAGATGAAAAGGTCGAATATTACACAATGGAGGAAGTATACGCAGCTACTCTTGCATCCAATCTATACGATCTCATCGTATATGGCTAATGTGTTGGCTAATGTTGTATTTACCAGTATTTACCAGACTCATCAGTTTTTTACCATGAGAATGATCAAGGAAAAATGTTGGAAGTACAGCAGGCGTATGACAGTCGCGCTCATATGCCCAGGAATTCCAGATAAACTCGTTTCTCTGTGCAAATTAACAACCTGTGGGACTCATTACTAAAGGAACTGTATTAGATTCCTTTGAAATAACATCTGGTGTTCAACAGAGAGATTTACTCGCTCCTGTGCTGATCAAGTTGGTGTTTGAGTACGTAATGAGGAAAGGCAACATTGAAATTTCGCGCTATACATATATTTAATAAATCAGGCCAAATTCTTGGATATGCAGATGATATAGTGCTTCTTTCACAAGGACAGCTGGCCATACTGCTGGATAGCTGCACATGGTTTTGCTTTTATGATTCAACTTGAACACAAATGCAGCTGAAGCACATGGTAAACGCTTCAGAAGTGGCGATTTCAACATTGAGGACAAGAATCACTCCGGAAGACCGAAAACATTTGAAGACACCGGGCTGCAAGCGTTATTGGATGAAGATGATATGCAAACTGAAAATCAACTTGCGGAGGCATTAACCACGACTTGCCAAGGTCTTTCCAAACGTTTACATGCTATGGGAAAAATTCAAAAGAAGGGAAAATGGGTGCCGGATGAGTTGACTGACAGACAGATGGAAAATCGAAGAGCTACTTGCGAAATTTTGCTTTCACGGCACTACTAAATCGCTTCAGAAAGAAGACAATGCTCTGCATTTGGTGGTACCAGAAAGAAATCGTGTACTATGAGCTGCTGAAATAGGGTGAAACTGTCAATGAGCAAAGCTACAGACAACAAGTCATCAATCTGAACCATGCATTGCTCGAAAAACGGCCAGAATGGGACACGAAACACGAACGAGTGATATTACAGCACGACAACGCTCCATGCCATCGCACTCCCATCGTCCAGTACACCATCAAAACGCTGAGATGGGATCTGCTACCACACCCGCCTTATTCGCCAGACCTGGCCCTCTCGGAATATCACTTATTCTGGTCGATGGCGCAAGGCTTTGCAGGGCTACACTTAACCAGTTTCGAAGAAGTACAAAATTGATTGGATGAAAGGTTTCGGTCCAAAGACGCGTCGTTTTATTGTCGTGGTATTCATGTATTGCCAGAGAGATGATAAAAATTTGTAGATAGCGAAGGAAATTACTTCGAATAAACCATTTTTATTTTTCTATTGAAATTTTCCATTTTTCACTTTTCAAAAAAACCCGAAAATTTAGTTGCGCACCTTGTATAATAAAGTGTTCCATCAACAACCAGCCGATGCGCGTCGTAGAGGAGACCTCGACTGCGCTGGCGTGACGACGTCGAACAAAAACTACGCATATTACGATGTTGAAACTGGAGGACGAGAGCGATGGATCGCGACGGATGTAGAACCCTAATGCAGGCGGCAAAATCCCTTCGTGGGATGAAAGCTAGAGTAGAGAGAAAGAGAGAGAGAGAGAGAGAGAGAGAGAGAGAGAGAGAGAGAGAGAGAGAGAGAGGGAGAGAGAGAGAGGGAGAGAGAGAGAAAGAGAAAGAGAGAGAAAGAGAAAGAGAGAGAAAGAGAAAGAAAGAGAGAGAGAGAAAGAGAAAGAGAGAGAGAGAGAGAGAGAAAGAGAAAGAGAGAGAGAGAGAAAGAGAAAAAGAGAGATAGAGATAGAGATCGAGATAGAGAGAAAGAGAGAGAGAGAAAGAGAAAGAGAAAAGTTTGAAATATATGATTTGCTAAATATGGAAATTGAATTTTAAAAGGTTGAATTTAAAGATAAAAACTTATATTTGCTCGTAGAATTAACAATGGTTTGTCTAAAATATTTATTATTGATTCGAACAATCACTATAATTTTCTATAACCGGAGGTTCTCACAGTACATATTTTTCCGTAATTACTGCACGGAACTATATTATATTCGTACATTGGCAGAATTTATGATCGAGTCAGAATATTTGGGTCAAGAATCAACGAATCTGAAGAATTCGATCGATAGAGCTGGAATTGTAACATATGACATTCATTCGTTTTCTTAGATTAAAAGTCCCTATAGGTCAATTTAAGGCTGTAACATAGCACATACATCAATCAGTTTGGAACTTTTGTGCACTTTTAGGATCCTCAGTCTCATTATTTACCTTCGCCAAAAATTAATGCTCTGTCTTTGCAAAACATTCTTTAGAATTCTGGAGTTATTCTCATATTGAGCTAGGTAGTTTATTAAAGAGAAACCCTTTAAATTTAGATACTACTTATTATTCTCGGTTATATTTTCAGGAAATGAACCATATCAATATACCTACCATAATTATACAAATAATTTTCATCAGTTATTAGCATTACACAAAGCATAATCAGGTAAATACAATATGCTAATATGTACGTAGCATAAAATACGAATACAAAGATTAAAAGCACAATATTAGATTTTTCCAATTTTTATTTGTTTTTCTAAAACCTTATAGAAATGCTGGCATCTCCATGGAAAAATTTGTATTAAATGCATGATATATAGCGTACTCGTATTTTGTCTATGTAAAGGGTGTTTTTTTAAGAGGTTGCCGATTTTTTTTTTGAATAAAACACATATAAAATTATGAAATGACCAAAATTTTTTTTTATTTGGTAGATAATTTTTTGGCATTTAACATTTAAACACAATTTCTGGCATATGGCTACCACGACTATTTTTCACAAATGTCATTCTGGAGGTCCAATTTTCCAGCACTTTTTCAAGCATTTGAGGGCGTATGTCAGCAATGACACGTTGAATATTGGTTTCCAAAGCGTCAATCGATTGAGGTTTATCCACATAAACCAATGACTTCACGTATCCCCACAAAAAGTAATCGAGTGGCGTCAAATCGCACGAACGCGGAGGCCAATTCACCGGACCATTTCTCGAAATAATGTTGTCGTTGAAAGTTTCTTTTAATAAGTCGATTGTTTCACGTGCTGTATGGCAAGTGGCACCATCTTGTTGAAACCACATTTCATTCATATCCATATCTTCAAGATTTGACAACAAAAACTCATTTAACATGGTTCTGTATCGATTTCCATTCACGGTAACGCGTCGTCCTTCCTCATTTTTAAAGAAATATGGACCGATGATCCCACCAGCCCATAGACCGCACCAAACAGTACATTTATCAAGATGCATTGGTAATTCTAGAACGGCGTGTGGATTATCTTTGCTCCAAATGCGACAATTTTGTTTGTTGACGTATCCATTTAACCAAAAATGCGCCTCATCACTGAAGAGAATTTTACGGTAAAAAAATGGATCTTCGTTCAATTGATTTAACGACCAATCACTGAATTCACGGCGCAAACGATGGTCGTGTGGCTTTAATTCTTGCACCAATTGAATTTTGTATGGCACCAAACCCAAATCTTTACGTAAAATTTTCCATAAAGTCGATGGACAAAGTCCAATTTGCTGAGCACGACGACGAATCGATAAATTGTCGTTTTCTTCGACACTGGCCTCAACGACAGCAATATTTTCTTCTGTACGAACTCTTCTCATTCTTGTCGGTGGCTTGGCATCCAAAAGAGTGAATGTAGACCGAAATTTGGTAATTACGTTCTTTATGGTGGTCTCTGACGGACGATTATGTGCACCATAAAATTCACGAAGTGCTCTATAAACATTTTTAATTGAACACTGATTTTGAAAATAAATTTCCACGATTTGAAAACGTTGTTCTGGAGTTAACCTATTCATAATGATTTGCCAAACAATACTGAGTAGAAATGCCACTTTGAGCTGTCAAAACAACTGTCATAAAATAAAACGACATCTATCGGAAAAACAAACCTCCTAAAAAAACACCCGTTATATGTATTTAAAAGGGTACACAAAAATACGTATATATGTAGATATTCATAAACGCGTATAGCCGTTATAATCGGGCATGCATACGAGTATGTAATGTGTATTCATATCGATTACATTTTCCACAAAATATCGTTTTTTGAATCCAAAAATTTTATAAAACGGGAAAGAAGTATATTCAACATCTTTCATTATCAAAAGCTTTTATTTTTATTATTTAAGGATTTAATTCAACATGAGAGTTTAATGTTTTTTGTTCTAATGAAAAACAACGATGTATATCAAATTCCTTTTTAAATAGTCAAGTATACATAGAAGATATGAGATGAGATGTTTAAGAGATGAACATTTTTATGTTTAATCGATTCAAGGGAAATACGATACAGTTGATTATGTGCGAGTCTATGTAAGAGCTCGACTTTTCAAGTAAACCATTTGTATCATATCACGTAATGCAAATATTGATTAATCGCGTTTTTGCAGTTGCATCGATGTTTTTATCGCTGTTAGCAAATTTTTTATTTTGAATTTTCGTATCATGCAATTTGATAAAAATTGATAAACTTACACATGCTGTCTACATAGTAATTACTTATCTGATAATGAGAATAGAAATTAAACCTTCCATCTGTTGCCAAAATGTTGAATATTGTTAATAAAAAAATAAATTGTATTCTAATTCAAACCTAAGATTTAAACTGTTTAATCTTACCAAGACATTTTTGACGTTTTCCTCTATAAATATTTGCGAAAATAACCCTCTTTCAGATCATTAGATGGCCAAAACTGTTACGTACTTTTGCAAGATTGCATGCAATCAGTCTGTTAAAAATGGTGGTATTTTGATGCCGAGCTCGATATTATTTAGCAGATTGAAATATGTTACGAAAAGTTGTGTTTAAGTTCTGTTCTGTAACAATGCGCAACGATATCCAGAATGTCACCAGATATACCGAAGAACAGGCACAACATTTTTGAATAGAGACAACAGCTGGCCGAATTTAAATTTAATGATGAGGTACTTAATATGGTATGGCTTTGTATAGGGGCTGCATATCGCCATTCAGTTGATGGAACAACTCCATATGTTGAGAAATTGTTTCCAGAAAATTGGTTATCAGGAAATATTTGTTTACATAACTAAGAGCCTCAGCTAAATCAAAGATGTAAAACCATAGTTTAGACAGCCAGCTTTCCCTTTTGATTACATCATGCTTAATCCAATGGTTAACTAAAATGGTTTAATTAAATTTTGCTAATTTAAGCTGCCAATGCTGATTTAAAAGCCATCGCAAATATACAGAAAATCATCAAACTTTTTTATTTGCATCGCGTTTGTTGACAATGTGGTTGATTTAAGATTCAATCCAATTCTTTATTTGTCTCCTATTATTATTTTCTATAAGAAAGCATTAGAAATTGAGTATTTTTTATACTGGTTCTCTTCGAAAAGCCGCTTGGCGCGTTACCATATTGCACGTTGGTTGGTTGAATATCCAACCAGATCCTTTCCCTCGATATTCCTGTATTGTTAGAATATAATAGCAATATTCACCATTAGTTCTCGCACGTACTGTAATGAAAGGTATAGCGCGACCTCACAAACGTTTAGATTTAATTGAAGTATTTCCAGAATTTTCGGGCAACTAGTAGAACTCTCCGGTACGCTGGATATTTAATATCAAGAGCCGTATGGTTCCTGTCCGTATTGTTGTCTCTATATTGACAAAGCATAAAGTTTGTGTCATTAGTGCAATTCCTTAAAGATGAAACTCTTTACCGCATTGCACCTGTATTGTCCTAGATCCAAAAGTAGACTGTCTTTCTTTGTCTTCTGAATACGGGTCATGTTATTCCCGCGATCTTTCAAGTTAGGGTTGCTTTTCATAACTTTACTTTCACATAAATTGGCTTCATGTTTTCGTAATCTTTAGACATCTGGACAGACAGGCTTCTCTGGTCGCCTTTAGTTCTACGTTTCACCACGTTCCAATTTGTAGCTCTACTACTTTTTACTCAGTCGTGTTTAGCTCATATTCGCTGTTCCTTTTGTCTTTCGAAGAATTTATTACTTTTATCTCTACTGCTTTCTCCTCTTGATGAACTAGTTGTATCATTTTGTACTTTGATCACATCGCTTGACGGTAAGGTCGAATGTGGTATAGAAGCGTATTGAGACCTTCTGATCTTATGATGCAAGTGCAGAAAGTTAGTCGAATGAACAGACACTGACAGTAAGACAAAATAATAATATCACCTACCCGAACAGCCAATTTCATGATGTTCTGGTGAAATCCATCGCCCTCGAATTTGGTCTGGAATCCTAGACTCCAATATTTTATTAATCACTTTTCCAAATTTTCCAGTCAAATTTCTTAATATTAGAATTATATTAAGATAATAACTATTAAGTTTGCCCGATTAATGAAGTTCTAATAAATCTCACCTCGACTCTATTCAATATAGCTAATTTATAAAATTTTCATAAATTCTATCCACTCAGGTTTGGGCCATCCAACTTTGGGAAAATACTAAAATCAGTTCCAGGGTTATTCAATGGATTTATTGGAGAAATTTATTATAGCATTTACATAGAGAGCGAGAAGTTAAGAATAGAATTTTTAAAACGAATTGGCAATAGTAAACTATTCACGAAAACTCAAACACCAAAAATCATTGTGAATGGTTTGCCGACCGTTGACTACTTCGAGATAAGATTTCAATTAGAAATATTACTCATAATAGACAACCTGAGTAGACGAACTTCTTTAGAATATAAATAGGAATGGTACTAGTAATATATAAGCCTTATAATGTCATTTGTTAAACCATTAAAGAAATCTGGACAATTGCATTAGTAACTCGCCTAAATGTATGCGTCGAGGTCTTAACCAACAGACGTTCATTAAATGTTTTATTGTTGATTTAGTATTAATTTAGGTATCAGTATTTGTGCATTTATCTAATAGTAAAAACAATTTGTTATTTTTATGATCTAAATCCGGTATTACCTTGCGGAAAATATGTCTAATAGGAATGATAACTAAACAAAATGTGGGTTTTTGAAATAAAAGTTACCTTGGCAATTTGCGAATTTTTAAATCATAAAGATTGATTAATTTACGAGAGTGACATCTCCTTTACAGATTTGTTCGTCTCTAACTGAAAAAGCGTCATTATGGACAACAATTGTTTAATGATTTGGCAAATTGGGGAATTAAAAGGGTTGTATTTAACAAATAAAATTACCTTTATGACCCAAACAGTAACAAAGCAAGTGTGGATATACGAACTTCCCTGAAGGTATGTCGATGTCGTTGCCATGAAGATTTTAAATAAAAAGTAGTTTAAATCAAAAAGCATACTGTTAATTTGATCGTCTACTGAGTGCACTTAAAAACTCAACAACAAAGTAGAAATTGCAGTGCATCCGCTAAACAAGCGATAAAAAAAGCTGTACGCCATACTATTTAAATTTCAACATTTAGGTTCTGTCAAGGTCATCGTCCAAATTTTAGCGGTAATATAAAACGAAAATTTAATGAGACGAAAAATTCTTAATTTCTGCAGAAACTTTTCGAGTAACGAGTGACGAAAACGAATAACAAAAAGTTAAGTAATAAAGCCAAACTGAGCTTTTATTATTTGTTTCTTTGAATTTACCGTATCATATAAATTTTCAGATTCAACTATAAAAAGTTTAATTACGTTTTACAGAAACATAAATGTCCGCATTTAAACAAAACACTACATACATATATTCATATCACTATAACAGTCATCATGTATAAAAGTGAGTTTGACGGACATAATCCTCCCCCTAAACAATAAAAAAATGGAACAACGGACAGAATCCTGATTCCCGTACCGTTTTATATTAGAGTTAAATTTGCTGTTGATTTAATTTTATTTGTTCAATTTATTTTTTTATGTTTCTATGACTTTTTCATTGTTATTGTTATGTAGGAAATTTTTTTTTAGTATTTTCCAGAAAAATTTTCCTAGTATATACTATATACACTATACACTAGCAACACTATTATTTTCTCGACTATACATTTATCTATATCCGTAACGTGTACCCTACACTTTCATTCTTCCTCCATTTTTACGGTTAAAATTACATTAAACTATTTTAATGGAATTTAAAATGGTTAAGTTTTTAAAAAAATTAAAAAAATATGTTCTTGTAAAATGTTAAAAATGTGGGGCGGTGGTTTTTATAAAAAGTTTTTAAGTAAACTTTTAGATGTACACGGCTGTGTGGGATAATCATTTTTATTTTACACTTTTGTTACTTTAGTTAAGGTGTACGTACAGGTTTGAAAACGACACAAAGATAATGCTGCCAGCATTTATTATAAATGTTTAATTTACCGTCGTTTAGTATACACAAAGTTTAAGGATGTGGCTATAAAAGTATTTTGACGTAATTTGTATTTTTTACCACGATAATGATATACGAGATACAACAATTAAAGCATAAGATAATATAGCTCCGAATATTATGTAAAATTCACCCCTATTTAAGCATATTTAATATCATAAAATTACGTTCGATTACCTCTTTATACAATATTTGCCTTAATGTTACAGCTAAATATAGAAAGGAAATTTAGTCAATCGAGTAGAATAATTCCACCCGCACAGCTTGTTGTACAATTTAAAAATAAAATTATACTGTTTCATTCCTGAAAATAGTCATTTACACGAATAAATATGCCATAAACATTGTTGTGTGTTTACCGAATTAAAATAAAGTTTCAAGTTAGCAAACATAACGTCTTAGAAGGATCTGATATATAATGGATAAAATCATTTAATAAATGATTAAGCATTAATTATGAGAACTCTTCTGTGTGCTGTATCGATTATCGCGCGCAATAGATATCGCACGAAGATGATTAATTATGTTTTCCTTCAAGTTGTTGGTATAAATTATTTTCACAACAACGTCGCATATATTATTTTTTTAGGAAAATTAATCAAACATGTTATAAAAAAATGTGATATGATGTTTTGACTAAATGTGACCAAAAGGGATTCGATTCCTAAAAACAATGTAACGCTATCAAGCCTTGAAAATTTTGGGAACTTATCAAAATCCCAGGCTATTATGCTTTCACCATTTATGAGCAAGTGGTCGGTGAAAATTTCAACAAAAAGAGCTTTTACGATAGAGAGGAACAAGTTGTAAGCCCACAAATAGGTGCGTCTTTTTCGAGGTAGGAACGAAATGTTTAAATTAACTTCCGATTATTTCGCGAAAACAAAATATTTCGTCCCACACACAAAACTTGAAATCTTGTTCATCGCCTTGGCACCTTAAATATGTTACCAGAGAGAACTGAAATCCCGAATGAAATTGTTTTAACAAATGAAATTGTTTGTTGTCATTTACAAAAATTATTCAATTTCTTTATTATTTGAGAATAAAGAGACGTGTTTGCCATAACACCGCGATAACCCAATTTGTGATTACAAATTTTGGTTTATTGGGTCACGTAGACCATAATTTATTTACTTACCTACAAATTAGCGACTTTTTTAGCTATGCTCCTAAAAACCACTATATAACACATCGTCTGAAAAGTTCCCGGTCTAACAAAGAAAACACAACTTTTTTGGGAAAATACATATATCAACATAATTTCCTTCTAGAACGATACAATCAGTCCAACGCCTCTCTAACATTTCGATGCCTTTTTTGTAGAGCGATCTACCTTTGTCTTTAAAATCAGCTTCAGTTTCGGCAATCCTACTTCATTGGAGCCAAATCTCTTTCCCTGGAGCTTTTTTTAAATTTGTAAACAAGAAATAATCGCTGGGAGCCAAATCTGACGAATACGGACGCAATTCAGACGCATTGTCTTGGTGATTTTTTTTCAGGGACAAATGTTCGTGTAAAATATGACCAACACGTTCCATTGCACAATGTCAGCTATGTCACGCAACTTCACTTTAGGATCTTTCAAAACAATTTCATGGATTTGTTATGTATTCTGGCGTCATTTGGGCGTTCAGAGCATGGTGCATCATCGGTGGTTGTACGACCACGTTTAAATTCAGCATACCAGTAAATGATGGTTGATTTTTCTGATGCAGAATCCGGATACCACTTATCAAGGCATTGCTTTGCTTAAATGGTATTTTTTCCATCAAGAAACAGTGTTTAATCAACACACGAAATCACGAATCTTTTTTTCCATTGTTTTGAAATTAACAAAAGTAGCGTCACTAAACAACTGTTACTTGTAAACTAATGGTCGGAATGTAATGCAATTTTGACACATATGCTTTGAAGGTTGGTAGAATTTAAAAATCATATGGGGTTTAAATTTGTGGCACCATCTGTGTCAGACCGGGAACTTTTCAGGTGATGTAATAATTTAAAGTCAGCTTTTCAATACGGTTGCCATATACATTTTGGTATCTTTGTCAATCACAAAACGATTGCGGAAGTTACCATGTTGGGAGTCATTCTCCAAATCTCTATCAGAATTACTAAATCAATAAATTCTTAATTATTCAAGTATAGTGCTAGGTATTATAGAGACATTTATCTAATAAATTAACAAAATATTTTCGACAATTTTATTTAAATACATACTTTCCAATAAAAAATTAATTTAACTAAAAGTAGTTGTTACCCGACAAAAACCGGAAATAATTTTAAGAACTCAGTCCCACCTGTAATTTGTGCTTTTTCATGATAGTCATCATGATCAGAGGGGTGAGTATGTTGTAACTGACAACTAAAAGTGTTTGTCACACTTTGGAATTAAATTCGGCGTCTAACATTAACTTAAGAAATATCAGGTGCTTCTGGAACTGGGAAACATAACCGAATGAAACCAGTAATCGAACACAAAAAACACTTGGAAGTGTTGCACGTTCACCATCTGTATTAGAGATTTGATTTACTTAGAAATTTGAAATGAGAATTTAAAAAGCATTTCAATAAATGTTACCAATATTGAAAATTCGTAAATCTAGTGTAAAGTAAACTACCACTTTCGGTGTTTCGGTATCCGCAGAAAAAAATCTTTGGGGCGCAAGAGCTTAATTATGAAATTGGATTCTCAATCTCTCTCAAAGATCTAGTGGGTTGCGGTTCGTTAATTTTCGCGATCAATTAAAATCATATCTTGGGAAACTAAGCTAAACACACCCTTGCTTAAAATGTTTAGAAAAGTGTTTAGGACCAATTTTGACAGAGAGGTAGGCAAACAGACAGAGAATCTTTCAAAATTATTTTAAACTTTGAATTAATGTAGAAAGTACTGTTTTGAGGAGTGCACTGTCAATAAGTTCCGAGCCTAACACATAGATGGCAAATCTAATGAAAAATACTACGTTTAGAAAATACTACGTTTATTAACCAACACCTTCTTCAAATTATATGTGTCAAAATTGTATGACAATCCGACCATTAGTTTACAAGTTCCTTCTTTTAATCCATGCCATCTTTTTTGGGGCCGAAGCACTCCCTGCTCGGTTCATTTTCCTGTCTTACTTTACGCAATTACTGCCGAATCGAAGACGTACGCCTATAGGTCCAATTTAAGTTACCATCTGCGCATTACATAGCTCCATGGCAGCCTATTTATAGCACTGGACATGGAAGATGGGTCGGCCCATGAGTTGTGCGCGCCGATAGGGGGTCCTAGTGCTCCTTTTAATCACAGATCGTAATCTACTGATTAAAATTTCATTTTGCAATTGCGAGGCCAATCCGAACCCGGCATCTATCGATCCAAAAGCCAAGCTTTAACCACTGTGCCATTTGGTCGGCAAGTTAGTAGTTTTAGCTAGTATTAGTATTATCTAAATGAAAAAAAAAGAATTCCGTGTGTTGATTGATAAAAATTTCATTTTGCGATTGCGAGGCCGATTCGAACCCGGCACCTCCCGATCCAAACGCCAAAGCTTTAACCACTGTGCCATTTGCTCGGTAAGTTATGGTAGTTTTAGTATTTTCTACACGGCTTTTTCATGGGGAAAAATACCGTTCAAGCAAAGCAATTGCTTGATAAGTGTTATAGGGACTCTGCACCATCGAAAACAACCGTCGAACGTTGGTCTGCTCAATTTAAACGTGACCGTACAAACACCGTGGATATCAAACGGGATGGTTGGCAGTATATATGTTACGGTAGTTAGTTAATGCAGTAAGCCCATAAGAAACACTCCGTCGAGTGAAGGGTGAACCATTTCCAGAATATAGGACTCTCATTTCATAGATTTCGAAGCAATAAAACAGTTTTTTCCAATTTTTATTCGGACATTTACCGATTTCGGGCTTTTAAACTAACCCTTACTATTTTATATGAACATTTGTCCATGAGAAAGCTCTGTTAAAAATGGGTACTGGGATGCTCACATTGGATCAAAAGCAGCAACGCGTTAATGATGCGCTGTTTGGAACTGTTTAACCGTAATAAACATTTTTTTGTATCGGTATGTGACAATGGATGAAACATGGATCCATCACTACACTTCGGAATTAAATCATCAAACAGCTGAATTGAGCCGGTGGAAGGCGTCCGAAGCAAACAAAAACGCAATTGCCGGCCGGTAAGGTTTTGGCTTCCGTAGTGTGGGACGCGCATGGTATTTTATTCGTCGACTATCTTAAAGAAAAGACCATCAATAGCGAATATTGCATTGCATTATTGGTTACTAAAAACGACCCTAAATGCAAGAGAAAAAGTGCTTGAAGTTCAAATTGCTTCCCCATTCACAGTATTCGTTGGATTTGGCTCCCTTGGAACAGCGGCATAATGAAAAAGCTTTCTAAATGGCAATGATTTATTGAAAAAAAAAACAGCGCATGTTTGAGCCAAAACGAATGATTGTAGTCATGTTAAATAAAGCACCGAAATAAACGTAAAAATAATGGATTCCTTTTTCCCCAACCCTATATAACGTAATTCTTTATTTTCTCTCATCGTTTGGTTTGCTGATTACTTCAAAAAATGTATTCTCTACTGTAGCAATTTCTTTTGACCCAAGCTTGAATTTTTACCTAAATTGGAAATAAGGTATTCTAAACAGATTAGGCTAACCGCAATAGTTAGTTGTGTTGTTTTTACATCGGGTATTGATATTGAGCTCTATTAGAGAGGTCCCAGGTCAGTGAAAACGGATCACAGATTTAGAGAGTGCAAGTTATCAGCTAGCATACATTTATACGCAAGATATTTGAATGTATTTAGTTAACAATTCAATCAATTAATTTTACGTAAACTGTAAGATTTCAAATTTTGAATTGGCCAACATAAATAAATCCACATACTTTATATATTTCGAGGACGATACATACACAAATAAATCCATTTCGTTAAGAAAACCCTCAAAATCATAAAGGTTCAACGACCTGTATTTCAAAATAAAAATTCATTCATTGCAATCAACTAAAATGTTTACTTATTAAATCACATCATCGACAATACCATAATTTAGATGCCAATAAGTAACACAAACAAAACGGAAAGTTATATTTCCATAAAATGAATAGACAGACCAAACACTTATTCTACAAAAAGCGTATCCCAAGAGATAATTTATTGTGCGAAAACCGTTTGATTAATCACGTCCGACTATAACAGCGCGTCAAGAAAAGAAAATGAAATTATTTTGTGTTCGTCTTTCTAATGACTATGACTTTAATATTTGCTGTTGTCATTATTTTATTGAATATATTTTTCTTCTTAATTCCTTGTCATTTCTCTCTAATCAAAGTGAAAATATTATGTTTATTTTCCACTTTTCTACAATATTTTCATATTATTATATTATGGTTATGCTCGCTGCACTACACATAAATCGTATCGTAATGTACATAAGAAACAATTCATATATCAGTGGCAGGCAATGAACTTTTATGTCGTTGATGATCTACATATTTATTTCATCTTTTAACTACTCCATAGAACCAAAGAAAAATGTAAATTGCAATAAAAGAAAGTAAAATGTTGATGATGATGGTCTTGGGAAAATTTAAAATTGATGTGTGTGTGTGTGTGTATGTGTCATCGTCTTCTTGGGTTGGTGTTTATACTCGGTGTTTACTCTGTACTTTTTATTCAACGAAGCAAATTTATATACGAGTATATTACGATTGGGTTTATAATGTGATATTGTTATCATTATAGTAAAATGTTACGATGTTAATGGGGTGAGAACCGCAACAAAAAAAAATAACTTCTAGATGGGAAAATTTATATAAGTACGTACGGTGTAGTGTACGTACATGTACAAAGTGGTTTTTGTATAGAGGTTTACGGTATCTTGGGAATTTAATAGTGATTTACTGTAGAAACTTTGTACTGTTTGAATTAATTAAAATTTTTCACTTTATAAAGTCGTTGAGGAAAATACTTATCACATGGCCCACCGCCCACCATAATTATGCTATACCTTTCATGACTTAGAAAATACAGCTGCCTCTCCACCAGTTTTTGGTGATTCTTTCAAAATTTAGTTATGAAGCAAACCCTTCTGTGTTTGCAAGATCAGCCATTTTAGATATTATGTTCTTTATGAATGTAAATCGAATCTACATATACTCTACCTATAAGTACACGATAATACGTAAGTACTAAAAATTTATGAGTATCACTGTCCCTTTATAAAGCCGAGCCACTACTTACAATCACCTTCAACACTCACGTTCCACAATAATATTTTCTTTTCATCAATAATATTGTTTGCAATATGTTCTGAGGCCGAAGCACTCCCAACTCTTTGGCGGATCGCTTTTCACGTCCTACCTTGCGCAGTTGACTGGAAAATCTAGGACGTACACCTAAGTTCGATTTATCTTGAACCACCTGCATATTGAATAGCTCCATGCCAGTTTATAGTACTGGCTTGGAAGATAGGTCGGCACTCCGACAGGGGGTTATATTTGTGTTCATTCCCATCACCGATCATAATCAGATGATGAAAAATCCATTTTGCATCCTGCCCCTATCGGAATTCGAACTCGGTACCTCCCGATCCAAACGCCAAAAAAACACATAATGCATGTTGGAAATTCAAATTTCTTTTATTGAAAATAAAAATTGGTTCTACGCCATTTATGTATGGAAAATAACATCGTTCATGTGACCACCACGGGTTTTGTTACAGGCCTGCATCTGAACATCAAAATATTTGATGATTTTTCTAAAAAAAGCAGTTTAATGGCCTGAATTTCAGCTCGAATGTTGTTCTTAAGATCTTGAATTGTTTGTGGATCATTGCTATACACTTTACCTTTCAAAAAACCTCAAAGAAAATAATCTAACCGTGTCAAATCACATGATCTTGGTGGCTAATTGACAATAGTATTTCTTGAAACTATGCAATTTTGGTTGCCAATAAGTCGAGTGTTTCAAGATTTGTGTGGCATGTGACACCATATTGTTGAGAGATCTAAATCATTTTCATCCAATTTTGTCCACAAAAATACAGTTAACATGCAATGACAGTGCTCCCTATTCGCTGTTACTGCATATTCATTTACAGCTGTTACTGTTTCACGAGTACGAACTGGACGATGGAGGTCATATGCTCTACGACCCGCAACTGATCCAGTTTCTTCAAAACTTTCAACGATTTTGTGAATTCCAGGTTCTGTAGGACCCCCATGTTGACGAAAATCATCACGTACGAGTAATTTACAAAATGCTTGTGTCACAGAAAGACCATTGTCGTAATAAGATTGTATAATCAAAACACGTTGTTGTGTTGGAACCGAACATATAGTTTTGACTTTGACCATTTACAATAAAAATATTGTTTATCAAATACTAAGGCAGACAGAGCTCGATTCAGGGCCAGGACAATTTTAAATTAAATTAATAATTTTCAAACGAAATTTAATGTAGGGGTGAAACGACAACTAATTTAAAACAAGGCTTCCGCCAAGAAAACTGCCCTAAATAAGCAGAGAATTGGGTTGAATAGTGGAAGATTTCTGATGAAAAAAAATTACCTTAATTGTCCCGATGTTAATTATTATTATTTTCACGAGCTTCGAAAAGCGTATCATTTTATTGGAATCGTGAAACTGGAACTGAATTGGCATCAAGATTTCAAGGATATTTTAGGCCACTTTGAATAGTTTATGAAGACGGCTGTCCATTCGACAACAAAAAAAAACATTATCGTGGTGACAGCTGAAGTCTGGAAGATATTTCGCATGTTTATTAAAAATATTTGTTTGAGTTTGTCAAAGTTAGAATTATCACACGACTGCATCTTATATACTAAACGAAACGCTGAAATATAACACCGTCTATACAAATCCAATGTATGGACTTACATTGAAGGACTTAACTATGTCGAAATGGAATATTTCGACACAAATAAATACACCCAACGCTCGAATCATCGTACTATAACTTACAATTGTCCCTGTTTTAAAATAGCAATCAATAATTACCTAAATCAATAGGAATTTACGGAACATATATTCCCCCTGATTCACCTACATCATCTTACACAAAGTGCTATGAGACGATTATGAAAATAACCAATGCGGCTGATCAATTTTTAGCTACCGAGGGTTTCAATCTCTCATATATTAGTTGGGCATACCCGTACCATGAGCAACGAACAAGAGTATGGCTTTTCAACGTAAATTCGGATAACGAGTAACTGTTCATCGACTCAAATGTGAGACAAATCTGGAGATAAAAATTGTCCTCAAATTGCGGGTAATATTTAATAATGAACAAGTTCTATTGAAAAAAGAAGAATCACCAACACCGTTTATTATTATTGATTTGCATCTCAAAACAATCGAAATAATATCGGAAAACATAGTGAATAATAGAATTAGAAATTGCCAAATCTGGGAACATTATCATAGAACTGAAAAAGTCGATTCAATATTTTGAACAAATAAATTAGAATGCCGAATTTAACAGCAATGACGTGGATGTAAACGTGGAGAAATTTTATACACATTTATTTAAAGTCTATAAGATTTAATCATTTTCATGTCTATGAGCAAACCGAACAAATTCCCACCATGGTATATGATCAACTTGACTGTATTAATAAAAAGATAAGACTTGCAAAGAAAACCACAAATTCTGTTCCAGGATAGTAATAAAAATGTTGAATCCAATTTTTGAACTGAAATTCAAAAGCTATATTCGCAACTTAAAGAACAAAATTAAAGGAGATTTTGGATCTATTGCCAATTCTTTAAAACTAAAACAATTCAGTAAATCCATATTTTGGCTCAATATATGGATTGAGCCAGAGGCCATTCAGCGAGCATTGGTGGAATTCGGATTATGATCCTGTATAATCAATCATAAAAATTGAAAACTTTTCTACATAAATGATGATGTTTCTACAAATGATGTTATGCTGTTAGTTACAATAACTTATAGCAGAGACATTCTGCTAAAAGTTATTTGAACTGGTAATAAGCAATGCATTCTAGTTTTCCCGCGGTATGCTTCGCCCAAAAGATCAACATCGACCAACTTCAACGAATTTACCGTCTACTCTAATAAAGATGTTGAGAACCACAAACGAACTAATGTAATATACACCAACTTTGCAAAAGCCTTTGATTCCGTCAGCGTCTGTAAAACTTTGGAAGACATAAGTTCGGATTTTCCAACAAGTTCAAATCATGTTTGAATAATAGCATTCAATATATCGATATGAGAAAAAAGGTCGATAACAATACAAGCTATCTTCAGAATACCACAGGGCCGTTACGTTGGCACTAGGATTTTTACAGTCTTCACTAATGCATTATTCAAGTGACAAAACATTCCAAAATCCTGATGTTCACAGATAACCTCAAATTCTCACGTCACTTCACGTCAATTATCTGAGAATTCACACTGACAAATGTAAATTTTTATTATTCCATCGAAAAGCCATCCGTGTTACGAGGACATATTTGATAAACGGTGTGCTTCTACAATTCTTGAAACTAAAGACCTATGGGCGTCACTTTCGTTGGAACCATGAGGCTTGCATCAACTTTGCATCAACTCCATGCATGGTTTTACCAAAGGGTATGTGCGACAATTTTTATTTGAAAATAAAAAATATCCTGTTTTGTTCTTACTCTGGATCTCTGCGTTACGGGATATTCCGTTAATGTGTAGTGTTCTACGAAGAGAACATAATCAGATTATTCATTTATTTGATTATTTATTTAAAGAAATCGATTTAGTAAAATTACAGTTACAATTACAAAATTAAAAATATAAAAGCAAACCGTTTAAAAATAAAAGTAAAATAAAATAAAACACTTTTATGTGGAACGACGACTCAAAAATATACATTAACATTAGTACTTCATTCAATGATTCAAGCAGTCAAAAAAAAAATTAGGTTATAAATTTAAAAGTCGTTTTTTAGGATGTTTTTGTAGCGGTCCTTTGATAAGTTGTTAAAAGATGTTAAAAGATTTAGCCAATCTACTCATTGGGTTGTTATCTTCATATAGTTAGTGGAATGGTATTCAAGGTCCAACAGTCGATGATTAAGTAGTTTCCTTCTCGGAAGATGAAGTGAAAAATCTTCAGTGATGTATGATGACATGCCAAGTAGCCCATTTCCGGTAAAAGCAGCATCCAGCAGGATTCTTCTATTTTCAAGAGTGCAGAGGTTATAATTCAGGCACCTGATCTTATAGGGAGGTAGTCGCGCCACAACCCGTTTACATTAATAAAAACAAGAGCAATTTTTTTTGGAAAATTTCGATTCTCTTAATGTGAACATAATAGATAAGGGATCCAGACAGTTACTGCATATTCTACTTGGGATCAACATACACGAAATGTAGCGAAAGTAATGTAAATAAATTGTAGAAATCACCAGTCCATCGCTTGACCAGGCCAAACATTGAATTGGCGTTAGCAATAGTATTTCAATGTGTTCAACAGGCCAGGTCATAATTGAAATGAACGTAACCTCTAAATCTGTTGTTTCACAAACCTGCAATTCGATGTTGTAAGTATTGATTATGGGGTTTCTTCTTCTTCTGTGGAATGACATTATTTTGAATTTCTTGATATTCAAGTGCAGCTTATTGCGGAAACACCACTCACTTAGGTTGTTAATGTCCTGTTGTAATCGTTCAAAATCTCGAGTTTCTTTCATGGTATGCAATATTTTAATGTCATCCGCGTAAACATATAATACTATGGGCAAAAAATAGTAAGACCTTGTTCATAATTTTAAAATTCTTTATTTATTTCTCCAAACCTATTTCGCCCCCCTCAAAGTATTCCCCCCCCCCCCGGCCTCAATACACTTGTGCCAACGTTTTTTCCCATCCTCGAAACAGTTGTTAAAGTCAATTTCCAGAACAGCCTCCAATGCGCGTAGCGATTCACGTTTGATGTCTTCAATTGACACAAAACGGTTTCCCCAGAGCGGTCGTTTGAGTTTGCTGAACAGCCAGAAGTCACACGGAGCTAAATCAGGCGAATACGGTGGTTGCGGAACGATATGGGTGGAATTTTTGGCGAAAAAATCACGTAAAAACAAGGCAGTATGAAAAGGTTCACTATCGTGGTGCAAAAACCAAGAGTTGTCGACCCATAATTCCGGCCTCTTTTTACGAATAGCTTCGCACAAACGACGCATAACACTCAAATAGTATTCCTTGTTGACAGTTTGGCCGGTCGGAAGGAATTCGGAGTGCACCACACCTCGATAATCGAAGAAAACTGTCAACATCACCTTGATTTTTGACTTGCTTTGACGTGGTTTTTTCGGCTTCGGCTCACCTTTGGCACGATATTCGGCCGATTGATCGTCTGTTTCTGGATCGTAAGCATATATCCAAGACTCATCGCCAGTTATAATACGTTTCATGACATCCTGGTAGTCGGAAAGCATTGTTTCACAGACGTCAACGCGACGCTGTTTTTCCAAAAAATTGAGTGATTTTGGAACCAATCGTGCTTTCACTTTTCTTAGGCCCAAATGATCTTTCAAAATGGTTTTCACTGATCCTTCCGATATTTCAACGATGCCAGTAAGGTCTCTGACTATTAATCGTCGATTCTCGAGCACCAATTCCTTGATTTTATTAACGTGTTGATCATCATTGATGTTGATGGCCGTCTTAGACGTGGTTCGTCGTCAACACGTTCTCAACCCTCTTTGAACAATTTGTACCAATCAAAAACACTTGCTCGCGACATACAATTATCACCGAAGGCCTTTTGCAACATTCTGAACGTTTCGGCACCACAAAATTGAGTCCGCAGACAAAATTTAATGGAACTTCTTTGTTGAATAATTTCACTCATTGTAAAAATCGCCGAATGCACTTTTTGTACTTCAGAAAGACAAGCGTATACTAAACACTAATGATTATTTTGATGTGACATTAGGCACAGATGTCACTGACAGTCATACCAACATAGAAAAAAAAATATTTCGACGAATGGTTTACCGCGCGAAATTTAAATTAAAAAGTCTTACTTCTTTTTGCCCACAGTAGTAGTTCATCAAGAGCATCACTACATCTAACATATATGTAGTTCACTACTGGAATGAGGTGGTAAGTAGGCTGTATAAACGTACAAATTTATTTTGTTTATATAGTTCTCATGCAGACTTGTTCCACTATTGACGGTGTTAAATTTATTAAAGAATTTCAAAGTGTGGAGTGCACGGCAATGAGTAAAAGAAGTTTATACCTGTTTTATTTGAAAAGACCGATGGGTATAAGATTATGATCTACCATATCACGTAAATAAACATCGATGGCCAACGTATTTAAATGAATAACATATTTAACTACAACTTCGTAACGCTATTAAATAGATGCGAATTATTAAAGAAAATTTCTATTGGCAAATCTCCTACTTGACCAAATTGACGCAAATCTCCTACTTGATCAAATCAGCCAAGCGAATTTTAGAGTTCTGTTTAAAAATCAAACCCAATTCACACCGCCCATTCAAAATTACGGTAAGTCGAAAAACTTGATTTTCAGGAGAACGAGAATATTACAAACAATTTTAGGTATCTAATTGTCTTAATGTGATGTTAGTAGGTTTTTTACATCTACGAGTATATTGGTTAAAACGTAAACTTAACATAATATAATATGGAAATAATACAAAATTAGGAAACAGTTGATTTTACATTCTAGCAATTTACTTTTGAGGGGGTGTCTAAGAGGTGTGATATTTTGTCAGTCGATAAATATTGCATATTCTGTACCACAGGAATAGTGGAACACTAGTGTAAGTCGACATAATATAGTCTTGAATGCGGGGTGCGAATTTTGTCCTAAAAACAAAATTTCACCTTAGTTAATTTAGAACTTTATCCAAAGCTCTTGTTAAGATCGCAATCACATCCAATTTGATCACATTCGAGTAAGAAATGGCCAAGTACCATCAAAATACACATTTTTTGGATTACCTTCTACGATCTAAAGGCTTGGGGAATACTAGTCAAAGCAATAGGAGTTTCAGTCATAAAATGTGCTTTCTAAAATTTAGGATCAAAACTCTGCTTAATTTGTAAGTACAACCCAAAAAGAAAGTTCCAGAGCCAGAAAACACTTTTAAACACAGACTAAAATTTATATTATGTATTTGGGCTCAACAATTTTAGTAAATTTAATTCTATGACAAGGTGATTGGCTGATAACCCTTCTGATAACCAGTATACTGGTTGATTTTTTATTTACTCCTAAATATATTTCAAAATACTAATTGTAGTCCAATTCAAGTGATAATATTCCCCATGAAACCAAAAAGCCACTACTAACGGTTTAATTTGACAAAGAATTTTGAAAAACAAGAATTATGAAAATAAAGGGTTTTCACTCAACTGTATTCTGACTATACAAAAATTTGAAAATTGAAATTTATTCAACAAAAACTTTCTGATCATCATATCCATACTCGTATGTTGGTAGAGTCGTTAGATAAAGCAACTTCTAAGCTAACTGGCCATAAACGTCCCATCTGCGGAACAATTCTGTAACCTAGCCAAAAATTGTATCAGTGGATAGCTCAATTTTTCAACATTTTTGTTTGTTCACGCATATCAACAAAAGCTTCCTGATTATCGCAGGGAAATACCAAAGTCAACTGACCATATACGCCACATCCGCGAGACAATTATGTGGGCCGGCCAACATTTCTTCAGTGAGTCAATAAATTTTTCGAAATTATTGTTTGTTCACACACACAAACAACAGCTTTCTGATCACCGCATCCATATGTAGGTAGTGTCGATCGATAGGACAATTCCTAAGGCAACTAGTCATAAAAGCCTCATCCGCGGAACAATCAAAAATTTTTTTTGGTGGATACTTCAATTTTTCAACATTTTTGTTTGTTCACACACATCAACAGAAGCTTTCTGATCATCGCATCTGTTTGTTGGTACTGTCGTTCGAGGGGACAATTCCTAAGCTATGAGCCACACCCGCGGAACAATTCTGTGGGTTGACCAATATATTTTCAGTGGATCGCTCAATTTTTCGAAATTTTTATTTGTTCACACACATCAACAAAAACTTTCTGATCATCGCGTCGATCGATGAGGCAACTAATAATCTAACTGGCCATATGAGCTGTATCAGCGACAAAATTATGTGAGCTGGCCAATATATTTTTCAGCGGATCACTCAATTTTTCGAAATTTTTATTTGTTCACACACATCATCAACAGCTTTCTAATCATCATATCATTAAGTTGATACTGCCGTTCGATAGGACAATTCCTAATCCAACTGACTATATACGCCACATCCGCAGAACGATTCTGTGAGCCAGCCAAAATTGTTTTCAGTGAATCACTAAATTTTTCGAAATTGTCTGTTCACACACATAAAAAACAGCTTTCTGATCATCACATCCATATGATAGTATTATCGTTCGATGGGGCAATTCCTAAGCTAACATACCATATACGCCACATCCGCGGAACGATTATGTGAGTTGGTCAACATTTTTTTTAGTGAATAGCTAAATTTTTCAACATTTTTTTTTCTTCACACACATCAACAAAAGCTTTCTGATCATCGCATCCATATGTTGGTAGTGTCGCTCGATGGGGCAACTCCTAATCTAACTGACCATATAAGGCACATCCGCGAAAAAATTATATGGGCAGGCCAATGTATTTGTCAGTGGATCACTAAATTTTACGAAATATTTATTTGTTCACACACATCAACAAAAACTTTCTAATCATCGCATCCATATGTTGGTAGCGTCATTCGATGGGGCAATTCCTAAGATAAATGGTCATATACGCCACATCCATGGTACTACTATGGGAGCTGGTCAAATCATTTTTCAGTGGATCGCTCGATTTTCAACATTTTTGTTTCTTCACACATATTAATAAAAAAAAATCTGGTCTTCGCATCTATATGTTGGTTTCTAAGCTAACTTACCATATACGCCACATCCGCGGAACAATTCTGTGAGCTGGCCAACATTTTTGTTTAGTGCGATAGATCAATTTTTCCAAATTTTTGTTTGTTCACACACACATCAACAATAGTTATAAATAAGTCAGAAATAAAATTATTTGCATAATTTTTATTATTCGATATCTAGTATATTTTTACTTATATCTAATGAAATATTTTGTTTTAAATAAACGATTCATTTTGAACAATTGTTTGTTTATATTTGCATATTTCAGTATCTAAAACATTTGTGGTGTTTTGATAATTTGTGGTATGTGATATTTTTTACCCAGTATACTATTTTGATAATTTAACAAATTTTTATATGAATGTGTTTTTGTTGATTTTGGTTTTTGTTGGAAACTCTATATTCGTGTTTTCTTTAAATATTATTTTTCTCCGCTCGTAGGAAAAAATATATCTTTCCGGTGTTTTTTCGAAACGAAAAGCTCAAAATTCCCGTATGTTGTATTTGTTGCTAAGCAACAAGTAATAATAGTACGAGAATATTTTTTCTGGATTAGATTTTTTTTATGGAGTTTTAATTGTTTAGAAGAAATAAAAGTACACTTATAAGGTCAAATGCATTTATTTATTTTAACAGTATACATAATAATCTATTTTTATTTGATAAATCTATGCCAAACTAATTATGTGTTAGGTATAGGAGTTTAATTTTACTTATTTGTAATATTAACGGTTATCATACAATTAGTACAATTATTGAACATTGGTGGATTAATAGTATCGCATCCCAGCATTGTTGTTGATATATTGCTATTAAAATCATTAACATTATTTGCATCGGCTGTTTCTTTATCCGTTGTATCGAAAATCTTATGAGCAACTACAATTTTATTGATAATGGATTCATCGATATGCCCTTCAGCAACAGTCGATGACTTACATCCTCCAAATCTTTTTAAGCATGTTAAATCTGCGCCATTATCAACTAAAATTGTCGCAGATGAACGGCGGAAACAGTGCCCTGTTTATTGTTTTGCGTCTGGCAATTTTAAAAAAGTAGCAACAATTTGTGGCATTTTACCAAACTGATGTATGCCAACTACTTGTTTGAAACCTTTACCATTTGTGTATTTAAAAAAAACGCAATTAATTTAAATCTTTTGGACGCGAAGCTATATATTTTCTGTAATATTCTAAATAAGTTTCGTTTACGATAAATGATCGTGGTTTATTTGTCTTGTTATTCGGGATTTTAACTAAAAGTTTAGATCCCAAATCACTAATGTCAGTAATTTCCATGCGGGCTAGTTCATCCCGTGGACAAACAAGCACCAGCGATTCCAAAAATTAACGCGGCGACCCTACAAAAAACAATCATAATATTACATACAAAAAATATTGCAGTGTGAATTGTAATTTATCCGAAAACATATTTGAATTTAATGTGTAAATACAAATAATAATCGTTTTAAATACCTACATGCTTACTTTAGTAACTAGGAACGAATCATAAGACGCTTCCAAAATGAATTGTTGAACATATTCCATAGTTAATATTTTAGATTTCTTCGCTTTATATCCGTCGGATTTGCGTTTCAAGAAGACACGTAATTTTTGGTATTTTGCAATATCCACATTATTTTTAACCACTAGCATCGACCTGATCATTGAGTAGTTTGACCATAATGTGGATGATTTCAATTTTGTAGATAAATCAGCGAAATACGCCAGAATGATGTTTTCCGAAAATGATTTGATGTGTTTAGATTGACGATAATCCATAAAGCGTTTATAAGCATTTCCGTATTTTTGCGGGAGTAAATCACATGTAGCTTCCACTATATCCGGCGGGGTACAAAATAAGGATAATTCGCTTTCACTGTCCATATCCCTTAAGTTTCGTTCACACGGTTTTTATAAATCAAATAGGTACACAAACTTGACAACTTTTGAAAAAACAAACAAAATGTATTTATGTCTTATGATGTCGTGGCTAACTAAGCAATAATTTTATATTATTTTCGATTTTTTACTTTGTTTTGATTTCTTAATATGATAATTAATGAATAATACTAAAAATTAGTTTGGGTTTACATTCGTTTTAAAGTCCGATCGGAGAAAAAATAGTATGTACAATTCGGAGGAAAAGTGCATTCCCGGACTCCCGTGGTTGCCAATTTCCACTATCGTCCGGAAATGCAGTACTTTTCCTCCTAATTATACAATATACTATTCTTTCATTCAATGTTTTTCGAGTTTTTAAATTTGTGTCGGTTAGAGCACAATATAGCAAATTTTGATTATTATTTTCTTGAAATTCTTTGAAATCGTTGAATTGAATCAACCACGTTTTTAGACGAAGAAAGCAAATTTCAAATTGAACCATTTCATTGACGTGTAATCCAAATAGATTTTATAAATTGTACTTATCAAAATTTATAACCTATTTATTGTGTAGCTACTGTATCCATCCATCTACATTATTAACAAGAAAATTGTATTACGTAAAATCAGCTGTCTAGTTTTTCTTTTTCTGTTGCTTTGTTTTCATATCATTCAAGCCAGCAACAACAATGAAAATCGATAATAAGATAATACCATTAGTTAGGTTAGAGATTATGCTGTACTAATATTCCATTTTATTATTATTGTACATTTAAATGATTTTTTGTTTCTCTATTTTCTATAAAAGTACGTATATAGATAGTCTTATCCTCATACACCACACTCGTATGCCGTCTATTTTCGTCAGCCCAAGGTAATTTAATTGCTTTCTTTAAGTTTTTTTTTTTAAATTAAGAAAATTACATTATTCTACAGAAAGAAAAGCATTTTATTTGAAAACAACTGAATTTATTTTTCGAAAATGTGTTACAAAAACTCTAAGATTTACGCTAGTTGGATACTAATCAACGTCTACGTACGGTTTACAAAAAAGATTTATCTGCGTTCTGAAAATTCTTAAAATAAAAAGAAAATTCACCACAAATTGCTAACGGCTCGCTATCTATATGCCCATACTCTAACAACTTTATTTTTTAAGAAAAGAAATAATAAAAAAAATTCTTAGTGCTTAAAATTTTGATGAAAATAGAAAATGTATTTTTATTCGCTAACGATCACAAAATTTTAGACGTCATCGCCCGAGTTTAATCAAATTACCGAAACTTTATTACTGGTGAAATATTTATATATCACAGCGGATACTAAATATTTTCAAGGACAAACTATATGTAATTTTAGGATTTATAAACAACAAAATCAAAATACATTTACTCAATCCACATCCACTCCATACTTAAAGCGCTATGTCCTAAAATTGGACGGAAAATAGAAGTAATAAAATTTAATTTTTTATTAGTATGGCTTTTAGATTTAGTGTCGATCCGATGAAAAGTCATTAATTATTTCGACAAGGATATACGAGGACCTATCATAACACATAATAATTACTCATGCCAATTTATTTATTTGGTTCGAGACTGTGATTTATGTGATAACATGCTTTTTATTACCTACATAGCATTTTTAATGTGAGATTGTTATTTTAGTATCAAAGCCAGTAACAAGTAGCAACACTGAATTAATTCTCGGACATGGAAGAATTGTGAGTAGGAGTAACTATAATTAGAAATTCAATATAATATAGAGGCTGTCCCAAAAATTACAAATAAGCCGCTAGAAGCGTCACTTCTGGCAAAATCATAATAAGCAAAATCAAATTGTATTGCATTATTTATGTTTGTAAAAAAAGATTCACTATGTGCTATACACTTTTTATGATATTGCGTTTTTTTACTTGATAATAAAATGTTTAAAAAGTGGTGAACTAAAAATATTACTCACGTTGGCCGTAGCAATGTGGGTAATAAAATAACAATGAGTTTGGGATATTTCTGTTTTTGAAATCAGAGAGGAAGCAAATGCAACGAAGAAAACAAGCCATTGGGAGCCAAGGGAATAATTATTAAAATTGGACAATGCTATGTTTACTTCACTTTCAACTTACTTGAACTCAGAGGCAAATGGTTGTTTTATTTACTTAATCATTATCTAACTAGTCCAGACATAATTCACAATCCAAATAACGCTTAGGTAGCGACATTACATTCAGTGTGGCGATCTGCCTCGGCTTTTAAACACGATTAGACCCGAGTAAACAACTTGATCTATTCTGGACTGATTTGATTGGTGTTGCTATCCCGAAACTATAAATCCCGAAATCGATATCCCCAATTAACTTGCCTCGCTTCTGTTAAAAGTGCTTACCGTTACGAGTGAAAATAATTCAAAATTGCATCGCCAATATTTCCTGGTTTCTAACTAAACTTGATGCAGGGTCTGTTTCTCTCAATTTACACATCAAACTTTTGTTATCGCACATAATCGAAAGCCTTCGAAATACAGGCAAATCTCCAAGAACACGGTATTCGAAGAACATGAGTCTCGTATAACACGGATACCGCCTCGAACAACATGGTTTGAAAGATCACGGAACCAATTAATCGTGTTCTTGGAGGGTTTCCTGTATTAGCAGAAAAATAAATATTCCAGTATATGAAGGTAAACATGTTTGAATAGAATAGCATAAATAAACCATATGTGCCAGAGTTGAGAAAATAATAAATTACGTAACTAAGAGGAAAAAATAAGATAAAGGTCAAGGCGAGGGCGGTTTATATTATTAACATGTGTTCTGTGTAAGAACAAAAATGAAGGGGAGAAAAATGAAGAAATCATAGTAGAACTCTCTATTATAAAATCAAAGCCATCGGCTATGCACAAGTCAAATTATGACCTTAGCCTTTGTCGAAGACAGACCATCAAGAGACCTAATCCAGGGAACTCAGGTACCATCCTGTTAAGTAATTCTTCAGTAAATCAATCTTACAGCAGTCGCAGTTGAGTTAAAAAAAAGAGGAAATAATATTCTCCAAATTAATAGAATTTAATTTCTGAAAGCCAACGAATACACAAACTGCAATGATATTCAGATCATTGTGGGATGCAAAAGCAGGCCAGTTATCTTGGGGTAATTGAGCTATCAATTTAAGAAGCACCGCTCTTTAGACTATTTACCTGCTTCGGACATGGTCACACTAAATGTGTTATAGACCAACCTTCCTGACGTTCTCAAGGCAGGAATTAATTAATATTACTCTTGCTTGACGAAGTCTAAGTGAGAAGCTGCAGAGGTGAGCAAATAGATGATGAATTTGATGACCGCAGATTTACAAACTGGGTGGTTTACCAATATTTACCAATCACTGCAACCTGCACTGTGATGATTAAAAATTGTAGTTGAGTGGAGAAACCAGCTGAGGAGCTTGGACCAGCTTCAACAAACAATAACCAGCTCCCAAGAGAATAGATGCCCTCTAAGTAAAGCTGAATGCTAAGGTAGGCCAATGAATTGAGTATACTGAAGAAAAACATAAGAAAGCTGCTAAATAAAACCATAAACACTGATAAAACAGAGCTCTGGGATTTATTTATGTCATCTCAAACAGAGAATAAAAGATAAATTCGGACAAAAAAACGTCGAAATGGAGTAGTTTCTGTGTGGAAATAGAAAGCTTATCGACACCTGATAAACTCAAGAAAGCTCTCTGTGGCGGTCGTAAAATGCAGGATTATTACAAGAACTAGACATGAAACATTAGATCTTTAATGGGAGCGAAGTATAGATTCAAGAACAGTAGAAGCAAATCGACCAGAAACCACGTCCCACGGCTTGGAGAAATATTTCGATGGAGCGTCATGTCATCTTCAAGTTCAAAATACCAGGCCCACAGGGTAGTTTTACTACCCTTAGAAATTGGAAGATGAGAGCGAAAGATCGACACGGTTGAAAGAAAACCACACAGGCAGCAACGTAAAAGCCAGAAAAAAAGAGAAAAATGAGTGGAGCCAATTTTTTAAATCGGTTTTATAAGTTCTCGTAGCAGCAAGTGATACAACTGTAATAATACTAAATGACTGTCATTTAGACTGTGAGCTTAGCTCGAGTTAGACAGATCAAATGATTAGACGAAGTAATAATAAATTAACATTACAGTCAGCTACTGGAACGGAGATTCATTGTAAAATAACCTTTTCAGCTTTTCAATGAGCCGATTCAGATGTTGTGCGGTTTTAAAATACAAGTTTGATTATGAACAACAAACAACTATTAAAATTGAATTATCACTTACTCAGGCACGCATTTTAAAAATATCCTTTAATCCTTTTCAAACCGGCTGTGACCTTACCTGCAAGAGAAAAAAAAGTTATTAGTAAAATAAGTATAACACTAAGATGGAAGGTTATGGAAAGTACGAAGCTATAAATCGTGCCGTTTTGATGAAAAGTAAACAAAAATTTACGTAATGGACTATACCTTTACCAAAATGCACGCGATTAATTGATAAACCGATAACGTACATCTAGACAATTTTAATTTAAGTAATCAATAAACATTATTTACCCAAAAAACCGACACGCAAGCAGCACACGACAACAAATTATCCAAGCCCGTAAATTATACTCTTTTGGTACTATATGCACGTCACACCTTAATTAAACCGGAAATTTTGCTAACCTTATAACCCTTAGTAATTTTCCATTAATTATTACGTTTAATCTTTAAATTTATATTTCGCATTATCAGGAAATGTTTGGTTTTCATATTAACTTAAAATACTGTGTTTGAAACTGGTCTTAAAAGCCAATAAACATATCGCCTTTAGATAAGTCGCGATATCGTTGATCCTTAACTTGTATTATCATAATCACTTATCAAAAGTCATGTGACGCGTCATTTTGATATCGATCTTTAAACTGATTTGTTTGACACGTGGCTTGGTATTATATGATAAAATTATTTAATCAATTTCTAATGTGTAATAAACGTTAAAACTTTTAACGCTTCAAAATTCTCTCAAAGTAGGGCATCCTTGTGTATATTAACCATTTGATTAGCATGTTAATCAATTTTTGTTTAGATAATGGGTTTTATAACGAAATTAATAAAAATTTGCAAAACGTTTAGAAAATAACAAACTTTTACGGACGTTTCCGCAAAGATCCTATATCCTTATACTACAGATGATCTCGACCTCTGGAGGATAAGGAGATATTTATCGGTAGAATGATATTACGAATACCCAGGTGTTTTGACATCAAATCAACTGCCTGCCTGGAATTCGTACAAAAGCCTTGAAAGTGATGCTCATTGATTTGTGTTTAGTCTAATTACCGACTTTTTATATAAAGTGAATTTTAAACTGCAACCTTCCCCAAATATTCCATGGAGACTCAGTATATCCATAGATGTTAGGAACATAACCATACATATTGGTTACTTCTGAAAGTTTTGAGATATTCGGAAGAAACTGAACGAAAATCCCTAAATTGTTAATGCAGATTACAAAGTTATTAATCAACAAAACAAATGTAACGCTTAATACCAAATATATATAATACTTACTTGTAAAGAAGCGGAAAAGTATCTCCCAGAATGAACTCATTCCCGACCTCTCATAGAATATATCTTAGAATCCACTTTAATCGAGCACGATAGACCAATAATAAACCTTCTCCTAAAATTTTTGTTTGACTTTAAATTTAATCCTAGAAATAAAATTCGATTCCATAATGGACAAATTCCAGAAATTTTACAAACAAAACGGCATAATACGAAATACGAAATGAATTAAAAATTTTGCTTGTTATAAAATAACAACGGAAATTATTTGTTGTGATAGCGCTGCCTCTTGTTTCTTTCGAGTAGCGTAACCTCTTATTTTCTGCTGGTAAATTTTAGCTATATGGCTAAGGCCTAATTTTGGCTGAAAACAGGGAATACAATTTAAGAGTTTTAGCTCTGTTCCACACAAGTTAGTTATAAATATTAAATTTCTGCTCTCTTTATATCAAACAATATTACACTTTCTAAAACATCAATAAAATTCTTAACTTTGAGTCTCAATTTTCTAACAAATTCCGTGCCCTGATCTCGACAGCCTTACGAACTTGGCGTTTATATATAAATAGCGTCAAAAATGCGATTTCAACAAATTTATTTCCACAAGCCAACCATGATCCTAAAATTTACACTAAATCAACAGAAAGTGAGGTGATCAACCTTTTGAATAGTGCCTATCGAATAATAGCGATATTTTTCTACTCTTAATCTATGGCGGAAATCCGTCCGCGTCACATACGTATATATCGTAAATTCGATAACTAATAAACTAAATTCCAATAAAAGTGTATTTTCTGCCGCCAACATTCACGATGTTTGGATAGCAATGTAGATTACTTATTATAACTAACTTATGTTCCCGTCCTACAGAGTTCTTATTAGTTTTCAATTCCATATAATCTTATACGTCCCAAAAAAATATTTGAAACAAGAACTCTAAGTAAATTGTAAATGATTGGTTTGTCAACTTGAACATGCATCCTATCGCAAATGAATACACCTAGTGAAATGCAGTGCACTCTTAAAATGTATATTGGCATTAATTTAACACATTCAAAATCAAGTAATCAGCTGCTCCGACATACGTTGGAGTTTTTAATTTAAAGTGGACAAACAATCAAAAAGAGCTACTAAACTCTAACAAACTTTTTTCAATTTAACATAGACCTCCCTATAAACACTGGATCAATGACGAAGTGAAACATCTTTCCACGACACCAAATTATTTCATCCACTGAGATACATTCGTGATAATCACTTCAACGTGATCTTCACTTCACTTATGATTGAACAAATTCTGGCTGTTAAAACTCAATTAGAACGAAACGTCTTAGAAGAACCTTTTCAACAATGGTTAACCTACATAGAAGAACTTATCTTGCTCGACGAAATTCATAGATTTAGTAAAGCTTCGGACCGGACACATTCTGCTTGTGTCACGAACAAAACAAAAAGAGACACTATCACGCTTGGTGTTTAACCTGGTTCAATTTAAACCCCCTAGTTGCGAAACTGCTGCAAGGAGTCATGCGTATTCAAATTATGAAGGAAAACATTCTGCGTTACATACAAAACCACAAACAAACATCGGATATCTAGTACTTCTAATAGAAGACACTATGCTTATTCTAAATGTGTGCGAGGTAGAATAGTTGGAACTTATTCAGGAACAGATGGTCCGATCGAATCGTTTCTGCGCGTGGTCTGAGAAATTAATTTTACAAAAAAGCTCAGTTTTGCCAAAAGAAGAACCTCCAATAACCGACAACGCCGATCACACTGTTGTGGACAACGCGACAAGAGCAAACCCCAACCCAAGGCAATACTAATAGTAGTATAACGGACAGAGAAAGACCCGTCAGTTGGCCTCGTTAAACACAAACGTGATGCTAATAGCTGCAGCACACACGGATACTTTTAAACGCTGTGAAAGTTTTGTGTCTCAAATAAAAAGATCTTGCCTTGCAGAATAACATAATAAACGATTTATGTGAAAAAAATACGTGCGCCAAAAAAGGCCACTTCGATTCTGTTGGTACGATTGCCAACGAGTTATTCGGTGTACTTGATCAACGTGCAGGTAATGCTTACAAAGGCAGCATAGAATAATTAATCAAACCAACAATATTATCAGAAATTACTATACGAAAACAGATATCAATATTAGTCAACAATCAAGTAAATTGAACATAATTGCACGAAAACCAATTAAAAATTTGAGACATTCACTGATATGTCGAACAATACAATGTTGCGCGAAGAAGTCACTGACTTAGCACTTCATGCTTTGATGGAAATGATCAAACTTCACACATTTCAATCCGCAATTATCGACACTATCATAGACGGTCATCGAGGAATTTCAGACCCTCTCGTATTGACACCACACCAAATCCAATAATAGATTAGATATATCGTTCACAGTCTGAAACAGAGTCAAGATAATTGAAATCAAAACAAAAAAATGAGAGAAATTTTCACATTCGAAATAAAAATACCGCTGGCTCAGAGATCATGATTTAATTTATATCATGTCATACCATTCCACTATACATCAACTGGAATATGTATACATCAAACCAAATTCATTCGAACTACATATATAATTGAATTTACTACTCTATGCTGATGAATTTAATTCAAGCACCTCCCTCAATCGAGAGTACCAGTGCAACATACACCAACGCAAAAATTAAAAATGCTCTCAGTTCAAGTATGAAGTTTTAATCTAAATAGTCAATCCATCTGGGCTGTAGGGATGCCGAATTTTGATGAAATAACTTTTGATGAACTAATTAAAAAAGCCTCTATGGAAGCTGCCACTTCCAGTGGACCGATGTCGGCCAAAAATCACTAGGATGTCCCAATTTATGAAAGAAGCATTTTGGAAAACTGATATGGGCCGATATTGTTGCAAAATTAATTTAGAATATTTTAGTTCTTAATCGTTTTTCTTCTAAACGATATACTTTTCAAAATATTTGCAAACATCGAAAAGCTCCTGTAAAGGCTACCACTTCCTGTCGACCGATTTCAGCCAAAAGTCAAGTCACCCCCGTCTGGGTGGTAGAAAGTTACAGACATTTCGTCTGCACAACACTACACGCACACGCAGACACACATAGAGCTTTTTAAAAACTACTTTTATCACTTCAGTGATATAGAGAATGACAAATTAAAACTCTCGAAAAAATCGGTGTGAGGTATTGCATTACAATGCAAATGTATTTTATGCCACTAAGCAATCAATATTCACGGCATTTAGAAAGCAGTGTAGATTACTTATCATAACTTTTGTATGTCCCCGATCAGTAACTTATCACTAGAACGGGTTTCGTGAAACACTACAGACTGCTTATTAATTTTCAATTCTAATTATTCTAATAGCATCCAAAATAATATTTGGAACAATAATTCTATATAAAATTTAAATGATTGGTTCTGCTGACTTAAAGACGTATCCAAATATTTCTTAAACGTATGCACATACACCTAGATAAATGCGGTGGACTTTGAAATGGAAACACCGATTCGACATTCAACGTTAACTACTTGTCTATGCTACAAACAAGTATTGTGTGCAATAATGGTTTATTGCGTTATGGCAATGTTTTTAAGGGGAGTGCGAATGAGAACTGATGTGCTCTAAGAATAGCTATTTAACCAAGTCAATAAATTAAAAAACTACGAAAATGCATTTTTTTTGCCAGACAGTAATTAAATATCCATTAAATTTTTACAACTTTGGACCTGCTTGAAACCCATTTGAGAGTTAAGATGCCGAGTGGAACGGCATTTATAATTTTCATTGTTACTGTTTTTACAACAAATGCAAAATAAAATTTCCGGTAATAAATCATTCACAGTTTAAACCAATATATTTCATCTTTCCGTTTTATTGGTGTGGCTATCGATTGCTATTAATGGAGAATGGCGAATTCAGACTTTCATAATATCCACATCAATTTTACAGCATTTCTAATAAAATGTATGACACCCAGATCTCTAAAGATTGAAATCATATTGGCTTCTACTTTAAAAACAAAACTTGATATGAAACGCGGATGATAAATTTTGTGTTTTACTATAACATGTATACGTATAAGATACCGGGAAACAATTATTTAAGAATTAACCAAGAAGCAGGCATGATAAAATAATTAGACTCATTTTGGCTATTAAAACACGTTTTAAAATATTAGTATAATTTATGGAGTGAGACGAAAACATTACTTATAAACGGACATTTGTTTTCTACAAAGGCATTAAATACATACCAGTTAATACTTGCATTTAGACTAGTTTAAGCCAAAACCATAATATTAAGGTGTGAATTGCACTAAAAGAGTTTATAGTTTGTTTTCTTAACAAACATTAGATAGATACAAAAATATGTTCTTATCACTTTAAAGTTGTATTATACCCAAAAATAATGTTTAATTTACGAATTTCTTACGTCATTCGTACGTTTTAGTTTCTATGAGTGTATTTGTGGATATAAATTATCTGTTTACTATGTAAGTATCTAATCTAAACCGACCGCAACAATAAACCACAAGACCTAGTTTGTATGTTATTTGCATACAAATATTGATAATGACACAAAATTTCTTATCCAACATTTAGCTGTTTCTTTGTGGAGATCGGGGATATAATTGTAGTTGTAATATTTTATGAAAAAGAGGCACATCTAGAACTATTTTGGCTAGAATGGTTCGAATTAAGTTTTAACAACGCAAAACTTCTTTTAATCATCATTCTGTCGTCCAGTTATAACATCCAGTCGAAATCTTCCTCTACGACACACACCGGTAGATTTGACGAATCCGATGATATCGCTACCTCCGAGAAGTTGCTTTATTTCGTGGTTCGTACGAATCCGATATTCGTTGTTCACAACTTTAATTGGACCAAAGATTGAACGAATGACCTTCCTTTCGAAGGTAGATAACTCATAAGATGCTTTATAAAGTGCGAGCTTGCACGACTGCTATAGATGTTTAGATCGCAATAATTTTAATTGCGAGAAAACTCGTTGTCCGGCAGCGATTCGGGCTTTTATTTTTGCCTGCATAACATTCAACGTTGTTATAGAGACAGACGTACAAACCAACCATAAAGAGGATCATAGGTATGTATAGCACAGTTCTGGAATATCAGTAACTCAATTATAGCTGAGAGCGAGTTATACTCCAGAATCATGCGACTCTAGACCTTACCAGCATCCTGAACAGATAAGGCTGATAATATGAAAGGATGTTTGTAACAGAAACACCACATCAAAGTCATTATCTAACTATTCAGATATGTTAAAAAGATTAGTTACAATTACAAATCCTTAATTAGATTTTGTTACTTTATTAATTTATGTTAATTGTGAAAAGGGTATAAGATACGAATATTTCATCATATGTATTCGGAATCAGTCTTAACACGACTGGCTTGATTACGTTGATTCATATCTTGGAGTCATCTCATCACATGCTGCGTATAATCTTGTTATCTTAACTTCTACTTCAATGCCATCTAATCGAGGAATTTCATTTTCGTAACCTTCAATCGTCAGCATTATTCTAACGCCATTTCATTTAGAATCGGTAAATATATGTTAGGCAAAAATCATAATGTATAGTCAAACTCATTTGGAATTTAGGCAGGTTAGTTAAAAGTAATTTTTTAATAAATAGGTTAGATCCGTCCCTTCCCCCTAGAAATTTCTCGCGCAACATTTTTAATTTAAGTCGCAGTAGATGTAAGAAAATATTTAGAGTGACTTTCGTGTTTAAATATTTTCCACTAGTTAATTTTTTTCTTCCAATGTAACTAGTGGTAGTAGTGTCGAACTGATAGCAGTTAAATCAAGAATTTTTGTTTTCCTTTTCGAATATTTTTCTTGGTGAGTTGTATCAGTTGAAAAATCGTAAAAATAGCACTTACTTTCGCTTTAAAATATTTATTATATACATTTAATTGTACTCATACATTGGCCTCCTATCCTGACCAATGGAAGCTTAGTAAAGTAGTTCCTATCGCTATCCTGATACTTCTCAATTTTACCCAATTAGTATTGTAAGTTGCATTTTAAAATCTTTTGAAATAATTTATCAAAACTCAAATTCGTATGTTTCAATTAGGGTATATGAAATTTGGCAGCACTACTTCTGCTTTATAAATGTCTGTGACGATATTCGACGTAATATAACAATAGGGAATTGAGTTATTTTACTTCAATCATATAATTTTAGATAATAAAACAGTTCCTAAGTTTAAACTTTCCATTTCTGCTGATAAGTTAATTCTTAAATAACTTTCCAAATGCTTCGAAGCAGTTGTTTTAACAAATTTCTTTCTAGGTTCGTATCGGCGTGTCCCAGGATTCTGCTGCGTCCCTTTTATTGTTTTGTAGTGATGAAGGCAGTATAATCCTCTGTTACTAATTAGATAATGCATCCGTTTGTAATGGTATTTCTCTGGTGGATATGACTTGCTTAGTGTTTATACAAAGTTATAGGGGTTTTATTCAGCAATTTAGAAAGCGAATGTTTTATTTTATGTTCGTTTTGTGAAAGAATGGATATTTTGAGAAGGGTTTTGAATGCTTGCCTTCGATTTATAGTATTAGGAAATAAACCATATTTCCCCATATTTAAATAGGTTTTTATCGTTGGAAAACATTCGAATGAGACGTTTCCCTTTACAATTTTAAATTTCTCAACTCTGTATTTGTTTAACAAATTGTTATTTTTTAGGGTTCACTCTTCTAATCTGCGATTAATTCTTTAGAGAAACTTGTGTGGGACCTTTAATAAATCGTTTTCCTTTATTCTGGAAATCTATTCTTTTAACTATTAAGAATGTCTTTCTCAATCTTGCTGAAAATAGGTTGTGGAAGCATATCGCCACACTGATATTATTTAGGAACAAATTCAAAGATTTATATGCCAATTGGAAGCATGACAAGTCTCCGTTTTATTTCATTTTTACTTACTTTACTAACTCAATTTAATTATTTAGGCCAAGTCACTACATTGTTTTTTGTTGTAGAGAACCTCGTAATTCCACAAATAATTTAACTTAAAAAGCTGATGAAAGCTCTGGGCAACTTATTAAAATCTATTATTAGATCTATCTCTTATCAGAATCTAAAACCAATGGGTGGTAGGTTTGACGTAAAACACAATTTACCGAAAACAAAAATTAACCGAAAAACAATTCAAGAAAACGATGATTCATTCATCGAAATTGCCAACGGGGCGGAGCTATAAGTAATTTTTTAATTGACCATGATGAAGCTGAGTATGTAGGTAGATAAATGATTGTAAAATAATTTTTGGAAGTAATTCTGGAATACTGCCAACTGAGACAAAACTTGGCCATTTTCTACTCGAATATAATGAAATGGGTACATGTACTACTGTGGGCAAAAAGAAGTAAGACATTTTAATTTAAATTTCGCGCGGTAAACCATTCGTCGAAATATTTTTTTTTCTATGTTGGTATGACTGTCAGTGACATCTGTGCCTAATGTCACATCAAAATAATCATTAGTGTTTAGTATACGCTTATCTTTCTGAAGTACAAAAAGTGCATTTGGCGATTTTTGCAATGAGTTAAATTATTCAACAAAGAAGTTCCATTAAATTTTGTCTGCGGAATCAATTTTGTGGTGCCGAAACGTTCAGAATATTGCAAAAGGCCTTCGGTGATAATTGTATGTCACAAGCAAGTGTTTTTGATTGGTACAAATTGTTCAAAGAGGGTCGAGAACGTGTTGACGACGAACCACGTCTAGGACGGCCATCAACATCAACTGATGATCAACACGTTAATAAAATCAAGGAATTGGTGCTCGAGAATCGACGATTAACAGTCAGAGACCTTACTGGCATCGTTGAAATATCGGAAGGTTCAGTGAAAACCATTTTGAAAGATCATTTGGACCTAAGAAAAGTGAAACTACGATTGGTTCCAAAATCACTCAATTTTTTGGAAAAACAGCGTCGCGTTGACGTCTGTGAAACAATGCTTTCCGACTACCAGGATGTCATGAAACGTATTATAACTGGCGATCAGTCTTAGATCTATGCTTACGACCCGAAAACAGACGATCAATCGGCCGAATATCGTGCCAAAGATGAGCCGAAGCCGAAAAAACCACGTCAAAGCAAGTCAAAAATCAAGGTGATGTTGACAGTTTTCTTCGATTATCGAGGTGTGGTGCACTCCGAATTCCTTCCGACCGGCCAAACTGTCAACAAGGAATACTATTTGAGTGTTATGCGTCGTTTGCGCGAAGCTATTCGTAAAAAGAGGCCGGAATTATGGGTCGACAACTCTTGGTTTTTGCACCACGATAATGCACCTTCTCATACTGCATAGGTTTTACGTGATTTTTTCGCCAAAAATTATGGGATTCGAATAAGTTTTTGGGAAAAGGTCAGGAATGTGGCCAACAGGGGTATGACTAACATCCATCAGGTTGGAATTAAGCTTATACCGGGTAAGCTTATACTTTAACCAGAACTCTTTGCAACAAATATTTTAGAATCCCATTTCTTTCCTAGGTAGTCAATTTAATCATGATCGGTTAAGAAATGGTCTTAGTTTCGTCTCAGTTCAGAATGGCGAAGTGTTTATAGTTTGCTATAGGGTTTCTCCAAATCCGATTACAATTTTTTCGACATTTTTTCTTTCAATGTTTTCGCTTCGAGGTTTTCGGAATTGGCTATTTAACCCAGATCCAATCCATGATTGCCCCAGTTACCCCAAAAAATAATATCGATTTACTAAAACATCGAATATTTTTTATGTCGAAAAAATAATAATCCGAAAAGAAAATAACCCAAAAAAATCATCGCAAAATAAAATAAGTAATAAGGTATCGAACAGATATTTATCGTATGTAAAGCAAATTTTTTTGTAATCATTTTTCTGTCATTCTTGCGCAAAGTAATCCAATGCTTAGATGGGATCGTATTAAAAAACTGAAATGTAAAATCCTGAAAACTAAAATCCCGAACAAAATATTTTTACTTTGAATACTGAAACATAAACACACTGAAAATAAAAAATTCGAAATTTAAAATACTAAAATTAATTTGCACCAGCTCATTGTTTCCGAATAAACTCTTTCAATTAATTATTTTGGTTCTCGCTCATGAAATTAGAAATACCGCTAGACCTATATTCCATATATTCCTCCATGTTTAAAGATTCCCGTTTCTATCACATTTTAAAATTTCATTTCAATCAAAAATAGACAATTTCATCGGTAAAGGAATGGATTGGTGCAGTCTCAATTGACCATATTCAAGAAAATCTTCCAAATATATATTTAGAATTAAATTTCAATCCAATGTACGAAAATTCGTTACAAAGGCTTGGCCTCGTTTCAATTTAGAATTTCTTCAAAAAATCTTTGTAGAATTCCAATTCCGCCCAACACACCCAATTTTATTATGATCAGTTAAAAAATCGCCAAGTTCAATCCCAACTGGCCATATTTCAGAACTTATTCTAAAACTAATTTTAGAATACTATTTCCATCAAACAAACCGATGTTTACCACGCAAAAAAACTGCAGATACAAAAAATTAAAAGAGCACATTTGACAAATTGTTATTTTGGTGAACTGTTATATTCGATCAATTGTTATTTTCGTGAACTATCTTGCTATCAAACAAACAAACGCCAAACCGATAACAATTGTAAAACCACTACAATTACAAATATTTTATTTTGATCCATTAATTTAATTAATAATTTAATATATTTTATAAAATATTAAAGTAATAATTTTTAATAAAGGAATAATAATAATTATTATTGAAGAATTTCAAATATACTATTAAAACAACTTCATTGGTTTTGCGTGTTGATAAATTGTTGATGCTGCGCCGCTAAAAATCGATCTATTGGCCACCCGGCTTTAGCTAGCATTGCAACAGATGAACATGATTAGACGCATTTAACACGTTAATGTTAATTCATTGTCTCTTGCAATACAATTCATTGTTTGGCTTTATCGAATTGTTTATTGTTTAGAATGAGTTCTGTTCAGTTTTGGTGAATATGTTCTATGAAAGCCATATTTGCAAATAATCAATAATAAATTGTTTTCTTCCGTATATTGGTAGTTTTACATAAAAACACAACTTAGTTTATGTATTTTGTTCGTAATTTTCATGAAGTGGTTGCTCTATGGGATATTTTGAAACCGCGCAACCGGATTTTTTTTTTAAATAGTTCATTTAAAAAAAAAATGGGGGGGTGAACATGTTGGGGCCAACATCCGAGTTTATTCTACCTGTACGAATGTACATAGATCTCGAATACACTACTCTTGAATTCTAAACTAAAAAATTAAACTTACCGGAATTTTGGTGCCAATTGATTTTTGGTACCAGTTGATTTGGTACAATTGATATTCCTGCTTAAATTTAAGAAACCCAACCCATCCATGTTGATAAATCAATCTTCAAAAATATGAATCTTTTAATTCCTTGTCGTTTGCGTAATTACTAAACTTTCCAACATAATTGCAAAAATTGAAAAAGCTCCCATGGAAGCTGTCACTTCCAATACACAGATTTCTACCAAATTTCGCAAAGATATCCAACAAAATATTTTACTTTTCAAAATATTTGCAAAAACGAAAAATCTTCCGATTTATGGAAAATCTAAAGTATTAAGTTTCAGCCCGATCATCAGAAGACGGACTGTCTTTGCTGTAGACATATTAACATATAGTCAAAAAATCAAGGATAAATTTTTATGATTATTATACAAGAAAATAGTTTTTAGTCAAAATGGATGGAAAATTGATCTGAATTTTTTACATAATTGAGATACTTTCAAAATATTTGCAAAAAACGGGAAAGGTTCTATGAAAATCTCACTGGGACCCCAAATTTATGGAAAAAGCTTTAAGCATTAAGTTTCCTTCCGATAAGTCAATCAGTCTGGGCTGAATAAGGCCCATTGTTTGTACGGATCTTTCAAAATAGTTTGCGAAAACCGAGAAGGTCCTAGGGAAGGTGCCACTTCCGGTAGACCAATTTCGGCCAAAAATCACTGGGATCTCACAATTTGTGGAAATAGCTCATTCATATCGATTAATCCGTCTGGGCCAATAATTCGGTCCTCTACAGCCCACAGGGCCAAATTATTGTTGAAAAACAGTTTTTTTTATCAAAAACCGTCATTTCCGGTTAAATTTTGAAAAAATAATCTGGCGCGATATGGTTGCAAATCTAATTTAGAATCTTTTATGCCATAATAGATTTTGTAGTAAGTGCTATACATTTACGAGAAAACGATTATGAACTAAAAGATTCTAAATTAAATTTGCAACAATATAGGCTCAGATTAAAATATTTACAAAAAACGAAAAAGCTCCAATGGAAGTTACTGCTTCCGATAAACCAATTTCGTCTAAAACTCACTCACGGCCAAATATCACTAAGATCTCCGAACTAATGAAAGTATGAAATTTCATTCAGATAGGACAAATCGTCCCGCATATACAGCGATTTCTAAAAACTCTTTTTCTAAAATTTTTATGATTACTATACTTTTTGTATAGATAGTAAAAATGTGTATTCAAAATTATATTTAGGTAAAATTTTTGGGAGTACAAATAAGTTTCGAGTTTTTTTTATAACTTCGAAGCTTTATTCAGAGAAATTGGAACAATGTATTTTGTCCAAAGTATTATCCATTGTTAGCTACGACTTTTCCCATCTTTCAGGCAACATACGGATTCCGCGTCGAAAAAATTTCTCATGTTTTGAGGTGATCCAAGAATCGATCCAATTTATGGCTTCTTCGTAAGTAGTAAAGTGCTCCTCGATCGGCCATGAGTCAGCGACAAAAGCAAGTGATAGTTGGAAGGAGCAATGTCTGGTGAATACGGCGTAGGACATCCTATTTAAGCGCCTTCAAAGTTTCCTCGACGAATTTTGCAACACGTGGCCGAGCGTTGTCGTGCTGAAAGCTCACTTTGTCATGTCGTTTGGCATATTGTGGGCGTTTGAGCTTCAATGCTCGATTGCATCAATTGTAGTGCACTGTATTCGGTATTACCGGGCTTACCCCACGATTTTCAGCGCTTTAGGTTGTCGTAGTGGATCCACTTTTCATCCCCCATCACGATTCGATGCAAAAACACTTCCGATTTTGTCTTTGGACCAGTTGTTCACGTGAAAAACGGCGTCTCTTGGCTTGAGTTACCATAACCATGATCTTCAGATGGTTTTGAATCGTTTGTTGAGTCACTCCCTCTTGAGTTAGGCATGAATTTTGGTCCACTAACGCCACCAACTCATCGTCTTCAAACTTAACTGATTTCCGTTCGCGTCCTTGGTCACTGGTGTCAAAATCGCAACTTTTACAATGGCGGAACCAATACTCACATGTTTTTAACGATGCAGCATGTTCCCCATATACTTCACACAGCAATCGATGTTCATCAGCTGCAATTTTCTTCAAATTAAAAAAGCAAAAAAGCAGCTCTTCCCGCAAATTGCGTTTTGTTAGCACAAAAGTTGACATGGTTAGAGCATAAAAAATTTGTTGTATACACTTCAGCGAAATGGCACATACTGATTTTTAGAGGGAAATGGCGAATGAACATTATACAAGATGGCCCGATGCAATTTAATACTAGTTACACCATTTTTTGTAAATCCCTCAAAATGTATTGAAATATAAATTTTGAAATTCCGTTAATATAATTTTGGTTACAATCAGAATAAAATTAAATATTATTTTGGCGCTGTGACAGATTTGTCACTTACAGTTTTATTAGACATTTCAACAAATTACTACAGGACAATTCTTTTTTGTTATCGGTTTTGTACGCCAAGCAAATTATATAAAGAATATTGAAATTTATAATAAAATAAATAAAATTTTAACTTTACCAAAAATTTTAACCGAATTATCGAAAACAAACTTCTTGAGCAAAGCAATTTAAACAATATTCGTTATAAAACTAATAAAACTGGTTAAAATTATTATTGATTAGTGCGACTAGTTTTTATAACTTAAATCCCATACAAACACAAATATGAGTGTAGAAAAATATTTTAATAGAGCTTTAAGAAACAGCAACGATAAATAGAAAATAAAAGAAAAATGCAAACATAAAATTACTATAAAGACGGGTTGGGTAATTATATTTATTGTTGCTATATTGTCAAGGTTATTATTACTATTGACATCCGTGTCTAATGCATATTATGTAAGTTAGAACTTGCTTTTAAAATATATTTCAAGGATTCGCTAATTATAAGGAATTTTACAAAAGCAGTAAAATAAGTAAATTATTGAACATACCTAATTCTTAATCTTATGTGCGCTTATATAAGAATTTGTACAATCACCCAGACTCTAATTAATTTGAAAGCTAATATTATTATTGGATATATAGATAGACAATAACAGCGCAATAATAAAAGAAACGTAATCTATTTACAATGCGGTTTTGATAATGTCTTTATAATTTATGGCTCTCCTCCCACGGGAAATTTAATGATGGTGCACAAACTAGAGATTTTCTTAGAAGTAGTGTTTGTTTGTTTATATGATAGCAGAATATCGTATAAGTCATATTTATAAACAATATTATTTTGAGCTGATATTTGTATATATTTATAGATGTATATATATTTACATATGTTCATGCCAATATGTATAATGAAGATTAATCGCCATTATTTATATTTTCCTATGCACTCTAAACTAAAATCGACATTTTTATAAGATTGGCAGTATACAAACACATCAAAAACTTCAAGGTAAAATAAAAATTTACAAAATATTTAACTGGGGTTACTTCACATATGGGAGATATTTGTATAATGTATACACAATCGTGTTTATTAGACGACAATAAACACGTGGCGCTAAAACGTTGGCATTTAAATTAAAATGAAACAAATTTTTCTTGACCTCAGTTTTAATGAGTTTATAATTTTATTATTGTTGTTTCATTGCAGGCCAGCTTCTTTTTTTTCTAATTATTTATTTCGTGACATTTGCATGCAGTAATCTTTAACGTTTTGGGATTGATCGGCGTTTAGTGTGATTCATGAATTATGATAGATGACACACTTTGTATACGAATCGACATCGGCATTATTTTGTAAATATAATTAAAGATTTCAACTGCGCTGTTGAGTTCTGAAGATGTTGCATGAACATCTGAACATGAAGAAGCAGTCAGCAAGATGAGGGCCACGTTTGCTCACAAATGATGAAAACGGAGCCTCACGTTAAGGTGATATAACATTAGATAAAACCAGGCTCAATTATTGCACTCCTGAAACGAAATCAAAATAATATAATGCATTTCCACTGCGAAACGAGCTCCGAAAAAACAAAAACGATTCATTTTAGTGGAAAAGTTGTTGCCACCATATGAGGTTCCAACACGACTGCAAATGCCATTGCCGAAATGCCAACTCCCTCATCATGCTTTTTCTTCAGATCTAGCCCTTGCAAGTTCTTTCTCTCTCGTATTTTTTGGAAGACATACAGACGTTGGAAAAGTGTTGGGCCAAACATTATGCCGAAAATTAAATTGGATTTTGTAAAACAAAAGTTCCTACTTCAAACTCACGATCTATAAAACAGCCATCAGGTTTAAAACTACTACAGTACTAATAGAAATCGAGAATTTTTGCGTCTAAATTTGGTGTGGCTTTATAACAATCGTTAAAAATAAACGAAATTGTCGAATATATCGAAATAGTTTGCGATTCTAACCTAAACTATTACCCCCCAATATCTTTGTGGTGCACCTCCCTATCTTTGTGGTGTGCAGACTGCAGAACATTAAGACAATTAATACATCCGTTTAACACTGCAGAAATTACAAAAATGGAGCACGCGATTACCCATATACATCCTTCAAATTTTATTAATGAGTTCAAGGGAAGTTTAAAAACTACTCCTATTAACAATTAACATTATTAAAAATAAAATTGGGAAATTTGAATTGATTGGGAATTTGACGTTGTAAGGCAAAACAGCGGATTGCTTGTTGTAAACGATAGCTCGCCCAACTATTTAGTCCATAGATAGAACATGTGTTGCCTTCACAGGTAAGTTTACTAGTTAAAACTAGTTGCAGTTACCTGGTTTATGTAATATTGTATTTAGTTTAGAACCTTAACCCAGAAGAGCCTTAACCCTTCCCCCCCCCCCCTTGTTTGCTATTTGAACGTGGTTAAAACTTGTATTGACCGGACTACATTTATAATTCAATGAAACACCATTTAAAATTGTCTAAATTTTTAGAGAAAAATCCCGTTCTGTCAAGGGGTGGTTTAAAACGCTAAAATATTGTTATTTCAAAGATTTAATTGAAATTAAACTCTCTCTCTACTCTTTCCCTAAAGGGGACGCAAGTACCATGCATTTTCAAAATGTGAAACATGACAGATCAGATGGTAACGTAATAATAACATTATTATTGTTGTTGCCATGGAAATGACAATATTTTTTGTTTATTATAAATTGCATTCATTGGTAATCTAATGGCTATGTGTGTTGCATAATTTAAAAAAATTTTAATTTTATCAAACAGATTTCAAATTTTAGATTTCCATGAACTTAACAAATAAACACAGAGTGTTGCGAATAAACATCTTCTTGGTTTTTTGATGAAAATTTATATGCGACACGGTACACAATTCCAGTTTTTTTTATTGTTGCTAGAGAAAAATTATTTTAGAATACTTTACTATAATATTTTGCTAACTTAACTAATTTATAATACTTAAGCATCCCCTGTTTGTTCCCTGTAGAACATTTGGTCGGCAAGCGTCGGCTAAATAGACAACAAATTTATGTTTTCGAAATTTCATATTTGGGCTTGTGTAATAAGTAAAAAATGTACTAAAATATCACCTGATCAAATTAGAGAAAATAAAAATCATTTAAAATCACCTGCAGAATAATAAATCCGCCGATTTTTAGGGTTTCAGGCTGCAAACGGTCCTTTATAGCAGATTATTCGAATATTATTGTCTCCATCAAGGACTTAGTAAAACGAAAACTAAAAATGATTAAGCAGGCCTACACTATGAATTATACTGATAGCCGAGGACGAAATTTGTTAAAAAAAATAGTTAAGTTGAAATTATTATAAAATAGACTGAACCAGGGCGCAAGAATATTCTAGAGTTGTATCCGATATAATGAAAGCAACTATTCTGTCAGGTTCCTGCACCGATTTCTATCAACTAAGGCCTAACCAAGCCACAGGCACATGATTTGTCAATATGAATATGTATAATATAGGAGTTAGTTTAACAATGAGCTTAACTTGCATGATACATTGAGGTATTATTGAAACTTGTTTCAAATGTCCTACTGAAACTTCTGTGTTTACAGAGCATAAAGCCTGTTAGTTCGAAGACAAGAAATCTCCGAATAATTTTTTTATATAAATAATTTAACAATTTATTTTCAAAAGAAGAGCGTATAATAGTCCTTACGACAGAGGTTTTTACTTTATCATATTAACCATCATTAGTTATAGCGTGGACTGATACAAGCCTAAATTTGCGTCCCTATACATCCTCTTTACAAATAACATAAGGAGGATAGGACGCCGGTTTATTAGTAATAAAGAGACCGAACCGGTTACAGACACTTGACAGGTCGACGACCCCGATAAAACAATCCTTGATCAAAAGAGATATGGGCACCAAACTAAAATGGAAACAAAAGTAGAAAGCGCGAAGTCCGAATACCAATCGCGCTTCGGTTACACAACCTATCCACAGCACAAAAGAGGAAACTCTAATCTAAATACCCCAAGTGTTATGACTAGATAAAAAACAATAGGAAATAAAAATGCACAATGCCATGAAACGGCAAAGATGTTTAAAACCGTAATTTAAGATAAGATAAGATGTTTACCACGCAGGTCATGTTTTTAGGCTGGTGACCTATAACGTACTTCATATTAAGTGTGCCCAAGTCAGATGTTCACAGATTTTTTCGAACAACGGAGCAACTGAATTACTTGAGCATATGCATACTTCCGCTGCTGCATTCGATTATCACCTAATTAATCGAAAAATATGCTACATGAGATACGATGTGGTGTCCGAACTGACTAGCAATCCTGTTACGTCTGGATTTTCTGAGCTCCAAATGCAACAATTTTGCTTGTTGACGTAGCCTCCGAGGTGAAAATGAGGTTCGCCGGAAAAGATGATTTTTCGGTAAAAATGCTCATTTTCTTCCACAGCCCAAGTAGCGAACCGAAAACGTTGCGAATGGTCATTTTGCTTCAGCTCCTGCACTATTTGAACTTTGTACGCCTTCATACCGAGAAAATTCCCATCACACAACTGCGTGAAATGTTCAATTCTTGACTACGATGGCGATTTGATGTTGGTTGGTTGCACGTGTTGGTTTATCCAATAACAATCCAGTTTCACGAGCTTGCTTCACAAATTGATCCACAAATTGTCTTGTAGGCATTTCATTTCTACTGAATTTTCACGTGAATTTCTTACAGTTTGGATAGAACACTCACCAGTTTGAAAGTAAGCTTTCACTATTTCCCAATTTTATTCAAGCGTAAAGCGACCCATTTCGTAAATGTCAAACATTAAACTAATTTTCTGTCAGAATACGAATGACGTAAGTGCTGCCACTGAATAAACTAATGAACATGTTCATAAAATTCATTAGTGCAGAGGCTATTATTGCTTTCCTAACGGCAAAATCCAATTGCACTCAAAGGAAAATTCTGAAGAGTGATGAGAAGTGATTAAACAAAAAAATTTAATTTACTTCATATGTGTACCTAAACGACTTTTTTACAAAAATTATCAATGAATTGATCGATGCGTTATGCAGTACATTCCTTATGAACATAATTCGTTCTTTAAGACTTTTTTCGGCTTTTCAGACAAAATATTATTTTAATGGCATTCATACAATGTTTACGACTCTTTTGGTCATAGAAAACAAAGGGGCCATTTACTCACAATATATCTACCATAAAAAGTAGAAAAATTCAAACCTCCCCATTTTTAACCCCAGAGTACTTAAACCCTTACAAAAATGAGAACTTCCTTAGGTCTCTTCTTGAGACTTCATTAAATACATAAATGACTTTGGTCCCAGGCACAGAAGAAAGTATATCTGAGCCAGCATTGAAAGAGTCATGATGAACTCTTCTATGAGTTCATCGATTACTCTCCAGTAGGGTAAGTGGTGTTCGAGAAAATTAAAAAGGAGGTATAACCCTAACCCTACCATAAAATGTTCATCAAAACTTAAACACAGAAAATTATACAGATTTTTGATTTAGTATTGAAAAATGGTTAGAATTCATTTGACATACAGTGTTTTTGTGTAACTAAAACAGTGAAGTGACAGTCAAGTGAATTTCTCGATAATATTCTGGATTAAAAGGTTAATTGTAATGCGTTTTCTCTCCATGCGAAATAAGCATTATGCTTGGGTGTTCTGCTGAATGAATTAATGAATATAAAATGATGAATATGATTGAATATAAAATTTTAATTTCGTTTCGGTGATTGGTTAGATTATTTATTAAATGTTATTTTAATAACTTAATATTTAATAACATTTATAAAAATAAAAATAATATAATATTTAGTAAGAGGTTTGAATATGTATACCACAGAGTAGGTAGTGACATACGTGTATTATTTTAAATATAAAAACTTAATTACTATAATTACAGATCATACAGTCTGTATGAATATGCCTCTTTAACATATTAAAGCACACTACTTATATGATTTTCCTTTAAAACTGCTGTAGTACTATCTTACTGACTTTACAATTAACATAATTCATTAATGTTAATTTCGAAAATCGACGTGATATTCGGTAAATTTCCTTATAAACGTCATTCGTTACATCACGTAAAACTTCATTAAATATATAAATGACATTGGTTCCAGGCTCAGAGGAAAGTTCATGTGAGACTTCATTGAAAGACTCATGATGAACTCATCGATGAGTTCATCGATTACCTTCCAGTAGGGAAATTGATTAGCGCTAAAGGGGCATTCAATCATACGACTAATTATTATTTTAATTTAATAATAAAAAAAATACCAATATTTGACCAATAAATGACCTAGCCCTAATTGTAATTTGTTAATAAATATGTTAATATTTTACACGTGTATATTCCATACAATTAATTTTATGTACATCACGAATTACGAATGATTCATTGCAATTTAGTAGTTTCAATCATGTCATAGAATTTAGATAATAATGTTAAAATATTTACGTCGCTTACGTTCACCAATACTCGCGCATGAGACTAAAAAATTATATCATTCAATTGCGAGTATGTATTAGTAAATAATGCAAAGAAAATTATAAACTAAGCGTAGTAAAAATAATAATCTGTACATATACACAACTACAAACTATATATATGGAAAACAGAAACGCCTTATAATACAATATTTAGTACCGAACACAATCCGGAATCGCCAAAGGGATTCAGATTTCCTTAGATAAATTGAACTTTTAAATATACCGTGAAACTATAAACCATGTGGAAGTATTAATCCATCGCATATATTCACCACATACAGAGCTGTACTATCACATTTTAACTACAAAATTGTGATTGTTACAAATATTAGGTTATGCACTTACTCGTATTAGCATACTAAACTGCGACAGTAGTTTAACAATTAATATCATCTTTAACTTCCGTATATGTATAACTTGAATACAGTATACTAATATTTTTTAAGTAATTAGCACATTAAAGCTCTAATTCAATTATCGTTCAAGTATTTGTGGAATTCATTCTTATAAAACAGAGTTTATACCAAAATTCTTATTTTGGACTCGGTACGTGATATGAATCGCTTAATAGCATTAAAACCAAATTTGGATAATAATCGATACGATTTTTTAGTAAAAATTTACTGGATGACGTACGTACGATAAAAATATTCCAGTCTCCAAGTCACTTTACCTTATACAGAGATATTCACAGAACACATGTCGCATTATCTGCATAACATACAAAAAAAACAGAAAAATGCCTTCGAAATTACGCCTGAGACTTTGTATTTCGTATATTATGATTACGGTTGTTATCTAACAGTACACTAATAGTTGTGCAAAATAAAATAGCAACACTGGAAAAACGTTTCTTAAAGAAAATTACATTGCCTTTGCCGATAATGATTTCTGTACTAATAACTATTGATTACAGTTTTCCTTTTTCAAATGCTGATCGTTGTTGTTTAAAATTATGGCTTATAATTTATGGTTTATTCTGTCTTTTCAGGATACATGTTTTGTCAGATATTAATATTTCTTAAAATAAAGAGAGACCCCTCTTGGTAAAATAGAAAAATGGTTCAAATTTTGTATACGGATATAAAAGGGGGTTTGCGTCAAAACTTTTTGAAGTCCAAAAATGTTCAATGAGTTTTAGAGTTTACTTTTTCCTATACGTAATTGTCTGGCTATGATTTGCTTAGCCTCGTCGTTTGCTTTTTCTTTATTTTGAACTAACTACTTTGGTTATAGAGCTTACTGCTTTGGCCATTTTGCTGTATTTGCAAAATTTCAAATATAAATATAAGTCAAGATAGGCCCGTTGCACACTTCAGCTATGTTTTTAGCGAAAAGAGCTATGTGTTGAGCTCACAGCTTCTCGTTACGCGGTAATTTATTTAAATGTTTTATTAACACCTGAGGAATAAAAATATAGCTCACATTGCTCATTTTCTGAACGACGTGAGCTAATTAGTTATCACCAAGGAGAAAGTAAAATATTTAAATATCTGCTGCATATTTGGGGATGGAAACCAACACGGGAAGTTGTGAAATAAAAACATAGCTCGCATCAGTCAAAAAACAAAGCCCAAGCGTGCAACGGGCCTTAGCTTTATTTTCTTTACTTTACAACCTCACGAGACAAATTTAAATGGCCAATTCTTAACAAATTAAATCTGTTTGTTCGTAAACGATTTTGAACCGATCAATGCTCTATTATAAAGCGTATAAAGCTCGTAATGGAATTATGATTATTACCGGTTGAAGTAAATGTTTTAATCGATTTGCGCCGCAGGAATCGGTTAGATAAGCGTGAACTTACTGAACTTATTGAATCTTATTTAGTACTATTAACACAACCTTATAGCCTGGACAGACTGCGGATTAGTCGTTCCAACCAGTTTAGATTTGCTAGTAGATTTTTGAATTTTTCGTAGTGTGGCGAACTGAATTGAATTTTATTTCCTAGAATACTTGACCGAATTTTGCTAAACCAATTTAAGTAATCCGCAGTCTGCCCAGGCTATTAGACTCGCTTATTTTACACATTGTACTATTACATTCCGGCCTCGTTGAATGGAATCTCATTTTATTAAAGATATTTTTAGAGAGAACCTTGACATCGTGTAGAAAGAAATTGAAATTAATTACGGATTAATATTTTATATTTTTATTGACGGTTTGTTGGTAAATTTAATTGTATACGACATATATTCGTACTCGTTCTGATATACTGCCTGTACTTTTCTTATGTCGATTTAGATAGATCGATAGATTTTTTATTTGAACTAAAAAAAAATAAAACCAAATTATTTCTGATAATTTCAATGGTCATCGTTGTATGTATATGTGATTTTTGGATCAACAGCGTATACAAATACGCAAAAAAATTAAATTATTTTGATTGTATGCAACTATTTACAGAAAATCTGTACGCCGTTTAAATTTGTACATTTACAAAGCATGAAATCTCTCTTTTAGGTTGTCTCTGGTACAGCTATGAGAAATGTTACTTAAATTCTAGAACACAACGTTGCATTTTATCATGTAGGAAACTCATCGCTACCAACCTAAACAAGTGGCTTTGCTATCTTTGGAAAGACCAATATCCCAGAACTTTTTACAAAAGCTATTTTAACCCTAATGTGAGTGAGGAGGTACCCGGGTACCTTTTGAACTGATAGACGTCTATTTTTATATGTTTCAATCACAATACAATTACTTTATTTTTGTGAGAACTTCTAGTTCAAGGACGGTTATAACTCTTAAAATGGAACTTCTGTTTATAAAATAATCTCTCCGTAGTAAACATGTGCGTTTTCGTCAATAGGTAATGCACTAGCATTTTCCTACAATTAATTCAAGCTAATTATTCTTACAACAAATGTCAAAGTTGGCCTCCAAAGAGAATCCTTACTTCCTCAAGATCTTCATATCATCGACATAAACCGATATATCCTAATGTAATAAATGTTGTACGTCGTTAATTTACAGAATGAAATTTAATGGTCTGAGATGACTGCCTGTAGTGTACTAGATCTTGATGTAAAGAGCTGAAATGTTGATGATCCAAACATAACCAAATAAGTTCGAGATCTTAGAGAACCACAGCAGAAATTCAGGTGGGAAACCGAGCGGTTTTAGTAAAACAATATTATTTTGTGTGAAATCCGTTGCAATTGCGTTAACTTCACCGGCATTAGGAGCATGTAAAATGCATTCGGTTAGGATGGTAGATGTTGATTTATCTCTTAAGCACCCGGGCTGATTGAATGACATAAGAGGTTTATAATAAAATGTGTTGTATATAATGCTTGATTTATGGAATCAAACTTTATACTTAAGCTTTTTTCATTCGTTTAGAAGTCTCAGTGATTTCTGGGCCAAAATCAGTCCAGCGGAAATGGCAGCTTCCATAAAAGCTTTTTTGATTTTTGCAAATAGACAATTTGAAAAGTATATAATGTAATAGAGAAACAATTATGAACTAAAAGTATCTAAACGTGCAACAATATTTGCCCACAGCAGTATTCCGAAATTTATGTGGAAATGACCATTTTTAACAAAACTTTGACCTTTCTACAAGACCAAAAGGATTGACGAAGTGAAACTTCGTACTTAAGCTGTTTTCATAAATTCAGGCCTCAGTAATTTTTGGCCGAAATCGGACCACCGGAAGTAGCAGCTTCCATAGAAGGTTTCTCATATTTTGTAAATATTATATGCTAAGTATAAAGCATTTACAAAAAACGATAAAAACATAGATTGTAAATTAAATTTCAAATTAAATTAGTTTAGATAATTTTTTTTACCGGAAATAACAAGTTTTGATAAAAAAACCTATATTCCACCCGGTTCGGGTGGATTGTCTAATCGGGATGAAATATCATACCTAAGCTTTTTCTATAAATTGGGAGATGCTCGAGAAATGTGGTCGAAATTTGTGTATTTGAAGTATCAGCTTCCGCAGGAACATTTTCAATTTTCACAATGATGTTGAAAAGTAAGCATTTACAAAAGACTTGTTGTTTTTCTGAAACTTTAGCGTGAATCAGATTTATATAAGACTGTTTTTACTAAAATTCTTAATATGTACATATATTGTAAAGCGATTGAAATCTATATTCAAAAGGGTAAGACGCTTCAGTATCGTTGGTAACATTATTATTATCGTAGCAAATGCTAAGAGAAATAGGAAGATAATAAAGATCGTTGTAAATAGTAAGATCACCTCGCATAACAGTACAATTCACATCGGTAGGATGGAGGTGTAATTGTCGATCAAAATTATTTTTAATATTACTTAATTAAAGAGACCAGAATTAAATATAATATTATGAACCGACAGAGTTTATTTTGAAGATAGTGGATTGATTTGCCGAAATCGGACTTTGTGGATTAGTGCGCCTTTACAGAAATTAATTTTGATACCTAATAGCTCATTAATGTATTAGAGATGTCAAGGCCAAATTATCAAAGTCAAGGTGAACTGATAAAAGTACCTAGCGCCCAGAACGATCCTCTGTGATATCAGAAATTTGACCATGTTTGCGGAAACTCAAAAGTGAAATGTTCAAAACTATTAAAACTGCTGCGTAAATTAGCCTCAGTTAACGAAAAAACATTGAAAGGCAAATTTTTGAAATTTAAAAATACTTCGCGGAATTTTGTACGTATAGTCTCCTTACGCTTTAATAGTAGTTGAGATGTTCATTAGTCTTCATTGGTTTCGCAAACAAATTCCTATATGAATTGGAGCCATATACGAATACGAGGTATGTTTAAAAGATAACGGGGATTTTAGTTTTTTGAAAGAATTTTATACATTCGTCTACATCAATGTTATCCCCTTTAAAATAGCTCCCATCATTATATATTATACATATATGCAACCGCATTTTTCAATCCCCGCAAACTTCTGGAACTATTTGAGATAGCTTTATGCTCTCTGTGTGCGTTTTAAATCTCATCTATGCATGTAAAACGACGGCTCTTTAAGGATCCCTATTTTTGGAAACAGAAGAAAAGTCACGCGGGGCCATGTCTGGTGAATATGGAGGCTCGGACATCATTACACTTTCGTTTTTGGTCAAAAATTCACGAACAAGCAATGAAGTGTGAGCAGATGCAAAACCGTGGAGGCCATGAACTGCTTCGTCACAAATCCGTTCCATTTTTTTCGTCGACTGGTGATTCTGATTGTGATTCGGCGATCGTTCATAATAATTTATTTCACTTTTCCAAGTTTTCATCGTTGACGTGCTGGGGCGTCCAGAGCCCTCGTCATCTTTAAGGTCTTCTTGGAAACACTTTTACCACCCGTGAATCTTTGATTTACTAAAATCAGACTCACCAAAAGCAATAATTAACATTTCAATAACTATGCCACACGTTATTTCATTTTTATAGCAAAATTTAATAAAAAGTCTCTGATCCAGTTTTTATATAAATAAGTAATTGTCGCTCCTACGAAAACATAGATAACGTTTTTGACAGTTGGCAATATACAATATGGTTAATACTGATTGTACAAATTGTTCAGACATGTTTACCAATACAACAAAGTAAAAATCGTACGAATCAGACTACTACAACGCGCGAAATTACAAAATTTCCGATATTTTTTTAACACCTCTCGTAGTAGGAGACATCAGCAGATCAAAGATAGATACTGACGTTTAAATGACTTACCATTCGAGAGGCGTATGTTTTGATATTTAACGGACTTATGGTCAGTGTTCATTTTGTGTGTTTCCCGAACTGACTATACGTGACTTAAAATGTTCGAATGCTTCGAACTTGAAATATCAAACCTGAAAGCAAATATGTCCTTTATTGTGGGAGCAGCTCTTAGGATAACCCTCAGCTGGATATTGTTGTCGTTATTGCCGTGAATAGGTGCTACATTCAGTATATTTGAAGTGGTTGCAGAAATGGGGCTATTATTAGTAAAACGCCAGAGATGAAATAACGGATGTGTCAACGAGTAGACGCGATGGCATTGATTCCTTATACAGAACTTCATAATTTCAAGCTCATTTTACAATTCATAATCTTAAATAATCATATTAAAAACCATAATTGCAGAGAAACAGCGCAGGTTTTAAGATTTCATTGCTCTTAAATCCCGATAAAACCCATGTGCCGGCTTACTTACTATCAAGTTCAACCACGAAAAGTTATCAATAAAAACGTTCTGGAGCAAACCATAAATTTCGCTCAAATAGTATTTATAGAATAATAATAATTTTTAACAACAACTCGTCCAAATCGACAATAATTGTGACATGATATTTCGCTTAAACAATTAGAGACCGTATGCTAAAAATTTATTATTATTGGTAGCAAAACTAGACTTAAATCTATTTGAAAAACGTTTAGTACAATTTCGTAAAAATGTCGCAGCGTTTGCCAATTCTCGCATTACCATAAAACAGAAAAAGGAAATTGAAATTGAAAACTGCGATAACCGAACATCACGAGCGAAATTTCATGCCTTCAAACAATTATAAAATAAAATTAAACAATCAACACAAAAAGTAGAAGTCAATAAACGAGGCCAAGACTATAAACATTCCTATTATCGTATGAACAACTAAAAAAAAATATTAATTTACAAATAACTCGTCTACACTTAAACTATTAACTCTATTATAATAGAGTTCAATCTTTTTGTTATTCAGTATGGTTATAGACAACCAAAAAAAAATCAACAATAATTAGCCAGGTCATAATAGTACATTGCCAAAATAAAATCGAAAAGGAAAAGAAAAATAAAACAATGAAACGAGACTATACAGTGGTACCACGTAGTACTCGTCACCGCATAAGACAGCGACGACAATGAGACAATGATAAGTGTATTCTACTTAACTATTTAGATAGAAACCTACCAGGTGTACAAGTATGAAATGCGGATTTCAGACAACTGATGGTTTTGTGCTATAAAAATTTGACACTGTTTTATTTTGTTGTGTCATCAACAAGTGTCAGACGCGCAGGAGTGATAAATTGGGAAAGTGTGTGCATAGTGTTGTATTGTTGTGTTCAATATGTCGAAATTTATACCGAACCAAGAGCATTCGCGGACAGTATTATTTTTTGTTTTCATTTGAAAAAAATGCTGCTGAATCATACCGGTTACTTCGAGAAGCTTATGGTGAACATGCTCCATCGCAAGATACGTGTAAACGATGGTTTCGGCGTTCCAAAAGTGGTGACTTTGATGGACTAAGATGATTCGCAAACACACAAGCCACTGGCCGAGCAATTGAGCGTTAGTCAAGAAACTGTTTTCAATCGGCACGAGAGGTGGGAAAGAGTCAGAAGACCGGTAGATGGGTACCACATAAGGTGAACGACAGGCAAATGGAAAAGCGCAAAAACACATGTGACATTTTGCTCACTCGGTACAAAGGAAAGTCGTTTTTGCATCGTATAGTTACAGGGGATGAAAAGTGGATTTATTTTGAGAATCCCAAACGCAAAAAATCATGGTTGGACCCAGGTACACCATCCCAGCACTTGTTGAGCAGCGCTTTGGTTTGAACGAGGTTGTGAAAAAATTGCTCGATGAATAGTTTGCGGCAAAAGGGGAAAATTTTTACTGGCGTCGTCTTCATAAATTGCCCGAAAGATGGGAAAAATGTATAACAAGCGATGGAGCATACTTTGAATAAAGCACTGTTTATCATTCTTCCGAATTTAAATGTTTTTTAGTAAAAAAAACTCCGCAATTCATTCTTGTACACCTGGTTGGTATATGCATACCGAACAAAACTAATTATAGCACAATATTAAAACTCAACGATGAGGATTCCATGGACACAGGGAATATTTGTAATAATAAATAATTAAATTGAAACGATTAGACTTAGAGAAAAACGCTTACCTTAAAGCTACTATGCACCAGCGTTTCATCTAAATCGATCACCATACATTTTTTATGCATATCCTGATGCCTAACTTGTGGTAATAAAAATTTTGGCACACCATGGCCTGATGGTGGCGGTGTAATGGAACCATCAATTGGTGTACCATTTTGTATTGTTTTTGTTCGTGCTCGTCGCCAACAACAAAATATCGATTGAAAGAATCCCCGTTTCGGTGGTTTCAGCCTATCAACATTATTGACTAGAACGAAAAAGAAAATTTTATTAATTAATTAAAATATATGTAATAAATATAATAAGAACATGTTATTTAATAGTCGCGCCATACTACTAACTAACTATTTTTATTTATAAATAAATGTAAAAATATAAATAAACAACAAAAATGTAATTAGAGTAAAAATACGAATCCTCCCTATGGTGAGATAATTATTTTTAATTGTTTTAATTTTTTAATCAACAAGGCGCCTTTTAAACATCAAATAGTAGTTTTAGAAGTTATTGTTTGTAATTAAATGTAGACGATTTAAAAAAACGGAAAAGTTTGTACGACCGATCGGCCCATGTCCCAAACGATATAGTCATTGCAAAAGGAAACTGGTAATATAAGAGTAACAAAAATAATTTCTAATATTTACAGAACTGCGAAAGAGCTACCGAAACATGTAGAAAATTGTTGTTAATAGTTACGGTGGCATAAGATAAGCAGAAGGCAGATAGTTAGGAGCCAAAGCGGCTATTGGACAAGAGTCTATATACTATATTTTATTAATCTGTATCGCTCAAGCCTTCATTTTTATACGTTCAACTTTTCCTTCGTCATATAAGTTTTAATGAAATTCTAATTATATCTAAACTTGTCTCAAAAACCGTTTAGAAACCAAAGATTTCATTAAAAAATTAAAAAACCAAACTTCAATTTTATAGTAAATTAACGTTTACGGTTTGCAAACATAGTCCAGATTTATCAATCGCCAATTAGAATTATTGTAGAGATGATGAACATGATACATTTTAATTTATTTATCAAATTTTAATTAAACATTAGATACGGTTGATTTACTGTCATCTATGAATGACTAATATGAACGAACCAACGAATAGTTTGGCGGAAATTTAGACAAACAAATCGGTATGAAGCACACAATATAAAAGGAAAATAAAATATCCTTAATATTACAAATCGTCGTGCCTTTGTCCTTGCTCTTGCTGACCACCTCACTGCTGAAAGCGTTTAACAAATGTTTTGAGTTTGTTATGGCTCGAAAAACTACAGATTTTATGATTCTTGGTTTGTGCTATTGTTATCAACGACAAATTTGTAAGTAGTTATTCAATGTATAATATAATGTACAATGTACATTCAATCTATAATAGGCGGGTTGATAAAAGCGTAGTTCTCTTCAACTTCATAATTTTCCTAAACCACTTCCGTAACTTTTTTAAATATCCCATTTATATGATACAAACCTAGTTTATTCACAAGGAACTCAGAAATAGCTTAATCCCATTCAAATTAAACAATTTTAATCTGAAATCCAGTTAGAAGTAACAAATTTCAAATTTCTAGAAAACAAATTTGGTTTTGCTTTGTTTTGTTTGGAAAATCAACATCAATATCAATTTGTGCTTCAGCCCATTAGCCGAATTGGCGGCATGTGCGATAATCGGATGGCTTTAATTTCTGCACAAGTTGAATTTTGTAAGCACGTAAATCAAGATCCTTAGATAAAATCTTCCATAAAATGGATGGACACATTTCCAGTTGTTGAAAACGACGTCGAATTGATTGATTTGGGTCTTCCTCAATGCTACGCTGTACAGCATCTATCGCTTGTTCGGTACGCATTGTTTGACGTCTTACCGGATGCGTATTATCACTTAGAGTATACGTGGTGCGAAAACGATCCATAGTTACTCGAATTACCCGCTCTGATGGACGATTATGACGACCGTAAAATGGACGTAATGTACGATGAGTTTGGCGAACAGAACCATTATTTTGATAAAAAAGCATTTCAAATTTTCTTCAAATCGGACGCCGAATAATTAGGCAATTTAAATAAACAGGTGGCAATTCAATTCACTTAGAAGAAAAGAACATTTTGCATAATTGTTCAGGTTGTAATGCCATTACATCTGCTTGTTTCAATATGATTTGATTTTGTTATTTCGCAGCGTTTTAAATTTAGACAGCTACAAAATACTTCTAATATTAAGTATATTGCAATATTCTAGATAAACATAATTGTATAAATTTAAAGTGTGCTTATATTTTGCGGATTTGCATTCTTACCATTTATCAGACCAAAAAAATGAAAACCTAAAGTTCACGCACCTTAATAGAATCTTTCCAAACTAAACTCACTTTTAAATAAACTACTGTCGAACATATTTCTCTGATTAACTATAAAATCGAAATAACACTAATACCTTTTCTTAGTTCACTTGTGAGATTATCGATGTATATTATAATCCTTAATTAATTAAAATTTACCAAAAAGATTCATTCACTTAACAGATTTATTAATTATCGTAAATACCAGCGATATTAGGTAATTTTTTATAATATATATAAACAATCTGAGTAAATACTTTCTTCGAAAAAACTTATACACGAGAATAATATAGATAAGTAAAAAAAATATTTATGCACATATAAATAAAGGGTGGCCATAAAGTTCCTGGATAATTAGTTTTAAATTTTTTTTATTCAGAATTCCTCGTTTGCACATGCGGACTGCTGTAATAGAACAAAAATTGCAAAAGATGATTTTAAAATATTTGTATATTTTAATCGAGTTTGTACGAAAAGTAATTTCGTACCTCCAGTTTCAAGTAACAAAATTGATTGCCTCTGTCTGTGCCTAAATATAAAATAAAAATTAATTTTGAGAATTTCTTTAAAATTACTTATACACAAATTATATCAAAGATGAAATCAAAAAGAATCAATCATTAACTGTAAAAATAAAAACTGAAAGTTTATAAAAAATGAAAGAAAATCAATTTGAGTATTTAACCTAAACATACCAAATTTTAGGTATATTAGTAACGGTAATTAGGCTATACAATAGAATTAGACAATACAAAACTGCCTATAATTTTTCTCGATATATTCCAAACCCAAACCCACAGTTAATTATCGGTTGAAGCAAACTTGAAGCAGCTTTTCAAATTATTTATTGCAATCTACCTTCTTAGTGTAATATGTAGTATTACGATTTATTACGATTTATTTCTTAATATTCTACATCTTTCAATATATACTAATATATTTTCATTAGCAAACTCAATTAGCATTTAATTGGTTTTAAATTGCGGTGTTATAAAAAAGAAATAAATCATTAGGGTAATTAATCGCCATTAATATTCATTGTGCATTATTTGAAGAAAATATACAAATGGTAAATCTTGAAATTAGGCGAGGGATTTCTGAAAATTTCTATTGTTAATGATGTATCAAATCTGGTAATCGTAATTTGAAAGTTTAAGAATTGCATAGCAAACAGAAATTTTTTTTTCTGTATCTAAAATAAATTTTCAAAATTTATTGTCAGATACATTTTTTGGTTCGAACCGGTTTAAACCTAAATATAAAAATTAATTTCAAACAAAAATGAGCCTAGGGCCTAACCCCCCAAATAAAAAATATAAATTTTTGTGAACCGGTGCGAAAACGGTAAGATAATTATTTTATGTGATAAGTTTAAATACAGAGCTTCCGTCCGGCAAAGCTCACTTCTGCAAAATTTAAAACTTCCTAAGTAAACTACCTGGAAGATAAGATCTTCCATGCGAGTAGAAGCTGGCGGTATGGAGCTATGCAATGTGCAGATGGTGATAAAATCGGACCTATAACCCTACGTCCTCAATTTGGCAGGCGACTGCGTCAGGTAAGGGCGTGAAAAGAGAACTGCGAAAGAGTTGGGGGAGCTTCGACCCCAGAACAGATTGCAAAGATTAAATAATAATAATAATAAAAAAAGGATGGAGCTAGTGTTATGGTAAATTATGATAAGTAATTTCCGTACAAAGTCAATATTGCTATAAGCTCGCTATATATTTATAGCGGTCGAAAAAACGTTTTGTGCCGAATTATTATTTTTTTGAGGTTTAGTTGACCTTATAATGAATTAAAAATTCATTTTCAATTTAAAATTTTATATCCCGAATTTTACTATTACTGAAAACCCGGAAAAATCACATGAAAATTAGGAACATTGCAAATTTCCTTTAACAAAATTGATCGCAAAACGATTCTGAAAAATAATCTAATAATATTTTTTTAAAAAAATTCCATTTATATAAGTGACAAATTTCAGTGATTTTCCTGAAAATTCACTGATCAAATGTTTTTGTCACCATATTATAGAACGATGTGGCTTTTGGATTTAGACCCAATTTAGAGAAGATGGAAGCACCATAAGTTTTGCAGCACTTTTCAAAACAATGAAGAATATGATGATGAATGACATTGATATTTTATTATATTCTATACTAAATGAATAATTTGTCACAGTGCCAAAACGGCGGATTGGTGAACTCATCTGAAACTACACCAAACTAAATTTTTGCTGGGTTAAAGGTTCTGGACGACCTTTTCAATGATATGGGAAACGAACATGTATCTCTCCTATTAAGTGAATTATTTTTCACCAGCGCTAAAACGGTAATTTTGTGAACTAAAGTGCTGATAACAAAGTTGTTGCTTTTCCAAGACCTTCCAAAAGATATGCCGCATGATTATAAGGGAATAAGAAAAATTATAACTGCTTCCAACGCCACAATGGTAGGTTTGAGTAGTAAGATATTCCAGCTAAATTTGTGACATTCCTTAAAACCTTTTCAATGATAAGCAGCACGAACTATTCTATAATAAACTAATAATTTGACACCACCGAATTAAGAAAATTCATGAAAAAATCTGATCGCATAAGCCTCTGGATGACTATACATTTTTCTACATCCTGGTGTCTCATTACTTCTTAATTTTATTTAAATAGGTTGTCACCGGATATACACGGTGATCAAATTTTCAATAAAATCGGATTATTTTTCGGAATATTTTCATACATGTGGCTATCTCACGACCCTGTATTTCCTGGACTGTCATATTTTAGTAGTAAATGTTATTAAAATAATCGGATTATTTTCAAAGGTATGTATAGAGGCCCCACGATCCTAGGGAACATTCAGTCCTAAATATGCATAGAAACTGTATCATTGGAGATACACATGCGAGCTAATTTTAAATCAAATTAACTTCCAAATTCCGATTGTTCCTGAAACTTTATTTTGCAGTCCCTAGATCATGGAATCTTCCCCGTCCCTAGACCCTGGAGTTATTTTCAAAAGGTTTATTGGCAGCCCTGTGACCCGGGGGTTCTCCCGAAATAAATTCGCCAAGTATTCTCCTTCTAGCGACAACCACATATATTTGGTTTCGCATTGCTAATTTGAAGACCAACTTGGTGAGCTGTTGATTCTAAACGGCACTGTTACAGAAATGATGTAACGGTCTAAAATGCATGTGTTCAGCGTATGCTAATAGTTGGCTTGATTTAAAATATAGGCCAAGTAATTCTTCATGTCTATTGCTGATGTTGTTTCAAATGGATCTTCAATTTTGAAGAGATACCTAAATATGACAAAACGTCCCATAACCTGTTGTTCTGTATGCTGCCGTACGCCTGTTGAAAGTGTACAAATAGAATGTAAACAGAGATATCTATTTCGTAACATTTCTTCAATATAATCCTGAGAGTGAAAATTTGATCGATTGTTGATTTATTTGGACGAAATATACACTGATTCTCGCCCAAGATTCGCTCACTCAACAACTTGGTTGCCACTACGTTGACCAAAATCTTTTACCAGTATTTAATTTCAATACGATGCCAAAAACTACAAGAAGACATTGACCACCTAGCGATATGGTGCGAGTTTAATTTTCTGAGTCTCAACATTGAAAAGTGAAAATCTCTATCATTTCATGGAAAATCCAACTCCGTTACCCAAGACTGTAAGATAAATGGTTTATTTCTTCAGGCAGTACTTGAAACTAAAGACATAGGGGTTACTTTCGTTGAAAACATGAGCTTTACTAACCACATTGAGCTGAGCATCTCTAGAGCGAACTCCAGGCTCGGTTTTACCAAACGGTTTTTGGATGGGTGACTTTTTTGATTTAGGGACAATTAAGATCCTATATTGTGCGTATGTTCGATTGCAGCTGGAATATGCTGTAAATGTATGGTACCCGTTCTATGAAGAACGTATTCAAAGTATTAATCCTTCAAACAACGTTTATACGCTACTTCAGATGGAAAGACAGGTAGTTTATGACCATGATCTACCATACCATGTATAGAGCGACAACCACCATATTTAACTGGATGTAAGACTTACAACTTGGCAACGATAGAAAATAGGCGCGAATTCCTACTAGGCTAAGTCGACGGACCGCAAATACTAAATTTAATTAAAATAAAGGTTCCTAGTAGACAACTAAGGGATCATGACTTCCTCCACTTAGACATACTGGGCCAATTATGGCGATAATGAACCAGTGAACATGATGTGTAAGAGTTTCAATAAAATTAGGCATTCGTTAAATTTGATTTTTGCTTAACTAAAGATAATTTTAAAAGTATATTAAGGCAATTTTATGCTTCAAGTGATTTTATTATTTCGAATCCAAAGCAGATTTATTTGATTTTGTATGTTTTCATTTATAATTTTTCAATTCAAATTTGTAGACTTATTTCAATATAAATAAATAAATCAATTACAAATCTATTCCGCGATAGTTATTACAATTTAACATATCTCTCTTTTTATTCTTTTTATGTAGTGGGCAAATCAAAACTGTATTCCACTCTTTTCGGATTTCCTTAGTAGATCTTACAGTTAGTACATGTTTGTATACTAGCTAGAAAATTGAATCGCCGCCGTTTTTCAGCATTTCCGAAAATTCCATCTTCCTTACTTGGACCATTCTAGATTTTTCTGGGAATCGGGAATATTAGTTTCGTAGCACTTATGTCTGAATTATACTTTTCTGACCTACTGCAATAAGTTTGGTGGTATTTTCGCAAAATTAAATAGAAAATATATTTTTCAATGGCAGCTCCTCTACCCTGGGTTCGATAACTTTAAATTTTAAATAAAAATGATGTCATCTGAGATATATGTGTATGCAACTTATCAATGAAATTGGGTTTTAAGAAGTAACTCAAAAATTGAGCTCCAGATTTGGTCGCTATAAACAAACACAAAAGTCTACAACAAGAGGCGAAATTCAAATAGAGAATTTAAACAGACTTAATAAATTTAATTTATTAAGGCATAATTCAGCTAGAGAAGACGTAATTTATACCGAAAAAAAAATATGTAAACCCTAAAAAACTGCTCAATATTTTTAAAAAAGCTATTAATGACTCCAAATTTGACCACCACCACAACCCGTGACAGTCGGGCGGGAGAGGCAAAATTAAATTTTTTAAATGGACATTTATGCCTAAAAGTACGTATGTTTAGTTTAAAACGTTTGATTTTGATACGTGATAGATGGCGCTGTAATCACAAAAAAATGTAATTTTCGTTATAATTCTAATAAAGACACGTCTGATCGAAAAAAACGAAAGACAGATGTTCTATATTTTCTAAAAAGCTATCCAGTGACACCGACCTCGACCACCACTCTCTAATAATACACTATTTTTAACTTAACCCAGGAATAACAACGAGGATGAAGTATTTTTGATTTTTAGTAGATAAGATGTTTTTTTATTACAGCGCCATTCATCACTAATGAAATAAAAGTGTCGAACAGAGCTTACGTACTTTGAGGCGAAGAATTTGAATTTGCAATAAAAATAGTATTTCCCATTTAAAATTTGATAGTGATTAGCACTATGTTTTCAAACGTAGTACTGCTATAGAACTTCTTGTTTGGAAGGGTTTGAAAAGATAGTGTTCACTTTACCGTTTTATTAATAAAACTTATTAAAATCAGCTTTGAAAAACACCTTCAATGGCGGTTTTCAGAAATCAGAAATAATAATTTTGTTAGTAAAAGAACAAATAATTTAGTTTTCTGGCATTGAATTAAGGTGACTGTTACGTTTATCAACAAAGGCTTGTACAATAGTAAAAGTTCGTGAACAAAAATGTTTTTCGGATTGATAGCGACTATAAGGAGAAAAAAGGCTGGTGAATTTCCAGGTAACATCGATTACAATGTTACAATGGTAATCGACAAAATCATTAGTTCGCTTGGTGTTTTTTTAATAAACACTTTAGTTTCTTAAATCATAGATTGGTACTTTATATGGCTCTACCTAAAATATGTTTCTCCAGAGCGGAGGGAGAATAAAAAGAGCGAAGAGATTAGAACTACTAATTTTAAATTAGTAGTTTAAGCAATTAGTGCCACTGTCTATAAACCAAATTAAATCCAGTTTGCAGAATCGAAGAGATTTAAGCGTCTTAAAAAGTCGAGAAATAGGCAAACAACCTAAGTAACCTTCAAAACAAACTAGCAAATTAAGGGATCTGGCATTTTAAGCTGAAGCTGTTTCTGTCTCAAGAAATTCCTGTCGTACCTTGTAATGGGATCCTTTAACATTGGATATATTCTCTATAGGGATGGTTTCTTAAGTCTCCTATCTATGCTTGTGTAGTGCTAATGCTCTTACATCCAATATGATTTTGTAGGCAGAATCAGATTATGTGGTTGTGTAACCCGTTTATTTTATAATTTCTCTTCTATTTCTAATTATAATTAGCTATTTGAGAGACTTAAATAAAAAAATAATTTATAATAATCGATTAAAATATAAAAATTAAGTCTGGACCTTTTTAAATATTAAAGAAGGGTTTTAATCATGTACTCACATGAATATATTATTCAATTCGAATAATTAATTTTTTATTTTACCAAGGGTATACATTTACAAAATTTATAATATACAAACATCCCAACCACACGTAACTAAAATATTCATTTTTAGTAATTTAGCAAGACTGCTCGTGTAGAAAATTAATTTTATAATAATTAACATGACTTAAGGAATTTTGTAAGTAACAAAAATAAATACAAATCTTTTATTTGTGAACTATATTCCTACAAATTTTGACTTCTTTTCATGTTTTGGCTCTCTAGAGAGGTTAAAATGTATAATCAACACGTGCCTAAAACTCTCAAAAAAAATCGTAAGACCATTAAAATTATTACGAGCGTGATAAAGCATTTCACCCTAAAAACACTTTTTGCTCCCATGTTTCTGTGAGAATGACACCATTATTCAATTTAAATTATATAAAAATAATGTTATTCCTTGTATCGTCCTTAACATTATTTAGCAAAATGTAATAATTTTCAAGACATTTATGGAACGTAATAATTTCCGAACAGATTTTTTTGTTTTAAATATGCTTCACTTATTTAGCCGGAAGGAAAATAATCGCCAATTTATTCAAACGTTCAAAATGTGACTTTGCAAAATGTAATATAAAATTGAACTTATAATTAATGTATCCTCTAGAACTGTAGACTGTATACGACATATACCACGACGACGAATATTATGTTTAGAAATACATGGAAAAATGTGAAATTTAATTATCTTCAAAAGCTACATACTAAAGATACTTGCTATATATGTCAATAGTCGTTTCAGATTTTATAAATTTCTTCTAATAAATCATACATAAAAATACTGATATCGGAAAAGATTAACATTTTTAAACGACGGCAAATCAATCCTAGAAACCAAATTTTGAAATGGTTGGATACGAAATTGCAGTTTGGTACAGAATGAACAGATCCTAGAATTGTGATCAAAACTCACTCCCTAACCAATACTATTGCTAACCAAATTTCATCATATTTTGTTAAGAAATGATGTTTATGTTTTCTTTTGTGAAAAAGACGTACACAAATGGATTAAAACAATTTCCGCTGGTTAAAATAAGAACAGAAATTATCTTTTGTTATAGTGCTGCCCCTTTTGGCGAGTTCCCCTGGCAAATTTCCGTTCCTTATACTGCATCTTTCATAGTAATCATGCACAGTCTCGCATAATACCAAACAACAACGTTGCAAAACAACAATTAAAACTGATGCAAGATCACGAATGGGCGTAAGTTAAAATTCATCTACAGACTCAGCACTCTTATTAGGCTCTTCGTGTTTCGGATTACACAGTGTGTATGTGTGTGATTTTTTTTTTATGGGCGGAGGAGGTGAACCTTCGATAGGATTCACGCGTGAACCCATATATCAAACTCGTGATAATGTCGGATTCTTACCGACCAAACCACCACCCCCGATAAACCATGCCGTTCGGCCCCGTGGATCTACCGTTAGGTATTACCTCGCGAGGCAGGCTCAGCTTTCGCTGCTCGGCTGGAATTAACTCCTCACTGAATTTCTGCTTCTTTCGAGGCATCTCAACTCTCTCATTATCCGTGAGATACTTCCGCTTACGGCGTTCCACCCATCTTGAGATGCCAGATTTTCCGGCGCTCGTTGGACCCCACGTACACAGATACTCCTTCTCTCCTCAAATACTCCTTCTCTCCTCGCAAATCGTGGACACTCGAATAATACGTGCTCTACATTCTCCGTTACTCCGATGCATAAAGGGCAATCTGGTGACTCTTCGTGTTTGAATTTGAACAGGTATGATCTAAAGCAACCATGACCCGTCAGAAACTGCGTCAGATGGTAATCCACTTCACCGTGTCGCCTGTTTAGCCACGCCTCGATGTAGGGGATCAGGCGATGAGTCCATCTACCATTCGTCGACTCACTCCATCTTCTCTGCCATACAGTGATCGTCTCAGCACGTGCTAATCGATGGTTCTCCGCTTTTGTTCCTTGACCACGACGCAGGTAAGTGGTTTGGCGCTCCTTGGCAAGTAGATCTATTGGGGGCATTCCCACTCCCAGCAGCACCTTCTGACACCGTCCGAAATGCGTACAATACTCTCAGAGCACTTAACCTCTGAACTGTTGCTACTCTTTGTCTATAAGTATTCTTCTCCAACGAGTTGACCCAAATTGGTGCCCCATACATCATTATAGATGTAACGACGTTGGCGAGCAGAACTCTACTGCTAATCCGCGCCCCTCTTGTATTCGGCACTATTCGTGGTAGTGCCGCATTAAATCTCCTTGCTCGTTCGCTGTTGATAATGAGATGTGTCTTATATGACAATCTGGAATCGATCATTACTCCTAGGTACCTGATGGATGGTTGACTAACAATTTGTTGGGCTCCAATCTCTAAGGTTACGTTCTCCATTACTTTTCGGCTAGTAATAGAGACAGCTTCTGCTTTATTTCTGCTAGTTGCAGTCCAGCAGATGTTAACCACTGTTGAATAAGTCTGACCGTCCTATTACAGATGTCCACAATCTCCTCTCTGTGTTTTGCGACAACTATAATCGCGATGTCATCCGTAAATCCAATCACCTATGCATCACTTGGTATGGGTAGTCGAAGTACACCATCGTACATCACATTCCAGAGTGTAAGACCTAACACTGATCCTCGAGGAACTCCACCAGTCACCTCGAAAGTTTTCTTTCCTTCCTCCGTATTATACATCAAGATCCTCTCGCTAAAGTAGCTGGAAACTAGCCTCAGCAGGTACTTCGGTACGTTCATCATCGTCAGTGCGTTAAATATGCAGGTCCAATTCGCCGTGCTGAATGCGTTTTTCGTCCAATGTAACTATGGCACAGTATTTTTTACCACGTAGCCATCGAGAACCGGATATCACCTGGTGTGCCGTATTTACAACCTCTTTAATCGTATCCACTGTTGGGCGCGCCTTTAGAAAGCCATACTCCTGCTCTGTCAGGTTTCCTGCGCTACAACTCTCTCTAGAGTTTTGCCTGCCGTACCCAACAGACAGACTGGACGCCAGGACGACGGCTCACCTGGTGGTTCGTCTCCTTTTGGCAACAATATTAGTCTCTGTTCCTTCCATTTACTAGGGAACACCCCCTCAACTAAGCATACAATATATACTTCCGTGAATAAGTTTGGGTATGCTTTAACAGCCGACTTCAATGCAATATTCGGAATGCTATCCGGGCCAGGAGCTTTATTGTTACCCACTTTGCCACATGCCTTCAGAACCTCCTCCTCAGTAACTGGTGGTATATCATCCTCCTCGTTGCCTAATACTTCTAACACACAATCGGTTTGCTGCGGGAACAGATGACTCACTATGTCAAACAGCATTGCCGGGCATGTGGGAGCAGTGGCGTAATTGCTTCTGAGTTTTTTCATCACCAATCGGTAGGGTCTACCCCAGGGATCGCGGCCGACCTCCTCGCACACTTCAAGAAACCACTTTCGCTTATTTGCTGTAATGGCATGCTTAAGCTCCGATCGAGCTTTACAGTATTGTTGTCGAAGGGGAGTGTGTGTGTGGTGTGTGTATGGCGTGTGTGTGGTGTGTGCGTGTGTGTGTGTGTGTGTGTTGTGTGTGTGTGTGTGTTGTGTGTGTGTGTTGTGTATGTGTGTTGTGTGTGTGTGTTGTGTGTGTGTGTTGTGTGTGTGTGTTGTGTGTGTGTGTTGTGTGTGTGTTGTGTGTGTGTTGTGTGTGTATGTGTGTGTGTGTGTGTGTGTGTGTGTGTGTGTGTGTGTGTGTGTGTGTGTGTGTGTGTGTGTGTGTGTGTGTGTGTGTGTGTGTGTGTGTGTGTGTGTGTGTGTGATTGCAAGAAGACTTTGTGCATCTCTTCTATAACGAGCAAAAACAAACTGTAAGTTTGAATCAAAACCATTGAAATCATCTTTCAATCTCATAAATTAACCCATGGATGGATCGGAGATATGGGAAAGTTCACTACTACGGGTATATGTTTGTATCAACTCTTGATAGGGAATAAATGCTTTCAGAAGTGTTGCTTCAAGTACAAACAACGCGGCAGTTCAAACATATATTTTTGATTGAATGACCACTGTAAGTGAACGCATCTGTGAAGTGATGAAACAGTTAGGCGGCTTGAATGGACAACCTTGTATTGCGTGGCACTGGATATTGGAAGAAGGTTTTAATTGTTCAAAATCAATCTTCATCTCCCCGCGCCGTCACAAAAAGCATCACAGACACACAGAAAGAGAAGTTTTTGAAAATCACTTTCTCGGATTTGGCGTTGTATCGACTCTAAGTACGGAAAAATCTGAAGGTCGAAAATTTGTATAATTTATACTTCCCTTTATTTTATAAGCGAAACTAAGTGTTACATCGGTTTATCACTGAGTTACCTCAAAGTTACTTATTTCGTGGAACCCCTGGCACCTGGAAAAATTTACCATAATAACTTTGGTTGCTAATAAATTGAAGTTTATTATCAAGTCGTGCGTTATAGATTTTTATAGTTTTCTTACGAGCGTACAATTTACATGTAGAAAAAGCAAAAATTTGCCCAGTTTTAGCTTTACGTCACAATAAAAATTACGTACAATGACATCACAATCCTGTTTCTATTTCCAATTGCAACGACCGACTTTACCATTTTTCAGAACCAAAAACAAATATACTACAGTATGTAGAATAACGATAAACGAAAATGAACGAGCCCACTACTAAAACTGACCCCCAACGCAACGCAATGAAAACAAAATATCACTTAAATTAATAGTAGCATGCTTATTTGCTAATAATAATTAGCGGGTCTATCTTTCTCAAAATGCAAAGATTTTTATTAATAGACAATCTAATAAAAACGATAATTTAATCTTCTCTGAAGAAAATAGAATTCTTAGAAAATTAAAAATAATAATGTAGTTAAAAAGATTTTTTATTTCTTTGCAAGAAAAACGACAATATTTATATGAAAAATAAAATTGTGCCAGAGAGTGTCCGATATATGAGATTTGATACATATATAATTGCACGTGTATGTGTATGCAATAATTTTCCACCTTTATTTTCCACGCTATTTTGTGCCAGTTTCGCATTGTATTCGTGTTGAATTTATTTTCTTTATTATGATTGTCTGTATTTATAGAATGAGGAAAAACTGTATGGGTTACCCGTTTTTCTTTTTATAATTTTCTTTAACAAAAAAATATCAATAAATTGTTCAAGTTTTTTGTGTAGTCTATCTGGTCAACAATATGGATTGTTAAACGCAGTATAAAATATGAATGAAAAGCCTTGAATGTTTATTTTGTGAATTTGCAAATTTTATATTATAAACACAAACACATAATGAAATGATTATTATCCGGTCTACGATGTGTGTTTGTGATTAATTAGAAATTAAATTAAAAGTAATTATAATTTTGTATATTTTAATTTAAAATTTTTGTATTATAAATAAATTAAATTTTAATTGTGTTTTCTGTGTTACTGTATGGCAGCACACGTATACAAAGCACGAGTACATACTCAAATCCGATCGTGAAAACATTTATATATGATTTATATTCGATTTTATAAACAATTAAATTAAACAAATTTAATTGGAATATGGATAAAATATTCGCAAGAATGAGAGTGGGCGAATCTGTATATTTACATTACCTTCAACAATATCAAACAGAATTTTTAAAATATTGTTACGAATTTCGGACGTTCGATATGGATTCGTACACTATTTTGTAAATAAAACACTCAGCGATTTAAGTTACAAAGTTTATTTTCCAACACCTTAATTCTGCAGAAATTCACAAATATCACTCGTTCACTACTGACTAAATTCACTTTTACTTGTTCACTTTTGTTGTTCACTACTTTTCGCACTGTTTACTTTTTATTTTTTAACTTGCACTGTTCACTGGTTAAAAATTACAACTGGGTCTGCGTCCCAAACTGCTCACGCTTATATACTTGTCTATCGCTGTGCGATATTATTCCTTTAGTTGCATCTGGTGATGTATGCGTATTGCAATTGTAAATCATTTTCATGTAATTATATTCGCAAACATTCACGTCATCAATTGTCCCGTCTTGATGATTAACGTTCTTAATTCCAGTATTTTCCATGATGACTGACGCCGCCGTTTACAATTGCTTTCGTTATCTTCATATTCCCCTCCAATTGGAATGCCATTGGAATGCCTCCAATTGGAATGCCAGTATTGGAGGAATCGCTTTATAAAATTATAGTCTCCGACTAGGTTTAAACTCGTGACCTTCGGGATGATAACACTTAACCACCCGACCACCAAGTGGTATACCTGTGTAGAGTAGAATTCATAACAATATCTATACAATTACAAGTGTTGTTTACTAGAAACATACATGCATATTTTTGATGAGTAAAACAATGCAAGGAAGCTTAAGAGTCGCTGTGCCAAATAAACAATTTTTGCAGGGCAAAAACCACACAAATTTATAACGTCAACGATATTGTGAAAAGTTGCCAAATTTGTGTAATTTAATTGTACTTATTCATGCCATATTCGAGTTAATCGCCAACATTATGTAGAATAAAAAATAATTTAGTTTGTACATAAACCTCATATAACATACATTTATTGCAATTTGTTGCAATAAATGCAACTGATCATTAAAAATTAATTGAAGCTTTCTTTGCGTAGTTCAATTCGGTTACAGTAGCCAGTTTACTTTTGACATCAAGAATATTGTGTTCTGCATTATTTCTTGTTCGGGTATTTTGAGCTATAATCTCTTCTGCTATCTTGAAATTTCACATAGGTCGATAGTTTGCTTACCGTCATGTCTAATAGTTTAATTGTCTGATCCACTTAATTTAGTTTGGCTAATACGTCATGACTTGAGCTAAAGAAGCAGTTCATTATGATAATGAGTACAACACAAAATAAATCCAAAATTGAGTAGAGTTCGACGGGAACTCAAAGAACGTTGATTTTACTGTAACATGAACCACCAGTTAGAGGCCAACAGTTCGAACATTTAATATAGCAATTGTCAATGTTTTTGTTTCAAAATTTCATTATTTTCTCGTTTTAATTGATTTGTTTCTCGTATAATTCCTTAACCGTTTAGCCCATTTTCAAAAACTGGAGGTTTTTTAAACTGGATATATTTGATTTAGGTCTGATATAATTCTTAGTGTCAGTCACTTCGAAACATTGAAGTCTTAATGCTCGCAAATCATTTTATTTCTCGTCGTGATTTTGACTATAAATACTTTTAAAGAAATTGCAAAGCGTAGCTAGATAATGTAATATAGATTACACAGCTATTGTCGTGGTAATCCACTCCCATGGGTATCGGATATTAAATTCGTAAATTTCTTTTAAATTGTGAGGCAAGCATTGAGCTTTCTGATATATTAGTCTTAGGCAGTTGATCAAACAATTGAATGATTGTTAAACAACTCTCGCAATTAAAAGAAATTATTCAATTATTTTTAAAATTTGCAATCTTATATCGTACTTCATATTAAACTCGTTATTGCACCTTTATGAAATTTCCGACATCTCTGTTAGAAACTAAACTCTGTAAAATAGAAAACAATAACGAGAGCATTTTAATCACGGTCACGTTCGATCTCGCGCACATGTTCACTCTCCCAAACACCGAAAACTGTTATGAGCCAGCGATAAGGAAAAATAATATTAACAATCAGAAAATCGAATAAGACTTTCGGTCGAGTTGGCAGCAACCTTGACCTCAAACACATCCATCTATTATTATGTTTACAAATTTACCACTTAACTTTCTCTCTTACAGTATTACGGCAATCCGAGTATGTTAGGTGATTATTGTAGTACCGACAAGGCACTACAATACACACCTAAGGAACAAAATGGCTCCAGCGAGGCCCCGGACTAAAATCGGTTGTACACACATGCTTGCATTCTAGCAGCTGTGCAAAGCTAAAACCATCTTTACTACTGGCCTATTAGCTAAAACGATGACGCAACGCTATGTCGACGGTTGTCAGTCTCTTTTAATAGATCGAAGCGGTATGTTTATTTTCATTGCAATTTGCTCTTTTCTCTTCGGTTTTATGTGCTCAATTTTCAACGAATAAAATCGAGTAGTTATTAGTGTTGTTGTATTAAAAACAATAATAAAAGAGAAGTCATCGACATAAAGACACGTCATTAGCAAAAAATGGTTGTTGTCACTGGCCAGTAGTAAAAAAGGCTTTGAGCTGTGAATTGTCCGTTAATTAGTGTCGGCTTCCTAAGTAAATTCGGCTTACTTGTGGTCTAAAACGAAAAAGGCATGATTCATCAACTTAACCTAACAGCAGAACCAAACTACAACTTGCATAACGACATGGCGTGGGCCCTTACATCGTTACGGTCATCAATCTGTACCACGCGCACGATCACAACAATTAACTTCATGTGCCACAAAGGAAGATTGGAGATTTACCGACCATCGGTCGCTCTAATTTCTTGTTCATTACATAAGATCAAGAAGAAAGAAGAAGAAGGAACGAATCGTATGTCTTGATCGATTCACGCGATTGTCCAGAAGCCTGTATGAACGACAAGTTTAATCCATTATCACAACTTTTGCCCCGCGGGGTAAATGAACGCGGTGTGCTCTCAGGCTCGTGGTAATACCATGCTGTAGAGCTCCGAAGCTCCAATCGTTTTACTAGGAATTCTTGTAATAGTTTATGAGCAAACCATTAAACTACTCGGCGAGCTATTTGCTGAAAACCCTTTTTCACATTCCCCTACACAGTGATTAAGTGACTCCACATCACCATGTAAAATTTTATTCCTACGTGCTTAATTCAAATCAACAAACTTTCCGCGATTGACAAATTGAAACCGGTCGACGGTTTGTTCAGCCCAGCGATTACCAGCTTCTCGGAATCGAAAATATGTTCGTATTAATGTATAAATTATTTCATTTTACTTTTAACACTATGCGCCGTAGGTACTTGGCGAAACATATTTGTTTTCTGTCATTTCATGTAATTTTTAGTTGAATGTTTGCCATTTATCGATATGGAGTCGTATTCAATTTAAGACCGTGTTAAAATAATTCAAGAGAATTCCTTTTTCAAGATAAAAAAAACATTACACGGAGTTCGTGAATATTTTAGTCGCCATAGCCGCCCCAATGAAACACCCATCAATCGTTTGATGCGTAAATTCGAAGCTACGGATTCTGTGGTGGATGCACCAAAGCCTGGCAGGCCAAAAACTGTTCGCACACCAGACCGGCGCTGTTGTGAGGCGGTGTGAGCGATATACCGAAACAATGAACAACGCGTCAATCACTTGAATTGGGCATTTCAAGGACCAGTTTGTTCCGAATTATGCACAAGGACTTGAATTTGCATGCAACTTGCCAATATACGCGTGAGAATATCGACGAATTACAAAGGTTCTTCGAAAATCGCTTAATTTCGAGTCGCGGGAATGTGAATTAGCCTGCAAAATCATGCGTCTTAACGCCATTACAATATTTTTTATGGAGATTTTTTTGAAAAGCAAAGCGTACGTTGATAGTCCGGGCACCACCCAAGACCTAAAAAACAACATCATTACCCAGATAAATACCGTAGAAAGGTTCGTATTAGAAAATGCCATAAAAAATGTTGACTATCGAATCGACGTCTGTAAATCCAGCCAGGATGAACATTTGAGTGATATCAATTTTCTATATAAATGGCATCGATAAACCTTCCAACTAAAGTACCAACTTCATTCAAAAATAAATATTTGTAGTTTTAGTTTCCGTTTATTTTCCTGCGTCTCAGTTGGACAACCGTTTACTTGCGGTGGCCGATTGGACATAATTGGAAATTAACTTAATTGGGAAATGCCAAAAGCATCAATATTATTGATTTATCCAAATTTTATTCCAATTTTAATTTAAAATAATTAATAATTTTATATTTTATTTTCTATAAGAAAAGCCCGATCGATAAAATTTTAAATCGCAGAAGTTTTGTTTACAAATGAAAGCAAAATTATCAATCGAATTTTGTGTGGCGTTTATTGTAATTTTACTTCAGTAATTTTGTTTTGGTTTAAAATCTTAAAGTATCAAAAACTCAATCAGTAATTTATTCATTATTTATGAAATTAATTTTACCTACACGTAGGTAGTTGTTTGGTCCGTAAACTCACCATTTTCTACTCACGTATATGTACATAATCCAACCGAAAGGTTCGGCTTCCAATCTGTAAGTGGTAGGCTACTTTTTTTTAAAGAAATTCTCTTCTGAAAGAAGAGTTTTTGTTGCCGACACTCAAACTACCGTTTTCAGATTTCTTTTTCTAACAATTTTAAATTTAAATGCAACCTTTTCCAACCAATTAAACAAAACATTTTTCACATCGAATGTGGCTATTTTCCAATTCCATTTCACTACTCAAAAAGGTGACATTTAGTATAGTAATTTATATTTACATCCAGTTATTCCGATCGATTAAATTATAGATTACTTTATAAACTCTGTTTTTTATATAAACCAATTTCTGAAACTATAAAAATCTCACCATCCAGCAACTAGTCGATGTCTGTTGATCATATTTTACCTGTAATAAAATAAAAATATTTTTAGTCAATGTTTTCACAATTTATAAATATTTAGTATAGAATAATTGATTATTAGAGTTAGTTGTTTTTATAGTGTTTAGATAAATTTCGAACCGACTGCAGCCTTGCAGTGATAAACTAAAAGATTTCGAATATAATAACAAATCAAGCAATTAAATTGGCCTTTTATTCCTAACTATAGAATATTCAACTCAATGACCAACGTTATTGTATTTTTATGGATATAACGCCTACATAATTTTTATTTAAAACGCCCTCCTTAATAATATACTATGACACGACCGGTTCCTAGACCTCCTTCGGTGTTAACCAAACGACAATATTCATTCTCACCACATTAAATATAAAATCAATATACTTAAAGAAAAATTACCTATCTAAAGCTGTTTCTTTGATATCAAACAAATTCCAAGTACATAATAAAATATACACAACCACCACCGCCACCGAAAAAAATATAATATCGACTCGTCGACACGGGTATAATACCAAGTCCTAATATAAAAGAAAAGAATGCGAACCTTATCAAGTAAGAAAAAATATTTATGAAAAAATTGTGTGTGTTTTGGAAAATTTGATAAAATCATTGAAGAAACAGTAGCTACCCTACTTTCCATATCACATTTTATGGTGTCGAGGGTTGTAACTGTGATTAAGAACGAGTAAAATGATTTTTAGGTTCTTACATGGTGCAGCGATGATGATATAATGTGATGAATCACAGCAAGCAAACTTTTGTATTCACAAAATTTATTTCTTGTAAACATTTTGGGGAGGAAACCAATAATTCAATTGAATCTGGTGATGATATGGGGAAGCGTTTTGGTATGTCTACGTCTATGTCTTGTTGTTGCAATGAGTCAGCTTGTTAAATTTGCCTTTTTGATATCATACGCGTCTGGAAAGTAAGCGTATTATATAAATTACTAATTGCTATATATTTTTCATGAATTGTGTAATAGCATTTTTATGAGTTTCGGATTAAGAATATACACGATACGGTATGCTAAAAATTCCGTCACATAAAGTTTCGCTTTCTCCCATTCGTTTTAACGAATTATTTTCCTTCCAAAAATAGTATTAAGGTATGTTGGTTTTTGCTTTCAGCTAAATAGAAAATATACAAATCATCTTCATTATATTTCGACCTTAAGATTACCTTGATAGGAAAATTATTTTCTTTACAAATTTTGTTACCTGTCTACATCAAACAGAGTACACAAAATACATAAACTTTTTGATTTATTAATATTCTTGCCATGATAATTTTTTATTTTCAATCAAATTCTCTAACATTTTTCACTAAAATAATTAACGTACGAGTGACCATCGTAATATGCCGCTCTACAGTCATTTAAAGGACACATTTACGATGGAACCAAATATTTAAATAATAAAAAAATTTGTAAAAAAAAGTATTAATTGGAATTTCTAATTTCGCAAATACAATTTCGAATAATAACTTTTACTATTATAAAAAAATCGTGTTTTCAGGATTTCAGAATCAATGTATAGGGATTTCAAAAGGAATTAAGGCTGCCAACATCAGAATATAATTAAAACTTTATCTTTAAAAAATATTGCGTGTATTTTAGTTTCTCTCGCTTTAGACCCTTGACGTCTACCACGTCAGGAAACTCTGTCAGATCTTTTACAAGCATACGTCAGGTTCTACTTCCATTTCGTGCTTTAATATCCTTAGTTTCACTGTTAACATGGGTTAACATGGTTAAACCTCAACATTTTGAAAAATGTGTGGTATTAATTACAAAACAAAGTACAAAGTGCGGTGCCTAAGACTGTACAGCAGACGACGGAACGAGCTAATACAATTCAAATTTCCTTATTAGTTCAAAGAATTTTCAATATTTTTATAGAACATAAATAAACAAACATCCAATTGCCGGATAAACTTGCCGGATTTCCCAAATATAAACTAGTAGTAGTAAATAGAAGATAAAAGAGGTCAAACCTAAAAAGCTCATCCCAAATTACCAATTCTAGATATTCCCATATTTTTAAGAATATAATGTCTTTTGTTTTAGGAAATAATAAAAGTAAAGGAAAAAATAGAATGTTTATTACATATTTAGCAAAACATTATTTTGGACATCAAACAGAAATAGAGTTGTATTTAAAAAAAATTAAAACCTCTAAAAATTCTAAAAAATGAATCCAAATTTTCCAAATGATCACCCATAGAAAAAAAAAAAAATTAATTCATCTTTTTTATTACCTAGGTAACAAAATATCCATTACATTTCTAAATAAATAATTTGGGACATCCAACTGTATGAATTCATTGCGTTTTAACTACGAATATTTAAAAAAAAAAATCTAAATAATTTTATTACGAAAATGAAATAAGGAACGAAAAAACCATTACGAAAATGTCATTATGAAACGTCCCGTTGCGAAAATTTTCGGAATCCATTTTCAAGAATACCATTTTAAGATTTTCGGTATACTTTGACACTAACTCGGTACCAAAAATTTTCGTAATAGTTCAAGAATAGAGCCCCTGGCCATCATTTCGATTTGAGAACTGTCCGTTTTGAAAATATTCTGAAATTGCGCACTGTTTTCTCAAACTTGTATTTTATTTTGTTTTGAAAATTGGTCGTTTTGAAAATATTATTGAATTGTGAACGTAATTCTCAAGTTTATATTTGGTTTTCTTGTTTTGAGAACTGTTCGCTTAAAGTAATCTAGAATCGTGTGCTGTATTCTCAAACTTGTATTTTATTTTCTAGAATTGAGAATTATTAGTTTTGGAAATTTTTTTAAATCTTGGACTTAATTGTCTAAACTTGACAGTCCAATTACATTGAAATGAATAGACTAAATACAATTGCTCTAGCTTCATATAAAATGGCCATTTTCCACAATTTTAAGAATCCGAGCTACTAAATTAAGTGGGTATTTGCATGTTTTATTTACTAGTAAGAAACTAAAATATCGTGTTTTCTTACCTTTTTCTGTCCTGTTTTTGCTCGTACTTGCATTAAACAAAGTGTCAGGGGTTGAAATCTTACGAAGTAGTTAACAATCCTATTCCCTTAGTCATATCACTTCATGCGATATGTCTATTCATCTTCTTAACAAATACCAGCAAGATTTATACCAGCCAATTGGAGTACAAAAAAGTTAGAAATCATGTCTCTATACCGTTCACTGTTGACTCTAACATTCCGCTCATCATCGTGTTTGAAGACATTTGGACCAATGATTCCGCCCGCCCATAAAATAAAGCGCACCAAACAGTGATTTTCTCTGGATGTAACGGTGTTTCGGCAAAGGCTTGTGGATTACCTTCACTCCAAATCCGACAATTCTATTTAATAACATATCCATTCAATCAAAGTCAGCTTCATCGCTGAACAAAATTTTGTTTGGAAAATCAACATCAATATCAATTTGTGCTACAGCCCATTGGTCGAATTGGCGGCGCGTGCGATGGTCGGAAGGCTTTAATTCCTGCGCAAGTTGAATTTTGTAAGCACGTAAACCAAGATCCTTAGATAGAATCTTCCATAAAGATAGACACATCTCCAGTTGCTGAGAACGACGTCGAATTGATTGATTTGGGTCTTCCTCAATGCTACGCTGTACAGCGTCTATCGCTTGTTCGGTACGCACTGTTTGACGTCTTACTGGATGCGTATTATCATTTAGAGTATACGTGGTGCGAAAACAATCCATAATTAACCGAATTACCCGCTCTGATGGACGATTATGACAACCGTAAAATCGAATGCATGATAAGTTTGGCGAACAAAACCATTATTTTGATAAAAAAAATTAACAATTTGCAAGCGTTGCTCTGGCGTGAGTCTATTCATTATGAACTGACAAATCAAACTAATGACAAATGTCAGCTGTCAAATCGTTTATCAAAGACAGTGTTGCCAACTTAAATATGTGAACCTCTAAAAAAACACCCTTTACAATGAAGCGAAAAATTAAAAATATTCTGATTTTCTTCAAATTTGGTAGGAAATGTATGTTAAAGTTTAAGGACAACTAATTAGGTGGTCTGTAGTATTTCGTAACCTATCAGAAAATATTTAGGGGAACATTCAGTAACATCAAAAGTACGGGACAAGCTAACGAGAACCTAAAAATGTGCACAAGTGAACTGAGGATTGGACAAAGGAAGTTTTGAAGATTCTTTAGGAGCTTGTAACCGAAGCTCACTTTCCAGTAAGTTTTAAGAGCTGGATGGAGCTCAGCACTTATCAAGAAACCCGATACATAAAGAAGTTACTTTTAATGAAAACATGTATAATGTTGGCGCTAAACATGACGCTAACCCTATAAATCAGTCGAATTAAGAGACAGTTTCAAACAGAGTTAATGCTCCCTAATTATATTTCGAAAAGAATCAACTCATTTCTACTGACTCATTTTTAGATGACTCTCGAACGTTTTGGACAACGCAGAACAAATAAATTCGTTCGGCAGGGTGCGACTTTCCATCTGTAACCGGAAAGAGCAATTTCGACAGTGAAACTGGTGTACTACAATGCGTTAGTTGTCCTACAAAGACGATGATCACGAAATTATAAATCATGAACGATTGAACGTTATTGGTTTATGTAAACCGAGATATAATTTAAAAAATGTAAATTTATGCAGTTTTTATTTGATCTAACTGAAATTTTTGGTTATCATCAAAACTTCGAAACCTGTTGGTAACCTCGATGTCTTTTGTAAAAAATATTTTTAATGTACGCCAATTTATATTCTTGATTAGTCAAAGTCCTGTTTTTTTAAATACGGTTTTCAAAATCTTGGTTTTAGTAAGATTAATTTAATAAATTTTAGTCTATCAAGTATACGTTTTTCGGCTGAGATAATTTTTTTTGGCTGAGATCATTTTATTTGTCTAATGCCTTAATTATAGACTAGACAAGCTCTGGGTACATTCGCATCTTTTTCACTGATGCAATATCTCATGAAAATTTAGGCCGCCAATAAAAATAACTCCAGGTTTATTCGAAAAAAATTAAAGGATTTTGCCCAAAATTCATGTTTAATTGAGTTGCGTAGTAAAAGCCATGTAAAATGAATTTCATAAATTAAAATAAAGTCATATTTAAATTAGTTTAATTTAGTAAAATCAAATTCCAGAACCTCGATCTCACTTCTTGTTAGAATTCCAATTTATCTTAGGTGAAATAATCGAACATTGTTGTACAATATACCGGAAAAACTCGATCCATTTATTTGGTTTTTATTTGTTTTATGTAAGGTCATGAAGTTTTACAAAATAAACACAATTGGGTTGCAAACATCAAAATGCAACCTTGCAACCTCGGAAAATGGTCATTTCTTTTCCGTAGTGCTTCTATAATTTTTTCATTTCCTCTAAATAATAGTATACTCGTATAAGAAGAACATTTTAGTTTTAAGCAAGAGCCACAATTAGTAATTATTAAGTGTCATAATCAGTAATTATTAACAATTACAATTATTTTGCGTATTCATAATTAGTCATCAGAAATTATTTTAAGAGTTAAATTTTGTAAATCAAAAACATAATTTGTATGAATTAAACATAAAATATATAATAAATATGAAATAGCCATCAATCTACGATAAAATAATCTATAAACATATAATAATTAGCAATGAAGGACCAGTTTAAAATGCCTAATTCCCAAACGGCGCCGCACAACATTGGCTCTGCATAAAAAATCCTGCGGATGAAAACGTATACATTTCACAAGACCCTGTAGGTGCAAACGATCAAATCTCTCAGGTTCTTGAATAAAACATTATTTTCATAAGAAAATACGATCATCAAAGGAAAATCTAACCACGTTGTTAATTAACATTGCCGAGCGAGTCTTACTGATTTTCAAGGACGAAAATAAAACCCACGACTAGATCAACTTTGTCATTGAGAGCAAATCATGAGCCAAACAACACAGAAGAAGATCCAGAAAATCATTATTATCAACAGTATGAAGTATTAGAATCAACAAATGTACAACATTTCAAAATGAAATCAACGAAATAATTTAAAATTGTTTAAGTTGATGCTATTGATTTGTTAATAGCATCAACTTAAACAATCGCCGGACATTGTGGCTACATATACCAGAATTCAGCGGACCTGACACAAAAGACAAACCAAATGAACTGAACCGTTTTTTGGACATAGCAGACAGCATTTATGAAACATTTATTATAAATGGTATTACTCTACAAATTAATAAAACTCGGACTAACAGAAGAAGCCCAACCAGCTACAAGACAATCATCGAAGTGAAAACAACAAAACAGTTATACGAAATGGAGCAAAAGAATGCACAATATCGAAATGTAATATAGCAAACACAACATCAAAAGATTGTATCACAGTATCTAAACACGGCATCGAAGCACAGTATCAAACCACAGTTTAAAAGCACAGCATCATAACACACCATAAAACGCAATATCGAAAATATATCATTGAAACATAGCAGCATAAAAGAATTTAACAATGAAGGAGAAAACGGCTTAGAAAATGAGCGGATACATTTCTTGAACACTACGACAATCACACTACATACAGAGATCGCAACATATTCGATAATCAAATTCAGATTTAATGAAGCGTATTCGGAGATCACCCTCAGGAAGATCAACAGATACAACAAATTCAAAAAGAAGATTATGGAGCACACGACAGAATTACACCGAATCAAGCAATAACCAAGGATATAGATTGACATTTGAGTGCAGACAAGGATACAAAGATAAATACAACACAAATCCAAGTAGCAGAAATTTACAATAAACACGTAAAGTCAAAAAATCCATTGAAATATTCAAGCGAAGTGGGCGAGGTACTGACTACAATTAATTCGTTTGAGCCGTGCATTACGATAAAAATGACCGGAATATGAGGAAAGGCATGATAGAGTTATTGTTCTGCATGACAACGCTCGGCCTCACATTGCAAAAGTGAGTTTTTAAGCGGTTTATAATTTTCTAAAACAAAACACAGTAAAATTGAAAAAATCTATGAATTTTTTATTTGAATCGACAAATCAATGCTTGCCATTTACTTTTTAAAGGTTATTTCATATAAATATTGGCCACGGCTAAGTTTTAAGTGATTCATGCTAGATGTTCAAATGTTCACCACTTTTTCGAGCATTTCGGTTGGTATCCCGCTAATGACACGTTCAATCTTGTCTTCCAATTCAGCAATTGTCGTTGGTTTATTGGCATAGACGAGAGATTTCACGTAGACCCATAACAATGGTCAAGAGGCGTCAAATCACACGATCTATCTAGGCAGCCAATTCTCCCGACCGAAAAGTGAGATAAATTGCTCACCGTTTACTCATTTCTCAACAGGTCCAAGATTTCGCGCGCCGTCTTGCAGAAAACACATACCGGCCGGATTCAGTTCATGCATTTTTGTCAAAAAAAAATCCGAAATCATCGAACGATAGCCAGCGCTATTGACGATAACGTTGTGGCCATCGTCAATTTAAAAAAATAGGGACCTATGGTTCCAAACAGTAGTTTTTTTTTTAATGCATTGGCAGTTCTTGCATTGCCTTTGGCTGTTCATCACACCAAACGCGGCAATTTTGCTTATTAACACACTCATTTTACCAGAAATGAGCCTCGTCGCTGAACCTGAACACAATTTTCCGATAAAAACAGATTTTCCTCAAAATGTTATGTGGCCCACTCACCAAAACTTCTTCCATGACGAAATGGCAATGCTAACTGAGAACAATTGACTTTGACGGATGTCAATGTGAGGATGCCGGCCTGGGCGTGTATAATTCTGGAGTACGATTAGTTTTTCAAATATGCTTTTGACATTGCTCCAGGAATTTGCCATACTTATCTAGGATCGTCATTATGGTGGGCCTTTACTCTCTTATCATATCATATACTCCTCCCCTTCACACCGAATTGGTGTGTTGAGAAGGATAGCGCTAAGGAATAGTCTAGTTCCCCTCAGCAAGGCCAAATTACACAACTTTATGCGAAATTAATGTTTTACTCAATAATTGCAAAAATGATTGCATTTCAATCAGTATAGCCGAATTCTAAACGCACGTTCAAAATTCTTTCGTTTGCGAATTTCAATAGGATCTTAAAAATACATACATAATTTCAAAAAACAGGATTTTAACTATCCAAGGACGTATTTGAATACCAGAATTCGGTTTCTTTTAAAAATACGATTTTGAAATCCGAGATTTCGAGGGTAACCATAAATATTTTCTGATTTTGTTCGACAGAATGGTGATTTAAGTATTACTTGCAGTTGACAGGGTTCGTTGCGTCGTTTATACGTTCAATTCGTTAGAGAGAGGGCCATTGAATATGTTTGATATTTGACACACTTTTTCTTTTTTTAATGAAAAATCTTTAATGAATGTTGCGAAAAATGTACTTCTTTATATTTTGAGTAATAATTTGGGTATCCATAAAAGGTAACATTATACGTAACATGTTATTTATTTTTAAATTTTGCATTTTCGCTAAATATCATCAGTCAGACCTTATTTGGAACCAAACAATAGAAAAATTTACTAATTAGTATTATTTTGTTAATTAATCAGAAATAAATTAGCATGCGAATGCGGAGGCCAAAATAATTTCTTATAGAATTATTTTGGTAATTAGTAAATTATCGTAACAACAAGAACAATAATTCAGGACGAGAAAATGTTTGAATAGAACTTTTTAATATTTTTCCTGGTAGAGAATTTGGTAGCAGATGGAAAAATATGTCATCCAAAGTTAAAGAAAATAATCATCTCGTATCTATAAAACAAATAGTATAGAATACAGAAATAAAAAATAAATCTTGAAGGTCTTCTTTAGAGCCGAGCAAATAAAGTATCTCGTCTAAATTTCATTTTATCTAATAAAACACAAATTTTCTTCTATTCTTTTATCTTATTTGATAATGAAGTCAAAAGAGTATACATATGTATGTAATGATTCTTTGTACAACCCACTTAAGTTATATTTTTTTCCTAGTATTTAATTTTAGATCTCAAAATGATGTTGAACGTGAATGTATGTTATGTTACAATATGTACGTTTAAAATTTCACATGCACATCTCAAATTAATTTTCGCGATTTGTGAGTTTCATTAAAGTTTAAAAATGTATATTTAAAAACGAATGAGAGAGACATTGATGTTAGATTAAATCAGCTGATTACTTTTTTCACAAAACAAACATTTTTTCACGTGGAATTTATATTGTTTTAATACTGTGTACTTTGTTTTTTGAATAAGGCAAATATGAGTTTGTTGTGGGAAATGGGAACGTAATAATAAATATTTTTTTTGCCAAAATAACGAATAACGTAAAATAAAATAACAGACTGGCAGATATCTCAGCCCTGTCAAAATTCATATTATGATGAATACATAACCTTCGTAAAGGAAATGTGTTTTAATAAAATGCAATTCGAATCATCAAATCAATTGAATTATTTATTTCCGTGAGATGGGATTACGTGAGCAAAGAAACTTATCAAAAATATTTAGATGCATGACATTTGAAATGATCCTTCAAAGTACAAGGGATGGAATGAACAGATACAATTAAATCTGTTTAGAATGGCAACCAATTCCAACGTTAGACTTGTGTTCTGAAGGTACAATAATTATATTAAAAATAAAAAAATTGATTTAAATTGATTAGCATCCTACGGAACTCAGGATGTTGCTGGCCTTTTGCTTTTACATAGCCTCTACTCATAGCCTCTTTCCTTTCACAATTGGCTTAGGGATCTCTACAGCCCACCTTCATATTTAAAAGAAGCTTACGTGTTCTAATTAGCTAGTAAGGAAAATAAATAGCTAACACGAAAAGTATAATTTCTCAATGGCCTAGCCTCAACATAGCTCAAAATATTTTTGCTGATTATATTACACTAAAATACTAAAATATTTCTTATTTTTGACATACTACAATTTCGAAAACTAGAGCTCCGATTCCACATGAGGCTTAGGCTTATAGCGGACGATCGATGATTTTTTTAGTTAAGTTATTAGATTCACATGACGCCGCTTTGCTCCATGGAAATAATTTTAGTTCTTGGCTTCATTTTTGTATGTTCTCTTTCAATAACTTGTCTTCAGTAACTTGTCTTGTAAGGCTGGTTGTTATTTTTGACACATTTAATTGAGTATTTGGTACAATTATTGGCGGATGATTTTGGTACAATTATTGGTGGTCTTAACCAGTACCCGTATTTTTCGCTAAGTTATTATTTTTCGGGGTAATTAATGCGGGTCTTTTCGTCCCGTACCCAGCTTCATCTGTAAAAAATATGCTACAGTTTTGACGAAACACACGTTCTACGTTGAAAAGGACTTACTACTCTTTGAATTTTTATTTTTATTGTGCTATATGAAACAAAGCAATTTGGAAAACCAGATTTCTCCTAAAAACAGTTTGAATCACGTAACGGTTATTTTTCTGTATATCGTGCTAAGACTTATTCAATTTTTGACATTAATTTTTTGAAATTTGCTAAATCGGTTATAAAAAATGTTTAGCTATATAATTATGAATCGCTGTAGATGATATTCCTTGGATAAAACTCCCGTTCCGTTCTTGCACACATTTTCAACCTTTCCTTTGAGCTGGGAGTTGTACCCTATCGATTGAAAACAGCAACCATAATTCCCCTTTATAAGAATGGTAATCGCCTCGACAAAGGTAAGTATAGACCTATTTTGCCTTGCAGCCAGTAATCTTAAAAGTTCTTGAAAAGGCAGTTAAAAATAGGGTTTCTAGTTTTTTAGATCAAACGGGTGTACTGAGTATTCATCAACATGGCATTCGTCGAGCTATGAGTACCGAATCTGCCTTGTTGGAATTCTTAAATACAATCAATATTGGTTTAAATAAAGGTAATACTTGCGGTGATTTATTTATTGAAACAGCTAAAGCCTTCGACATGGTCGTTCACAAGCTTCCGCTCTCTATTTTGCATAATATAGAGATTAGGGGAGTTTCAAATAAGTGGTTAGCATCGTATTTAGATGGAAGATCGGTGAGAGTTAAGATAAACGACAAGTTAAGCGATCCGAAATTTATTGGGATTGGGGTTCCCCTGGGTTCAGTATTAGGCCCATTGCTGTTTCTTATTTACACTAACTCGGTGTTTAAACTGAATCTTCGTGGTTATTCTACCGGGTTTGCCGATGACATAGCCTTGGCTTATTGTGGGAATTCTCCCAGTAACGTTATTTCGATGATCAATACTGATCTAGAAACTTTACTCTCATGGTTCGACAAGCATCGTCTGATTCTAAGCCGGAAAACTAAGTTCATGTTGTTTAAATTATCTGGTAACGTTAATTTGGCCTTTTTGCCTCGAGTGACTAATCACAGCAGGCTTGAATGTGCATCTATTAGTTGCCACTCTGAGTGTTTTGACATCGAACCTGTTGACTCGTTTAAATATCTTGGTGTTCACTTGGACACTTATCTAAATTGGAAAACGCATGTAAATTCAGTTAATCGGTATCTGTCATCAACAGCTAGAATTGTTTACCTCCTTCGTGACTATTGTCCTATGAGTCTTATGAATTGAGAGTTTTTTTTAATCGAAGTGGTCAACATACTCGTATAATGAGAAGCGATTTTCGATACAATTTTCGCGGCAACTTTTAATGCGCTACCATTTTACATTAGGCAGGCCATTCATTTGAAATCTTTTTTACCAAAAGTTAAACAATGGCTTGTTGAAACGGTGAATATCACCTTTTTATTCAGAGTTATTGCATAAAAGTGTTGAACTGAGTTAAATATTTTGAAGTTGAAATTGAAGAAATATTATTGTTATTATTTTAAGCATTTTTACTATTGTTATTATTATAAGTAGTAGTAGTAATGGTAGTAATTGTATTAATATCTTAAACATTTTATTGTACATTTTATGCTATTGATCACTTTTAATTGTAACATTAATCTTTGTAAATATTAGAATTATTCTCTAAATTTTGAATGTATTTTTTTTGCGAATTTGCTACTGTCAATTTTTAATTTTATTTATTGTCAAATAAATTTAAAATAAAATAAAATAAATAAATAAATAAAACTAGAATCACCAATCGTACTAACAAAGGATGGTACAAAAATTTTATACATGTTTACAGAAGGTTAAATAGACACTTAATAAACACATTATTCCACTCGTTTAATTATTTCGCAAACAAATTTAAAAAAAATTTGTTCAAAAAGTTTAAAAAATTACTCGATCGATTTCGACTTGTTAGGTCATCATCAGGAGTATCTACTCTCGATCGAATAATTTTTTAAACTTTTCCAACAAACCTTTTTAAAAAAAATGTTTGCGAAATAATTAAACGAGTGGAATAATGTGTTTATTAAGTGTTAATGTGTTTCGCCAAGTACGGACGGTGCATAGTGTTAAAAGTGTTAAATAGACAGGTTCTAATGGATCATTTTCCGTTGCCGTATTTAGAGGGTCTTTTTGACAATTAAATGGTGTCATTATCTTAAAACTTATGATTTGGAGAATGAGTTACTGAATGACGAGGATAATCATTGCAAGTATACCTTATTTGTTACGTCGATGATACAATATGAGTTTCTTATGAATGCCACTCGGGATATGCACAGGCACAGCGCCTTCGATTTTCCATCAACCATATTCCATACTTCGTTTGCCAACAATACAATCCTTGTGTAAGGACGATATGGTATTTGCAACAAAAACAGTTGAGAAAAATATACGATAATAAGGGAGGTAATCCTCAATTATTACTTGACTAGACTGAGATACCTAGGGTACAAAATAAGTAAGAAACATGGTGCATTAAAAAAGTTATAAAATTTCCTCGGCTTAACGTTAAATTAAGAAAATGTATATAATATACCCCAATACTTTATAATAGTTGGTAGTCTTCAGAATCCCTCTTGCATTATGACAAAGACTGATTAGTAGACTCGTACTAAACTTCAATTTGCGGAAAGCAAAAATAAATAATTAGAAAAGATTATGTAGAGGATCATTTTGTGACTACGAAGATAATGGACATGATTGAGAGATCCTAACTGTTCAGTGATTATGTGGTTAGTATATGTAAATAATTGTATAATTATTTTGAGTTTTTAATAATTTTTGTTGGCTATAACAAAGAAAAGATATGAGGTATTCTTAACTGAACCGTTGAACATTTAATTAGGTCGAATAATAATAAGAAGTAATAAATTAACAAAACCTTCCTAAATTAATAAGCACAATCCCGCGTTTTATTTTCAGAGATGCAGGTACAAGTGCAAAATTATCGACATTTGTTGACATCTTTCCAAAACGTTTTTGTACAATAAACTTTTTAATTGTATGGAATATATTCGATTCTTACAATTGCAGAACTACAGTCAAGTGGAGGTGGATGCGAATAGGGCAAGTTGAAGGGGGCCTAGATCAGTTATTACTCCCAGTGAATTCGTGAAATGGGCGGCATAAGGTGGGGGGCTAGAACAGAGCTAGTAGTTAATGTGCAAATAGTTTATAAAGGGGGTATTTTTTGAAAGAACATATTTGTAAGATGCTAATACTAAGCATAATAGTTTTCAATTAAAAGTATTACGACTAATGCTTGGAAATAAAATTTAAAACCAACTAACAATTACTGTTAATTACTTTCATTAGCGTAGTGAACACAATGTTTGCTCTCATATAATAAATCGAACGATTACATTAACCGCTCCTTAACAACAAGGACACTCCCCGCCCCCCATTATTTTCAAAACTTCTTTTTAAGCCTCCCATTCTGGATCTTCTGGGTCATATAGAAGGTGATGTTAATATTGATTTTTTTAACTATTAAAATCGTCGATGAGTTGCCAGAGCAGATGATGCCTATTAACGCTCTGCTCTCGAAATATATTTATATTGATAAACAATAAAAACGTTTAGCATATAAACATTGATAAACAATAAAAACCCACGCAAATAGCATGAACATTTCCACATAACCCTTTACAGTTAATCCATTATTTAGAATTAAAATTGTTAACCTCATCGCGATAAAATTTACAGAAAATAATATAAAATTATCACAGTTTGTTATTATTATTACGTTCAGAAAAATCACAAAGAAATACTTAAGGCTGAAGCATTAAAATGTGGATATATAGATTGTAAAAAGTGCTAAGATTATGACTTGGAAGACAAATGCCAAAGATAAGTTACACATTCACCACTGTTCATGGTCTCAGGTTCAATTCCCGGTGGCCACCAGAGGGATTACTAACTGATTATTCCAATGAATCCTAGCCAGTTCCCAGAGCTGCTGGAAGAGATCTACTGCTGGAAAAGTATACTGTAATTCTGTTTCCATACGGTCATCCAAATTCGTACTAACCAAGCTTAACGTTGACGGATAGAGTCCAAATAATTTGAGCAGCACTGACTTAAATAATTGTAGCAAATTTCGAAACAGGAGAAATAGAAAATTTGAATTTTTAAAACACAGATTAAGTTTGCCGAATTGTGAACAATTTGTACCACTCTCTCAATTTGGCAAAACATAATTCTTCTACAATTCAAAAAATGTTAAACACGACCTGTTTTAAAATTGCTTAACACCATAAAGCAAGACAAGAATAAAATGTGCTTTTGTAACGTGTAAGTGCACAACTGACTGACTAAGCCACAAAATCTTTAAACCAAGCAAAATACAATGATATAAGCACCTTTTAAGCGTTACACGCGCGCTTATTCTATTAATACACAAAAAATATGAAATCGTTTATTTTTATTTCCCTGTTGTTACTCAGTCTAAGAAATAAATCATTGAAAAAATGTGTTTTATGCCAAACTCAAACCCAACCAACGAACCAAAATAAATAAATAAAAGTTTTCCGTAACTTCGAAACAAACAAAGCAGCAGCTTTCAATGAAAATAATTTCTTTATCTTTTATACAGTTATATAGAACATCTTTTGTATATATTTATAGCAGAAAATGGCCTGAAAACATAAAAATCCAAGCGGAATTATTACATCTTCCTCGTCTAGCGAGGAAACAATGAATGAGACACTATTGTTTAAAAATTACATTACTGCTGTTTTATGTGCTTAACAATTAAAAAAACGTCTTGATTGTTAACCACTTGTTGACGATTAACAACAAACTTGTAAATATAATTTAAGATTTAATCTCAGAACTAAATTTATTGATAACATGAAAGTAATTTAAAAAATATGCTGAGCAATTTCTTGACTATGCTGTATAGGGAAATTTGATTTTTGTGCAGAATTTGCGCACATCACCTCGAATAACCTCTTCATACTGCAGTACTCTGTACCTGGCGTTCACATATTATTCAAACCATGTACAGTTAGACAATTTCTATTAAAATCTTTCCAGATTTTTTATTACCAAAATAAACTTTTAGTTACTTTTCTATTTTAGAAACTAAAGCAAAAAATTTCGAAATATGTGTACACGAATATCATAGAACGATAGCATTTGCTATAATATTATTAATAATACTCCTTTCTGTCAGATGAATAAATTGTTAAAACGTTTGATACATATACTCGTATATTTCCCATTTTTCTTTTTTAACATTGTTTTTGTTCGAAGAGCAAAAAATAAAAAATATGGAAACGTTATACTTGTCGTAGCACAAAATGTATCCATATTGCTTTTCTTATCAATTTTCAAATTTTTTAGATTACATTAGAAAAAAAAATTAATTGTGGTATGTAAATTATTCCACCTTGTGTTATGTGAGAGATATTCGGAAAATTTATGTATTTATTTATATGCTAACTAATCGATAGATGTTTAAAGGTGTGAGTAACATATTTTTTAAAAATTTTATAGTAGAGTATAACATTCATAAAATAATTTTTATTGTCTTATTGAATTTTTATGTTCTTCCTAACGTTCGAGTGTACCTCAAAAACGTAACGCTAATTGAACTGGCAATAAAACAGTTTCAATATTATAGCATTCGGCTATTTTATCCCCGTTTCTGCCAATTCAGACTTTCATGGTCTCTATACCTGAAAAGTACAGTAAACAGTTAATATTTATTAACAAACACCACTCCGATTCAAATTCGTCGAATACTGATTAGTTTTATTATTTATTTATTTATATTTAAATAAACTAAAATCATTTTTAAATGTTAGTTTTGAATTTTTGATATGACACATTGAAAATCACATGTGCACGAACAAATTTAAATTTGTTATTTGGAAATGAAAAATTGCGTTGATGAAATGATTATAATTTAACAAACAGAATTATAAGTTGACCGTTCGCTAACATTTTTCCTTATTGTATAAATAATATTCGTTAATTTAATTAAATATTGAAAACAAGACTTTAAAAAACTGGAGATGTTATAATAAGTCACTTGACACACTCCAGCAGGTCAATTCTGGCTTTCCCTAGGAAAAAGGAACATATTTACATAGCATTTTTGTCGCAAACATTTTTTCCTGGCGTGCTATGGTAAACAGTTCGTGTAAATTTTTTCAAAAACAAAATTAAATTGGAAATATTTTTCCTATCCAATTTCGATGCGGAAAAAATATTTCCTAAATTGTAAAAATTTAGATCAAACATGATTTCTAGGAAGGCTTGAAAATCGTAATTTTGACAAATGTTTTGTAAATATTCTTCCTAATTCAGACGACGATAAATTTAGATCTTCTTCCACACTTTCGTTTACAGCGGCGATATTCTCTTCAGCGCACATTCCTTCGACGTGTTGATGTTATTGCATCCTCTAGAGAGTATGATGGCTTGCTCAGATGGACGATTATGTGCGCCATAAAAATCACGAAGTCGTCTATAAGCTGCGCGAATCGACGGCTGATTTTCAAAGTAAATTTTAATAATTTCGTAGCGTTGTTCAAGCGCGAGTTTATTCATGATGATTTGCCAGAGTATACTGAAATCTGCCAGAGTATATTTTTCATAAAACTTTAATTTTTTGTTTTATTTTTTACAATTTCAAGTTCTATCAGGCTTGAAAACAACACCTGTTATTACTAGTGACAAATGCTTGACTCGCTGCTGATCCGATGGTGGGTATCGATACCATCGTTATGCACACCATGCTTATGCATGGTATTAGTATAGGAAACAAGAATATATGAACTTTTTATAGGTATCGTGAAGTAAGCATATTGTTTGACATAAACTGGATTGGATTATTTTAACTGGGAAACCGTAGCCTGAAATGTTTGAAATATTGACCAGTCCATAAAGGACTAATTAAAATGACCCGCAATTTTCCTTCACGCTACTTATCTATAGAACAAAATCGTCGTACACGGTCTATCTCATTATCCTCAAATTAAGATTGGACGTGTACATTTCAGTCTGTACGTTTTGCGTTAAAATCTTTAAATGTCATATTGATTTTTCGTTCATATTGTTTGAGCCGATTTTAATCATTTGAAACCAATCAAGAAGTCTTTCGCCCGTTATGTTGAAAATTTACATTGCGTTACATGATCGATGGTCTCCGTATTGTATGTACTTTACAGATAACTTCAAAGCATGATAAATAACTTTGTTTTGAATGAGGGTAGGTGGGAACATGTTTGCGGAATTTGAAACGAGTACATCGAAATTATAAGAAATTTGGGTCTTGTGCAATAAAAGTGTATGTAAACTTTAAAAAACAACTGTGTCTTTAAATGTAAACCGAAGTAGTTTATACAGACTATGGTTTATTAAAATCGATTTAGCTGAACTCTTTCTTGTTCATTGAGTCTTTTGAAATACAATGAGGATGCCAGAGAATATCGAAGTAGACTTTACCAAATGAATAGATTTGCCAAATGGAGATTTGCTAAATTTGATTTAATAAACTATAATCTGCCTGCCAATTAATAACATTAAATTTCATTACCTTTTATAATAAGTAAATATGAGCTCTGCTCGAATATAACGTTGAATTTAAAATTAACTTAGCAAAAATAACATTTTTTATTTTATCCTGCCACGGAACAAGAAATATGTCAGTTTAGATTTATCTTTCCATATACCATTTATCAGATTTTTTGATTCTTCCCGTAGCACCTGCAGTTATTAAAAGTTAATTCGTAAAATGGGCCCGCACTGCAATGTTTATCTACTTGAAGCAACTCAAAATTTGCCAAATGTCACCGGTCTACCGGCAATTTAGAGCCACAGGTCTAAACATTTCGATAATAATGGAACCAATATATTTGAATATTTTTGATATTACATTTTTTATGTTTCTAAAAATTGCGTAATAACGTTTCAATTTTACCAAAATATGGTTGACCATCTATCGTTTTAATTTATGTTTTGAAAGGGCCGAATTTGTAGGTATTAAATCACATAAAGTTACTGTATCAAAACATAGAGCTTATATAACAGTAACGTAACTAAATTTGTCTTGCTCTTGCATCATCAAGTTATATCGTCCCATTTTATTGATTTAATAATTCATGTATGCCCAGTGACCATCAACTCAGAACTAAAATTATAAATTACGTAAATTGAAAATACACATAAAATTCATTTATGCACTTAAAAGTAAATATTCAACAAAAAGTGATATTAACATTTGCTTAACCCACATTCTAGAATTGGCTTTCAGATCGACAACAAAGCGGACTTTGTAAATTTATTTTATCATTCGAAATTACCTCCACTCTAATTCACATGGATATTTTAACCTTTTCAATTTTTTCATCATATCGATAAAATAGAATTATATTCAATATACATAACACACACCTAATAGGAAATGTTAATCAATTGAGAAAAGAAACAAACTAAATTACACATAAAAAACATCGATTAATAATTAATCACTCATATAAAAATAAATTATATTAATATCCTTATTTACAGAAATTAACTATTTCATTAAACACTTCAATATTTAATATGCATAAAATAAATACTTTTAAAAAAAATAGGTGGAAGGTATTCAAGCTCTGAATTATTATCGATACAGATTATGAGTAGAGACCGATAAACATTTAATATGCTAACCACACATACGATACCATTTTGGTTATTATTATGTACACTGCTCGTCAAAAAATTCCGGACACTTGAATTATTAGCGCATGACAACGCCGGAACCCACGTTGCAAATGTAATTAACGATTATTTGGATGAGGGGCGAATTGATCGAATTGTTTGGCCCGCTCGCAGCCCTGACCTTAATCCTATTGAACATATGTGGGATATGCTAGAGCGTCGTTTAAAGCAAAGGGAAGTCATTCCAGGAACCTTAGATCATCTTCAATCAGCTCTGAGAGAAGAATGGAAAATGATACGTCAGGAGTACTTGCAAACCTGGTACACAGTAACCCAAAAAAATGCTAGATGTGATCAGAACTCGTGGAGGAAATACTCGTTATTAGAGTGCCGACCGCTTAGATTGATTGTTGATTTTTATTTAAATAAACATGAAGATATATCAAAATCCCAATTTTCGAAATTTTATTATTTCATTCGTTTTGATCCTGTGGATACTTTTATTAACCAAAAACTTGTTCCGTTAGTGCCTTTCGGGACGTATTATATATTATTGCATACAATCATAACTCGAATAATGCGAATAGTTACCGTAAATACAAATATTTACTGAAAAAATGTAGTGTCGAAATTGTTTGACGAGCCGTGTATATTGTATAATATGTAAAAATTCACGATTAGATTTTTATGGATATTTCTAAAAATATATTACCATTTTTTATAGTAGCACATCATGTAAATATAACACCGAGTTGAAAAATTTCGAACGATATCACACACGGGTCATTCCACTAAATCGTAAAACATGGAAAAAAGATAAAAAATAGAAATTCATAATTATATAAAATATTTGATTATTTCAATTTTACAAAGCCTATGTCTGGTATGCAAGACGCTTTAAACCATAACGAGTGAGGAAAAAATATGACCTAAAAATTGCCCTGTACCCCCCCCCCCTCCCCCCACTTTGGACTTTTAAAAATATAAAACGCCTGTTGTTCTCCAGTTTGTTAGGCTCTCTAGGGTTGCGACTACTATTAAACTATTCATGAAAAAATAATAATTTAATTCTTTGGCGAGTAAAGAATTTCTCCGTAATCTTAGTTTCATAAATCTAATTTTATTTATATATATATATATTGAGTCTTATATTAAATGGCTCTCGGGAAGAATGTACTCCAATGAAAATAATAAAAACCAAATCCATTTATTTTACGTTTATTACAAGTAGCTATTTACAAATAGCGTGTAATCCCGAGGACTTTTAGAAGCTTTATAGAACAAATTAATACAATTTAGACAAACTTAATATTTGATAAATTAAGCAAAATGAAAAATTTAGGACAGGATTATCCTTTGATTCCGTTTACCTGAAGAAAAAAATTGTTAATAAAATCAAAAAAATAGTTTTTAAATTTATTATAGGATGCAAGTTATCCGTAGACTACTGACAAAGGTAGAAATGTTTGTTAATTGTGATACAGAACTGATTTTTTTTAACTAGACAAAATTATTTTTTATCATAATGATTAGAAAATCCACCTAACCAAATAATTTCTTCTCATTTCTCTTTTACGTAGTAAATAATGATAATAAATAATAATAATTTCATGAATAATTTTGAACTCGAGATTTAAGCACAATTACCATTCGCTATTTGGTTGAAATTAAAAAACGGAGTCTTTAAAAAATGTCTGTGTGTGTGTATGTGTGTGTACGTGTGTGTGTGTGTGTGTCTGTGTGTAAATCCATGCAGACTAAATGTTTGTAGCTTATCGAAAGCCCAGACGAATTGACTGATCGAGATGAAACTTCATACTTAAGCTTTTCTCATAAATGGGGAAATCCCAATGATTTTTGGCTGAAATCGGTCCACCGGAAGTGGCATCTCAATAGGCGCTTTTCGGTTTTTGGAAATATTAAGAAAAGTATGCATTTACGACAGCACGATTAAAAACAAAATGCTTGTAAATTAATGCCAAATTCTTTGGAAGAAATGAAATGTGATCAATAATTTTGTGGTCCAAAGAACACGAAAAGAAAAAAATGGTTTGTTTACATTTGTTTAAAGGGAAATCAAAACAAACAACAACAAAAAAATGTTTGTTGGGAGGTTAGGTTTGGTTTTATTTACACCAAATTCACTTTAAATACCACAAAAATTAATATTATTTATAATATTTAATTTAAATAAACACTATTAGCTTATGTAGTAACGCACGTCAAAATATAAACACCAAATTATAATGCCGATAATGAAAATGCCGCGTCTCTTTTTGTTTGTTTTGACATTGACGTGAGTCATATTGTTTTTTATTTCAAAACAAATCCTCCAAAAATTTGGGATTTTGAAATTTGATCACAAATCAAAAAAAAAAATCAATTATTTTCTTCGAAAGAACATGAGAAGGGATTTGTGATCAAAATTTGTTGATTATAATCAAATTTTTTTGATCTTTTTCTTCCAAAGAATTTGACATAAATTTCAGATGAAATTAAACCAGATCAATTTTTAAATTTTACCGGAAATGACGAGTTTTGATAAAAAAAAACTCTATTTCACCAAAATTCGGCATCTCTACAGTTCACGCGGATCGCCTATTCAAAATAAAATTTCATAGTTCAACTTTTTCATTAATCCTGAGATCCCTGCGAAATTTGGTGGAAATCTGAGTACCGAGCTTTTCAATTTTTGCAATGATGTTGAAAAATTTAACATTTACAATAAACGACAAAGTATTAAAAGATTTAAATAAATTTAAAGATTAAATGTTGATTGACAACAAGATTTGATTTCTGAAATTTAAACAGGGATAATGTTTTTTGATTATATCAGTTTGTTTTACCAAAAGTGGTAAGTTTAATTTTTCGCTTTAGAAATCAAATGGCACAATTTACATTGTAAAAGAATTCAGTTCAGCCGTATAAATAAAAATTTGATAAAACAAATAATAATATAATTATAAATTATTTATATTAATTATTAATTATAAATTTTATTGGTATTATAGCATCCAAGTTATTGGATGTTGATACAACTTATAACGGGTTATCCAATTCGAGGTTGATAAAGTAGAAATCTGTATACCGACATCTGTCAAAGATAACCGTCAAGTACGCTGTCATTTATTTAGTTGACATTCTGCCATTTAAGAATATGGAGCATTTAACAATCGACCAACGCGTTAAAATTATTAAATCTTATTATAAAAATAGTGATTCTGCCGTATCCACATTTCGCGCTTTACGAGCAGATTATGGTCGTCATAATCGTCCTACAAAGCAAACCATATTGAATACAGTGAATAAATTTGAACAAACTGGATCTGTTACTGATATTGTAAGGTCTGTGCATCATCGAAACATTCGCAATGCTGAAAATATCGCTTCTGTAGCTGAAAGTGTGGAAGAAGATCCAAATTTGTCAATTCCTCGTCGAGCTCAACATTTAGGCCTATCTTATGGCTCATTATGGCGCATTTTGCATCTGGATTTGCATCTTCATCCGTATAAAGTCCATTTGATACAAGAGCTAAAGCCTGCTGACCATGGACAACGAAGAACATACGCAAATTGGGTGTTGGCAAACAGGCCGTCGATGCTGATTTTTCGAACAAAATTTTCTTCAGTGATGAAGCTCATTTTTCGCTTGGTGGATACGTAAGCCATTACACCCGGAAAAAGTCACTGTTTGGTGCGCATTGTGGTCTGGTGGTGTGATTGGGCCGTATTTTTTTGAGAACAACCGTGGACGAACCGTTACCGTCAATTCTGAGCGCTATGGCCGCATGTTAACCGATTATTTTTTTACGAAAATCGAAGATTATGATCTTGACGATATGTGGTTCCAGCAGGATGGAGCAACCAGTCACGCAACACGAGCAAATCGAGATCTTTTGCAAGAGAAATTTCCTGGACGTTTGATTTCGCGATTGGCTGATGTCAATTGGCCTCCAAGATCCTGTGATTTACCGCCTTTGGATTTCTTTTTGTGGGGCTACGCGAAAGATCGTGTTTACGCAAACAATCCTCAAACTCTTGACGAATTGAAAACTAATATTCGTAAGGTAATGGCCGAGATACCGCCCGAAATGTGCCGAAAAGTCATTGAAAATTACCGCAAAAGAATCAAGGCCTGTAAGAAGTCCCGTGGAGGACATTTGAATGATATCTTGTTTAACTAAAAATGGCAAGGATCAATCTGTAAAATGAAATAAAAATTACAATACATTCCGAATATTTTGTGTGTTTTTTTTAAGTTTACTTTATCAAGCTTGAATTGGATAACCTTGTATTTCTTAGTTTATATTTTTTTTTCTTGTTCTGAGAAATGAAAATGTTCCGAAATCGGGAACTTAATTCTCATGATTATATTATCTTTTCTTGTTTTGCGATTTGTTGGTTTTGAAAATACTCTGGAATCGGGCACTTAATAATCAAGTTTAGTTTATTGTCTTGATTTAAGAATTAGGTCGAGATGAGATTACCAAGACATTCAGAAGTTTGATTTCGAACTAATGAAACTTAGAATTCTTTATTTAAAAATTCGATCGTTTTATCAGGACTCGATATAAAATAAATATCTATCATCTGATGACGCAGTCCGATGAGACAACCGAATTTTTTAATTTAAAAAATTTAAAGCTTTTTCAAAGCCAAACTTCCAAAAACCTTGGTAACCTACACCCTTGATAAAACAAATATCCGACCATCACCCAGAATACGGGTGGGGAAGATGGGAAAAAGTCGTAGCTAACGATGGACAATACTTTGAATAAAATACATTGTACCAATTTCTCTGAATAAAAGTAGCGAAGTTGTAAAAAACCTCAAAACTTTTTTGTACCCGCAAGATTTCTCAAGCCGATATTTTCTTTTCCTGTTTTGCGAATTTTTTGCTTTGAAAGTATTCAGAAATTGTGTCCTATATTTTCAATCCCGTGTATTGTATTTTCTTGATTTGAGAATGCTTAGTTTTGGAAGTTTTTTGAAATCTTGCAATTAATTCTGAAGTTTACATTTTTGTTATTGTTTTGAAAAAATTTCATTTTGAATGTATTCTGAAGTCTTGCATTTTATTCTCAAAACAATAATTCCGTAATGTAAATTTAAAAAATATATTTTAATAGACTATGATCTATGATGAATAGACTGATCAACTCGATTCAGAAATTGAGAACTTATAACCAATTAGCAGAATAGGTTTGCTTAGCGCATATTTAAGCTGCTTTTTGCGATAACTATATGGCTATTCTGCTTAAATTGAGTAGTTTTTTCAGTTTACTGTTCGTTGCTTCATCTTAAATCATTGTTTAGATACGCTCTGTACTGTTTTTCAAGCCGAGGTAACGGCCTTAATCGCTGTGTAATTTATATAGAAAAAATATGAAGTGAATAACATTAATGTTGTATTTTGAAACGACTAAGCGTAATTTAATATAAACGTCGGTGTTTCAGAAGGATATTAATTAAAATCTCTAATAATTCAATTTTACCGAAGATTTGAAGAACTCTTACTTGTTAAAACGCATAAAAATGTTACGCCGTTCCAGGCCAAAAACTTGTTTTTTCTCTAGAATAGTCGATTTTTAATTTTTTCTAAACACATCAGTATAGGCACCGGTGATCTGCCAAAATTTCAAATTCACCTATTCTCAAACAGAAAACCATAAAATGTATATATACTATTATGACCGGTCTTTGTAGCTAATGATAACCGCTTTACTTATTAATTTTGTTTTCAAAAAACTTTGTTTTTTAATAGCGTGTAAATATATATATATTTGCATTCAAATTTATTAGGTTGGCAGAGAGTGGCAAAATTCTTTTGACTGCTGGGTAAAAATATTCATGCTTTTACACTTGAAGCCAAGATTCGGCCTTACCTTACCTATTATAACCTCTAAATTGTTTATAATTTTAAAATCGAAAACTGTGAAATTGAAGACTAATGCATTTTATTAACCGGAGAAACTGCTACCACTCATCGTTTCTATTCGATTCAATTCGGTTTAGCGAGTGAGAAAGCGGTCTCAAACTTAGGTTATATTAAATTTAAATACTTATTTTACTTAAAATCAAATCAACTTTTATAAATTTTAATTTGCCAGTTAACAACGCAAATGGTCACACTTCTTATTGTAAGCGTAATATTTAGAATTCGGAATTACGACCTTAACATTCCAAGTATAAAATGACATCGCTCAATGATAAAATGAAAATTAATTTTACACCACTAAATCAATATTGCACCGCGCTTAAAAATGGTCGGTTACTATCTTATACCAGACGTCATAGAATATTTACATTGAATTAAAAGGAAAGAAGCGTAATTCCGCTTTATTTAGTGAATAATGCAACATCAGACCTTCACGACACTTTTATAATCGTTAATTGCGTTAATTCAACAGCTAAGCAAATTTTTCGGATGTCGTTCGTGGTATATATAGGGTTTTCCAATAAGAGTGATATAATTTCTTTAAAAAAAACTGTTGCACTTGCTGTGTGGCACGTAGCCCTGTCTTGTTGGAACCAAATGTTGTCAAGATCAACTTCTTCCAATTTCGGCCATAAAAAGTTGGTTATCATCGATCTATACCGATCTCCATTGACAGTAACGGTGTTACCAGCTTCATTTCGAAAAAAATTCGGACCGATGATTCCACCAGATCAAAAACCACACCAAACTGTCAATTTAGGTGAATGTAATGGTTTTTCATGAATAATTTGTGGATTTTCTTCGCACCAGAATCGACAGTTTTGTTTATTTACCGCACCACTCAGATGAAAGTGAGCCTCATCGGCGAAGATGATTTTCTTAAAAAAATCGTTATCGTTTTCAAGTTGTTCCAAGGCAAAATCAGCAAATTCACGACGTTTACGGTGGTCCAATGTCTTCAGTTCTTGAGTGAGAACAATTTTATACGGATGCAAACCCAAATCCTTTCTCAAAATCCGCCAGGTTGTGGTTTGAGACAGTCCCAATTCTTGAGAACGTCTTGGAATTGAAAAATTGCGGTCTTCAGCAACACTTGGCTGAACGGCAGCAATATTTGCATTACTTCGAGCGAATCTTTGTCTTATTGGCACTTCACGTAAACATTATGTAAAGAAAATGTACGCTCAAAATTTTCAACAATTCGACGAATAGCGAGCACACTTGGACGATTATTACGACTATAAAATGGCAAAAGCGCACGAAAAGTTGCAATTTGAGAACGATTATATAGATAATAAAACTGAATAATTTGTAAACGTTGTTCTTGCGTATATCTCACCATGATGAAATTGTAAACATTACTGAATACAATGAAACAAAAAATGACAGATCATGACTGTATTACAAATGGCCGAAACGTCACTTAAAAATCATATCATTCCTATTAGATAACCCGATATAACAAATGTGGGATGGAACTATGTACATAACTTGTTATTGTATGTTCAAACTTTTAACAAAAACATTGTGACCACCCTCTATTTATTTAAACTAACGATTCGACACGCAATTTTGAATTCAAAGTCAAAGATATGTGAATGGAATATCTCTATACTGCGGTTAAAATTGTTTACTGTTAACCTTTAATATTGCCAGACAAACAACCGGCTAGATAAGCACAAATGCTAAGGCTACGGCATGCAATTTACCAGAAAAGTCTCTCAGTACTCGTTAACACGTACGCAAAAATGACTGCTATAGCAGTCATACAACTTTTTCATTTTTTAACACATGGACGCACACTTTCTAAATGTGTGTGCTACTCAGGAACACACATTTGATAACTTTTCTAATCACAATGATATTTCGTGAAAAATTGAAATATGTCGAGTTATTCCTTAAAAAACGAAAATTTGAATGACTGCTATAGCAGTCATTTGCGCGAACGTGTTAATTCAATTTCTAGTTAATTACAGATTAATCACAAATCTTTTAACACTTAATAATTTCAATAAAACCCTTTATTTAGTCAATTAACGATGTGTATAGCACATTTATAGAAGGCTTTTAATAACTCAAATAATCAACCAATTAAATCGTATAATTTATTTTCTAATATTTTAAAAACATGTTAAACATCCGAACTCTTTATAAAAGTGCTATGTATATGTAATTAATGTAATTTAAATAAACACAAACCATTTAGATTTAGAACATCTTAAATCACAAATTAAATCCATTAAAATTAAACAAAAGTCTTTCATTTGTTGTATTTATATCCATCTTCAATTAAAATTAATTTATATTAAAGATTTGTTTTATTGTTAATTTTATTTATTAGTTAGCTCAATTTAAAATACACAACAACAATTGTATTATTTAAATCGTGACTTTGATGTAAGTTTTTCAAACAAAAATTGAAAAATTAAAAATGTTATATTGAAAGCAATTATTCAACGACACGCAACAAACAATGGGAAAAATTTGGGATGGGAAAATTTTATGTAAATTTTACATGAACATTATAAAAATGTGTATTATTTATTTAACTGTGTTTGTTGCTAACAATACATATTTAATATACTTATATATGTTTATTTGTTGCATTATTTGTTTATATTTTGTTTACAACAAAATTAGACATATATACATGTATATTATGATGTATGTCGTACGTTACAAGTTTTATTTTTCGGGGTCAAGTAGTGTCTCAACATTTATTTGTACCTAATATGTATACCCATATATACATATGCAATAGAGAGACTAGGTGACTTTTTTATTTATTTGGGTATATAACATTTATGTTGCATATAAATGATTCATGTATAAGCAGTGAACATATAAGGAAAATGTTATGTTATGGGAAATAGTTTTTTTAAACTCTATGCCTATTGTACTATTAATATATATATTAATATATATTAGATGTTTACAGACAAACTTGGAAGACCGATCTACGGTTGCAATTATCTTGTGCGAATATTTCGTCCATCTTGGAATGAAAAATAATATTACATGTTTATACAGATTTCTTATAGACATATAGTTACATATATACATTTTTCGAGAAGAATAAATTAAGGGATTTTTGTCATAATAATGATAATATAATAAGATAAAGAAACCCAAAGAAAAAGAATCAGGTCAAAAAGGCGATAAACGCGCAAAAGTTATTTTTTTCATCTTATAATTAAATATTATAGCATGTGATAGGCAATGTTGGTACTTCAATTAATTGTCTTTTAAAATTGTACCGTATAAAGACGAGGCTTCATTGAAGAAATGTGGGTTAGGTCGCGAGTTTTTATGTTTTATACCCAATTTTATTCGTCTCCTTCGAGATAAAACTCGTGTATTTACGACATTGTTGTCTACCCATATTTATTTTAATGCGAAATTCAATAAAACGAAAATGTTTATAAGATTTTCAATTTGTGTTTTGTTACGTTGTATTATATCATAAAGGTTTGATTTTCTTGTTCGTCTAATTGAATACATTTTAGAATCTTTGTTTATTTATTACATAACGAGACAAACTTTTTACAACCTCGTTTAAGGCACTTAAAACCTTATAAGGGATATTTTTTTATTATAATTAATATGTGTTAGATTTCAAATATAAAAGTTGATATTTTTAAATTTTAAAGATAGTAGTAGAATAACATGAAGTACTGTAATGTGCAGATAGTATGTATATGGAACACGGGCTTCAGTCCTCCATTTGGCTGGTATCAGAGGAAGGTATAACATCAAAAGTATACCAAATGAAAGCTGAATATTATATGAATGTATTATACAAAGGAGTTCCGTTATCAATTCCCTTGAAGATCTAAGAAGACAACAGCTTTCAATTAGCTTTTAAGCAGCCAGTGAAATAACACATCTTAGATGCCAAATGCAATCTTCCATAAAATGTAGAAGATATTTAAAATAGTCATGACCAGTAAAAACCACGATTAAAATGTGTAACTGTTAGGTACTAAAATATAAAGCATAACTAGTGGACATCAAATTAGGCTCACTGATGAACAGATTAGCCTTACTACAATTAGAAGCAGAAACCCTTGTTTGCACTAAAAGAGACAAAATATAGTTCATGATAGCTTTCTGCCCTTTGTCGAAAGGTAGTGAAATTGGGAACCCATAAAGCAAACTCCAGTCGAGACCCGGTGTAAGCTAGATAATCAGCAACTTTTTCACCCTCAATGTAACAATGAGTAGGAACTCTTTTGCCAGAACATGCTAAATTTAGAGACAAGAATGTTATATTTTAGCGAATTCAGCCAAGCCTTACTATCAGTGAACATAATAATATTTATATTTCCTGCAGGAAAATTAAAAGCTTCAAACGCACAATGAGTAAGCGCAATAATTTCCGATTGAAATTTCGGCGGCCCGATAAGCGGAGATTATAGGTGGGGCGGTAGACGCCAAATACGGCAGTGTTGAATAGCTGAAAAATAATCACAGGAGTTGATTTTAGTTCATATCGAAGAATCTATCAACAATTTTCTCTAGTTTTTAGGAAAGCTGAGGATAACTAAATAATAGGAAGAAAATTCTTGGGGGTCAGTAAAATTGGTTTTCTCGAGCTTTCTGCTTTCTTTCTCGCTTTCTAGCTTTCACATGAAACGAAGGGTTTTACCGCCTGCAGCGTGGTCCTCCAATTGTCTAGGTTAGTCTTGGTCCGTACGACGTACGCCGACTGGTTGTTGATGGAACGCTTTTCTTATCATGCGGTTTCATGGAGATTTTTCATCGAGGCTAAATGGCTGGGCCATTATTCAACCATACATGGATCGGATGACCTTTCTTTTAAATGTAGATAGTTATTTACAGTCGTTGGTGGGCAAGATCCAACTCTCACTGCCGAAACTTAGCACAGGTTTTATGGATGCTTTGTAAGGTGTGAGTACACGATTAAGGAAGATATTTTGAACGCAACAACTTTGATTGTGTATAGAAGCCTGATGTTCGGCTGTTCTGTGGGTTTGTATATCTATCAGGATATCATTAGTTGATATTATAATTGACCCGAGATATTTAAAGACTTCCATATTGTTAAAATTGTAGTCATTTGCTCCAAAATTTGCTCCGAATTCGTCAGATACTGTCCCTTCCACTACGATCCTACACATAGAGCCAGATGTTTTTAGCCTACATAGAGACAAGCTTCTCTGGAATTCCTAAATATATGAGCTCGACCCCGACGTTTTCGCGACTGGTAGGATCATTCTTAGCACGAAACAGTGATCAGTGGTAGATCGGTTGGGGCGAAAATCACATTGATAGTCACCGATGATATTTTCAGCGAGGCCAATAATTCTAGCAAGTATAACATTAGAAATCACTTTCTAAACACTGTTTAAGAAAGCCTTACCATGGTAATTTTCAAATTTGAGACAGTCACCTTATGCAGCGAACATGCGTTTCCCATTTTCACCAAGACCCTTTTCAAAAATGTTCCTAACGAAATTGTTACTGAGTTACCAAGTATTGACGACTGAGAAGACTTGCATAGTCAAGAAACAATTTGTATCAATATTAAGTTTAAAAAATTTACGCATACTGTGCAAACTGATTTTGCCTGTCGTCAATATAGTAAAATAAATAATTAATAGCTACATTAAATTATTTAAATAAAATTATATAAAGATAAACTTTATAGATATTCACGACAATTGCTCTTGGAATTCATACATAAAAATCCGCCAATATTTCTCTCTATGAGAAGATTTTAATACGCGATTAGAAATGACAAACAATTATATGAAAAATACCAATTCCACAAAGATTAAACACTTAAAGAATATAAAAATCTAATTCAAATTAATTAATTAAATAATGATTACAATACTTTCAAAATATTAGTACTAAACAAATTTACACATTGGATACGAGTATTATGGATATATTTTTATTTTTTTAGAAAAAAGGTGGAATATATTTATTTTAAATAAACAGAATTGAAAACGCAGATAGAATATAATAGTTCAGTTGTAATGCAACTGAATTATGAACTAAACTCTCCAATGTTGATACAGAGGTCAAGACAATTAGCTTTGAATACAGCTCTCAATCGAAGAAGTATTTCACTTCAAGCTACTTGAATTTCCACCAATTCGACTCTAGATTTCTGCCAGAATTTGATGCGCTTTGTTTAGAGCGATGTAAACCTTAAATTGCTTATCTATATCTGACGAGACGCACTTTGATTTAAATGAAAATCCTCAAACATCCACCCATCGATATTGCATGAAGAACGTGTGTGTGTGGTATACAGTATCTGCAAACGGTATTGTCGGCTCTCACTTTTTGAAGAGAACGATGCCAATTTTGTGAATGGAGGGGCATTATCGGTTGGTTGGGTGAAAAATTTGGTGAAAAAATAATTTCACGAAATACCGAACATCGCTGAAGCTCAAGATCACCTGACCTCACTGTTCCAGATTGATTTATGGGTATAGTGTAAGCAAGAGGTGTATAAAACTAAGTCAGCCGTTATTGATGCAATACCCCGGGCAACATTAACAAGCTCAATGAACAACTTTTCGGCCAGATGAGGGGTTTGCATATTAACGAAGATAGAAGACATCTATAAAACAAATCATTTTAAAAAACTAATTCCTATGTTAAAAGTTTAATGAAATTCTTGATTTAAAAAAATAAAAAAGTTTTAAATAACAGAATCATTCACATTTCTTTTTGAAGTAACATTCGTACTCCACCCTGTACAACACATACTTTTCTCCTATTTCGCTTCAAACATAAAACTCAGAATTGAAGATAAAACAAGTAAATGCTGCTACACTAAAATATGTTGATATCATTTGTCCTACAAAATAAACCTTTGTTTATTTATATTAACATCCGAAAAATATAAACCTATTTAATTTCTACGGAGATTCATTTCCCCGGTCAAAACCTACTGTCATGGTACCCATTTTACCCCATTTACATGCATAACATTGACTTTTTGCAAATAAGAGACAAGAAAAGAAATATTCCCATGCAATATTTTGCAGAAGATTTTTTGAGTTAAAACCACTATAAAAATGAAAATGTTACCATAAAATATAATCGATCCGAGTATTTTTATGGTAACAATTTTATAATTAACAAAAAATAAATTATTTTATGTTTATAAATGTGACGAGTTCATAATAAAAACAGACACCATTGATAAAAATGTAAATTTCTCATTAGAATTAATTAAAAAATTTATAAATTTAATAATCCTATAAAAAAACTATGGCATTACTAACTATATATGTTTATTTCCTTCTCGTATATTGAATATTTGTATACAGCGGATGCTTCTGATTTACCTGCACAAATTTGCAGAAGAAAATAATTTTACATGTAAATGTCCCATTTAAATGAATTTCAAACATACATGGAATCAGAGTTTTCCAATTACATACGAAATATTATTTAAATATACGAAAAACAAATTTTCTATCTCATCAAATTTTTGTATATTTTTGCTATTAAATTTTCAACTCACTCAAGAGAAACAAATGGAGATTCAAACACTCATCTTAATGCCAAAATCATTTAACCATAAAAATCATATATAAATCCTTCCTCCCTACACTCAAATATAACAAAGAAATTGAAATGACGCTTGCACTGCATGATACAAATGGATGCTTTTGTTTTCGTCAGTAGCTAATTGTAACAATATTTCTAATTTGTTTACAAATAAATTTATTTTTTCGATGTTTTGTTATTTTTTTAACAAAGATCGACAGTATCTCATTTCACCAACCCTAATTATTTATCTATAAAAAATGCTTACGTATTTTTGTTTATAATGTTAAATACTATAGTGGGTTGAATATTTTTGTAAACAACTGCCCTACAAAGAGATAATGATATTAACCTTTAATATTATCATTTGTATATAGTATATTTCTCCTAACCGCACGTAACATATACAGGATGTGTCTAAAGTAGCTGACACGAATGGTATCGTTGGATTCGTTGACCAAAACGAAGGTGAGGTTACTTCTATCACTTCGCACAATAAAACCCCCCTATCAAGTTATAGACGTTTAAAGAGGGGCCTTCAAACACAGCACCTTGTATTAAAGAAACTTCAATATCTTGAGAAATAATCATTTTTATTTTAAAGCACTAATTTTACTAAAAAGAGACATACATTTTTCTTTAAAAAATAGAATTCTAAAAGATTTGTTTAAATTTAAAATACTTTTTAACTAAACATACACATCCCCGATTTACACGGTAGATTGGTTCCGATTAAAAAAGTACCATATAAATCGGGGAATGGGTGTAGTTATAATTATTATACCTTATTTAAAAGAGGATGTTATCAGCTTTTTAATGAAATTAGTACTTGAAAATAAAATTGCTTATTTCTCAAGATATTGAAGCTTCTTTAATACAAGGTGCTGTGTTTGAAGGCTCCTCTTTTAACGTTTATAACTTGATAGGAGGGCTTTAACGTGCGAAGTGATAGAAGTAACCTCACCTTCGATTATCCATCGGTACCATTCGTGTCAGCTGCTTTAGGAACACTCTGTATATATATAATATCAGCCTGTAAAACCTCTTGATAAACCATAATTTAGCATAAAATTAATGTATGTACACAAAAAACACTTGCGATTTGAGGAAATCGTAAAAGCGCAACTCGACTAAATTCCAAGAAATAATATAATCATTGTGTAGCATTACTCCCATATAATTACGTAATTTTTGTAGAAATAATCTCTGCTTTGTTGTTTTGCTAAATAGTTACATCTTTTCAACAAATCTCGTGACTTTTTTATCAGTGTCTGTTATTAACTGAAATGGCGCTTACAAACACGTTCAACCACCAAAACTGACATTAAATCTCTCATTCTATTCATATGAGAAAGTATATTTTGTTCCTAATTCTTAAGGTTGTTTCAAATTTGTTTTCTTAATACTTGTTTACTTTATAATACTTATTGATACAAATACAAATAAGTTCCAGTAATATTCATTTTAAAGATGAATTTTGGAATTTAAGTTAAAAAGAAAACAACAAGCAAAATAAGACGCAAAATCTCCATAGTATGTACATGCCAAACATAACAAGACGATGAGAGATGAAAGAAGAGTAAACAACTGGTAAGAGGTTTCGTTAACGTATTTGAAACACATTTTATGCACAATGAAAATTTTACAATTAGTTTGACGGTTTTCTCAATTATTGTTGAATTTATGTCTAATGCAATATTCAGTGATGCTTTGATGGATTTCTGAGTGATGAAAATAAATGATAAAGGCTTCACCTCACCATAAAATGAGAAGCTTTAGCGTTAGTTCTCCTTAACTTATAATGCGATAAATTTGTTGTGATGCCGTTATTTGTACTCGTACATGGACTAAAAATGCGGCAGCTTCGTACCTAAGAATGTCAATGAATTCAACAATTTAGAAGTTACCTAAGAGGCCACCAAAATTCTGGTTCATCTATAGCACACAACAAAAAGGAAAATTATATGTATTAAATCTTTTTCCAGTCAAAAATAGTATTGCGATGCACCGTGCATCATATTTAAAGAGCATGAATTTACAGTCCCAACAAAATTTCAGTTAGAGAAGACAAAATTAATCTTCCTCTTGGAACTTTAAAAACAACTCGACCAATCATTTTAAAATAAAAATGTGGGTTAGTTTCTCTTTCTCAGAATTAAAATGTACAGGCATCATCGATCGGCCTATACTTAATATTATTTGTATATTAATATTTTTAATCTTTGCCTAATTGTTTAATAAAACACTTTTACCAAATTTTAGACTGGTGGATTTTGTATCCTTTATATTTCAAGAGACATTGTTGAGATATTTATTTATATCTGTATTAACTCAACTCGAGTAATTCTCCCAAAATTCATATAAGCAGGGGATTTCGCCATTTCCACAAACAATCAGTAGTAACTTTCGTAGAAACAACTAGTGTCAGAAGGACCCTATCCAGATATCGTAACGGCTCCTCTTTTTGAGATCTCGAGGAATGGAAAGAAATGTACCCGACTCTATGGGAACTTCATTAATTTGAGTGCGTATAGTAAGTATAGTTGTCAATCTTTTATTGATATCATTCGCACAGCCAAAGTCACTATCAAATATCTTATGCAGAAATAATATCGTGTAATATTACATTTTAAAAAACATTAATACGATCTGCAGTAACGTGACGAAGCCAAAAATGATCCTATCACTCTCATTGACAACTCTACCTTATCTCGCAGATAGTGAAATGCACTAAAGTGAGACAAAGTGCCATAAAACAAAATATCCTAAACAAAGTGCACTAAGTAAAATTTTGGATTGTTCTGGATGATAACCAGATGTATGCGCCAAATACAATAAAATTCGATATTAACAAATCCGTAGCGCAATATAATAATTAAATATAATAATTAGCAATATAATAATTAAAACTAAGGCATTATGTGATTATACTGTCATTATATATTGATGGCAAATATTCATATTTTTTTTAGTTTGGTCACTATTTTTTAATTAGAAAATTTAAAGTTTCATTTGTACGAAAGCAAACTTCCAAACGTCTTAGTAACTCTCGGTGTAAAAGTGCACTAAAACAAAGTTGACTAAAGATAGCCATGTCAAACTATCATGTCAAATGTGTCCGTTGGGGTAGATGTCTGTTTATATTTTTAACTTTGATAGGAAGAAAAACTTGAGAGGCATGGGACAAACAGAGAGATAATACAACAACAACTACAACATCAAAGTCAAGCACATGTTGCTTAAAGCAAGCAAAGAAATTGGGGTGACCGCATGGGAACAACATAAAAATAATTGTAAAAATAGAATGAAACAAGATCACTCTCACTTGGCATGCTAGTATGTCTCATTCAGCAGCAGTTTGTCCCTTCCTGCAGCCCTGGGACCTTGCTAGGATATCGACCTATCTTACAATTCGAAAATAACATGATTATATAACCTTATTAATGAGGCGGCCGAAACTGCTTTGATACGTATGACTCATACCAAAACTTACTTGATAAAACTGATCTAGGTCCTCAACTAACAAAACGCTGGATTGCTAGACATCACCTCCAATTTTTAGTGGATTTTGTTTTAGTTCACTTTGTTTAGAGCCGTTTGTATTAGTACAAATATCGTACTGCATTCACGTTAGTGCGTTTCACACGGAATCAACCTATCTAATTTTTCGTGAAGTACAGTCCAATTAAGGTGAGAATCTGGATCGGTCTATTCCATGGACTATAAAACAAAACAATTTCTTGGAGGCTGTGATAAAATCGTCATATTCTTAAGATTCGGTGACTTGGCCGCGTTAAGAAAACAGATGGAGGATTCACGATTCTAAGAACACCCAACCAATGTACCTAAGGAACTTACAGCATGAAAGAAGCCAAAGGAAGAAATGTTAATTTCTCTTAACGTTAAGTTAACAACCTTTGTAAGTATGCAAATTCAGCCGAAGGTCAAAAGGGCACTTTGAAAATACCAGGAGTAATTCCAACTAAGTTCTTGAGATACAGTCATGTAACTTATAATCAGCTGTATGAGATATAATTAAAGGTTTGGAGGCAGAACAAATTCAAAAGACCGTTTCTGCCACAACAAAAGAAAGCATCGAGAAAAATACACCGAAGACACCAGTTGAAAAGCAAAAACCCCTTCGTACGTCCATGTAAAACAAGAAACCGTATTTATGCAATCATCGACTTACGAACAATTAAAACCAACTACGGATTTGGGAGATATGATGAAGAAACTGGATGTATAAATAAAAATCAAGTTCTCCCAGCCATTCTGTTCCAGTCAACAATAAATAAGCTCAACAGACAATTTGAACCAGTTAGGTTCAAAACCGGAGGAGCAGAGTGCGAGATTAGATCAAATTCAGGCTCAGCAGCAAATAAAAGAAGTGAAAGATGTGATTAAGCACTAGTCGCGTTAGTGCAAAAAGTTGAAAATAGACATGACAATCGAGTTGAACAGTTGTAGAGCAATGTTAGGCAGGAAATCTAAAGTTAGATTAAAGAAGTTGAGGCCTGAATGGAGATTCATAACCTACATCCAATCCAACTTTGCTATCGGTGAGACTTCAAAACAAACTTTGAAAACAACGACATTCGTTGGTAAAACACCATTCAAGACTTCAAGAATTAGAATGCAGTACAATATTAGGGGAGACAAGTCGCTAACTACTATCGCTTGGAAATTAGAAAAAAACGACCATATAACAAATAACACGTTAAAAACACCCAGTCGTAACTATTTTCTGCTCTGCCAGAGTAGGTGGCCAGATAATGAGAGCGACAGCTCAATAGTCAAGCGCCTATGACATAGTTGAAGCTGAGGTGCGAGCGGGAACAGGAAATCGATCCACTAAACCAATACCAGAACGAAGGCCCAATTCGAACAAGGCGCTTTTGGAGCGAACTATCAGAAGACTGGCATACCCACAAATTTAAAAAAAAGGAGTTTTGGGCAGTTATTTTTAGAGCGGAACGACATAAAGAGTTAAAAAAGATGCTTCAAAACGACCTTGAAATGAAAAGCGAAATGATCGGCTTGTTTAAAATCAACAAGTATAAGACAGTATAAGTCAAACAGCGATACAGTGTTTAAAATCCATTAGTAAAATTTTTGCAAGCAATGTTAAAGGCGTTAATAAATAAAGCTTGGAATTGTGTGTGTAGTTTTTTATTTGCAAAATTCATTACAAATCCAATCCATTACAATTGATAACATGGTTGGAGTTGGCGAGTAAATAAAGTGAAAATTCTCAATTCAATTTTGCTTCGCATTTTGTATGCTCACCTAGTTTATTCAATCGCTTAAAGCGCAACTACGAAATATGCGAACTCAAATGAAATGCATAATAATATACGAGTAAAAAGACCAAAGAAGAATAATGAGACTGAACACGTTTTGCGACAGGTTACCATCAACATAAGCTCTTCCATCGTTGCAACTAATCGCCGCAAAATCGGCGAACAATTTTTATAAAAAATTGTATGTATGGTCACGAAAGAATCATGAAATCCGAAAGGAAAAGTACCAGGTGTCCAAGTATGAAATGTGAATTTCAGACAGCAGATGGCGCTCCAATGCACTTTGTGCTAAACAAATTTGACACGGCGCCATTTTGCTGAGTCATCAACAAGTGTCAGACGCGCACGAGTGATAAATTGGAAAAGTGTGTGCATAGTATTGTATTGTTGTGTTCAATATGTCGAAATTTATACCGAACAAAGAGCAATCGCGGATAGCATTAACTTTTTGTTTTCATTTGAAGAAAACGGCTGCTGAATCATACCGATTACATCGAGAAGCTTATGGAACTTGCTCCACGCAAGATACGTGTGAACGATGGTTTCGACGTTTCAAAAGTGGCGACTTCGATGTTGCAGACAAGGAACGTGGAAAATCTCCAAAAAATACGAAAATGTGGAATTGCAAACAATGTTGGACAAAGATGATTCACAAACACAAAACCACTCGCCGAGAAATTAGACGTTAGTCAAGAAGCTGTTTCCAATCGGCTACGCGACATGGGAAAGATTCAGAACACTGGTAGATGGATACCACATGATATGAACGACAGGCAATGGAAAAGCGCAAAAACACATGTGTCATTTTGCTCACTCGGAAGTCGTTTTCTCATCGTATAGTTATAGGGAAATTAAAGTGAATTTATTTTGAGGATCCCAAAAGCAAAAATCATGGGTAGACCCACGCGCACCATCCACGTCGACCGCAAGCCCGAATCGCTTTGACAGAAAGACGATGCTCTGTATTTGGTGGCACCAGAGGGCGTGGTCTAATATGAGCTGTTAAAACCAGGGGAAACGGTTAATACTAACCGTTGCCAACAATAATTGATCGATTTGACTCGTTCACTGCTTGAAAAAAGGCCATAATACCGAAAGAGGCCACACAAAATCATTTTTCTTTATTACAATGGTCCATTACATATGGCAAAACCGGTTCGCGACACGTTGAAACACTCAACTGGGAAGTTCTACCCCATGCAGCTTACTCACCAGACTTGGCTCCTTCCGATTGCCACTTGTTTCCATTCATTGGTCACGCACATTGCCCGAAAGATGGGAAAATGAATGACAAGCGATGGAACATACATACTTTGAATAAAGCACTGTTGATTATTCATTCTAACATGTTTTTTTAGTAAAGAAAAATCCGCATTTCATATTTGTACACCTAGCAATTTGTGAAAAAATATTTATATGAAAAATAAAAAAATATTTTGGAAAATGGTCAAAGATTTGGTCAGAAATATAGTACCGGTAGAAATTAAATTTGAACAATTCTCTAATAGATAAATCTTTACTATCAAAATATAATCTATGCTACATTTATTCACTCACTAAAGCAAATTTCGATCCGGCCCAATGCACCAGCCAGCAAGTCTTAAAGTTTAGTAAAATATTAAAATAATTGACTATTATTTTTCACTACTGTCTGCTTCAGACTACACATACAATTCGACTCAATGATAAGGTATTGTGTTTAATAAATACGGGCTCTATTTACTTTATGATTGTGATTGATTCATACTTAATTGTTTTATTATAAAAAATTGTAATGATGATAATTAACGTTTAACACATTATTGTCCGATTATATCAATCCAAATGTTTTCGTTTAGTCACACTCAGATCATATAAATATTGAATTCGTCGTTTGTCTATACGTTCTGCGTTTATCTCTAGAATACACTGAAACGATTCTATCACTGCAGTATCTGATGTATATATAATTAATTAGTAGTTAAGTCTACTTTGTTTGATATAAAAAATTAACATGCTTATAATTATTGAGTTTTATAGTCCCATCTTATATAATCAACACATTACAATACGTGCATGAAGTACGTAAGTACTATACACAAAAATTAATTAAATATAATTATATTTCGAATCAATTAACTACAAGTTTTTGTTAAACTATTTAATAAATCTGGTCGGTTAATTATTTGTTAATTGTTATTTAAAGACGTTAAGCTTGGTTTGGTAGCTTAAGAGGCGTGATGTATGTTGTAATATACTAATTATGTATAAAAATTGCCGAGTTAGAAATAATTTTGTTACTTAATTTTTGTGGATACAAAACATAAATTTAAATTAACTTTTTATTGTTGATGGTATTTAAATTGTTAACATAATTATCATTTTACTATTAAATTATCTTATAGTAAGTCTTTATTAGGCATTGTCGTCTTAATATTAATTGATTTTACTTGATGTAAAATTTTAATTTTTGAATGCCTTAATTTATTAATATAAGCGCCAATATTATTTTTAGGAGAATCGATTACAGGTTTATTTATTTAACATATTTAAATAGAGAGAAATATATAGATCAAATCACGAAATTGTCTTGTTTTGTGCTAACAAATTTATTTATTTTACATACCAGTTACTAATTATTGGTCACTAGTTTTCTGTAACTGAGCCAAATCGATTATATCTAACATTATTTTCCTGTTTTTTCATCTTGTTTTGTGTAAAAAGGATGTACGATAGACGAAATGCAACTCACACAAATAAAGCTAAAGCTTAGGTTGTAAAATGCCAACCTTGACACCAAATAATAAAACAATTTTGTATTGAACTTCTAGTACGTTGTTGCTACTAGCTTGTTTGAAAAATCCCGAGCCTGATTACTAGATGTCGCCACTAACGTTAATTTCTTATCATTTTTGGGAAGTGCCAACCTTAAAAAGAGAAAACCTGTAGTTGGTGTTTGAGAGTTATTTGACATATTTGTCATCATTTCAGTGATTTTGTAAACAACGGAAAAGACGAATTTCGGGTTCTCACATAACAGATTATTTGAGAGGTAACCAAAAGAAAAGCTCGATAAGTATTATGGCACATCTGCTCCGTCGAATACCACAGTCTAACGGGGAATAACAGAGTTTAAGTTTGGTCGTACGAGCACAAATAACGAACATTGTTTAGGGAGGCCTGTAGACGTGACTACGCTAGAAATGATCAAAAAAGTTGTAGTTGAATTGTTGAGTAGTTCTTTGGTAACTGATGACCGTAAATAGAAGTTGCGTGAGATTGCTAAGATGGTAAATACCTTAACTAAACGTTTGAACAACAATTTACATAATTGTTTGAAGACGCGTAACTTATGCCCGCGCGTGCGATGTTTCTCAACCCAATTTGGACATATTGCAGCATAATCGAAAGAGGATTTTGTACCGATTTAAAATCGTAAAATAGATAGATCACTACACACCAGAGTCCAGGGAACAGCCAAATAATGAGTGGAAGCTGATGGAAGTGCACCCAAGCGCCCGAACACGCAACAATTAGCTAGCAAGTTTATTGCAACTGTTTTTTGGAATGTGCATGGTATAGTTAATTCAACTTGACTATCTGAAACATGGAAATCACTACGCAATATTACAGTGAATTATTGGCTCGATTCGATGCTGCAAGGGAAAAGAAATATTGTTGATAAATCTCAGAAACAACCCATCTGTGGAACAATATATTTAAATGTTTTGTTTTCGCCTTGGAGATAAAAAAATTAACTGATATATTGCTCAGTAGAGATGACCGCTGCTATCTATGTTTCTATCTAACAGTTTTAATGTATTTAAATAAATTATTGCAGGCGAGCAGCTTGAGTTAAGCTCTACGAAATCGGTTCGACTTATTTCGGCTTGTCAAAGTAAAACGAGAAACTGTAATCTGTAAACATGAGTCACTTCGCTATCAAAAACATAGCTCAACTGTGCAATGTACCTTAAATTCCCAACGTTTAAATTTCAATTTATGGCCAAACGTACATCGGGGTGACAACAAACAATATACAATTCGACTAATTCTGATCTATGTGACAACAAATTTGAAATTCTTCAAAAGCCAAATTCATGAAAAATATTATCACATTTGAAATGTGGACAGTGAAATAAGGTTTAAAGTAGGTATGGTTGATTTGTAAGAAATTTAGAGAACAGTAGCGATCCCGTTCAAGTTCAGGAGGCTCACAAAAAAACGCACTATGAAGAGTTAATATCAGTCATTTTTGACAGCGATACTGCTTGCTATTAAATTCATTTGATTTGCTGGACGATCTAATGCCCTTCAGTAATATCGTAAAAAATTATTCTAAGAAGACCGATGTACTCATCTTAGACCAATTTCGGCAAAGAGGTAGAAGGAAGCCTAAGACAAATGACAAATTTTGCAGATTTACCATTCGCTATATCGTCGTAGTAAAAAAAAAGGTTTTTAACAAAATCGTTTCGTGCAGACTAAATGCCTGATGGTTTTCTACAGCCCAGACGAATTGATTGATCGGGATAAAAGTTCATACTTAAGCTTTTTCCGCAAATTGGAAGATCGCAGTGTTTTTTTGGCCTAAATAGGTCTATCGGAAGTGGCAGCTCCCACAGGAGGTTTTTCGTTTTTTGCAAATACGGATTTTGAAAAGTATATAGCATTTAGGAAAAAACGATTAAAACAATTCTAGATTAAGTTTCAAACAAAATTTATTCTGATTATTTTTTAAATTTTACCGGAAATGACGAGTTTTGATCAAAAACACTTTATTTCACCAAAATTTGGCAGCTCCATAGCCCAGGCAAACTTCATACTAAAGCTTTTTCCTAAATTGAGAGGTTCATGCGAAATGTAGTGGATATCTGTGTACCGGAAGTGGCAGCTTCCGTAGGAGTTTTTTAAATTTTTGTAGTGAAGAGTAAGTTTTCAACAAGGGTTGACCTTAACTACACATAAATTTAACAAAATATGTTGAATATTAATGTAATTGTAAATAACTTTATTTTTGTTAGAAATTCATTCTCAAACAAATTCGAACAAATTTTGTGGGGACACTGTCCTTTTATAATTTCTCTAAGCTTCAGCAAAATTTGGAAGTAGCAATTAGCCTAAAGTTGACACAAAGTCAATTTAATTGTGCAAGTTCATAATTAATACAATAGCCGGTTATTGAAAATGACTAACACATTCATTCAATAACAGACACTATGTAAGTGAATTCACAAAGTTCATCAAAATATAACACAAAACTTAATGCGTAAAAAATCAGACGAGCAATTTTATTAATAAAACAAATTACAGAGAGACAAAACTCGATAAATAATTATTTATATACTAGAATAGTTCGTATTAATTTTTTGTCAAGCACACATAAGTACAACATTTTCCATATTTAATTGTATATTTGGCAAATATTCAAAACGAATCAAACGTAAAAAAATAGCTAACCATTCAGCCCAACCACTCCTACCAATATATCTCTCCATAAAACAATAAATTTGCTACTAGTGATTTATGTAAATAAAAATTCAATTCATTTTTGTTAAAAAATTCACAAAAGAAACAAACAGAAAAAACAACAAAATTGAACCACACGTATCTCCCGATATACTCGTGCGTCTTACAAACCCATAAATAAATAATATAAACGACACAATTCTAAATATAAATACATACATATGTATGTCAAATGTAATAAAACGTAATAAGTATTTTTAAGAGAGTAAAAAATGTTAACCAAAAAATCCATTCACAATATATACTATAACCTTGTTATTTGTATGTATTTAAATTTATATTTACTCAAGTAATGTAAACAAAACTTAAGTAAATATCCCAAGTCAACTGTAAATTTTGGACAAATAATAAAAAAGAATGAACGATCGAAAAAATAGCAACAAAATGTGCTAATTAAAAATTGTAAGAAGATGACGGCAATTCATAAAAAACTTTAAAAGAATCTACTAGTAGTGTAATATTTTGAGGTGAAAATTTCCATTAAAACATAGAAAAATCAACTTTGATTCAAGACACTATTAAAGTGTTTCTAGAATATGAAACAGAATAGGATAATACAAGAATGAAAAGTACGTGATCAAGTGAAGAAAGTAATACTTTATATTTAAACCAAGCGTCACGAACTAAGCATTTTTTATAAATAAAAATAATTCGGCATAATTCGGCTAAGTTATATTTTTCTCTTGTAAAACAAGTCCGCTAAATTCATAATTTACTTACGTGCAACCGTGATAACAAAAGGTCGGGTGTTGGCCACGGATCACTCTTATACATTAGAATATTCATACAAGTTGCGGTTTTCGTTATATAATATAAGCCACTAAACTAACAATATGAATGTTGTAATTAAAGGCATACGCCACCAAAGGAATTAAGAGCTACACTGTTTTGTTTCTAAAGCAATGTATTAACATTTGCGAATCCATCTTTAATTCGCTCGCGTCGAAAGCCATTATTTTTGGATGGTTTGTTTGATCCCAGCATGTTAATCGAGGCATTGACTTTATGGTTCCAGAAAGGGACGCATTCTAACCCAATACGCATACATTGATTAATGCTTATCATTAAAGAAATTATATTAAAATTCTACCGCATTCGAATCATTCATCGCAATCCATATTAGACTTATTCTGTTTCCCAGGCGTTTATTAAAAACATATTTATTTATTGACGCCATTTGAAATGTAGGTGATTTTTTTATTTGTTACATTGAATTTTATATATTATCTTGCCTTTTATTGTATATTACGTGCTTTGCTATGAACTAGTATTAGATTGAAAAATAAAACAATAAAAAATATTCCTGCTAATTTTATTGTATATTTTGCCTTTCAAAATTCTCGAAGCATTTCATCATTTTTGTTGTTGTTTTGGCCTATCAAAAATTAACGCTACAGATTGAAATCCCAATACCAATACGTCGATTATTAGAATAAATTTTTTCAATTTTACATTTTCTCATCCTAGTGTAAATGTTAACCGAGTCCAGCCCCAATGTTTTGTTGGCAGATTTCAAATTGCGAATTTATCAATCATATGCAAGTGATAAGGTTTCTAAGAAATATTGATTGCAGTTGCAAAGTTAATCAATGATTCAATTGTTTCGTTCATAACTGTTGTCATGGGACGAATATGGTTTAATCGACTTGATAGTCAGCAATTTCACTTAAAAATGAGATCAATTAGGAATTGATTTAATTAATTATAAACAGATCAAACTTGATTTTTATTTTAGATCTAATAAGCGATCCTTTTCATTTCTTGCTGATTTGGTTAGAGAAATTTTATTGATAAGGCAGTGACTTCTTTGTTACATCACAATATATATACACCCATCCCCCGATTTACACCGCGTAAATTGAAAGTGGGAGTTTTGAATGAAAAACCGTGTATATCGAAAAATACAATATAATTCTTAAATTATCGTTTGGTTTTTAATAATTCAATTATTGTTAACGTAAAATATATAGAATAAATTTGAAATAACAAATAAAATCTTAAAAATATAATGTTTTTTCAAACCGTGTAAAGCGAAATCGTGTAAAAAAGTACCGTGTAAATCGGGGGATAGGTGTATATCTATATTCTATATATTATTAGAGGAAACGTTTGAAGATTTATTTTCGATTAACTAAAAAACGGCTGGAAAAATTTTCACGAAATTTAGTGAAATTTCACTGGGACGGAACTAGGTTATTTCTGAACAGATGATATAAAGTGGAAATATTCCATCCCTCGAAGAAATAAATAATCTAGAGATCAGATAAAAACTTTTACAGTAAGACAGAATTAGTGCGATTATATGTGAATGCGTATGCAGGTACACACGAGCTGATAAACTAATTCAATATAATCCAGTTTCGATGAGGATTGTCTGCAGCTATTGGTGACTATGATTACTGTTGTATTTCACCACTCACCTTCTAAATAATTAGCAAAACAAGATGGCATCTCCGTGGTTCCTTTATTGGATGTCCTTTCTTTCTGTTTCTTCTCTTTTTTAATCAGTTAATGTTTAATCATTTGATCAAATTTTAATTTAAGCTTTTTTATATTTTTCTTAAACATTTATTAATTAATTGAATAGCTATTAGTGTTGATGTTAATACATTTGTGTGTGTGATGTGATAATAAAAGGTGTTTTTTAGAGGTTCACATCTTTAAGTTTGGCAACACTGCTTTTTTGACAACCGAATGACAGCTAACATTTGCTTTGTCATTAGTTTGATTTGTCATTTCATAATAAATAGACTCACGCCAGAGCAACGATTGCAAATTGTTGATTTTTCAAAATCAATCAATTCGACGTCGTTCTCAGCAACTGGAGATGTATACATCCGTTTTTAAGGAAGATTTTGGTTTACGAGCTTACAAAAATCAATTTATGCAGGAATTAAAGCCATCCGACCATCGCACACGCCGTCAATTCGGCCAATGGGCTGAAACACAAATTGATATTGATGTTGATTTTCCAAACAAAATGTTGTTCAGTGATGAAGCTCTTTTTTGTTTGAATGGGTACGTTAATAAACAGAATTGTCGGGTTTGGAGTGAAGATAATACACAAGCCTTTGCCGAAACACCATTACATCCAGAGAAAATCACTGTTTGGTGCGCTTTATGGGCCGGCGGAATCATTACTCCATATGTCTTCAAAAACGATGGTGGGTGGAATGTTACAGTCAACGGTGAACGGTATAGAGACATGATTTCTAACTTTTTTGTATCCCAATTGACTGGCATAAATCTTGCTGATATGTGGTTCGGTGCTACATGCTACACAGCGAGGAATACAATTAATTTACTCAAAGAAACATTTGATGAAAGACTAATGTCACGTAATGGTCCTGTTAATTTGCCACCGAGATCGTGTGATCTAACTCCATTGGATTATTTTCTTTGGGGATATGTTAAGTCACTTGTCTACGCCGATAAACCAGAGACGATTGAACACTTGGAACACAATATTGAGTTATTAGCTAGATACGCCCGCAATTTCTGCAAAGAATGATCGAAAATTGGACCTTCAGATTACGCCATGTATGCGCCAGCCGCGGTGGCCACATGGCCGAAATCAAATTCAAGCATTAATGGCGTAAAATTATATATCCAAAAAAGGTAGTTTCAATGATATTCAAAATGATTTTTTTTTGTTCTATTTTAATTTAAAATTGTGAACCTCTAAAAAACACCCTTTACATTTAATATGTGATATATGTTTTAATATATTTTGTAATTTGGTCTCAACAGGCACAAGTGTTCCACTTCTTTGTGGAGATAAATAAAAAAATCAAATAAATAAAATTATGATGAAGTTGCTTATGGTGGAGGGATATGGGATTCTAAAATAATCTTTAGAAGAAGTTTTAATATATCGTATGAAGTATGGAAATGGAATTTTAACATATTTTTTTTTTAAACTCTGGAATATAGGCCCCTGAGACGAAACTAGGTTATTTCTAAACAGACTAAGATAAAATTTGTTTATGCTGAATGAAAACAGGATTCTAAAATGATTTTTGGAAGAAGTTATGATAAATGGGCAACTGGAACGAAACTGATCCATTTCTTTTGATGTATTTTGGGTATATTGAATGGAAATAGGATTCTTAAATCATTTCTGGAAAAATTCTGGAGTAATGCCATGAACTAGATTATTTCTGAACAGATAATGATGAAATTTTGTATGTTGGATGGAAATTGGATTCTATAATAATTTCGAAAAGAAGTTCAGATTGTAAAATTAAAGCAACCTCTTATCGTATATGTAGTACAAAATCCAAAACTTTTTTTATTGTAAGTGTTTTTTCTACGGAATTCCAATAAAATGTAATATCGAAAATAATAATATGTTGATGCGTAACTAGATTTCCTACGTACATGATTGGTTGTTTTTGTTGCTACGGAATCTCACCAAAAATTTAAATTACTCACTACATTACTCTATTCCTTAATTTTTTACCATTTTTACGAAGCAACCTAGAGTACAGTAATCATGTAAATTTTTGACATCCAAAGATTTTTGGGTTTTGCAAATATTTTCAAAAGTAGGTATATAGGATTTACGAAAAACAATTAAGAACAAAAAGAATGTGTATTAAATTTCAACAAAATTAATTCAGGTTATTTTTTTAAATTTTACTCCTACAATTCAGTCCAATGTAGGATGAAACTTCTTAGTTTTATCCAATAATTGAGATCGATATTGAAAAGTATAGCATTTACAAAAAACAAAGAAGTAAAAGATTCAAACAAATTTAGAGATTCAATTTTCAACAAGGGTTGACCTTCCTGGTTTTCTGAAATGTAAGATGGAATAATGATTTTTGATTATAAGTGTGGTGTGACAGAAGAAAGTCGAATTTGGTCACAACATACTCGCTCTTCCATTTTTCTTTTTGTGTATGAAAAAGAAAAAAAAGTTTGTCGTTTGTAAATATTATGTTGACTAAATGCCGTCACGCTAGTTTTTCAAACGCGTCCAATAACTATCAAGATCGAAGACTAGGCATGTCGTACACATTTCTGCTTTCATAAAAATTCCGTAAGCGAAACGTTTATGACAAGTCGTTGAAGTTTCTAATTCTACCACAATTTGTTTAATATGGCAAAAAGAATCGAAACGAAAATCAAAAAATATACATTCCATTTCATGTTCAATCTTTGGCATAATCGTAATTTATTTTTTGCATATTTGTAATTTTTTGCATACAAATTTTATAATAAAATGGTTTTTAAATTCGACAAAAATAGAAGTTCAACCATTTGGAATACCAACAGTTAGTTACCAAACAAGCGATAGCGCAATATTTTGTGCAATATTGAGTTTTTATTACATATGCCAATATATATAAATAAATTTATCTCTTAATCTATGTCATATACGATACATCTCAGATATGAATCATCTGAGACATGTCACACAAGAAAATTATCCCTTTTTCTAATAAATGTTTATATACGTCTCACGCTTAGTCTCGCCTGTGAATTATTATTGTGTAGTCACTTTCTAACATTTAAGTTATTACAAATGAATAAACTTCGATTCACGAGCAGTCGATTTCGGACAATTGGTTCCACAAAGAGACAAAAAACATTTTCAATTAGATTCTGTACATTTGAACATAGATCTGCCTTCATTTAAAATAAATCTCATGAGGGTTTGGCTTATAAAAGGCTCAGGGATAACAACAGTTAACATCTAAAGGATACAACCTTCTCAGAAAGGTGTGCTAGCACACTGAAAAATACGTTTCTTAAATTTATGCAGACAAACATTCTTCTATATGTAACAAAAAAACAGAGGCCTTGAAATCAGATGCGATTTTTAATTACATTTTACATTTATAGGTGAATCGTCTTTGAACAAACACATTTTATTGCATTATTGTACCGACTTATATAAAGTGATATTGTATATATCAAGCTATAGTTATAGTTTATAATAACTACATAAACACACAGATAAAAATTAAAAACCAAAATAGTAGGTTAACATTTTTATTAGCATACAAATGTATTTTATATTTTATTTGTAAACAATTTTCAGTGTTTCTTTGCATACGTTTTACGGATTTAAGATATGTAAAGACTATAGAGTTGAATTCAACTTGATGTAGTTTTTTAATGAACGAATAAGAGAAAAAGTTGAGATTTTGAGTAAAAATTAACACTTACATTTTCTTGATGAAATGAACTTTCACCTTTTAATGCGATGCTGTTAAACTGGATTAATATTTTATGATTTTTAAAACTATTACTCGTACTATCATTATACGTATTATGGTATTATTGCGCGCCTCCTATGTAATTAATGACGACGTGCGGAGATTTAAACTATTATTGTATATACAATGTTACGCCACTTCTAAAGAATGCATAAATTAATAATGTATGTGTATGTACGAGGAGTTTATGTAATACACCGATAAGTTCATGAGCAATAAACTTTCTGCTTGGCGCAGTATTTGTGTCTTATGTATATGTATTACGTTTATAGATAACTGGTCGCTGGTATTGCAATTTTAGAAATGCGCTGAAAATTGTTCGTGAGACAAGGTACCAATCGTGTTAGATTATTGAGAAGTCTTACCTGAAATAAAAAAAGAAAACAAAAAATTAATTAAAACAGTTTAAATATAAGTCTTTATGTGCATTGATAACGCCGCGAAGAACCGGATTATATTTGTGCAGTTGCGGCTTACAGTTCTACTGAGAATATTAAAAAGAACCGTTTATCGGTAATTTAAATTAAAATTACAATTTTTTAATTTAAACAGAAATAAATTTTGTAAAATAAAATAATTGGGATGATTCAAATAATGAATGAATCATATACAAGTAAATTAGTAAACGATTATTTAAAATCCATCCATAAAATTCACAGGTTTTCTTGTGTTGCCTTATAAAATAGCATGACTAGTTAAAAAACATAGCAAAGTACCTTGTTCTGTGTAAAATAGTAGGATAAAAATAATCATTGTAATCATTCACATCTTAACACTAGATTCTTATTTGGTGGCCATTTTATACTGTCTATGATCCTTTTTGTGCAAAAATGTTCAAGCTGTTAAGCTCAAAAGGTTCGACTTAATAATACATAATTTAAAAATCGAAAGCCTAACATCATTTGCCGATGATTTTCGGAATTTTCGCAAAGTAGTAATTGGGGTCAGTATAACATATATTGGTTTTGATCTCAAAAACCAATCTTGTTTTTTATTAAAATGTTGCCAGTTTCGACGTCAAATAAAGCATGTCAAACTTCAAACGAATGCTGTGCATATGGAGTGAATACGCAATCACTTGTTACTACTTCAGTTAGTTAGTTACAGCGTTAGTACAAACTACACGAAAAAATCTGATGGGTTATACAAATCTTTATTGATAATCAAAAAAAAAGTGAGAACATGTTATTCCGCATTTTCTAAAACATTAGAAAATGGTAATTCTAGCTGTTTTAATAAAAGTGATGAAGAACAGAAACTCGTTTAACATTGCAAAAAAAAACAAATAAATTTCGAACATTACCACGGATCAATGAAATTCAGCCATCAGCTTGTAATTTCTTGTTGTTCCCAAAAATAAATTGAAGCTTCCGATTCAGATGAGAATAAATCATTGAATGTTTTGAAATTGGAGAACTACAAACGCACTATTTTAAGGAGTGTCTTGAAAGCTGACTGCTGTTGTTGATATAATCAAATGTTTGTTTCAGATATGGAAATGGTTGACCACCTAATGTATTAATTGGCCAAGTACATAAACAATTTAAAATGGTAAAACTACAAAGCATCCTTTGGCGAGAATTAAGATTTCAAGAAGTTTGTTTTAAAGATACAGTCATGAAAAACAACCAGATTGATAAAAATATCACAAATGGAGTTTCGAAAAAAGACCAGAATAATTTAAGAGTAATTTGTTGACAAAAAATTTAAAATCATAAACTAGGGAAACCGAAGTGAACTTTCTACCAGCAAGTTTAGCTTCCTAACTTAACGAAGTGTATTTATTAAAAAACCGTAGCATTGAAAAAGGTTTAAAAACGTAACGTCCGAAAACTAAAACATTCTATTCGATCAATTGTTTAAATTTTTCAAAAGAAATTTTATTATTAAATGTATATTGTGTTTCTCCATTTCTTAGAAATGTTATTGGGTATACAAATTGGGCATTTATTGTGAAAGAATGGTAGGTTATGATTTATTCAAGGTATTGTCCATTGCTAGCCACTACTATTTCCCATCTCTCTGGTAGCATACGAATACCACGTCGGAAGAACGCTTCATCTTTTGAGGCTGTCCTTGAAGCAACCCAATTTTTGGTATCTTCATATGATGTGAAGTGCTGCTCAGAAGTCGGGCAATGTCTAGTGAATACGCTGGATGGAGTAAAACTTCCCAATTGAGTGTTTCCAAGTAGGTTTTGATCGGCCCCACAACATGTGGACGGGCATTATCATGTAGAATAATTTTGTCGTGTCTGGTGTAGTAGTGGGTGCATTTTTCCTTGAGTGCTCCCACCAAATACACAACATGAGTTTTTTCCATGAATATTTTTAACTATAGCTCTGCATATTCTTTTGTTAAATATTTTTTAAGTTTGTAAAGTTAATATTATTTTTTAAACATATAATAATAAACTTTAATAACTCTCTACTTCAATAACTCATTTTCTTTTGTTTAGCAATAGATACTAGAGAATAAGAAATAATTTGTATTACTTGCTACAATTTAATTGTGCTCCAACACAGGTATTTCCTTGCCTAGGGAGCTTTACTTTATTTCTACTTATGAATTTTATTGTATTTTGTAATCTTACATTTATGATTTTCAATGAAATAAAGATAATAATAATAAAAATATTCGGCTTGGTTGTCGCTGTTGAAGCTTGGCCGGCAGTATGCATGATTTCTTCTTTTTGGGTTCCGTTATCGTAGAGGATCCATTTTTCATCACCAGTGAGTATACGATGCAAAAACCCCTTACGTTCATGCCTGGCAAGCAGCATTTCACATAAAAAAATCCGTGCTCAACATATCTCGGCTTTGAATCATTCAAAATAATTTTAAACTATGTGAAATTGCTTGTTGAGTCACTCCTAATGTGAGCGCAAGTTTTTCTTACATTTGGCACGAATCTTCATCCAATAATGCTTCCAATTCCGCGTCTTCATACACTTTCGGCCTTCCGCTACGTTCTTTGTCTTCGAAATAAAATTCACCGTTCTTAAACTTATGAAACCATTCTCTATAACTTTTCTCACTTAAGGCAGCCTCATCAGATGCGTCTACAAGCGATCGATAAGCCGCAGCTTCATATTTCTTCTAATTAAAGAAGTAAATCAAAAGTTACCGCAAATTACGCTTATTCGGTTCAAAACTCTACATTTTCACAAGAAAAAAATATATGATGCTGATACAAAATCGCTAATATTTTAAGGTCATGTTGTTGGCAGGTGTCCAACCTTAGAATTTTACATTTTACATTGGATAATTTTAACCATAACTTACTGGTGACACCATCTTTTGTCGAACGGCGAGGACTTACTTGTATACCAAATATATTTCAAGAATCGACATATGTCTTCTAATAGTGGATGAATTAAGGCATTCACAACATCGCATCACTTGATAACACCTATAAAATTCTTGAAATCTGCCATAATTTGGTGACTTCGAAATTTGTGGGGAGCAATTCCAAATCCTTTTATTTTAACGTTGTTAACAGTTATGAAACGCTCAATGCAGTTATGAAACAATTCTAAGAATTTTGAAAATGAAATAATTGAGGAAATAATGGAGTAGGATTGCTTTGGCAACATTTATATCAATTGCCTGCACCTTTAATATTATTATACATTCTCATTGCTGTACTTTTTAATAATTACACTTTTCATTAAAAAGTGCATGCATCTTTAAATTCCGATTTTTGAAAAATGTAATATTTCAAAATGATTATTTTTAGATCTGTAAAATACATATCTACACATAACAAAGAAAATGTCTTGCAAAGCTTTGAGTATAAATGAAAGTATTGCCTCAAATATTTAATGTTTAGAAACGGATATGTCCAAAATAACTATTAGTTGCAATGGAGAGGTACTGTATGCAAAGAAAATTAATTAACAAATGGCTAAAATAAACGTTACAAAACCTATTTGAATAGTATTCATTTTTCAATATAAGCATATAATCCCCCGACCACGAGGGATTGTATTAGAGGACGCTCGGATTGTATGACTATCGTTATTAGATTGATTATTATTGTTTTCAATCATGACTGGTCTAACCTTGGCAACCCATTGGAAAATTTTTCCAACAGCATGTTTTAATTTAAAACTTGACACGCACTAAAGACTGCGTGGGTTGATTTTCTTTTTCAAAACAGGGCTATTGATATTGCTGTTTTAGTAACAAAGGAAAAATAAAATTTTTTTTCCTATTATCGGGAGGATGGCAAACCTTCTTATAAACTCGATTAGTAGCTTTACAACTCTTTCCAGTCTTCCCCATATTCTTGTTTAAGTCACTATATTTAACTTGCATCACAAAATCATTTTTATATTCTTAAATTTATATATTGGATGCAACATAAAAATGCAGTTTATAAATTTTGAAGAGAACAAAAAAGTTCCGATGTGAGGCAAAACTTTACAATTACATACTCATATAACACAGAGCATATGCTTAAGTTTAGCAAGTTACAGATTTTTGTATGATTGATTCTCAGATCATGAAGCTTAATTTCCAAAATTGAAATATATGTCCGAGGTCTTTCCTTAAATACTATAACTGTTCGACCTAAAAAACCGTACCGAAAATCTTAAAAGGGATTAAGGACTTACCGACTAGTAAGTCCTTAATCCCTTTTAAGATTTTCATGATATTTTGCAAACTTTAGTAAACGATTAATTAGCATATTACAGTGGGATTTCAAATCATAAGGATTAAAAATTAACCAAGATGTCACGTGCTATATATTTTATAATTTTTGCATTAAATCAAAATAATTGTCCTTCCTGTTGAAGCAAATGGTACTAAAAGCTTACTATCATGAAGGAATATATTTATTTATATTTTTGTCCATGTTTATAACCCTTTTATTCAAAAATCAAAAACACATTTCATTCTAGAGATAGTGTAGGAAATGCGTTTTTTTTAATTTTGACTTCCTCTACTAACAGCTACCTGCTTCTTGGACCGACATAAATGGGACTGGGCCGGTATCTTGCCTATTTACCCGGCCAATATCTTGCATATAACAAATCGCTTGAAAAGTTCCCGGTCTAACAAAGAAAACACAATTTTTTGGGAAAAATACATTTTATTCAACCATAAAAAACTTACAATAATTTTTTTAACCAGACACCTCATTTTGAGCATGGAAGCTCTTTTCTAATGACGAGTGCGGTTTAAAATTATCCAGAACAGTTGCGCTCCATTCTTTTAGCTTCCCACTTGTCTGATGTTAAATTTGCCCATCGATCGTGTGTCAATAAATTTTACTCCTTGTCGATTTTGCATTGTAATGTTTTTGTGGCTTCGATTTAATATATGATGAGAAGCGTCCCTAAATTTCATCCGTGACTATAATTTTACGTCACGACAGATAAAAAATGGCACAGTTTACCTTGAGATATACTCGACGTGACTCTAGAGCAATACAATCAGTCCAACGCCTCTCTAACATTTCGATACCTCTTTTGTAGAACGATTTACCTTTCTCATCAAAATAAGCTTAAGTTTCGGCAATCATTTCGTCATTGAAGCCAAATCTCTTCCCCTGGAGTTTTTTTTGAGTTCTGCAAACAAGTAATAATCGCTGGGGGCCAAATCTGGCGAATACGGTGGATGCGGAAGCAATTCAATGTGCAATTTTGCCATTGTTACGATCGATTTGCGACATGGTGCATTGTCTTGGTGAAAGAGCAATTTTTTTCTTGGACAAATATTCTGCAAAATATGACCAACACGTTCCATTAATATCTTTACAATATCAGCTATTCCACGCAACTTCACTTTAGGGTCTTTCAAAACAGTTTTGTGGATATTTTTAATATTTTCTGGAGTCACAGCCGCATTTGGGCGTCCAGAGCGTGGTGCATCATCGGTGGTTGTACGGCCACGGTTAAATTCAGCATACCAGTCAATGATGGTTGATTTTCCTGGTGCAGAGTACGGATAACACTTATCAAGCCACTGCTTTGCTTGAACGGTATTTTTCCCATCAAAAAAAGTGTTTAATCAAAATACGAAATTCTTTTTTGTTTTGAAATTAACAGAAGTAACGTCACTAAAACAACTGTTACTTGTAAACTAATGGTCGGAATTTAATGTAATTTTGACACATATCGTTTGAAGGTTGGTAGAATTTAAAAAGCATATGGGGTTTAAATTTGTGGCACCATCTATGTGTCAGGCCGGGAACTTTTCACGCGATTTCATTGACATAACTAGAATATAGCTAACTTGTATATTGAGGATAAACAAATTCCCGAAATATGTCGAGGAACAAGAATAATTGAAAATATTTCACGGTGACTACTAACAATCCTAAAAAGCAATTTAGGCAGACCTCATTGAGGTAAACCAATTACGATCCCGAACCAATTTAACTATTTAACAAAACGCGTTTCACTTTACAAGATTGAGTACAGTCCAATACCTCGCTTGCCTTTCGAAAATTTTACATTTATATTTGCTACAGGTGAAAATTATTATGTATGTATGATATATACAAGTTTTATGTATGATATATACAATTTGGGTACACACCCCATTTTGAGCATATGAGCTCATCTATATACTTAGGTGTGCAGTCAATTTTACTTCCAAAAATATTATCTTTTGCTTGAGTTTGATTAGACGTCAGAACTGGCAATTTATAATATTGTCTTGCATTTTGTGCTCTATAAAAGAAATTTTGAACATCTCTCCCTACCGTATCTGTGTACAGTTACAGCTAAAGATTCCTTAGCACTTAACAGTTGCTTAGCAACCACCGTTAACACTTTATTTTTAATAAATGTTAAATATGGTGGTTGGTAATCAATCTGTTGGTCTGCTTGGCACATAAATTGATAGGGTTTTCAAAATATAAACTAAATCTGACTGAACTAGTATTAGAAGTTTACCACGTTGCTGTGCCTAAGAGAAGTCGTGTATTTTCCAGGGAAAATATTTTGTAATTCTAATACCTTATTGAGTAAGAAGTTAACCGAATTACTTCTTCAGAGTATGGCAAGTTTTGGTCAAGCCCATTTCCACTATGTATTATCAATAGGGGCGGTATTTGCTATTATAGCAGGATTTATCCACTGATACCCCCCCCCCCTCCCTATTAACAGGTTTAACAATAAATTCTCAATGACTAAAAATGCAATTCACTATTATATTTTTAGGTGTTAATTTAACATTTTTCCCACAACATATTTTAGGATTAGCCGGAATACCTCGTTAATTTTGTTTAACAAAAAAGCTCTTTTCTTAGTGGTTATAATTATTTTAGTGGTCGCACAGGATAATATGGATGAAAAGCCATTAGTCTATTCCCACTGAGGTCAAGCGTAAGCGAAAAACAGTCAACATGAGGTTTCAATATCTTAAATTCACCAACCCAAACATATGGCATATGCCTTAGTATTACAATTTTCAATTTACCTATTGAAACTAAGCGTTTTCGTCAAAGTTAACTTCTACAGCATGTGACATCATCTCTTTTACCCAATTCAAAAAATGGCGTTATTTTTAAAATGCTCCATTTGTCCATTACTATAAAATTTTCCATTTTCCCATTATTTTTAAAATTTTCCATATCGCAGCTAAATCTTTGAGATTTGAAAAGCCGGTATTGCTGTAGGTTTTATTGGACATAAACACATTTCAAATTGATTACTATGATGTTGAAACGTAGTTTTATGCGTTTCCAATCCACCATTTAACATTTTAGCGTATGCTTTTTAAGACATCCGAATTTTTAAGTTTATGAGTCTGTCATTGAGCCGAAGAGAGTTCTATCACATTAGTCCGAAGTTCGAGGCTGTGGAGTAAGATTTTTTTTTAAATGTCAACTTTCTCGTTTAAATCGGTAGAATTGAGAGTTTCTTGCTATAGTTGAATGATTAAGGCCCGTCCACGTGGTTTGTGTTCTTGAAGTTGAATTTGAATTGTTAGGTGTATTATAGTCATTCATTTAGTTAAATCAAATATAATATCCAAGAATTTGTGGTTATTATTAGAAACTTTAAAAGTGTCAATTTCGTTGTTGAAGGCAAGATTTAAATAGTTTTCACGGTTTTAATCGAACATGGTGCCACAAAAAAGATTCCTCATCTGAATTTAGTTTCGGATCAGTTTTGAATTATATTTGGAAGATTGAAATCACCCTGTACAATAACTAAATCTGAACAATGTGTTGTTGTATTACTAACTTATAGCTACTGCACCGAACCAGGTCGCAAAATAACCACTAATTCAATGAGATATCTAGCTACCCAATAGGCACTTAAGTTATGCTTAAAACTAACAAATTCTTTTTTTCTTATGTTTACAATAAGTCGCTTAAAATTGATCAAGTAGCTTAATAAATATTTGAAGGAGTATACCCCCGTTTCTACAAATATTATTGTATGACCCTCGTCGAGCGAATTAAATTATACGAATTAGTTACAAAGTTATTAATTTCAAATCGTCTGATTCTAAATGTTGATCAGATTATTTTTGTTATTCAATATTAAACGCTACACACCAAAATAAATCCTTATTTTAAAGTAATGGCGATTGATTGGAAACTCTTAGTCTTAGACATACATATTTGATAATCTCAAACCAAATAATCTCATAGACTATTGCCTACGATTTAAAATAGTATTAAATGCAAAATTAATTTTAGCTTAACTCGAAATCTATTTCCATTATATATGTTCAAAATATATCCATAAAAATAAACATGCCGAAACGGAATGAAATATTAGCAACAGCAACGTTGAATAATGAACTAATTTCCAAAATAGAAACAATATTTACAAGAATTCATTAAGCCCACCAAAAACAAATAGTTCAATTCCTCATGGGTCCAACAATAGTTGTTTGGCACGGGGAGACACTAATTGATCGACGACCGTATTTTTCTTTCTGAGAAAACCAAAACAGAAAACGTAGAACGTTCTAAATATAGATTTCCTATCACTTTAATATAACGGTATATATAGCAATCTATTTTTAGAAGATTTCCCTTCTGTTTAATGTTGTAATATTTATTTACAGTTCTTTCTCAAGATATTTGTGTCACTTGATTTTCTTTTAGTTTTCCATCTATATTCTATTAAAAAATTCTACCTTACCTACATTAGTATCCGTGTCTCCGAGTACATACGTATTATTTTCTTTAGGGGTAATGCTATAACAATATTCGAGTATACAGAAAACACAAAACTGAATTAGAATTAATAAAGGAAAATACACCTACGTAATTTAAAACTATATACGACTATAACACTATTTTATATGTCATATGATAATCAAAAACTACAAAAACTTTTAAATGACCAATACATTGGAAATGTAGGCGTGTATGGCCGCTCATTTCAATGTGCTGGGTAGTTTAAGTTTTGTCGTGTATAGTTTCATCGAAATGTATTAGTGTATAATACAATATAATACTGTTGTGTTTAAATAGCGTTATTTAAAAAATGTAATTTATAATTTAGTAAAATACTTACTGGCATATTGGATGTGAGAGAGAAGACCTTGATATTTTGGATATGAATATATGAAATAGTTTTTATTATTTTAGTTTAGATTATAAATTATTACGATAAAAGTGTATACACAGACGAAGAAATGATTGAATGGAATTTTAATTTTATTTTTGTGTCATTTGGCTGACGGATGGATTTGTATTTTAACTTGTGTGCAATAAATTATTTCACTAAATTTGCTGTAATTACATAGACGAAATTAGTCGTTAGTAAAAGCCAATGGCACTATTGAGGAATTGCCATCCGTTGAACAAACGATGCAGTGAAAGTGAAAATGTATTACAAAAACCTTCGGTTGTTAATTGAGTGGAGAACATATTTCGACCGACCCCACCCGAACATTAAGGTGGCCTGAGAGTTTGGTTGCTTCCGTTTGTAAATATATAAACAAACCTGGTGTGTAAACCAAAATCAAATTTAAACATTTCAAAAACTTCCGTTACTCTTTAGACTGTTCTCGTGGCGGTCACCGGTAACTACCTCGTAACAAATATTACGGCTAAATGTGTGAGAAATGTGGTCTTCTAAAATGAGAATGGGCTAACAACCCAACCACGAAAAACAATAGTTACGAACATATTTTTATATTAAATAACACGACTGTGCCATCGATTTTACAAAACATGACAAATTAAAGAGACTCGAGTAATATCTTATTACTTTTAAGGCTCACACGTCTGGTTCATATCTTTCTACAGGGATTTCTAAGCTCGCTGCACGCGCTGCGGATTAAAATTCCCAGATTAATTTCTCTTATTTTCTCAAGGACATATATAATATTATTTTACTAGGAAAGAATAGGCCAGAAAAAATAGAATTGTGCAGCCCAGGGGAAATTGTCTGCACCTTGGTTACAAATTCTAGGAAAGCTTCGTTTTTCCTGCTACTGTTTCAATGTAAAATCCTGCAAATGATGCCATAAATTACATATCTGAGCGTTATGTATGACCAAAAAATAACAAGGAACATTAACGTTTCTAAGGTCGTATCCAAGCTAGTCTGCAACAATAGCTCATTAATGCCAAATATAGTTTTTATGCTATATCAACCGAAGTACAGAATGATATTTCTGATATTAAGCGATGTCAATAAGTTTTTCATAAACATTTGCAATGAAAGTGTCCGTCACTGTCAAGAACAAGAGTTGCATAACTTTTCCAAATTGATTTGCTCAGAATTGTGATATTAGTGGAACATAAAGTTTATTTAGGAAAAATATCAAGCAATAATACAATTTAAGATTCGATCAAGATATAGAAGAATTAAAGATGGAGGAAACTTATTGCATTATTGAAGAAAATTCTCACCCTTAAAGTTTCGAGTCACTTTAATGATATGCAACAAAAGCACGCTTTCAGGAGTACTTCCCAGGTGAAAAAATATTTGAAACACTTCTCCTACTTGGACTGAAGCTTGAGTATTCCTGCCTCGGATCATACTTTCCATACATAAGAGAACTCCAACGGTACTTCAAGCGAAAAATCAGAAGTAAGAAGTCTGCACACTTGAGTATATTAAAAGAATATAAACGAAAAGGAAATTTTTCCGGAATCTCGGACAGCCAAGCAGCATTGCTAGCGACGTTTTTCATTTATTTATTTAAAGAAATTTATTCTGTGATTTACATGTGTGATTTCAGAATTTAATTTAAAGCAAAAATATTAAAAATTCAAATAAAGAACTTTAAAACCCACAAATATAAATCAAATTTAAATCAAAATTAAAAATTTTAAAAACCCAATTAAAAATGTTAAAAATAATTCTTAAGGATATTTTTGAAGTTGCCGTTTACTAAATTAAAGTCAAATAGGTCGTCGACGATGTTGAAAGATTTAGACAACCTATTAATGGGGATATTTTATCCATAGTTTGTGGAATGGTGTTCTAGCACTACTCATGATTTCGAAATGTTCTGCAAGGCACATGAATTGATATGTTTTCCAAAATGTAAGCTGAATCAATGTGACTAAGCAAAACGTCACCAATAAAAGCCACACCTAAGAGAAGTCGTCTATTTTCAAGCGTGTATGTTCCTGCATATTCATTTTCCTATCTCTTGCAAGAAAAACCAAATTACTCAAATTTGGTCGAGGTCCTCTGACATTCTAGAAAACGAAGGAGCCAGCATAGATGCCTGCGGGTCGTAAATAGCACCTCTACCATCCCCGAACCCAGCATTGAGAATTCTAAGAATTGCACTTAAATAAATGAATTATGAAATGTAAAAATAATACCATCGAAGCAGGTTTAAATCATATTTTTAAAATATTATATACTATAGGATTCTGCTTGAATTCCACCTTCATATATAACAAAACTGGATAGTACAGAGGCATAAATAGCATTTATCGTGAATCATTCAATATGAATCATTAATTTCAATATCGGATTTTCCGCTATTTTACCCTTAGCTATGATTGTTATATATACATTTAGTTCGACGAATAATTGATTTTTTCCAGTCATTGAAAAAAATTAAATTGTTGGAGATCGACTCCAATGGGAATTTAATTCAATTAATTCATAATACATGTAGATAAAAAGAAAATTATACGATATATATGCTCTAAGTATATATGTATACGTCTACGAAACAGCTCATACCGAATATGACCTATATAAATAAAGCAAATTTGTATTTTATAATGTAACAAATTTCTCAATTGAAATCGTTCACTAAGTATGTTTTCTTAACTGGTAAAAATATTAAGTATACATAGTTAATTATAAATTTGAATGTCAGTGTGTCACCACCTGTGCAGTTTACTTTTATGATTAACATACACCAGATATTTTCAATTATTAACCAATGTTTAATGGTTTGTGATTCACACAACATCTTTACCTTACTCGTATATACCGAAAGTAGAATCGCCGTGTTACATATAAAATGTACTTTTATTGAACCATATAAGACAAATTAAGACTATTAGGTTCACAAAAATTACTACCGCTTAAAGATTTCATCACAGGTTTAGGAGATCGCAACAATGATTAGAAAATGCATCAAGCCGTCTGACGCATCCACCAGTTATTTATTGTTTATAGCAATTAAAAAATAGATACTTCTATTTACTTATTCTTATTTAAGTGCCTTGACTATAGGACTAATACAAAATCATCTGATGCTGTGTAAAATCTTTGATAAACAATATAATTAAAGACGTTAGGTGAGGCCGTCAGATTATTAGTAGACAAGTACCGCTGTCTAGCGACTTGAGCGAAACGGGTAGAAAAAACAAAATATATGATTTAAAAAATCTAGTAGGTTTTGAAGCATAATGTAAAATTTCCCACATTTTATCATGATTTTATTCTTAGTCAAAAATCATAATCGAGTAAAAACCAAAAAAAAATCTGACCCTCTCATTTGTATCTGACTTTTTTTTTATTTTCTATCGGTTCTATTAGTGAATAGGATAAAGTGGGGCACATTCAATATAGGGACGTACACACTCACCACAGTATTTTTCAGTACTTTCCTAAATAGTTATAATTAAAGTGCTAAATGCAATTTTGGTTTCGACTATAAGGAAGCTGGACAGTCGTAATTAAAAGCAGCGCTCTAAATTCCAGAGTTAAAAAAGTCGCCTCGATTGATCTACTCGTCTTAGATACAAACTCTTATTCGGATAATCGCGTCACAATGGTATCCAATTTATAGTCTATATGGGAAATCAATTTGAACCATCTCAAACAAGCAGAAGTAACTTCGGACCCATAACAATAGTAACTTATTTTTAAAAAAACCTACAAATGCTTAAGCCACCTCTGAAAAGGGAAAGTGCATAATTTTGTGTTTGTTGCCTAAATATTTGTGGATATTTGTAAGTTCAACTTGTATTTCTACTTACTGTTGCTTGTGATTGTGGTTCTAATGAAATTAGTAAATCTTTTATCAGTAAATTCTAATTTGTGGTTAAAAATTTAAAAAAGCCGTTTTTTAATTAAATTACTAATTCATAAGTACCGTATAAATGAATGGAATTTATTTGTCTGTTTCGTGGCTTTTTGTTAATTTTATAATTTAATGTTTTAATTTTAATCATATTCAAGGATTATAAGTTATAATTATTTTAACTTTATAATTATTTTAAAATTATTTTTAAAAAAAACAAACATTCAATTTTCAAAATGTTTTTGAATTTTAAAAAACAGTAATTTGAAAAACTTTCTTTTTAACAAATATTAAAATTTTATATATTGGAAAACTGGTTTCGGAAAATAAAATTAATATATAAAAAAATTTTCAAATTACAGTTTTTTAAAATGTTTTGAATTGAATGTTTGTTTTTTTAAATAATTTTAAAATAATTATAAAGTTAAAATAACTATAACTTATAAGCAATAATCAAGGATTAAAAAATAAAAAATAGAAAATTAAATCACTTATTCATGTGCTTATGGCCCATCCGAAATTTACGAAGCCCCGGAAAAGGGGCGACTTGTGATTCGATAACAAATAAGAATGAGTAAAAACTGACAATATATCGAAAATTGGTATTAAATAAACCAAAGAATACTGAAGTCATTACTCATTCCCGTATGCCATCGAACTGAAATTTGCTGTCAAATTGAGTTTCCAATACGATAAAAAATCATCATTCAAAAATAATTCGCGAAGTGCTCATAGGATCAACTGAGGAGAACTTATGAACTTAAAATTACGCGACCTAAATCAATAATTTGTATTATCTAAACGTATAGGAAATCGCGCTGATATAGCCCGAGCACTATTAGAATACAATAATATATCACAAATCTTTTAAAAATTTTGCAAATGCATAACTAATTTAAAACAAAATTGTCTAAAATCGCCGATCCGAATTTGTTAAAAATCTAAAACAATTAAGTATTAAATGTATACATTCAAAATTCCAAACCGCATATTCATTCATTCAGAATCATGTTGTCCAAGCTAATTAAAACAAGAATATCTTTTTAGAATAAGCAGTCGAATGGTCGGTTAATTAAATGAATGTTTGATTTGTAATCTTTGTTCACCATGGATTTATACGTTGGATATACATTTATCATCTGCTTATTCAAATTGTATGTATGCAAATGGCATACGCTTTTGGATTTATATTTTACAGTGTAAGAACACACGTATAAAATATCTGTTAATTTTGGACAAAGGTAAACCGATACTAAATAAATCAATTTTATATTTTATAATGTGAGTTTATGAGCAACTGATTAATTAGTTAAGATAACGTCATTACTATTTGACAAATAAGCAAAATGTTGCATTTCAGTGGACGCTACACTAACTACCGGAAATAATACTTCTCTGATTACACAATATTTACAAATTATTAAATTTTAATATAACAACGTTTTACATAAAACAAGAATACTTTATAAAAGTAAGTCAGCGTCATTCAAAACATGATTTAAATTAGAAACTAATACATTTGCAATGGTACACCTAAAACTGAAATAAATAATACAAACACTTAAGTATACCGGGTGGATCACTTAAAATGTTATCGACAAATATCTCGAAAAAAAACAAGTGCCAAATATATGGTAGAGTAAAAATAGTTCTACGTGTGTGACAAAGACAGAAAAATTTTCTTGTTCTTGAGTTTTTGACGTTTTTACACGAACTCGCAACTTATTTACAGGTGCGCCTTTGAAATATCAAGAGAAATCGGAAGAATAAATTTGCATACAAAAGCGATACCACATGAATTAAATTGAGTTCTAAATCCTATTGAACCCTTGGTCATACACCATTATGCAAGAGGCTTCCGCGTGCGTGGCCCTATCTTCCGTTTGTGCCGCCGCCTAACATAAACCTTGATATTTTTTGATTGATTAAGAAGAGCGAAAATGTTTCAGTAATCTGTTTCTAGACAGTACTACTGCGGAAGATGCATAAAATAATTTTTGTGTACGAATTGGGCTGATTTGAAATTCAAGGAATATTTAGTTTTGATAAGAGACTAGTTTAGTTTTGACTGGATCACCTCTTACCGGGTTAAGGCCAAGTTTGGTTCAGTTCAAATTGCCTAGCACGGCCGAATTCCAGAACTTCTCTAAAATCCATTTTTAAATCCCTACCCAATTCTGCATACCTGATTTGAGAATAATTGGTTGCTACAGAATGATCGAATTGTAGAACTTCATCAAAAAGACTCGTGTATCAAAAGACTCGTTTATTAGAATTTTAGCCCAGCTGTGCGTCTAGGTTGGAGGGTAATCGGTTGGGGAAACGGACTGGTTCCATTCGTTATAGCCGAATCCCAAAATTTCGTCAAATTCCGCTTTGCACACCGAATTTGGCCATCATTTGTTGAGAGATGGCCTAGTTCCATTAAGCATTATGTTATGACACTCAAACCAATCCAATTCTGTCATATTTGACAGTAATTGGTTGAGGAATGTAAAGTAACATTGAGCATGGCATAAATATGTCCTGTGCAGTATAATTATACTTGGTAATTAAAAGAATGTTCTTTGGTGGCCAAATTAATGAAACATTAAAATTATGAAATAAGCTAAATTTATTTGAAATATCCAATCCAGTAGTTAATCTGGCATTGAATAACATTGATAGCTTTCCAGGAATCATTGGAACCATCTTTGGAATGCCTCACATATTCTTTTTTTGCAACTTTTGACAGATTTTTTTGCTATTTCGTGATTGCCCAATTCAAGGGTTAAATATTAACGAAATTTAGAGTTACTTTTAATACGTTACTTTTAATATAATTCAAATAACTATGGTTTCAGGAAATTCTATTGTAAGTTGTGGAGTTGCAGAAGAATTTAATAAATAAATGTTTATATTATTTAGAAAGCCGGGAAATATTAATTTAGAATTAAATTTCAGGAAAACTACAAGTGCTTGTGAAATAATATTTCTTGAAATATTAATTGCTGATTGTGTATAGACTAGAACAGTGTTGTCATTGTGTTACTAACTATTGACTTTACCTAGGTGTCTGTAACCGGGCCGATTCAATCAATCAATTTTGTTTAGGAAGCCGAAAAGTTTTAATTTAGAATTAAATTTCAGAAAATTTCCAGATGCATGTGAAATAATATGTTTTCTTTGGTTGCTCATTTAAAGAAGCAATTGTTAAAGACCAATACCATCGTTATCCATTAAACCTATTAAGCCTTTATCTTTCCTCTAGTAGATTCGAATTGTGTTGTGCCATACGATCGCTAGGTGTCTGCAACCGGGTAGTTCGGGCCCCAAAAAATAGCTTTCCTATCCTTCCTATTGGTATGTTTAAACAGGCTGTAGGAATTGGCTCGGCGTTATCTGGGACACTTGGCTAGCTAGCACTTGGTCCTACAGTCCAATCAAATCAATCAAAAGCGGTACCACATGAATTAAATCAATAAAATGTGATTTATACTTTAAATTATTTGAATAATATGATTTGTTTATTGATTATATATATATAGTAATACAAAACCAATTTCAGAAAATTTTGAAATTAAATCTATCCTCAGTACGGTCCTACCTTTCGGAAATACTTTTTTAAAGCAAGAGGTGTATATAAACGAGCGATATATGACTATAAAAAAGTGCTCCCATTTTAGGCTGTTATTTTATATGGTTTTGGTCACTAATGTCGTATCCACGTGTATAGAGATCAGTACACAATGCAGCGCTACAGCTATTGTAATCAATCGAGATATAGTCGGTAAAAAAGGTTTAACTTTTTTAACTAATAGGAACTTTAGTCGACATCTTATTCTACATTAAAAATATTTTCAAGTTGGATACAAATTGTAATCTATGAAACAAATTGCTTATTAGTTTGAAGTGAATAGAGTATTACCTCAGATAAAAATCCAACATATTCTTTCCAAATAAAAATATTAATTGTTAGAAAAATTTCAAAATTTCGTGAGAATTAATGCGGGGTAGGCATTTCCGCAAAACTATGTTTCATTCATTACTCGATTGGGCAGGCTATGTAGCTGTCTAAAATAAAATATATTTCATGGAGATGCGTCAAATTTAAACAGTTTGCCAACCTTATTTTGCAAAAAATTCTTAATGAGATTAAATAATTTATAACATTTATTTTATATTTTGCTGGGGATAACTATCCAATATACTAGTAATTTTTAGATAATGATTTAAAAAAATTTAATAATTTCATTAGTTATGTTATAGATAATTTATAATTAGTTATTAATAATAGTTAATAAAAAACTAAAGAAAGTTATCATTTCGGTTGTTTTTTTAAACAACACATTAATTTGTTCGTATTCTTTGGAACACGAAAAACTTTCGAACGAATTTTGTTTGTAATTTTACTTTCTTTTACGTAATAAAATAGTATAGTAATCATGGAAGCATTCGACCTTGAGACATTAGAAACTTATGTGTGTGTGTGCGTGTGTGTGTGTGTGTGTGTGTGCGTGTGTGGTGCCGTGCAACCTAAATATCTGTGTCCTCTTTACAATCCAGACGGATTGACTGTTCGGAATGAAACGTTAGACTTGAGTTTTTCCATAATTTTAGAGATCCCAGTAAGTTTTGGCCTACATCAGTCCACCGGAAGTAGTAGCTACCATAGGAGCTTTATCATTTATTGCGAATATCTATTTTAAAAATTATAGCACTTACGTAAACACGATCAAACGATTTCTGAAATTTAACGGGAATGAATTTTTTCAAAATTCTGCTATGTTTTATTTCTCGCTTTAGAAATCAAGTGTGGTGTATTAGAGATTTATGTACATTCATGGTCAAAAAAGTTGGGTTTTGGCCTCTCTATTTTTTATCATTTTGAGGCTTTGTGTTTGTTGTAATAAGTATTTAAAATAATTATTTTCTGTCTGAGACGCTCTAACGTAAATGCTTCTATTTTTCGTTTGTTCAAATATTATAATGGGTGGCAGATTCAGCGTTTGCAATTTCAACTACCGGTTATTTTTCAAGTGTTGCAACACTTCCGTCATGCGTGTTCTGACAGAAAATTAGTTTAATGTTTGACATTTACGAAATGGGTCGCTTTACGCTTGAACAAAATTGGGAAATATTGAAAACTTACTTTCAAAGTGGTGAGTGTACTGCTCTGTAAAAAATTTACGTGGAAAATTCAGTAGAAATTAAATGTCTACAAGGCAATTTGTGGATCATTTTGTGAAGCGAGTTCGTGAAACTGGATTGTTATTGGATAAACACATACACGTGCATATACAGTGCGTACAGCTGAAAACATTTCAGCTGTCGCTCAGAATGTGTCTAAGATTCCATCAAGATCAACATCGTGCTTAAGAATTGAACATTTCGCGCAGTTCTGTGAGGAGAATTTTGCAGAAAGCCCTCGATATGAAGACGTACAAAGTTCAATTAGTACAGGACTGACGCAAAAAGACCATCCACAACGTTTTCGGTTCGCTAATTGACCTGTGGAGCGCTCTGAAAAGAGTGAGCATTTTTTACCGAAAAATCATCTTTACGATGCTCATTTACACTTCGGAGACTACGTGAACAAGCAAAATTGTCGCATTTGGGGCTAAGAAAATTCACACGTAACCATGAAGCCGATGCATCCACAACGAATGACTATTTGGTGTGGATTTTAGATCGGCGGCACGATTGGTTCATTTTCTTTTTCAAAAATGAGCAAGGACCCCCCCCCCCATACAGTCAATGGGGAACGTTACCGAGCCATGATAAACGAGTTCTCCGGGGATCGGAGATGTCAATTGGCAACCACGCAGCTGCGATTTAACTCCGTTGAACTTTTTTTTGCGGCGAGCCATTAAGGATAAGTGTTACGCCAACCATCCAAGACTTGAAAGATCAAATCGAAGTTGCCATTGATGCCCAAACAAACGAAATAGGTGTATGTACCCGGGCCGATTCAACCAATCAATTTTATTTAGGAAGCCGGAAATTATTAATGCAGAATAAAATTTTTAGAAATTTCCAGATGTACGTGAAATAAATAATAATATTTTGTTGTCAGGTTGCTGTTTTAGAGAAGCAATTGTTGAAGACCAATTCCATCGTTATCCATTAAACCTATTAAGCCTTTATCCTTCCTCTAGTCGTAGATTAGAATTCGTAGTAAGTACTAGGTAATTAGTTAGATAGATTAGATTAGTAATCGTAGATTAGAATTGTGTTGTGCCGTACGATCGCTAGGTGTATGAAACCGGGTCGTTCTGTCCCCAAAAAAACCCTTTCCTATCCTTCCTACTGTTACGTGTAAATAGCCCCGGCGTTATCCGGGACACTTGTCCAGTACTTGGTCCTACAGTCCAATCAATCAATCAATACTCGTAATGCTGATAATGCGAAAAATTACAATTGATCAAATTACGTTTGACATCAGCGAGAATAAAAAAGAAACACCACAAAAAGTCATTGAGAATTTTCGATTGTCGAGTTGTATACAGGTAAACTATTTCGTGAATAAAAAGCTATTTCGAAGGTGTCATTGATTGCTTTGATTACATTTAAATTTAGAATTATCAAGATAGTACATTACTCGCACTGAGTTAGTTTACATCATGCAAAAATTTAGTGAACTGACTGAAATAGTGACCCATTTTAGTCCACTTAGCAACAATTTACAACACAAAAATTATAGAACACATGATAAGATTTATGTTACACCATCTATTGAATAATACTAAAAGTATTGCTTATGTTCTCATCACAGATTATTTTCCTCATAAATAATTATGGTATAGTAACATTTTCAAAATTAAAATCATTCATTTCAACTTTTTAAATTTGACTAGTTTAATAACAAATTGTATAACGATATATTTAGTTAACATCAATGGCACTACCGACATCTATTTTATAATGCAAAATCCTTTAGGTCGGTGGGGTTTGCGTCACATTTTTCTTGGACGTAGGTTGGGACAGTGTGTATGGACAAAAAGTTACCTATCCTATTTTGGGTAACTAGCGATCATGTTACTTATTCCGTGGACTAAATATGACGATGTAAACTACCTCAGAGTTATCGCACCAAACAATATAATTTTTCTAAGAAAGTGTGTGGCTACTACAAAAAAGTATAGAATATTTTAATTAAATGACTGATATAATCAATATCTTTGTTAATAGGTCGACATTAGTGCCTCTCAAAAGTGATGCCGAAGAAAAACCTAGTTCACGTTGCTCCTAATCATAATCATTAATCAAGAAACATTGTTTGTTGTCTACAGTAACACACGTACTACTAGGTAATACACAAATAGAGCAAATAGTGAAACATTTAATTTGAATATTTGAAAATTTCATCCTAAATCTCACGAATTATGCTTAATTTAAAACTAAATGATCGCGAAATTTAGGGCAAAAATTCTATATTGAATTTTTAACAAAATGATTAAAGAAATATATAAATAGTTATCTAAAATACTGAACTACGAGGGCGGATTGAAAATGAAGCTACCTAAGTAGGAAAACAAAATTTTTTTTTGCCAAAAACCATTTATTTCTCAACATAGTCTCCATTTAGTTCGACACACTTAGTAAGACGATATTTCAACTTTTTTATACCATCTGAATAATACGATTTCGAGAACCTCTCAAAATACGCGTTAGTTTCGATAATCACTTCTTTGTCTGAGATGAATCTTTGTCGTGCGAGCCATTTTTTCAAGTTTGGAAACAGGAAAAAGTCACAAGGAGCTAAATCTGGACTATAAGGTGGATGATCAACCAATTCAAAGTGTATTTCACGTAATTTTAGCATCGTATCTAATGCTGTGTGAAGTGGTCTGTCGAACTCGTTTTTGTTCGACACTGAGCAAACGCGGCACCCATCTTGCCGATAGCTTTTTCATATGCAAATGTTGAACACACGTTCATATGATATGTTTACCATTTCAACAATCTCACGCAACTTGACTCGGCGATCATTCATAACGATATCGAGGATTTTCTTGATATTTTCTTCAGTAGCCACCTCTTTTGGCCTTCCTGTTATTGTTGCAGTGCTTCTTCGGCCGCGTTTAAAGTCAGTAATCCAATATTTTACCATGTAATCTGACGGAGCAGACACCGTAATGTTTATCGAGCTTTTCTTTTGTCTCTTTCGCCGTTTTCCCTTTCAAATAATAGTGTTTAATCACTGCACGAAATTCGTTTTTTTCCATTTTTCAAGAAACACAAAAGTTGCTTACTTCAAACGACTACAACAAATAAACTAATCGATGAATTTGGGTGAAATTTTAACAGCTGACGTTTGACAGATCGCAATTTCTAAAAAACAAAAAAAATTTTGTGTTTGTGCTGCCATCTAGCGCTAAGTAGTTTCATTTTCAATCCACCCTCGTAATTCAGTTTGGGTTGACATAATGTGAAAATATTGTTTTACAAGGATTTTTTAGTTCAAGATACTGGCTTTCAAAATTCTGTTCAGAATTCAACAGCTTTCAAACTCTTTATCGTTGAAGACAATTTCCATTATTATTGAATCACAGCTTGATCTCCGTAATAGATAATTGCGGTTTAACGAAAATTGTGTATAACGCATTGCCCTAAAATGTTTTAGATTTTTTATGGATTTATTCAAAAAATATATGTTTTTCCGGAACTATTAAAGCAGAATTTTGAAATACTGTAACTTTTTTAAATGCCAACACAGTGATAACCATATTATATTTTGATGATTCGTTTGGTCTGTGGGTGTCCTGCGTGGTTAAGCCTAACTAAGCCTTAAAATTGATATACTTACTCAGATATAAATCTCAAAAATTTTATACTTCTCGATCCAAGCTAAACATTTATAATTCCTATAAAATAAGTAACCAACTCTTTAGGGCCAAAAACTATGGTTATCATACATCACCGTCAGCTTATAAATAATACTCGGTTTTGCAGAAATATTAGTAATATTTAATCGAGCCGCTGTTTCGAAAGTCCAGAGTAATTCATTTAACATCTTAAAACATTTTCTGATCGTGCATAAGTAAACAGTGATAGGGCTTATATTAATTGTATGTAGTTTTTAGTAAAATGGACCTGCTAGTTAAGTTATATATTAACTTAAGTTTGTTTCTAATATTGGCAACTCAAACTTCTCCACTATATGTAAGGAATACTTTTCGGTATACGCTTAGAAATATTATCTATATACATTCTTGAATCAACTATTCATAATTTACATATTAACTAATTAATGAAACTTGTACTTATTCTATTAATAATTATGAAATAATTTTTATCTTCCTATATTGATAAAAACGTACTAATATGATAGACCGGGCCTTAAAAATCACACGATAAGAATGTTATCAAACCTAACAAAATTTACGTGTGCAATTATATATTAAAATAAATAGGATGTATTTAAGAATGAGGTATAACATACATGATTTCATAATTTCCTACGATCTCTACATGCTGCTATTTTTTGGCAAAAAACATATACACATCCAGATTATATTTGCATAAATCTGTTTGCGTAGAAAATCTGCTTTTCAGAGCACGAAAGCAAAACGAAATAATATACTCGTATACCCATTTTCTTAGAACTTAGGCGAAACGAACGATTACAGCAAGTGAAAAAATCACATACACAACATATCTACACTTCCCATTCCCATACGGCAAAAAACTATGAATAATATATAAAAATGCGGTCACAATCTTCAACTATGTTATCCGCAAAACAGAAAATCGTTGTTTTTTTAGTATATACAAATGAAAATTAAAATTTTGTTATCAACTTAAATATTTGAGTATGCAGAATAAAATACAAATTAACTTCTTCAATATATTCCTATATATAGGATATCATCCAACACAGGCATACAGTAGAACGTGTAACACTAACAAACCACCACAAAAAATGTAAAGATATTAAATCCCAAAATAGGAAATCTAGTGTAGGAAGTATAAATCAAAATAAGACGTTATAAAATAAGTATACCAAGAAAACAAATCTCACGATTTATTTAAAACATATACTCGTAATCTCACAAATCAAACTTATAAGAATTTAACATGAAAATGCACACCAATTAGTTGTATAAAATCGGCGTTCAGATACAAAAAAACAACTTTTCAATCGATATGTGGATTGATACAGAATCTTGAAGAATGCATTTAGAATGAAGTTAAGTTACAGAAATACTCGTATGTGATATTTCACAATTGGGTCAAATTACATGATTGGCAACTGAGAAAAATAATTAAAATCATTCAAACGACAATATTTTATATGGGCAAGATAAAATCTTAAAATACCCACGCACAACAAATTACGAGACGTCTAAATAGGAATATTTTTGTACTCTCACATGAAACCCTACTTCAACAAAAGCAGGCCCAGCTATATAGCGAAAATTGATAGGTGAGTTAAGAGACTAGACTTACACAAACATGCTACATTTTTTGAAGGTTTGGGTTCGAAAATTCTTCAAGTGAAAATCAAAAAACATGTCATTTGGTCCCCTTTTATAGCACAACACCTGTAAGAATTGCAAGCAGGTCCTGAATATATGTATGCAGCACTTCTAACCATTAGCGTGAAAACCGCGTGATCATTTCTTAAAAACGTACATACTCGTATCAAAGAGTTTTAATATCAAGTAAACTATGAAATAATTTGCGGAATAAAATTTAATTCCTCTAAACAACGAAAGCTTATTAGTTGTGTTTTGGGCGATTATAAATTGATAATTTGTTTTTGCGCTATGAGTAAAACTTGATATATCGTACATAATAATGAACTTTAGTACTTATATACTTTACTACAATTAATAAAGCTTTTTTAATGTAAATGGTATACGTTAGAAAATTTGGCAAAGTTTTGAAATTAGAGTGTATGAAATTGTTCTATTCGAATTCAACCAACCGATAATAATAAAACGATTTACCGAAATCACTAAAATAATTTGGATAAGTAACATATAACATCCATAGTGACTTATATAAGTTTTTTTCGGCTTTTCGGACAAAATATTATTTTTAATGGCATACATACAATGTGTAGCCACGTGTGGCTACGATTATTTTCTGCAACTGTGCCTACCTCAAAGTTATGTGCCCAAATTGACAAGACCAAAATTATGTACCAACCGCTACAAACGAATATAATCTATACCACGTCACGAAACTAGTATCAACGGCAATGTAGGAACTACTAAAGAAGGGCCAATAAAATATAAATTAATTGGGCTATTTTATTTACTTGATGGTATCGGGGCTGATCCAATACCCAAATTCAATGCATTAGTGTTGGGCGAACTACTAAATATCTTTGGGTATTAAGTAGCAAAGACCATTCTCATTTACCATATCGCGATTATACATATTTTGGATTCGGAGTCGTCGGATGGAATTACCAACGATGACAGGTGAGAAATTAATTATTCTCAATACTTAAGGAAAATAATTATATTTCTACAACTATTATGAACTACATGGAGTTGGAATTGGCTAGCATTAGTCGTACGTATAATACTAAAAATTAAATTAAATATGTTGAAAATTTTGCATTTAAATGGTGACACATTGATAAATCGAAAAAATTAATGGCAATCGATTTAGAATAATTCCACAAAGCACGAAACATAAGAGACGAATGGGATTGCTCAGAGAGATATGAAGCAATAAAGATATCATTAAGAAACTTTTCCGAATTGATGCACTACACTCGTGAAAACTCGGTAAGCAGCATGTTTCAGATATTGCTGTAAAAAAGGTCGATCACTACATTAATCTTCAGCACTTTGGCAGCAAAGATGATATCATTGTAATATTGGACATAAAGTTTTTCGACTTGATGTCTTCCATGTTCCTTAAGATGTCTGTCTACATGTTGTCGATCTACAAACATTATATGGAGCCGAATAACTATTACTACTAGCTATTTCAAACAAAGTCTGGTCCCTCTACTGAACAATCGACTAAATGAATAATCGTTTGATGATAGTATAATGCTCATCAAAGAATATATTATCCGAACGGCCACTTTGTAGTCGTAAGTGTGTCTATCACATATCACCGCAGATCAGTGGCGACATGTTCTACAATCACATTTTCGACACTTTATCGAAGTTTATGTCACGTTTCTCTAAAATAAAATAGGACTCTATTTCACTTTTTGTACCATTTACCAGCCTGCTAGATCAACACATTGTAACAATTCTACTTTAATTATATCACGGAAAAATTATTTTCAATACCCACCAGACACACAGTAACACTTTCTTGGCATGAATATTCATTTTTGGAACTGATGTTGATCGCTGGCCTGGATCAACCCATAGTTTTCTGCGTTTAGGATTATCGTAAAAAATCCAATTTTCACCCGTTATGATTTTGTGCAAAAAATTCTTTCTTTTGTATCGAGTAAGCAAATTCATGCAAATGACTACTCTTCGGTTTTTGTTTTATTCGGTCAGTTTATGAGGAACAAATTTTCCTTCCTTCTGTATTTTTCCCATTGCATGCAATCGAAGTGATATTGATTGTTATTGACAGTTCTACAAGCTCTTTTTGAGCTTGACACGGATTTTTATCCAGTAAAACTGTAAGTTGTTCACCTTCAAATTGTTTTACTGCACCTGGACGTGAATCATCCTCAAGGCAAAAATTGCCATCACGAAATCTTGCAAACCGCTTTTTTACTGTTGAATGACTCACAGAACGTTCACTGAAAGTCGAATTAATCAATTCCCTAGCTTGAGTAGCACTTTTTCCATTTTAAAACAGAATAGAATGGAATGACAAATTTTAAAATTGATGTACACGGATCGACAGCTTGTAAATTACTGAAACGTGTGTCATAAAACCAACAATGACTACGCTACATATATCCAAAATGGCGGACGATTTGGATGGGTTCAAGTATATTTTAATGCAACCAACTTTAGAGCCGAGTTTCTACTAGCACAGCTAATAATAGCAGTATAGAAAAGAAATAAATGGTAAACGAAACAGTCGCAAACTTCAATCAAGGAAAAAGAAAAACAAAGTTGGCTAAAATATCGAAAATGTGATGGTAGAACATGTCGTGTGTTCGTTTACTATACATTATAGAACATTGTTACAAATGTCATTATTCAAGTGACACTTATGGTTAACAAGCATATTGTTTTATTGTTCCAAAGGTCACATAAATTTTAAACGTGCCCATATCAAAAATACAAAACAAATGGAAAACGATTTACTAGCCGAATTATTATTATTAAATTCATTAATTATTATGATTAATAAATTTAATAATAATTCGGCTAATAAATCGGCAAATGAATACATTTTTAACCTGCGTCTATTGCAAATGACTACTTCTTGAAACTAAAACAAAATTAAATTTATTTTTTAATAGCTCCAAAGGCAGTTTTGTGGAGAACTGAGCATGCCATTCCTAACATTGTAAAAAACATTTAAGAACGACAGAAAATACGTGGCCGCTGTTACAATACATATTTAAGAACGCGGAATCATACCTATTGGGAAAAATTATTTGTTTTTGACCTCCCAGTCAAATCAAAACGCCTGCTAGAATTTTATATTAGGGATTTTAAGAATATTAAATTGTTTTTTTAATCGATAAAATTTGCGCTTCGTTTCTACCAAGGTTGCCTAATTTTAGCGAGTGTCCCATTCACAAAGAAAAGAAAAAGGAGAGGTGAATATGTTTTACCCAACACCTGCCTTTCTATTACCACGGTTGTATACATAGACCTCCAACACACCACACTTGATTTCTAAAGTGAAAATTAATCTTACCGGACTTTTGGTAAATCTATTTTGTATAATCAAAAATCATTATTCCTGCTTAAATTTCAGAAAACCAATAAGGTCAACCATTGTAGAAAATTGAATCTTTTAATTCCGTGTCATTTTTTGTAAATGCTAAACTTTTCAACATCATTGCAAAAATTTAAAAAGCTCCCATGGAAGCTACCACTTCCGGTACAATAGATTTCCACCAAATTTCGCAAGGATCTATCTAAGTAAAAGAATGTACTATTAAACACAAAAAACGATGACGAGTATTAAGTAAAATAGTATTAAGTATTAAAAAAAAAATGTATAATTTTCTAGAAAATATTCCTCATATCAAAATTTTGGGTTATTGCTTTTCATCGAGGTGAGGTTACCAAGACGTTTGGCACTTTGGTTTCGAAACATTTAATACGGATTACCAAATGCGTAGCGAAATATAATAATGCGCTCTGGCATTGTGATTATATTTTGGATAAAACCTCATATCTTTGAATTTTGGTCACTTCATTCTAATAAGACGACTGAATTTTTAATTTAAAGAATTCGATGTTTCATTAGTTCGAAGCCAAATTGCCAAACGTCAACGTCTTGATAATCTCGCGATATTCCTCCTACCTTTTTTGCTGGCTGATATAGTGTTTAAACGATTCTTACGATCGTCGTAAGAAAATCTTTCCCACTTTCCCATGATGTTTTTCTATTATTATACGTACTCGTATTAAATGTATTTTTAAAAAGAAAAAAATATTGTAATTATGAATATTGCAACCCATGACGTAATTCAACAACATTTTTAAAAGCTCACAATTTAATAGTTTTCCAAGATAAATTTCACACAGTTTTAAGAATTTTTTCAATTCCTATTTTTAACCAACCAATTAAAGATTAAACTTTTCTTCATATTTCTGTAGAAAAACATTACAAAACCTTATGGTTCAAATAGATTTAAAACAAAAAATAAAATCAGTTGCTTTTCTTACATTTCAATGGGAAATAAAAAATGTATATCCAATATTTTAAATTAGAAAAAAGGTCTCGAATAGGGAGGTTCTTATAAATTATTAGTGATTTTCAGGATATATAATTCATTGTCAAACATTAAAAATAAAAAATGTTATTTTTTTATTACATCGCCTGGAAAGTTCCCGGTTTGCACATAGATGGTGCCACAAATTTAAAACCCATATGATTTTTAAATTAAATTACATTCCGACCATTAGTTTACAAGTTACAGTTGTTTTAGTGACGCTAATTTTGTTAATTTCAAAACAATGGAAAAAAAGAATTTCGTTTGTTGATTAAAATTCGTTTTTTGATGGGAAAAAATATCATTCAAGCAAAGTAGTGGCTTGATAAGTGTTATCCAGACTCTGCACCAGGAAAATTAACCATCATTGACTGGTATGCTGAATTTAAACTTGGTCGTACAACCACGCTCTGGACGCCCAAATGAGGCTGTGGCTCCAGAAAACATGAAAAAACCACGAAATTGTTTTGAAAGACCGTAAAGTAAAGTTCCGTGAGACAGCTGACATTGTAAAGATATCAATGGAACGTGTTGGCAATATTTTGCACGAACATTTGTCCATGGAAAAAATTACTCTTTTTCGTTTCGCCAGATTTGGCCCCAGCGATTATTACTTGTTTGCAAACCTCAAAAAAAGCTCCAGGAAAAGAGAATCCAATGAAGAAGTGATTGCCGAAACTGAGGCTTATTTTGAAGACAAAGATAAATCGGTCTACACAATAGGCATCGAAATGTTAGAGGAGTTGAACTGATTGTATCGCTCTAGAAGGAAATTATGTTGATGAATAAAATGTATTTTCCCAAAAAAATTGTGTTTTGTTTGTTAAACCGGGAACTCTTCAGGCGATGTGTTAAATAATTTATAGGTTAAATTTGGTTGATACCAAAATTTTCCCCTTACATATTTATGGAAGAGCATTTTTTTATATATTTTCGAAATTTTTAACACATGACATTTCGTCTTCTCTACACATTTTGTTGATGTCAAAATTTCTCCAAATTTTTCTACCATAAAATAAAAATGTTGTGTCTCAGTCGCTCTAATGTAAATTTTAGTTCTTGTATATTTTGCATTTTTTCCATGGAATAGTATCAATATGTAAGTACGTATTTAAATAATAAAACTTCGGGAACCTCTTTGGCATATGCTTAAATAAAGAAACTTTATGTTGGCCCGACACAAATATAACATAGTTTTAGTAGTATTATTTACTATAATAAACTGCTTTTGATATGTAAAAAATTAACGTAGCGATTTTCTGGCGCGTCGCGAGCGAGTTTTGTTTTTATTAGAATTATTAAACAGATATAACACAACAAAGTTTGTCACACATAAATTTCAAAACACTTAAGGCTTGTATTTTATGTTGCTTTTCTCTCTAATTTAACCACCAACATTGTCATACCACCAATATTGTCAAATATTGTAGCTTATTACATTAAATTCAAAAAACTAACATTTAGACACAAATAAATTGTCTATTCGATCAATTTTGGACGAAAATTTATTGATTTCACAATTAACTTTTGAGTTACAGGCCAAAATGTTAGATTGCAATTTATTATAAGTTTGAGGCAGTCATCTTGCATTATTATTTCTCACTAGTAAGTAAATATATTGCTTTTCACATTTGGCTTAAATAATTTCCAACAGAGCTGTTTCTATAAAAAGTAACTTTGACAGTTTGAATATCGACTTAATTTCACAGAATACATACTTATATTGCCGGAAAGTTGTAGTTTTCTCGAAAATTGTTTAAGTTATAAGTAAGGTAAATATGAATTCATTCATGACTGCAATTTCGTAATCACTTTACATCTTATTTGGGAAATATATGTTTCTATGTGAGTTTTTGAAATATTAAGAACATTTCGATTACAATATTGCATTATTTTCACTATAGTATACTCGTTTTTCAATAGCAGTAAGTAGGTCTTTAAGAATACCATATGGTACAGAATGCTTATGCTTAAAATGTATAGGTTAAAATTTTGGGTTGAAAATTAATAAATAAATAAACATTTTCAGTTTTTATACCACAAGCGTCAAAAAAGTTGTACCTCAATGGTTCATATTTGAAATTTTTAGATTTTATTATACTTCCAATGTTAAAACTTAAGTATAAGTATTTATTATGTATTTCATTGTTTATTAAATGACGATGGTTTAGTAGTGTCTATTCGTGGTTCGTGAAGATAACTACGTTAGATTTGATACTAGAAGTGTGTAATTAGACTTTTCGGCAACTAGGAAGCAAACATATCGAACATGTTGTTCGAGTTTCAACGAAAACTCGTGTTAAAATTTACAGAAGAGGAAAAACCATTACGAGAAATTGCTCAAATGGTTGGCAGGTATCATAATACGGTTAAGAAAATGATAGATAAATACAGAAAGTTCAAGCAACGAGAAGATCGTGAACGTAGTTGGTCCAAAACGACTTTCTGGGTCAGAAATTAGATCTAATATGAGGGAAGTGAAGAAAAACCCGGCTACAAGTGCAGTGAAAATATCAGAAGATATTGAAAAAGCAACTGGAGTTCCCGTAAGCACAAATACAATAGGCGAACGCTGCATGCTAAACCATTCATTAAAAAAACAAATCAAAAGCAACGCCTCTTCTTTGCTAAAAAATATAGAAGCAAGGATATTTCAAGTGACGAAAACAAAATTAAAGTTTTCGGAAAGAAAACCCTCTCAAAATTTGGAGAGGCAAAAATCAAGCTGTTTTGGAGAAAAATATAATAACCACAAAACGCATGGGCGGTATCAGTTGTTGGAAATCTGGTGTTTATTGAAAAAACCATGAATAAAACAGTTTATTTAAATATTTTGAGAGAAATTTGTCCTCTAGCATTGCGAAATTAGGTTTAGATCAGTCATGGGTCGCCCGAAGCATATACTGCTAAAATATTCAAAAACTAATTCAAAAACAATTTTCAAGAAATCCCGGAGATATAATTAATTCCCGTTATCCCGAGAAATTAATCAATTTTCCCGGAAATCAATTTTCCCGGAATTTATGATACAATCTTAAATGTAACATCGAGCTTCGCATTCTGTTCTATATGCACAAATTAATTAATGAAACAGCTAAATCGTGACTTTATGTATGTATTTAGGTACTTTGATGTTTTTTATTAAAATGGATGTTACGCACAAAAGCGTGCAAATTTACCTATTCGAATAGCTAATTTAATAATTCTAGGAAATCTCGAGATCCCGAGAACAAGGTATTTTAACCGGATTTTCCGAGAAATGAAAGCTTCATCATTATAATTTTCATCTTCATCATCGCAATCCAATTTAAAATCACCACCCTTAAAACGTTACACTCTATTATATAGAACAAAGCAATTTATAATTATTTGGAATCCCTTCTCCAATGACGTCCATACACATTTTACGATTGAAAATCAAGGTTTAAATTACGTCAAGCATCTGTCAATTATTACGATCCAGGCTATTGGACATCAAGATTGGTGAATTCCGCATTAAAAGTTGCTTGAACACTAAAACCATAGTGACACCTTTCCTGTTTTTATCGTCGCCGTATAGTCGATCGTAATAGGAAATGTTAATTATTCATTGTAATTTTCCTTTGTAGCCACACGAGTTCAATAATTTAGAAATTCAGTTTCCAATTTTAATCATTAATTTCACAAAAATACAAATTGTAAATTAAAAAATTATAATTTTAGTGTGGTACTTGTATTTATGAACCTCAGGAAATGAGTAGCCATCTTTTCATGTGTTTCTAAAGACACAGACTATGTGATTAAGGTCTCTCTCCAGTGAAACTTCGTAGTACGTTTTTCGATCTTTTCGTGCATTGTGAAAGGTAATTATATAGCAATTATGAGAAAATGGATATTAATAAAAAGATTCTTTGCAAGAAAATTAGTCGACATAACATTATCAAAATTTTTGCAGAAATAATGTTTTTTGCTAATAACCACTTTCCCAACCAAACTCAGCCCCTTTATCGTCCAAATCAATTAACTGATTAATATGTTAATATGAAACTTCATACTTAAGCTTCATATGAGTATATTGAGAAATAGGGCGGCATTCGGTTAACCAAATTTAAATTTCCATAGCCAAATAAATCGAGGTCATATTTTGAGTAGCAAACGGTTAATCCGAGATCGAAATGAGGATATACAATTTTAGCAACTGATTAAATTTAAATAAGATTTTGGCAGTATCAAATCAGTTCCAATTTTGAACGATTTTGCGGGACGATGGATTCAATTTATCAAGCTTATGATAGCCCACGATTCCCAATTATGTATTAAGGATTTGGTATCTGGAGTTCTTCTTCAATGACACAATTCACTAGTTATTAGCGTGTTTTTATTATATCGGAGCGAGAGATAATTTAACCTTCCTATTGCCTTTCGGGTCTATATAAACTTCGGTTTTAGGTGTTTATAACATCTTTTTTGAATCGAGTATGATTGACTGTTGTGACTTTTCATCAAATAGATTTTTGTAAAATAATGTATTTGATGAAAAATCACTAACAGTCAATCGTACTAGATTCAAAAGAGCATTTTATAAACAAATAAAATGCACTTCGGGTCATTTAGACTCGAAAGGCAATAAGAAAGTTAAAAAGCCTTTTCCGTTTTTAAGTTTTTCAGAACCATCCGATAAAAGATTTCTTGTTTTATGCGTTTCTAAACTCTCGAATATGACGATTTCTCTATTTCAATTTTTTCAGATTTTTCAGAACTCGCCCGACTTAATAAAAACACGCTCTATGTTAATTGGAATTGAGGTAAGAAAATAAAATAAGTCTATTAGTAAATACTTTTTGTAATGTGTTTCTTAGTAATAAAATTTGGCTTAGTAATAAAATCTTAAGTACCTTCATAATAAGTGTGTAGATCTCTAGCTGCCAGATTCAGTTTCACTTAGGGTAATGAGTTAAATATGTACTCGTTAGTTATTTAATAATTACTTATATGCAATTTTTGAAACTTAATATTACAAAGAACACATCACAAAATAAAATATGAAATAAAAATAAAAATGAGAAAAACTCGCAACACTATTCTGGTATAATTCGCAGGAAATATGGAATTGGCGAAATTATTTATAAAACTTATCCAGTCAGTTCATCGGAAGGTGTGGTTTATTTATGTTTGTTGGTTATAACTTTTGATTGTTTCACTAAAGAAAAATGGCTCTCGAAAGTTTGTCTGTGCCGGCCTGAATTTCTTCTCTTTCTATAGGTTAGGGTTGGCGACTTGTTAGGAGTATTATATCTTATTTATGCTTACTTAAATCGAGAGATTACGTAATATTTGAAATTAGATGAGCTGACATAGATTACTTCATATTTAGGATAAACTAAATTGCATTTGAAATCATATTAGAATACAAATAAATTAAATATAAATAGAAATACTAAAGGCTGACATGAGAAAATGATAAAAAGCTAGAAACACAACAAAGAACCATTAAGAACTGAGCACTCAATACAAAACTAAAAAATTGTACAAGTAAACAAATACGAAGAAGAATGCAGGATGAATAAACAAACCTTATCTGAAAAACTTTAAGACAGCTCTCCCTAAATAAATAATATCATTCAGTAATACAAAACAATTGAACTGTTCAGAAAAATCTAACTTTTTCAGTGATAACATATACTTTTTTAAGTGCTAAGCTCTACTGTTTTTACATTGCTTATTCTTCAGATGGGGGCCACAAGTCCCACAACTGACTGAAATGAATGTACAATGTTGGATTACTTGATCGAAGATGACTTTACATGTGCCACTTCGCACATGGAGTCCCGCCTGTCAAGTTATAAGCGTTTTAATCCTTTAACTGTTTAATGTTGTTTCGAAAAACCTTTTCTCCCTGCTTAATTATTTTTCGGGGTCTCGGAGATCATTTAAATGATCTTTATTTGCCGTTCTTCAGGAAAAAAAATTACAGTTGATTCGTTGAATAATAATACGAATGTAATTTTATTTATCTTTATGACGAGTATACTCAACATTATGGGAAAAAAATCGTTTCGTTTATACTCGACATTTGGGGCTTCTCTATCATCAGATACCTCAAACGTTAGAATTCTGATTTAAAATCGGTAAAATTAGCATAAATCAGAGAACTACCAACCAACAAGAAAAACAATTAATGGAGTCGATTCAAACATGCACCATTGAGGCAGTTACACCTTATGAATTAAAGCTTAAAGGGCTTAAATCGCTTTTATCTATATCTCTCAAACCTGTGATTAGAATTTTAAAATATTATATTCATTCCAAAGCTTATACAGTTGCTCTACACAGTTTGTCCAACAAATAATTATATTATTTAGTTCTGAAATTTTGTAAAAAAAAGAAATTTCAAATTTTTCCAACAAAAATTTTTTGTTTCTCAAACGTATTATGTTGGCTGTTTTGCAACAGATTAGTATAAAATTTGCCATGCAGATACATACCGCCAGAACGTCATAAAAATCGTCGACAGAACGTCGAAAATCATAAAAATGTTCACTCAAAACAATGATTCCACTGAGTTGACGCAGCGAGAATTTAGGAGAAGGTATTACAAACGCTCAGCTCCAACTACACATACAATTTGGCATTTAGCAGCGGAATTTTAACATTTTGGCATTAGCCTACGTGCCAGTCATCCTGTTAGGTCCCGACAAACCCGTTCACAAGAGAATATAAGCCGTGGCCGCAACAAAACATTTGTAGACGTCGTAGCGCAAATGTTAAAACGCAGCAAATGTTAAAACACGATGTACATCTTTTTTCGTAAAACATTCAATTAAAACAATAACTTCAATTTTCATGAAAAAATTATTATGATTTATGAGGCCCATTCTCTGAGGATGAGGTCACATCCAGTTTAACTTACTATGTGGTATTTACACAAGACAGGTGATTGGCTCATATCTCTTTTTTAGAAACGAACGGTAAACATTACTGGTGAACGGTGCCGGGAAATGATTAAAAACTTTGTAGTACCTAAAATTAAAGAACTTTGGTTACTTAGCATGTAGTTTCAACAGGACGATACCATATCACACACAACCAAACAAACAATGGATATATGTTTGGGAGCATTGTTTCCTTAGCAAGATCCCCGACTTAACAGAACCAAACTTCTTTCTAACCAAAGTATACGTCAATAAACCACGGCCTCCGAAACAGCTCAAGGATAACATTCGAAAAGAATTTTAAAATGTCCCGGCCGAATTATCAAAGAATGTGTTGCAAACGGCAATAAAGAGCTCAACTTTGTAGAGCAGCTGGCGGCGATCAATTGACCAACATTATTTTTAACCACTGATTAAATGAAAATATAAAGAGTAAATATACATACTTACTTAATTTAAAATAAATCATTGATTTTAGTTTCCTTAATTACGGACACATCAAACACGCTACTTTCAGATATGCCATCCTGTACAATTAGAATTCAATTACATATTATGCTTTCTCAACACTACGATTTAAAAAAAACAGTTGTTTCTTCTAAATGGGATACTTCGGTGAAAAAACTTTTTAAAACGCTTATAACTTGTACGGCGGCTATCCACGAATGGGCACATGTAACGTTACATTCGCTTTGATAACGGAATTAAACGGTACCATAGTTACCCCGAATTCATCGATTGTAAATTTGTATAAATATTATTCAAATCGAAAAGTTTGGGTCTTAATGATCTCTAAGGCCCCCGATTAATAACATATGCTGTTGGGAAATATTAAAGTATTGTAATTGTTCTTTGATTCTTCGTTAATTCGTCTCTTGATTTCGCTCCACGAAATGTTAGAAGCAGGAAAGAAATCGCTTTCAGCTATAACCATGATATAAGGTGAAGGTGAAACTTATTTCCGTAAATCCAAAAGTTACCCTTCACTTCGTCAAAAAAAAATTATTTAAAGCATTTTGGATGTTGTAATTATGATTTTGTGTTGTTTTAGTGGTACATATTTATAAATTCGAGACACAAGTCGTAATAATTTTTATTTTTTGTCTTCATTGAAAATTTGATAGTTAGTTAGTTTGAGTTGAACCGGACAAATGGTGCAGTGGTTAAAGCTTCGGCACTTGGACCGGGAGGTGCTGGGTTCGAATCCCATCAGAGGCTAGATGCAAATCGAATTTTCATCATCGATTACGATCGGTGATGCTAATAAATACAACTAAGACCCTCTGATGGAATGCAGAATTCCGTGTCACGCGCCGACCCACCTTCCATGTCAATGTACAGGTTGACATGGAGCTTGCAATGTGCAGGTGGTATACTGTAGTTGTGTGAGTAGGTGAAGTAGGTGGGTTAATGATGTGGAAGTGAATGAGGTGGTATCACAATGGGCCTAAAAATTGGCCTAAGTAAGCAACCACTGAAACCTTTAAAAATCTTTTTTAGTTTGAGTCGAAAGTTGTACTCGTAATGCTTACATAATCAGCCCCCTTAAATACGTTTAACAGTCTAATTATTACAATGAACATACAAATTGAAAAAACAAAAATCTCATTCTCAGTTGTTCAAAATAAAATAATCCTGGTCCTCTTTGGTCACTAGCGCTCTTTTTTATTTCTAGCTTCCTGTCAAGTAACCTTTACCGCTCTCGGTAGGAAAGTTAGTAGAGTGCTTGCTTGGGTTCGATTCCTAGCGACGACAAAAATATTTTTTAAAAAGATTACCGATTTGTAACTAAGATAATAAACTTATTTTTACTGATACGCTTGAATGAAGGCCACTCACTGACTTCCTGTAATCCGAGACTCAAAAACTGGTAAGAAATCCTTTTTTTTATATTTCGTTTGCTGAGGTCTAGATAATTTAGTAATCCATACGACCTATAGGTAATTTAAGTTACATTGTGTACATTATATGTATTTTTATTTTTTTATTATTGATTGTATTGAATTGACTCCGATTGAAAAAACCACGTGGACACACAAGACTAGAAGCCTCAAGAAGAATTTAATCAAATCGAGCTCCCAAATTGCTGTTCAATCGTTGAATCTTCAACCGGAAGTGTAAGAAGCATCCTTAGCATTTACAAATCAAATAAATCAATTTGTTGTGCTGAACATCATTGAATAAGGAAAGAATGAAGTTTGTAGGACAGACATTTCAAGAGGTTTTCGATCCGCGTTTTACACAATTAAGCTAAACAATTTTTTCGAAGTCTAAATTTCTAACGATTTTATAATGCCACACCGACTGCATATTCATTATAAATGACATAGACCCTATCTTATTAACCCTAGTCATCTTATCCCTACCGCTTTTATGCCTTAAGTTTAATTTAGGCAATCTTACTGGTTTACCATTCCAACCAGATAAAAATGATATAATGTACGTAATTTATTTAACATAATAAAACAGGTGTCCATTCGAAATGACATTAAGTTGAATTTAATACTTTTTTAAAACAAGTTTGTGAAATTCTTAGACATTTTTTCTTTAGTGTGATGTATCAATGTATGGGTCTGTATAGTGTAATTTGCTTACCTTTATCATTTGGATAGGCATTTAATTGCTCTTCATCGCGTGACACTTGTGTAATAATTGATGTTGCGTCCATTTGAATAACATTTGCTATTTAAATGGACCGAGAGGAAACTTTATATATATATCAGACGAAAATGTTAATTAAAACAATTCCAATTTTTAGCTCCACTACTAATTGGGTAGATGTGGATATGGTGTATATGTATTTATTTTATATGTATGCACAGACGACGTAAAAAAAAATTCACAATATATAAAATTATAACATATAGAACTAATTACAATTCACAATAATTCGTATTTTCTCACTGATTTTTTTTAATTAATAAAACAAATACATTTATTTATTTATTTTATACACAACTTTAATCACATTTATAAAAGATTTCGATATATAAGAACACACATTCATATACAAAAAAATATTTTTTTGTAAATATGTATTTAACACACAATTTTTATACACACAATATGAAATAAAATCGATAAGATTTATATACATATATCCGTACACAAAATTATTTTTATTTCATTTTTATAATAAACAATTAGATTTTCAACATTTGTTGTTTTAACTTCACTTTGCCCTTTTATACTACGCTCGTCTTCGTAAACGTATTGAAAACACACAAGAAACAAAAAAATCAAACGATTAAAATCAAAAGTAATATCTATGTAGATTAATTTTGATTTTATTTATTAATAAATAATATTTTAAAAATAATAACTTGTTTTATTTGTGTAAAACAAAAAATAAAATAAATACAAATTAATACAAAACAAAATCACACAACACCACACTTCATTAAAAATTTTCTCATTTTGACGAAAGAAACTAAAAACAACTCAATTATTTTTGTTTTTTATGTCATACAAAATGGCAGGTTTGGTTGCGTGCAAACAAAATTGAGCTAAACAGGGTTGCCAATAGTCAAACGTATTCGGGCCCGTTTAACGTGTGTTCATCACCCCAAGGATGACCAACGCCGCTCTAACCACAGCCAAATAGAATTATATACTATAGAATGAATGTAAAGATTTTTCCCATATAAAATTTGCTTATAAAGAGTAACGAGTAAGTGTTTAAGAGTAACATTTTGACATAACATGTTCGTTTGAAAGAAAAAACTTACTCGGAAAAAATACACAGTGTAACTTTAAAAATTCGCGATATTTTGTCAGATATTATTAAAAATTTACGCATGCATAACATAGACACCGCGCCATTTGTACAATTCAATTTTAAATTTATTTTTGCTTTTAATAGATTTATTAAAATTGTAAGGATAATTTGGAATTTTGTGCGATGTATTTCCAAAATATCTTGTGTACTAAAATGTTGTGTTTAAATGCGAAATTATATAATTTCTTATGTTTTTAAGTGAAAATTATTGATATTGAGTTGTAAATAAATTAATAAAATTGAGAAATCGGAGACACTATATTGAACATTTTAATTATTTGCTTTATAATTTTTTATTATACCGATGCTACCAAGCTGAAATGATAAACCCGTCATTTATAATAAACAATTTTTGTCTTTCTTTTCACCAATGCTAATACAAAACTCGGGTAAATTTTTTCATATTCATTTACATAGAAATCAGGTAACTTTTTTTTCAAAAAGTCGAACGAATTTGCTATAAGAATCGACTTTTGGTTTTTCTTTTTCTAAACATGTTTTATTACCAGTGCCGCCTTTTTCGTATTACTATAATTCGAAAAAATGGTGTGGATTGTTTCATGTACTACGTGCTTTTCTACGTGCTTTTTTTATTTTTTGAATAGCATAATTATTAGTTTTTACAGAAATTATATGAAAAACATATTTTGTTTTTTTTTAGGATAAGCTTAATGTGAGGAATTAAAAAACATTGCCTGAACTCAATTGGCTGGCTTTGATCTACAAAATGTAAAATGTAAAAGTGAGTAAAAATTCATTTATTTGCTCGTTACATTTTGAAAATAATAAAATTGTCATTCCCGTAAACGAGCCAACGACTAAATTCGACGGAAATGAAAATAATATTAAGTTAAATCGGACCAATAACTATTTGGATATACACAGGTTTAAATCTACAATATCTTGTATTTAAATAAAAAACAATTAAATAGTTGTACTGGATGAATAAAACTATAATTCAATTTACATAAATTTTTTTATTTTAACTTCCTAACTTCATTGTATTCGGATAAAAAAAATTCTAAATATGCCTCTGTTGATTTATACGCTTTCTCTTTTTCTCTCCGAATTTGTGACGCTTGATGGTACTATTCCACTAGGAAACAGACAAATTTTACAAAATTTTTGCAGAAAACATGACAAAGACAAGAACTACAATTTGCATTAGCGCGACTGAGATAAAACATTTTTATTTTATGGTATAAAAAGTTGGGGAAATTTTGACATCATCGAAAACTAACCTATAAAGTATTTAAAAGATATAAAAAATCTTTATTTTTGATGTTTGACAATAATTTTATATCCCAAAAATTACTAAAAAATATTATTTTTATTTTTTCGATGAAAAAACATATGCATTTTAATTATTTTGAATAATTTACGAAACTATCGAAAAATTGGTTTACTATAAATCATGTGAGGGGAAATTTTTGACAAGTTCATATTAACCTAAAAAAATCATTCAGCAGCCGAGAAAAAATCAAACAAAAATCGAAGTGTCAGATTTTTTAACCCCAAAAAATATAGTAAAAGTCAGTTCAGTCTTATATTTGTATCAAAATACTTGTATAAAACTGTGTATCGATTATTGAAACCGGATAATAACAGCAGTGATGTGGAAGTGGATGATTTGGATTGTGAAGAAAAGGATAATACGATTACATTAATCATTTGAGTGCTATCGAACGGACATTGAAATTTTGATAATGTTGAATGATGCCGATCTTATACAATTTGTCTCAGCTAACCGATCAGTTTCTATTTGACTGGTTCTGAATACATGTAGAATGGAAAATAACAGAATCATTCCGACTGTGTAAGCAAATGTACCAAATTGGTATTTTATATTTTTACTTTAAGTGCGAGAACAATTAAAAGGTTTAACGAAACAGTTCGATAAATTAGAAAATGATTGCAAAATGTTGGGAAAATTGTCGGGGAGGTACACAATTGAATGAGGATAAATGTAAGTACATACCTCCAATATGTCGGTGATTCAGTGAAATGATATTTTATGTTATCTATATTTTTATAGTGATTGTGAAGACAACAAACGGGCCACGATATGTTGTTGGATGTCGACGTCAGACAAGACAAAATTGAAGGCTGGAACTAAGGTAGCTTTAGATATAAAGTGCTCGTTTAATAAGTGAAGTGTTTAATTACACTCCTGATCACCAACTGTGCATTATATTACTGGATGAAATGAAATTGATGCAATTGGAAATCGTGTTTTTCTGAAGCTACATCAGTCGATCGTAAAATTCAACGTACTCTAATGGAATTGCTTAATCAAATGGATGGTTTCAATTCGTTGGATTAGGTTAAAATGATCATGGCTACAAACCGTCCGGATACGCTAGATCCGGCATTATTAAGTCCCGGACGGTTAGATCGTAAAATAAATGTAAGTACATACCTCCAATATGTCAGTGATTCAGTGAAACGATATTTTATGTTACTTATATTTTTATAGTTATTGTGAAGACAACAAACGGGCCACGATATGTTGTTGGATGTCGACGTCAGACAAGACAAAATTGAAGGCTGGAACTAAGGTAGCTTTAGATATAAAGTACTCGTTTAATAAGTGAAGTGTTTAATTACACTCGTGATCATCAGCCGTGCATTATATTACTGGATGAAATGAAATTGATGCAATTGGAAATCGTTGTTTTTCCGAAGCTACATCAGTCGATCGTAAAATTCAACGTACTCTAATGGAATTGCTTAATCAAATGGATGGTTTCGATTCGTTGGATTAGGTTAAAATGATTATGGCTACAAACCGTCCGGATACGCTAGATCCGGCATTATTAGGTCCCGGACGTTTAGATCGCAAATCCGAAATTCTGCTTCCTAATGAACAGTCACGTTCGGAGATTTTAAAAATGCATGAAATTTATTATGAAACCATTGTTAAATGGTCGGATAGTTATTTAACAAATGTTTCGAATGGTGGTTTATGAATACAAGTAAGTCTTTCAATACAAAAATGGTAATGTTTTTAACTAACAACAATTTCGTTTTACTTTAGATTACTATATGTTGGCGTTCAAGCCATCTTTCATGAAAACATTGTGGTTTAATCTCACTCGTTTTGGCCAAAATTAATTTTCGTCTCCAATCTCGATGCTGTTAATTTCGTTGAGTACAACGCTGAAATAGATTTGTTTGGGTTTTGCCTAACTAGCATTTCCAGAGACTCATTCATTTAAGTGGGGTGGTAGCAGTTCACAAGGCAGATGTGGTGGTATGCAACGAGGCCCACGACGATTTCAACCTATTCAAGATTTTACCCGCGAAGATATTGAGGTTGGGCCACCATTATCGATCAAACAAATTTGATCGATTTCGATATTTGGATGAATATTGGATACGAACATTTTCTCGTTGAGCTTCCATTGGCCGGATTCATCTTATCGAAACTGGCCGGTAAGCATTCGGATTTCGATAGACATCAACTGACATCACTGGATCCCGTATGGGATGTATCAGAATTAGGTTTATATTTTACTGTTGTCTGCCGTGTGTCTGTGGTGATTTAGGAATAACGCGAGTTGAAGAGCTGCGACAAAACGCTTCTAATATAATGGTCAACTCATCCAATCGCATTGAATATATCCAATTAATGGTCGACTTTATATTTGACTTTAATAAACAAATTCAAATAAATTTTAATTTTAATGATGAATTTTAATAAAATATTTCTCATCTGAAAATCCTGTTTTTAATATTTTGTGTACGCAATATGATACCTAGGTAGGGTGTTTTTTATAGTCGAAGGAACTATTTTGGCCTAGTTACCTAGTTCAGCAGTCGGTATTATTTTTAAATTTTGAATTAAAAATTTTTTAATAGAAATATAACCTAAAAAAATTAAATGCAAAGTGAAATTTCAAGAAGGCGAAAAAATATTATTTAAAATGTAGTGTGAATTCCTCCAATATTTTTTTCAATTTTTTCCAAAAAAAAATAAAATTTTATTGTGTCGACACACCAAGCACAAAAAATTTATGTTTCTACCATAAAAAAATCAAAAAAATAAAAGTTTGCTGAGAGTGGGGATTTTTTTTCATTTTGGTTGCCATAAAAAATACTTTGTTTGATATTTTTTATTTATAATTATGGCAACCAACTCAACAACAACAAAACATTTTAGAAAAAAAAAAAATACCGATGTACGGTTCACACACAGAGAGAATCTATATTTTTATCTCGTTCTAGTTTCTGCAAAATAAAACGCTGTGTAGTGGAATAGACCCATGACAGTTGCTTACACCGCCATTCCACAATTTGATTCTTTCGTCGCGATTCTTTTCTCGTTTCCTTCCCCTTTACCCGCAAAAATTATTCTTAGTTTGTCGGTGAAGGGGAAAAACACGAGGAAAGAATCACGACGAAAGAATCACAGTGCGGAATGGCGGATTCATTCTATATAATCTATTTCTATGCACAGCCATGTCAACAACCAAATACATCAATGTATGCTTTCAGCTTCGCCACAGAATAACTACAGAAATTACATAACGCTGTTTTTGTATCGAAAAATATCGACTCATTCTTTGACCTTGACAATTTGCAATTTGACCTTGACTCCTTAAGGTAGGAAAAAATCCGTTATTTTTGATTATTCTTTCTTTTCAAATAAACGGACAAGTGGTGCAGTGGTTAAAGCTTCGGCACTTGGACCGGGAGGTGCTGGGTTCGAATCCCATCAGAGGCTAGATGCAAATCGAATTTTCATCATCGATTACGATCGGTGATGCTAATAAATACAACTAAGACCTCTGATGGAGTGCAGAATTCCGTGTCACGCGCCGACCCACCTTCCATGTCAATGTACAGGTTGACATGGAGCTTGCAATGTGCAGGTGGTATACAGTAGTTGTGTGAGTAGGTGAGTAGGTAGGTGGGTTAATGATGTGGAGTGAATGAGTAGTATCACAATGAGCCTAAAAATTGGCCTAAGTGTGCAGTAAGCAACCACCGAAACCTAATCTAATTTACAAGTAAAACTTTTGAAGCAGTTGATTCAAATGACGTGTGTGTGTATGTATATGCAAATTATCTAAAATAGAATAAATAAATAGCATATTAACTAAAATAATTCAAATTTTGTAGAATATAATTATATACACTGTCATATATAGATAGCTTAAATACATATATTCAAATATAGTTTTACAAAATTTTATTACACAACAAAAATGTATTGTTAATCAGAATTTTATGTTATGATTCGTATCAAAATGTATTAATTTGGATATCTTTCCCTTTGACCCAATCCACACTAGAGTAACTGATACCAGTAACTTTTATGGCTTACACCCTTTCTTTTCCCCTTTCCCTACAAAACTGGGTTTTTCGTGGATTCACTTTTTAAACTTAAATTTTTGTAGATTCAAAAATTTCAACACACCAACACAAGCAAAAATGAAATAAAAAAAATTCCAAGGACATTTTTTTTGGATTTTTTTAGTTTAATTTTGTTTTTGAGCTGTGTAGTGCATTAGAAAAAATTTTAATTGTGGTAAAAGGTCGTGTAAAAAATAAAATAAAATTTTTAACAATGAATTTTCTGTTAGCATTTTACACTAACACATAGAAAATTATAAAAGTTACCGGGATTCAAATAAAATGTGTGGACGTAAAGGGTGTAAGCCATAAAAGTTACTGGTAATTAGTTACTCTAGTGTGGATTAGCACTTTGAATCATATTATAATAAACTATTGCCATTAAATTCAAAACGCGGTTAACTTCATTGTATTTTGCGACCAACATTTTTCTTCTACAATATCAAAGGGTTATAACATTGGCTTTTTGCACATGAGAGACAAGAAAAGAAATCTAAACATGCAAAATGTTTCTTTATTAAGGCTGAACTATAGATAGAATAAAAAGAATAAAAAAAATAACGTAAGAAACGAAGACAAAAATTTATTATTCCAATTTGATAGATGACTTGAAATATTAAGTTCATTCATATATTTTTGTGATATGTTTCCTACAATTATGAATATTTTTCAGTATAAACGTATTTATATCAACAAATATATGTTTTTAAAATTATAAAAATTATTTATATGCGGTTTAAATCACCGCAATTCGATAAATTATTTTTTTAGGTTAGGTTTAGAAAAATACAATTCTACAGTGTATTGAAAATTATTTTTGATATTATATTCATGTTAGTATATGTATACATGAATATTTTATAAATAGAAAAGATAAAACACACGAATAATATAAAATCCCCTTATATAAAAAAATAAACATGCATATTACATTCAACGCACTAAAATTTATTTGGGTTTTGTTGTTGTAGTTATTAAGTTTTTTATTCTTGGACGAAAATTTTCGCTCGGTTATTCTTTTTAAGTGACAGCAAAAATGAAAAAAAAATTAAACGCAATTTCTGTTATTCTTTTCATATTCATTATTCTCAGTATAGTCGAATGCATGTAAATCCCCTCTTTCGCACTCTTACGTTATTTTTTTTATTCTTTTTATTACATCTATAGTTCCCACTTTAGAAATTTTATTTTATTTTTTGAACAAAACCCGCCATAAAAATGAAAATGTTACCATAAAATATATTCGGTTCGAGTATTATTATGGTAACAAAATCAAAATTAACAAAAAAAATTATTTTATGTTTGTAAATGCTAAGAATTCATAATATCGTGTCTGTTGCGATAGGAAAAAAATGTAAATGTCGCTTTTCAATTAATTAAAAATAAATTAATAATAATCTTGTAAATTAATAAATTATGGCATTACTATATATGTTTATTTCTTTTTGGCATATTGAATATTTCTATATATTTCTATATGCTTCTTATTTACCTACAAAAATTTGCAGACGAAACAATTGCCTACATGTAAATGGGCCTTAAGACAAAAGTTTTTTGATAACTTAAGGCAACCAACAACCTAAAGAGTAAAATTTTTTTTCTTAAAATACATTTCTCTAAGGCAAAAGTCATACGTTCTATTGAAGATGCGCGTAATAATGGGGCACTTATATGTAGAAAATTATTTCTTCTGTAAACTATTGAAGGTAAATAAGAAGCATTCTTTTATAAAAATATTCAATATGGAGAAAGAAATAAACATATAGTAATTAATGCCATAATTTTTATATAGAAAAATTATTAATTAATTTTTAGTTAATTCAGATGCGAAATTTACAATTTATCCTTATCATTTAAAAATATAAAAAAAAAATTGTGTTAATTTTAAAATTGTTGCCATAAAAATACTCGGATCGAATATATTTTATGGCAACATTTTCATTTCTATAGTGGTGTTGGTGGTGCAGCGGCTCAAAAAGTCTTCTTCAAAATTTTGTTTGGATATATTTATTTCCTTGCTTCTCATTTGCAAAAGGTCAATGTTATATCTCTTTCATTTTGCAGAAAAAAAATGTCGGTCGCCTGTAAATGGAGTATAATGCTAGTAAAACTTATAATGCGATAATAGAAACGTTTTAAATAATTAAATAAATAAGCTTTGAAAAATACAAAATTTTATTGGAAATTAAAACTGTAGAAGAATACTCTTCAGTTTCGTAAAAGTGTTTGGTATTGCTGAATAAACAGCAAGTACGAATTAAATTTAGATACAAAATTTCTGATACCATCAAGAGTATATAAGGGTTAGTAAGTTGTCTAATAGGTGGTGTAATGACTTGCATTAATGTGAGATAGAAAACAGAGACAACTTCCACGAAAATGCCACGAATCGAGAGTGTCTAGTAAATTAAAAATTAAATTAAATTATCTCTAACTGAGCGGATTAAAGACAATGAACTGATGTCGATATTGTGATTAGACACTGGTCACGGATACAAAATTCGTGTTCTTTAAATCTTTCTGCTATCTGTCTTCTGGATTGTCCATTATAAAATTGAAAACAGTTTTGGCAAATTTTTTATAAATTCCGAATACCTTTAAATTTTCTGTTTGCCTTGTTTGTTGCTTTACTAATTCATTTTGTATTTTTTCAAGAATTCCTTAAGTTTGTTGACATGCCTTTGGTAAATGGAATCCTGGATCTGAAAATTGGCTCGTTGTTGTTTCTTGCAGAAACTTTAAGTTTTACTATTTGATCAATTATTCAGTTCTTCATCATAATGAATTTTCTTACCAACCATACTTTAAAAATATAGCTTGTAGCGGTTATATCACAAATTAACATCTCGCAATCTCAATGAAATTAGTGGCCTAACTCTAAATCGCCACTCGGTTGTTTTATCATACTGGTAAACAATATTAAACGTGGTTCAATTTCAAATTATCACCCATGTTGATTACCACAATTCTTGATAAACAATATGTTTACAAAAATGAACAAACAAGAACACAACGGGAATAATGGGGCATTTACATGCGACCAACGTTTTTCTTCTACAAAATGAAAGAGATATAACATTTTTATGGCAACATTTTTAAAATTAACAAAAAAAAATTATTTTATATTTATAAATGTTAAGGATTCGTAATAAAAACAGACGCCATAGATAAAAATGTAAATTTCTCATTTGAACTACTTAAAAATAAGTTAATAATTTTCCTATAAAAAAATTATGGCGTTACTATATATGTTTATTTCTTTCTCGCATATTGAATATTTTTTTTATGGTGGATGCTTCTTATTTCTTCTTACTTCTTCTACAAAAATTTGCAGACGAAACAATTTTCTACATGTAAATGGGGCTTAATACTTGAGTTATTGCAATGCACATCGTGAGTAACATTTTCTCGGGTGTTCCGCCCAGAAATTATATTAAAAATGAGCATATTTGCTCATTTTTAAATATCGCCGTTGCCGCCAAAATATTTTTGTAATATAACGAGTTTTGTCATCTGCAAGACGAGTAGGTTATCCGCCATTTATCTGAGCATATTTGAAGCTCTATTTTTACGAGTAAAAGCAGTAATATTAGAAAATGGACAACAATAATATAGATAATTTATATGAATCTATAAATAAGGCTAACAATGAAAGGAAGGTACTATACGAATTAGTTCTGCAAAAAGAAACGCAGGTGAATTCAACACAAAGTAACAGGCATCAACTTTTGCTTATGTAGGTAAGTTTTAGTAAAAGAAACCGCAAAATATTCCATCACACTGAAATTTTCAGGCAAAATTTTTTAAAAGCCGAAATACTCGAAACTGTTGAATGTTTCAATGCTTTCGTTGAATTTCTCAATTCTATGTACGTATTAAAAAGCTCCGAAGACCGGGATAGCCAAGAGATTTTAACATGGTTGATATCACAAAAAACAAAAGCAAGTGATGTCGTACAAAAATTGACGAATGATGGTAAGAATAATTTTTAGTTCGTTTAGATTATAAATTATTTTGTCTCCTCTTTAAGCTGGAAAATTAGAAGAAGAAGCTACAAAATTGAATTCTCAAAACGAAATGGTTCTCTATAATAAACGGCAACTTGAGATTTCTATTAAAGAGATGAAGATTATATTACAAGAGGTATATGCACTTCAAATTTTTGGTTAATTTACTACCTAATGACAAACGAAAACTTTCATTCTCATTTTACTATTATTAGATTACTATAAAATTAGAAAAAAATGAAAATTTGCGAAAAGATCTTACACAAAAATTGCAGGGATTAAAGGTACAAAACCGAGAACTACTTTGTTCAATGGAAGAAATGTCGGAAATGCTTAATCAAAAAACTAACGAAATGGTAAAAATATAAACGAAAATAAAATTAGGCTCTAACTGATTTGTTTTCTAGAAAAATTGTGAACGAGACTTCAACGAAAATTTTTCCGCTGCAAAACTGTCGCTTACAAAAGAATACAAGTTGAAATGTGGCGTCATTCGGACAGAAAATTTAGAAATAGAAAAGAAATGGAAATTTGAACGGTCACATACCCAACTAACAGTGAATGAATTGACAAAAGTTAAAAACAGTAAAGAAATCAATTTGCAAAAGGAAAAGGATGTAAGTTTTAAATAGTAAACAAACACTGGCACATAATTTTATGTTTCTCTTCTTTAGGTTTTAAAACGGGAATTAGACCAATTCAACCGCGATTATAATTCAAATGCTAGTGACAGACAAACTTTGAATCAAAAAAATCTCGAAATGGATAATTTGGAAAAACAGTTGAAAAATGACGGGACAACTTTAGAAATAAAATTTAAATTCATTGAAAATCAGATAACACAGAAAAAATCAAACCATCAGGATAGACTAATAAAACTTCGCGAGAATGCCACGGAGGAACGAAATCAGCTTAAAGAGGAGTATAATCAATTGCGATTAGAACATCAGTTACTAAACAAACAAATTAAACCAAGGTCAGCGCTCAGTAGCTCACAAGTTACATCATCCTCAATGACACGGATTCAGCCTGATTATGTTTTTGATTTATCATCCGACGAAAAGGATTTAGAGGCTGGCAGGCAATGCGTAGACAGGGAAAATTAACGTACCTATATATGTTAAAATGAAATAAAACTTATTGAAATTGTATTTATGTTTAATCTTTCAAAAATTTATAAAATAAAGAATTAAAATAAAATTTAATCAATAACCATTTCCTCTTGAATATCATACTGTTGGGTTGATAAAACGATGGTCGCACCTTTCGGATACTTATATTTAAGTTCAGGATCCTGTCTGCGTTCTTTCTCGTTAGGCAAATCATAACCTCGCAGATATTTAGCTCCGGCTTTAGTAATTACGCACAAATCAATATTTGAACCAGATCCCAAATCATTGAAAATACCAGCAGCAATAGCGTTGCGCACTAAAGTTTTACCTTCTTCTTCGGACAAATCTTGCTTCCAGCCACCTATTGAACATACATACAAAATACAGATTTATTAGCTGTTTTCGCGATTACGAAATATTCACTTACGTTCGAAAACTGACATAGCAGCTAAACTACCAGAACCCATAGTAGCATACGGCAATTTATCAGTGGATCCATGAGGATAAATACAGTAGATATATGATCCAGTGTTATCCACGCCACCCAAAACCAATGCGGCACTAATATATCCTTGATAGCGGAAAAGCATTTGCTTTAAAAGCGTGTTTGCCGCAGCTACTGGTACGATACGCTCAGTGTTTAATTCATGTAGTAATAACGAAGATGAAATCTTTTTCGTAGTCATTTCAGTATCAGCAGCCGTTCCAGCACCACAACAACTTCAAATTTTCAAAATTTTAGAAAAACCTTAATTAATTTATGCAAGCAATTTCAATACTTACTACATATTCTTAGTTAAAAAGTGAATTTTCTCACAATTTTTATCGGACACAATGGAGCCTTCTGTCGCTCTTGTATCAGCACCTAAAATCACACCATCTTTGTACACGATCCCAACAATTGTAGTTCCCGTCTTAACTGCTGTTGGGGGCTTGAACCCTTTGCTCATTAATATTTCATTACTAAAATTTATTTTAGACAAACAACATTTATGATGTAAACATTTAACATTTATTTTTCGAGGTTATGTCCGACATTATGACTAGACAAATTGAGTCGCTTTATATTTAGAATATAACTTACCGTAAACAATTATCAAAACTGAAACCAGATTTAAGTAAGTCTGGATTTGCAACTAAATCAACCATATTTGCAGTTTTTTAACAATTTTTATTAATTAACCAATTTTTTGTGGAAACGCCGATGATACTACAATTTTACACAAAAAATATTTGACATTTGAATAACAAATATAGGGCTGCATGATGCGAAATATAGCCATGGTTGATCACGGCTGCCGCATGAAAATAGTATACGACTCGTAGACTACGAGGTAGGTGCAACATAAAGTTAAAAATCTGTGATCTCAAAACGGCAGTACCAATTTTTATTTTTATTTTTTGCTATGTACATATAATGTAATTGATGTTGATATGCTAACAACGACATTTCTATTTTCATAGAGCTAAAAAATTATTTAGATCAGCAAGAAATAGCAAAAAATAAAAATAAAAGTAGGTACCGCCGTTTTGAGATCACACATTTTTAACTTTGTTATGTTGCACCTAGCTCGTAGACAATTTTCATGCGGTAGCATTCCTGCATCACGGCCAAGTCGAAAGCAATTAAAAAAATACGGTTTTAAGATTAAATTCTTTAGACCTTTTGAAAAAAAATTACCGTTACTATGTAAAAGAACATGAAAACATTTACCCAACTTTTGTAATAGTATTGGTGAAAAGAAATCCAAAAATTGTTTATTATAAATGTCAGGTGTGTCATTTCAGCTTGTTAGCATCGGTATAATGAAAAATTATAAAGCAAAATTTTAAAATTTTCAATATAGTGTTTCACATATCTCAATGTTATTAATTTATTCATCACTGAATATCAATAATTTTTAATAAATAATATAAGAAATTATATAATTTCGCACATAAACACAACATTTTAGTACACAAAATACTTTGAAAATACGTCGCACAAAATTACAAATTGTGGTATAAACAGAACCAGAAATCAGCGACACAATACAACGCATGTCAAATTATACCCCATTTACATGCGACCAACATTTCTCTTCTGCAAAATGAAAGAGATATACTATTGACATTTTGCACATGAAAGACAAGAAAAGAAATATATCCCAACAACAAAATTTTGTAGAACATTTTTTGAGCCACTACACTTCAAAAACCAGTATAAACATGAAAATGTTGCCATAAAATATATTCGATCTGAGTATTTTTATAGCAACATTTTTAAATTTAAGAAAAAAAATTATTTTTATTTACAAAAGGTTAAGAAATCATAATAAAAACCGACGCCGTAGATAAAAATGTAAATTTCGCATTTGAACTAATTAAAAATAAATTAATAGTTTTACTATAAAAAAATTATGGCGTTACTTTCTTTCTCGCATATTGAATATTTTTATATAGCGCATGCTTCTTATTTACCTGCAAAACTTTGCACAATAAAACAATTTTTTACATGTAAATGGGGCATTAAAATACACATAAACCATAGGATGCTAACGCAACCAATGTCGTTAGCGACGACGACTTGTCGCTGAATTGTTTTTAGAATCTATTCTAATTTTGTCGTCGGCGCTGCAGTACTACCAATATAAGTTTCAGATTATTATGTTGGTATCAAATTTTTTAGAACTGTTTTTAAATGGATTTCATTCAAATCTGAATGTTGTACATAATGTTTTAATTAAAAAAATGTAAATAGAGTCGATAAAAAGATAAATGAACTATTTTAGGGTTAATTTATTATTATTTTTCTTGTTTCGTTGCTTCAACGCTGACGTGCTTGTTCTGTTTACCAAAGCGACATCGCCAGGAGACCAATGTATTTTGTCGATATATTTTGTCGTTGTATCTCTGGTTCTATTTATACCTATCCTTATAATTTTAATACATCTATTAAAAACGAAAATAAATTCAAAATTGAATTATACAACCGGCGCAAGATCTTTGTTTTGATTTGGATATTTGACGTCTACTTTTGTATATATGTAGCCCATTTACATTCGACAAACATTTTTCCTCTGCAAAATGTAAGAGATATACTATTGACTTTTGCACATAAGAGACAAGAAAAGAAATATATCCAAACAAAATTTTACAGAAGACTTTTTGAGCCACTACACCGCCAAAACCACTATAAAAATTAAAATATTACAATAAAATATATTTGATCCGAGTATTTTTATGGCAACAATTTTATAATTAAAAAAAACTATTTTATGTTTATAAATGTTAAGGATTCATAATAAAAACAGACGTCATCGATAAAAACGTAAATTTCGCATTTAAATTAATTAAAAATAAATTAATAATTTACCTATAAGAAGTTATGGCATTACTACATATATGTTTATTTATTTCTCGCATATTGAATATTTTTATATCGCGGGTGCTTCTTATTTACCTGAAAAAAATTTGCAGAGGAAAACAATTTTCTACATGTAAATGCAACAGTATGAGGAATTTTTTTATAAAATCTGATAGTATATCGTTTGTTTTTAATTTATACTGGGTAACTTTTCCGGGTAATTTTTTTTTTCGAAAAAACATGTTATGTCAAAATGTTTACCCTGACAGCTCAGCTAGTCTAAGTTCTTTTACCCTGACAGCTGAATCCGGGTAACTTTTTGTTTCTTGACATTTCCAAAGAATTTAGTATAAGTATTTAGGCCCAAAAACAGAAACAGGAAAAAATACTTTTATACAAAAGCTATGGAATTTCCTTTTTATGATTTTTTTACTTTATTTATTTGTATCTCATAAATGTGGCTCCTGAGTGTGAACTATGTTTATTTATCTATAATTTTAATAAATTGTTTTTTATTTTTAAGGCAGTTTTAATTTAGAATTTTACCATTTTATGCTATGATGTCTTTAATTTGATGACCGTCGTGTACTTTAAAGAGTGTTCCATCTGTTGGTTTTTTAAGCTAAATAAAAATATTTATTGTGCGATGACAACCCGAAAAACTTATTGACAAATTAAAATTAAAACTATTAGCCCAACTAGTCAAAAATAAAAACTTAAAAGAAAAAATAAGAATTTTGACGATACCAATTGTCTCATTTTTTTTGACATTCCACCCATGCACAACTTATAATTCTTAAGTAATAACAAAACCAGTGTGTTGTTAAATTAAAATTTTTATGAACAAAACATGATTAGATTTTGATGTATTTTGATTAATTTATTATACCAAACATTTAATAATAGAACAGCCACGACTAATATTTAAGTTTTTTTAAACAATTTGCACAATTCAAACTAATTTTTACGTTAGGTTTCACAAATTCAATAACTTTATCATATATAGCTGAAAGATGCTTATAAAATTGTTCAAGTAACTTTATATATTAATTTATTATACAATTAAAATAATTTCTAGTTTTTCTTATTTTTTGTGTCAGTGACAGCTAAAACGTAACGAGGCTTCGTTGGGTTTCTTAAGTAAAAATTAAGTTTTGCTGTTTAATAACACTGACATGCCATTCATCGTATCCTTATTTTTTTATTAAGTTAAATTTTTATTCTTGCCTGGTTCTCGCTTATGCCATTTTTAGTCATGTGTTCGTTTACAACATTACAACACAATAATGCTTTTGATTATCCACACTTATTACGATGTAAAAACACATTTCGTAAATTACGTGATGATTTTGGCCAACATGGACGTTCTACAGAGTCTAGAATTCAGAAAATTGTTGAATGTTTTGAATAAACTGAATCAGTTACAGGTCGTAGAGCATATGAACACCATCGTCCAGTTCCTATTCGAGAAACAGTAACAGATTTAAGTGAAAATGATCGTGAAGAGTCAAGCATCTCTTTGATTCGTCGTTAACAACAATAAAACGTGTAGTTAACCACTTTACATCGAATTTTACACGTTGATTTATACATGCACCCTTATAAAATTCAAATAACAACAATTGGTGCCAGCTGACTATCAACAACGTCATCAGTTTACTGATTGGATGCTCGAACAAAATAAGGGTTTTTTTTTATCAAAAATCATCTTTTCAGATGAAGCTCATTTTCATCTCAACGGATACGTTAATAAACAAAACTGTCGCATTTGGGGAACTGAAAATCCTCATGTGATTCATGAACAACTAATTAATTCAACAAAGTTACTGTTTGATATGGATTATGGGCTGGTCGCATCATGGTTCTTATTTTTTCAAAAATGAACGTGAAGATGCGGTAACAGTGAATAGTGAGCGCTACCGTGACATTTTAATTGGATTTTTATGGCTAAATTCGGATGAAATTGATTTAGATCATTTTTGGTTTCAAGAAGACGATGCCCACGTATCATACAAATCGTGAAACACTCGACTTAGTGACGACCAAGTTCGATGATCGCATGCATAATTTCAAGAAATTCTGATCTCAATCAATCAATCAATCTGATGTTTGGTGGCCCAAGATCATGCGGTTTGCCACTAGATTATTTTTTTAGTTTTTTTAGAAAAGTAAAGTATATAGCAATAATCCAAAAACAATTCTTAAGAACAACGTTCGAGCAGAAATTGAGGCAAAGTGTTTTTATTGGAAAAAGTCATCAACAATGTTGACGGTTTTTATTGCGATTCATTTTTCACGAACATTTTTTCTGTGAAGCCGAACTAACACAAACAAAAATGAAATAAAAAAAATTATAAAAAGAAGAGAGGAGCAATAAAACAATACAATACCAAAAAATTGCAAACATGCAAATTTATAATTATTTATTAATGTTACACACAACACTTTTTATATAAATTTTACTACTTATGAAAAATATTTTGCTTCAATTGTATTTTCATTTATTATAAATTATTTTCACTGTATACCACAATACGACCAAACACGATTTATTTTTCGGTTAATACCACAATGGCGACAAAACATGATTTTGTTTGTTTATAATGATAAGTACAAAACGAAATTATCTGTTTATTCGAAAACAAATGTTTTGCACTTACACATAAATTTATAATTAATTATTTTTATTTATAGTAAGTGTAAATTATTCCATTTATCAACATATTTTGGTGTAAATTATGAAAAGACATTACAAAAAAATTTTTTTGACAATTTTTTACACATGCATAGACATTCATCGATGACGATTTTTTTTTAATATATGCCATTTTTTCTGGGGCCGAAGCACTTCCTGCTCTTTCGCGGTTCATTTTATCGTCTTACGTTACACATTACTGCCAAATCGAAGACGTACTGCTATAGTACCGATTTAAGTTACCATCTGCGCATTGCATAGCTCCATGCCAGCCTATAGTACTGGACATGGAAGATGGGTCGGCCCATGAGTCTTGAACGCCGATAGGGGGTCAAAGTTGTATTCCTTTTAATCACAGATCGTAATCTGTTGATGCACATTTCCTTTTGCATCCTGCCCCTATCGAATTCGAACCTGGTACCCGAACCGCCAAAGCTTTAACCACTGTGCCATTTGGTCGGTGACGATTTATTTTGAAAACAGACACCGACTTCAAATGGAAATCTCGCGTGGAACCACTCTATGTGCATCTGCACATTAGAGTAACTTGAATCCCGTAACTTTTTCGTTAGTTTTCCCTTTATCTACAAAATCGGTTTTATTGCGGCGCCAAAAAAACGGTTTTATAGGTAAAGAGGAAAGAAACGAAAAAACTACCGGATTCAAGTTACCCTAGTGTGCAGATACACTATGGACGAAGAGCAGTCATTTTTTCGTTTTCTTCTCTATTATATGCACTACGTATATAATAGGCGTTCAATCCGGATCGAGTCAACTTAGAGTTAACTTTGGATTGAAACCGAGTTATCTCTTTACCAAATATTAAATAGTATCTATAAGCTATTTAATGTATATTTTTAGCGTATGTATTGGCGAGTTATGTTGGAATCGAATCGAAACCGAGTTGAGATAAACGTCAAAAAAATTATTCTAAATACATATTTCTAAATTTATTTAAATTCAAACTAAAATTAAAATGTTTCAAAAAAAATTATATTCGCAAATAATCGTGAACGAAATAAAAATGGAGTTGTTTTATCATTAATATTTTTATAAAAAATTGTTGTTGTGTTTTGAACCGACTCCCTATATATTGGGTGTTTTTAAGGATTAAGTTAACTCGACTCTAGAAATTTGGTGGATCGAATCAAGTTAACGCGAAGTTCACTTGATCCCGTATAATATGTGGGCAAAAAATAGTAAGACTTTGTTCATAATTTTAAAATTCTTTATTTATTTCTCCACATCTATTTCATCCCCCTCAAAGTAATCCCCCCCGGCCTCAATACACTTGTGCCAACGTTTTTTCCAATCCTCGAAACAGTTGTTAAAGTCAATTTCCGGAATAGCCTTCAATGCGCTTAGCGATTCACGTTTAATATCTTTAATTGACTCAAAACGGTTTCCCCGGAGCGGTCGTTTGAGTTTGCTGAACAGCCAGAAGTCACACGGAGCTAAATCAGGCAAATACGATGGTTGCGGAACGATATGGGTGGAATTTTTGGCGAAAAAATCACGTAAAACCAATGCAGTATGAGAAGGTGAAATGTCGTGGTGCAAAAACTAAGAGTTGTCGACCCATAACTCCGGCCTCTTTTTACGAATAGCTTCGCGCAAACGACGCATAACACTCAAATAGTATTCCTTGTTGACAGTTTGGCCGGTCGGAAGTAATTCGGAGTGCACCACACCTCGATAATCGAAGAAAACTGTCAACATCATCTTGATTTTTGGCTTGCTTTGAAGTGGTTTTTTCGGCTTCGGCTCACTTTTGGCACGATATTCGGCCGATTGATCGTCTGTTTCCGGGTCGTAAGCATAGATCTAAGACTGATGGCCAGTTATTATACGTTTCATGACATCCTGGTAGTCGGAAAGCATTGTTTCACAGACGTCAACCAATCGTGCTTTCACTTTTCTTAGGCCCAAATGGTCTTTCAAAATGGTTTTCACTGATCCTTCCGATATTTCAACGATGCCAGTAAGGTCTCTGACTGTTAATCGTCGATTCTCGAGCACCAATTCCTTGATTTTATTAACGTGTTGATCATCAGTTGATGTTGATGGCCGTCCTAGACGTGGTTCGTCGTCAACACGTTCTCGCGTGCTCGCGACATACAATTATCAACGAAGGCCTTTTTCAGCATTCTGAACGTTTCGGCACCACAAAATTGATTCCGCACACAAAATTTAATGGAACTTCTTTGTTGAATAATTTCACTCATTGTAAAAATCGCCGAATGCACTTTTTGTACTTCAGAAAGACAAGCGTATACGAAACACTAATGATTCACGACGAATAGTTTTCCGTGCGAAATTTAAATAAAAAAGTCTTACTACTTTTTGCCCACAGTTTTTCTGGGTTCAATCCGGATTGAATTCTTAATATACACGGGGTAATGGGTTTACATTGCGAGTCGAGTCAAGTTATGGTTATCTTCCGATCAACTTGTAGTTAACTTTTTTGGTGTTTATATTGGAGAGTTATCTTAGGATCGAGTCCAAACAAGTTAGAAATGTCTAGATGAATGCAATTAATTTTAAGGAAAACTTAAAAGTAAATTAAAATCGGAAAAATCACAAAAATATGCTGTCGTATTTAGATACCACTGCTCGTAGAAAAAAATTAAAATTAATAATTTCGTTTTGTTTTCTTTTTATTTTAGTAACATTTTTGTTGTTGTTTTTCGACTCGACCCCGTTTTATTGGAATTTTTTAAACAGAGTTAATTCGACCTAAGATTTTTTTTGGATTTATACTGTTTACACTGAAGGTTCAACAGGTTGAACTTTCAATATAAACAGTAAGAGTTAACTTGTAGTTAACTCGACTCAATCCAAAAATTTACCAATGACAACATCAAGTGATAAAATACTGGGTAGGTACAACTAATTTGTTGGCGATGATAAACATTGCTTTCAACTTAGGAGGATTAATCAAGATTAAGTTTTCGTTACACGGTGTCAGGATTTTGCTTAGTATCTCATTCATGTTTTGTACGTAGAGGTTGATGTTATTAAATAATGCTGAATCGTATAATATGAACATAATCAGCAAACAAACGAAATTTACCTGGCCCTATATTCGTAATTGTATCATTAATAAAGACCGATAATAATATCGGTCTCAAGATAGACTGTTGGTGTACTCCGGAAACTAAAAGCTATGGATTGGATACAACCTCTTTTAATTTAATAATCTACCTTGATGACTGGCCGAGTCAGAGAAGTCAACTAGAATAAAGTGCAGTAATTTTATTATTAGCAATCGATGTGCTAAGGTCATTAGAGATTTAATAAGTGCAGAAGCCATACTGTGCTTTTCACGGAAACCGGTTTGATATTTGTCTAGAAGATTTGAGCTAGAGATATGGTTTAGAATTTGCATGAAATAGATACTAATGAGTTAGTTTCACTTTTGAAGAGCCCAATTTTACAAAAAAAAACCAAAGTAGATCGCAAACTCTTCATTAAATATGTCATCTAGAAATGTTTAAATGTGGCTTTTCTAATTATATTATTATTACTATTAATTAAGTAGTCTAATTTGGTACATGTTATAGTGCTGAGTTGAAGGATTATTACGTTTTACACAAATCGTATAAAAATTATCGAATATTACGATAATAAAAAAACTATCGGTAATTTTGACTTTAGATTTCTTTAATAGGGCAAATGTGTTTAGTTTTTGTGTAGTTTAGTTTGCAATCATCAATAACTTCTAGATATCGGCCTTAGAAATAAGTTTCAAACATATCAATATTTAATTTAAAATTATAAGACCCATATATCAGATAGAGTTGTGAACAAATCAGATACCGTAATGTGGGTCAAATTTTTTAACTTAGAACGATTATTCTGTAATAGGAAATCTAAACAAGTTCCATTATTGTGGAATTCTTGGGATCATAAGAAGCTGTTTCAAAATTCAGTGAGCTTAAACAATTCTTGGCGCTTTGTACATAGCGAGTATTCAAGTTGAAATTAAAATTAAAATCGTCTATAATCAAAACATAATTAAATTAAATTGAATTAATAAAACAATTGTAAATATCCCTTAAAATGACAATTTTTATTATTTTTATTTTGGAACATCGATTTCGAATATAATTCTTCCTCAGATCCTATACAACTATTGTGTTGTACTATGAATAGTTGTAAAGGAACTGAGGAAGAACTACATTCGAAATCGATTTTCCGAAATAAAAATAATAAAAATTGTCACGTATAAGGAATATTTGCAATTGTTTTATTATTTCAAAAAGTGACAAAAGATAATAGTAATGCTAAAAATGGTTTTAAACTATAACAGCGAATGGTTTTTCAGAAAAATAATTTTTTAGCTCCAAAAACATGATTTAGAAAGGAAAATCCAGTGAGTGCTTTCTGATAATTTTAAAATTAATATTTGCCCCTATTATGGTTTTCGCCTACGCGTCACTAGGCGACGGTGAGTCGCCGTATATATATTTTGTATTATGATTCTCGCCGTGAGAGCGATGTGAGAGAGTGATGTGTAAAAAACGATCGCCAAAATTTTTAGGTGATGAATGTAATGTAGTACGAATAAAGTTTTTGAAGGTTACAGGACAAATAAAAAATAATGGCTACCAGCCATTATTTTTAATTTTATTGTAATATTTTTAATTTTATTGTATATTTTTAATTTTATTAGGTTTTAAACAAAAAAATTTTAGAAATGTTCAAAACGAATTGTCAAAACACTCAAATAATACTGTCAAAACTGCTAACAAAACAGTGCAACCAACTTAACAAGAACAAATAGCAACCAAAAATAATGCGGCGACACATACTCTCTCTCACCAAAATAAAGGTGAGAACCATAATACTAAAATATTGCTCATACGAATCTAAGTATCACGGCGAAAAAGTGGTGAAGCAATGGTGAGGCGAGAACCATAATAGGGGCAATTGTTTTTAATACAAAAAGCTACCCCACCACGACGATTAAATTGATCCGTTCTATCTTTCTTGACAATTATATACCCGACGATAATCCAATTGATCGGTGTGCTTGAACAAAATGATCAAAATTAAAGTTGCTTAGACTTGAACTAAATGATGATCTCAGGACTATATTTTTGATTGATTTGTACACGAAATTGAAATATTTAGTAAACAAATTTAAAATTTCCAGTGAGATTTTTGAAAGTTTTTACTATTTAGAAAATAGAACAAAATTTAACAAAATTTAATAGTATTACAAATACAGAACATACATTGCGTAGACTATGGAATTTTTTCTCACCTTAATTTTGTTTATATGAAACATAACTTTTAAATAAATGTTAATATTTATAATTACTGTGATGATTTTATGTTGACTAACTTTTTTTTGTTGAAATATGCTGTCGAAACTTCTTTTTGAGTCCATAATTGTTTATTTAAAATAAAATTATTGAAAAATAACGAATTTGTTCCTACCTTATGTGAGCCAAGGACAAAAAAATGAATCGATATTTTCCATACAAAAATAGCGTTTTGACGTTTCTGTAGTTATTCTGCGCTAAAACTAAGAAAAATAAACGTACGTATTTTAATCGTTTACAAATTTACGAAGCTCGAAAAAATCAAATTTACATGTCGCCTATTTTAGCGCTTCCTCGAATCCTTCTACACAGTAAAAAGTTTTAAACAGTTTTTTTTACAGCAAAGCGAATGTTTAGAAATTTAATATTTTTGACAACATACTCATTTTTCAAAACAAGTGTCTTCTTGTAAACTAGCGCACTATGCATACAAATTTCCGAGGCATATGCCTTACATAGGAATTGTAGATCATAGAATTGTCGGCGCCAGCGAATCCGGACACATATTATTTAATTTCAGGTTGCTACATTTGTTTAAGTAACACTAAAAAATATTTATTTTTGTAAGAAAGATTCAAACCTGAATAATATGGGCGAAGCGTTATTATCCGAAACATTTTTGAGTTGTAGAAGCTGCATGCATTCAATTCGTTATTATTTACAATATGTCTTTTACTTACACATAACTAAAACTGCTGGATAAGTTCACATACATTTTATTAAGGTTTTTGCCATTAAGTCATTCAAAGTTACTACGAGTTCATTTTACTTTCTAAAGAATTCCATATCCGTTAACAATCGACAATTCAAGTTACTAAATTTAGCATCAATTTCCACAATTTTCGTGTTGAATTCATACGTATATTGATTTATTATGGTAGCTAGTTTCGTTTTTCTACTTTTTATTTGCTGACTGAGTTTTGTGTCACCTAGTGCTCTTAAATCATTTTGTATTTTAGATAGCATAAAAAATGTTTGGCTTCATAAACAACAACAGCATCGTTCGCATACAATTGTATTGTTTCCCGTAGTCTATTATGGGTAACATCATAACAAAAATTATGAATAACGTGGGTCCTACTATCGAGCTCTCAGGAACTCCAAGATTCAGATTTTTAACAATCTGCCTTCTGGTGCAGAGATAACTTTCAAACAATTTTAGTTGTATGTTGGTAAACCCCATACTTTTTAATTTAAATAGTAGAATGTCAGGATGTACTATATCAAAGGCTTATACCTAGGAACAGACAGGCACAGAGCGTTTTCTTTTCGCAGCTTTTACTCAAATAATCCGTTAAACTTAAGCACGCGGCCATGACGTTGGACTTGGGTCTAAAGCCGAATTGCCATTTACTTATTACAGTGTTTATTATATTGTAAATATTTTCAAATAGTTTTGAAATGGAAGATAAAATCGATATATGGCGGTAGTTAGATATATTCATTTCACTTCCAGTATTCCATCCATTCCAGTAGCCGCATTCATGTTTAAATTCAAAATTATATTCCGCACTTCTTGTTCGGTGGTATAGGTTAACTGTAGCGGATAAATAATTCTATAATTTATATAATCAAAATCTTTATGAGCTAATACTTGAAAATGTTGGTCCAAGGTAGATGAATGTTACCAAAGTATAGTTATTAAAAAGATTGACTATTTTATTATTACTCGTAACTATAACATTCCTGTCAACTAAAACCCTATCTTTGGTGAATCTAGTTTTGTTGAATATAATTTCATTCAAAAAATTCCAAAGTTGCTTGGGCTTGTTTATATTCATACTGACAAAATTTAAATTTGGCTTTCTCTTTGCTTTTTTATTTCTGTATATACCAAGATGCTCAGAGCTTTATGACGATTCACTATGTATACCTCCTACAGATGATATAATCGTTTCAACTTAAAAAATTTATCCCGTTTATTGATGACACATAAAATATCATTTGTCATCCATTCATTTGACTCTTTTTAATTATCTTTGTGTTGTTACAAACTTGCTGTCTAACATTCCCCACAAAATCATTAATGTTAGTAGCTCTAGAGAACCTGTTCCAAATGGGATCATCGTAAACTTTTTTCATAATTAAAGACCTTCATAAATTCCCAATTAGACTTTTTTGGAACATTAATTTTTGAAACCTGAAGAAACAAAATGCGATCCGAGAAGTGAGTATCAGTAGTATTTAAGTCGTACCTGTAAAGTAACAGATCGGTTAAAATATGGTCTATCATAGTGATAAATCGAGTTGCAAATTCCATTGTTAATTTATTAGCTACCACATATCCACATGACTTAACTATCCCTAAATATTTTAATATATCACTATCCTGAATATCAAGTAAATTTAAATAGGGGAATAAGAAGACTAAGGAGACTTTAATCTGTGACAATAGAGTTCTTAAATTTAGCTAAATATTCTACAAAGATTTCAAAAAATGTAGGCAACAAGTGTTTTGGGAACGATACACAGCAGTAATATTTATGTTGGACTCTTCCAATCGTACACCAACGACTTAGCAAAAATTAACATCACCTTCTAACATTTTCACCGCTTTTATGGTTGACCTTACGAAAATTGCTGTACCACCATATCCACTTTCTCTATTACAAAAGAAACCATTATAATATTTAAAATTGAAAAATTTGTTCTCATCTACAGGCCATCAAATCTCCGTGAATACTTGAATTTCAGTGTCAAGTAACTTGTTGCGCATTCTTCGTACATTACATAATACGTACGTACAGAATACGTAAATTTGCATGATCTACTACAATTTTGTTATGACTTTTTGTTATGATCATTCTGATTAGTACAAGTAACATTTTGTAAAGATATGATTTATTTGATCATCACATGTCATCATCATGAATCAAGAAAAAGAAAAATTATTTTGACATCTAATTAAAGAAAATTGATTTTAATATCTTCATTAGTTAAAAATAATCAATCTATCCTTCAAAACTTCTATAGTAATCTCCAAATTGTATATATGTATTAGAAATAATAACAATATACCGCGAAAATATGAATAATAATAATAGTATGAATTTGAAATCTGGGTGTTATTTTGTGTTAAATTTATCCATGCTGTATCCATGATAACCCAAAATTGTATATGTCATTCCGGGATGAAATCCGAATAACTGGAGCTTTCTTAATTTTTCCCGAAAATATATCACGGAATGGTTTATCCAGAGGAATTTGTAATACCTATTTGTTGGTTAGTTGAACAAATTAAACTTTTGCGCGTCTCTGTATAGTTTTAATCTAAACATTGTGAATTGATCCCTGAAGTATATTTGTGTGTCATTGTTTCCTGGAAGATATACCAGCTGCGCCCAACGTGAATGACTTTCTTCTTTTTAAGGCTTGAATCGAGTATTTTGCTAACGTCAATTTGAAAGTAACTAATAATTTGCATCCAAACTTCATTCCTAAGGTTTCTCTTTGATGCTGCACCTTCATACAACAGACATTTCCTACATTTGCTGCTTCATTTGGACAACCTAATATTTCAAAGTTGTTACCCAAGACTGTGTTAACTTACAGGTAAAGCCGAAATCACCTGGTTACGTTGAATATTATGTTGTTGAACCACATCTATCTCAGCTTCCAGACGATTGATATGTTCTTATTGTAGTTCATTGCGAACATTTGACGATAATAGTTGCTCGGTTAGTTCCGAGTTTTCTTTAAGAGCTTCTTTATATTGTTGTTTAAGATCCGAAAATTCTTTACACATGAATTCTTGGGACTTCTGCAATTTAACTATCATGCTTTTTAGCTCAGAAAATTGCTTTTCATAGTTATTCAATTACATGGCAATTTCAATTATACTCGTCGAAGGCGAAAGCTTGCAAGCAGTTGATTTTGGAGTATTCGACATTTCATTTCTCAGTTTACCTTTTTCTAGAACCAGTTTCTCGCATCCATCTGAACAAAATCAAAAAACATCAGCACTTTTCCTGCCAACATGTTGATCGAAGATTGTAAAGGCATCTGCTACCTTATTTCGTGCGGAAATTGAGAGCGAAACCACAAATTTGTAAAGGGTGGTTAAATTTTGAAGGGCCGACGTTGAATGTGAACCACACCTAAACGTCAAGGTTTTTTCTGCATTTAATTTGACATTTCTCAATTTCAGACTAACTCAATTTGAACCATGGAAAGATACACAATCGAGCAACGCGTTAAAGTTATTCAGGCATATTATGAAAATGGGCGTTCAAATCAAAATGCATATCGTGCACTTCGTGATTTTTTCGGTCAATTTAATCGTCCAAATGTGCGTACAATCGGAAAAATCGTGCAAAAATTTGAGCAAACCGGGGTCTGTAGGAGATTTTAAAACACCAGTGCATGCTCGTACAGCTCGTACAGTAGAAAATATTGCTGCTGTTCGCGATAGTGTGGCTGAAGAGCCGTCCACCTCAACCCGTCGTCGTGCCCAACAATTGCACCTCTCACGCTCGTCGTTGGTGAACATTATGCATAAAGACTTGCATTTACACGCTTATAAGGTACAATTGACTTAAGAACTAAAGCCTCTTGACCATTCCAAACGTCGTTGATGGTCAGAATGGTGGCAAGAAATGGCAACAATGGATGATCAATTTTCGAAGAAAATCATCTTCAGTGATGAGGCACATTTTCACCTCAGTGGATTCGTCAATAAGCAGAATTGCCGCATTTGGGCGAATCATAATCCAAGAGTGATTGTCGAAAAACCAATGCACCCACAAAGGATGACTGTTTGGTGCGGTTTATAGGCTGGCGGCATCATCGAGCCGTATTTTTTCCAAAATGAGGCCGGTCAGGCAGTTACTGTGAATGGTGTTCGCTATCGTGAGATAATAACGAACTTTTTATGGCCCGAACCGGAAGATATGGATATGGACGATATGTGGTTTCAACAGGACGGTGCCACTTGCCACACAACTAACGAAACAATGGCTCTTTTGCGCGACAAATTCAATGGCCGTGTTATCTCACGTGGTGGCGATGTCAATTGGTCGCCAAGATCGTGTGATGTAACACCGTTGGACTTCTTTCTTTGGGGTTATTTGAAAGAAAAGGTGTACGTCGATAAGCCAGCAACAATTCAAGAGCTAAAGGATGAGATAGTTCGGCCCATTAACGGCATAGAACTTCAATTATGCCTAAGCGTCATCGAAAATTTGGACCATCGGGTGGAGGTGTGCCGCCGAGGTCGCGGCGGCCATTTGGCCGATATTTTGTTCCATACATAATTGAACCATACCATATTATCATAATAAAAAGAATTGACAATAATTTCCTACATAATTTGCGTTTTATTCAAAATCAACATCGGCCCTTAAAATTTAACAACCCTTTTATACGTATACGACGTATAATACATTATTTTGAATATGTGTGCTGTCATTTTTTATACGGAATCGGTAATTTGTTGGTGCATCCACACCTATTTCGAGACATTTTCCCATGGTATTGAGATGGGGAATTTAACTTTTCAGTATAAATTATTTCAGTAATTCGGGCTTATCGTTAAAGCAAAATCGTTAAAGCAAATGGTTTTTGGCATTTATTTTTTAATTTTATTTTATTTTTTGAGTGTGAAATGGTGTGGCGTTACGTCCGAACAAGCTACACGTGTTTACTAATACAAACACATTTATGCAACACTATTGCGTTCCGGTAATTCTTTTCTCCTGTCATTATTTTTGGACCAAAATACGGCCTCTGGTGTGGATGCAAACTTTTCCCACATTCATCACACTCGAAAATTGTTTGACTTTGTTTTTATAATTAAATTGATTAAGTGATATACGTCATAACTTTCGAACCAATGGGAGAATCAAACTAAAAAGTAGGATATCTACTCAAATGTAGATAAAAAAATTTAGTCTCACAAAAAAATCTATCTCTATTTATTTCTTTTTTCTGAGAGATATTTTGTATCTAGCGGTTAAGATCTACATTTTTACCGGTCTTTGTCTTCCATTTTTCCCTTTACCTATAAAACCGGTTTTAAAAAACGAAGAAGGTCTCGTGCGTCCGGTTTTTTTCTTCGTTTAAATTATTAAATTTAATAATTATTTTTTGTTTATAACTGCTAAGGATTCATAATAAAAACAGACACCATAGATAAAATTGTAAATGTCTTCTCTTTTGAATTAATTAATTTATTTTTAATTAATAACAATCTTATGATATCGCATATTGAATATTGCTGTAAGATGCTTCTTATTTACCTGCAAAATACTGCAGACGAAACCATTTTCTACATCTAAATGGGGCATACTTAGATTATAATCTATGGGGTATAATCTATGGAGACATATGACAGCACAACAATAGAAATAGAATTTTAACTTTTACCATTGAGGAGGATACCTCCTCCGTAATGCTTTTACGTTACAAGTAAAAATGTCTAATAAGAAACTGTTTACAAACTTTTCAGGAATGAGAAGAATAATATTTATATTGTGCGAGCTAGCGCTAATCCGCCGTTCCACACATTCTACATTCCGCCATTCTTTAGTCGTGATTATTTCCTCGTTTTATTCCCCTTCATCAATAAACTAAAAACGGTTTGTTGGTGGAGGGGAAGAAAACGAGGAAAGAACCAAACTATGGAACGGCGGAATAGGCCTTATAAGGTCTGAACCATATGCTATATATGAGACAAATTTTTGTTCAACCCTACTTGATTCCGACAACCTTTATTATTGTTATAAGTATAACACAATAACAGTTAAGTCTAAAACATGGCGCCGTACTCATTAAAACAAAAAATATTTATCTTAAAACGGTATTATCAATGCGGTAATTCAACGGAAAAAGTTCAAAATGAGTTCCCTTATGAATTTGCTCGTAGCAAATCACCTACAGATGGCATGATTAATGAACTAGTGCAATTATTTGAAGAATTTGGCAGTGTATTCAAGTATCACAAGTTTCGATCGACTGATGTTTTAACGGTAATTTTAAGTTATATTATTGTGTTAAAATTAGTTGTTTAACGGTCTAGTGCAAAATATTAAATGCTAATTGTAGAATAATAAGAATTTTCTAAATGATAAGAAAAACTATTTGACATTTAGCCTAGATTTAAACCATTAACATGTTTATATCAATATTTGAACAGTTTTTTTGCCTTGTGTTTAATTTTTAGGACGGAATAAAAGGAATCAAAAATGAAAATGATGGCAATGAATGGAATACATACGAGCATGAAGAAAATTACGTTGAAATAAAAACAGAGCCAGGAGACGATGATCATCATTTAGATAGTTTAAACGATTATGTGAAAGATGAGACTAGCACCGACAAATTTTCCTCCGAATCTTCTTCGGATGATAATACTAACGCAAATGAGGACAGAGAATACGTAAACAAAAAGATTGACCAACAAATACAAGAATCGAATTCCACCATAAATACCATTAATACATTAGAGAATAACGACGATATGAACAGAAAATTAATGGATGAGATAATACATAGAACAAATAACGAATTGGAGAAGGCTGAGGTACCAACAAGTAATCCAGGTTTTAAGTGTACCATTTGCAAGAAAGCATTTAATCGAAGACTGACATTTACAAAGCACATGAATAGTCATAAAACTTCCTGTGAAATCTGTGGAATTAAATATCGTGATTATGCCAAGCACATGCGGAAGCATACTGGCGAAAAGCCTTATCAATGTGCGGTTTGTAGTGCTCAATTCGTCGATATGAGCAGACTAAATAGTCACATGACAACGCATTCCGATGCACGCCCATTTGAATGCGATACATGCAAAAAAACATATAAATCACGTGCTCGTCTACACGACCACATGAAAGTTCACTTAAGCGATCGACCTATCAAATGTGATATATGTGAAAAAGGTTTTCTACATAATGGCGAACTTAAGAAACATAGCCGTGTTCATACAGGTGAAAAGCCTTATGTATGTAGTTATTGTGGTAAATGTTTTGCATCCAGTCATTCTCTAACGGTACACAATCGAACCCACACGGGAGAGAAACCGTATAAATGCAGCTACTGTGATAAACAATTCAATGTGGTGGGCAGCTTAAATATTCATAAGCGAATTCATACAGGTGAAAAACCTTTTAAATGTAAATTTTGTGAAAAAGCATTTTACGATCCTGCCACATATCGGGTACATGAACGTACTCATACCGGAGATTATCCATATAAATGTGTACTGTGTGGTAAGGCCCACAATCATCCTAGTAATTTAAAATCACATATGCGTCATGCTCATAGGGAAGACCAAGGATGATCATTAATTTTAAATAAAAATTTTATACAATTTTTTAAAAGTTTTTTTGCGGTAAATCGTTTCTAAACAAACTTTTAATATTTTTGACTGCATCCTCCTTTTTTAAAATAAGCGGCTCCTTGTAAACTTGATAGTATGCCTTACGTAGAAATTACCGAGCATAGAATTGTCGATGCCAGCGAATTCGGGCGTATTATTTAGTTTCAGGTTGCTTCATTTTTTTAAATAACGCTAAAAGTACATATTCTTGTAATAATGATCCAAACCTGAGTAATATGGACGAAGCGTTAATATCCGAAGCATTTTTGGGTTGTAGAATCTCAACTGCATGCAGCCTCAAAGTACCGTTATTATTCACAGTGGCTTTAAGGGCACATAACTAAAATTGGTGGATAGGTTCACATAAATTTTACTGTTTCAGTTACTAGTTCAGTTACTGGAAAATGCTAAAATTCTAAATGAAAACCACCTTAAAAATAAAAAATAATTTACCAAAATTAAAGATAAATAAACAAAGTTCATGCTCAGGAGAATAAAAATTTATTTTTGTGCCGCATTTACGAGCTATAAATAAATAAAGTAAAAAAAACTTTTTAAAATAAAATTTCCATAGCATTTATATGAAGTGTGTTTTCGTATTTACGTTATTTGGACCTACCGTATTTTTTATATTTGCCTTCAACTTGGCCGTGTACATATTGACGATTGGATCATCACAGATTCCATCTAGCGTATTTTTAATAAACTTCGTTAACTACAAATTTTGATGTATACCGCATGCATAAAGAAAGTCAACAATCAACATCATTCGCGATAGTTTATTCGTTTTATCTAGTTTGGCTTGGTTTAATTTTGTTTAACATTATTAATTAAAAAAAAGATAAAACTTTTATATAAATAGTAATTTTGTGATATATATAATAAAAAACACTTACTTGAACTAAACTATGTATGTATATTGATTTTGTCGGTAGATCGAAGACAAGTCATTTTTTGTAGTTAAGTTAGTTGCAACCTGATCCAGGCGGCGCTTTTCTAACTTTTACAATCGTCAATACGCAGTGGTTTTCTCACACCATTAGTTGGAATTCGTATACGTACGATATGAGACATATTTTTGTTCAACCCTACTTGATTCCGACAACCTTTTTTTGTTATAATTATAACACAATAACAGTAAAGTCTAAAACATGGCGCCGTACTCATTAAAACAAAAAATATTTATCGTAAAACGGTATTATCAATGCGGTAATTCAACGGAAAAGGTTCAAAACGAGTTCCCTTTTGAATTTACTCGTAGCAAATCACCTACAGACGGCATGATTAATGAACTAGTGCAATTATTTGAAGAATTTGGCAGTGTATTCAAGTATCACAAGTTTCGATCGAACGATGTTTTAACGGTAATTTTAAGTTATATTATTGAGTTAAAATTAATTGTTTAACGGTCTAGTGCAGAACTTTAAATTCTAATTGGAGAATAATAAGAATTTTCTAATTGATAAGAAAAACCATTTGACATTTAGCCTAGATTTAAACCATTGACATGTTTATATCAATATTAGAACAGTTTTTTACCTTGTTTTTAATTTTTAGGACGGAATAAAAGGAATCAAAAATGAAAATGATGGCAATGAATGGAATACATACGAGCATGAAGAAAACTGCGTTGAAATTAAAACAGAGCCTGAAATATTTGCTCATGAATTTACGCCATATCTTGATGTCGACGACGATGATCATCACTTAGATAGTTTAAACGATTATGTGAAAGATGAGACTAGCACCGACAAATGTTCCTCCGAATCTTCTTCGGATGATAATACTAAAGCAAATGATGATAGAGATTGGGTAGACAAAGAGATTGATCAACAAATACAAGAATCGAATTCCACCATAAACACCATTAATACATTAGAAAATAACGACGATATGAACAGAAAATTATTGGATGAGATAATACATAGAACGAATAACGAGTTAGAGAAGGCTGAGGAGGCAACAAGTAAAACAGGTTTTAAATGTACCATTTGTAAGAAAGCATTTAATCGAAGACGGACATACACAAAGCACATGAATAGCCATAAAAATTCCTGTGAAATCTGTGGAATTAAATATCGTGATTATGCCAAGCACATGCGGAAACATACTGGCGAAAAGCCTTATCAATGTGCTGTTTGTAGTGCTCAATTCGTCGATATGAGCAGACTAAATAGTCACATGACAACGCATTCGGATGCACGCCCATTTGAATGCGATACATGCAAAAAAACATTTAAATCACGTGATCGTCTACACGGCCACATGAAAATTCACTTAAGCGATCGACCAATCAAATGTGATATATGTGGAAAAGGTTTTCTACATAATGGCGATCTCAAGAAACATAGCCGTGTTCATACAGGTGAAAAGCCTTATGTATGTAGTTATTGTGGTAAATGTTTTGCATCCAGTCATTCTCTAACGGTACACAATCGAATCCACACGGGAGAGAAACCGTATAAATGCTGCTACTGTGATAAACAATTCAATGTGGCGGGCAGCTTAAATATTCATAAGCGAATTCATACAGGTGAAAAACCTTTTAAATGTAAATTTTGTGAAAAAGCATTTTACGATACTGCCACATGTCGGGTACATGAACGTACGCATACCGGAGATTATCCATACAAATGTGTACTGTGTGGTAAGGCCCACAATCATCCTAGTAATTTAAAATCACATATGCGTCATGCCCATAGGGAAGATCAAGGATGATCATTAATTTTATTTTAAAAGTATTTTTAATTTTTTGTATGGATATGTACTACTGAAATAATAGAACCTTACAATTTCTTGTAGTATGTATATGGTTATTGTTTTTAGTTTTTGTATATAAAGAAACTTTTATCTCATTTATAAAGCAGCAAATATTGAGTTTCATGTTAATATGAATACTATTAAACATATATTTTATATTTACAAATATTTTTAAATAAAACATTTTTAAAACGTTACAATCGAATTGGAAAATAATAATATTTTATTGTCAATTGCTATTGATATTCTCTAAAAAAATTTTGACAGCCCTGATGGAAAACTGTTCGAATTAGTTGTAAACAAAAAAACATGGCACCGTACTCATTAAAACAAAGAATATTTATTGTAAAACGATATTATCAAACAGGAAATTCTGTATCGAATGTACAAAATGAATTTCCGCACATATTCAACGTTAATTTAATACCAACCGATAATAATATTATACAACTTGTGCAATGTTTTGAGGAGCACGGTAGCATAGTGGAAAAAAATGAAGATGAAATATTGAATGAGATTATTGAGGTAGCTATGCTTTAATTAATGTTTTATGGATTACATAAGCGATAAAAATGACTAAAAAATTTCTTAAATTAATGTTTTGCAAAAATATATTAAATAAAACTGTATTTTGACGTTTAGCCGAGACACTATGCAAATAGAATAATAGTGTTATAATTGTATATTTCAGGAACCTACACTGTTATTAGAAACTAAACTAGAAGATGAGCCACCTGAAAATAATCCCAGACAGAATACCGATGTGAAAGTTGAGCCACATTTACTGTTTAACCAATTAAGGGTTAAAGATGAACATGCCATTAAAGTTAAAGAAGAGGATTTGTACAGTGGTATCAATACCGAAGATGTAGATGTAAATAGTACATCAGATGATTGTACTATTTCAGATGATACGGACGAGGAAGTTGATAAAATCTTATTAAAAGATAATAGACCGAATGATAAGTCGCCAGAAAATAGAAAGCATATTTATAAATGTAACGAGTGCAGTAAAATATTTGAACGTGAAATACAATTAAAACGTCACATAAATTCGCATGCAAAAACCTGTGAGATCTGCGGGAAGAAATACCGAGATCGAGAAATACATCTGCGGAAGCATACGGGAGAAAAACCTTTTCAATGCCAACAGTGTGGTGCCCAGTTTATTGATTTGACTCGGCTAAATAATCATATTAAAACTCATTCAGATGAGCGACCATTTGAATGCGATGTATGCCATAAAACCTTTAAATTGCGTGATCGTCTTCGTGGCCATAAAAAGACTCATATTGTTGATCGCCCTATAAAATGTGAAGTGTGTGGTAAAGGCTTCCTGCACAACGGAAGACTGAAAAATCACATGCGAATGCATACCGGTGAAAAACCATCGGTTTGTAATTTTTGTGGTAAATGTTACGCTTCGAATGATACGTTACGAGTTCATATTCGAATACACACTGGTGAAAAGCCATACGCATGCACATTCTGCACCAAAAAATTTAGCTCATCGGGAAGCTTGAATATTCATACAAGGATTCATACCGGCGAAAAACCGTACAAATGTCAGTACTGTGAAAAAGCTTTTCATGATTCGGCAACTTGTAGATCACATGAACGGGTGCATACTGGAAACTATCCGTACAAATGTAAACTTTGCGGGAAAGCACATAATCATCCTAGTAATTTAAAGTCACATATGCGGCATGCACATCGAGAAGAACAAGCCTAAATTTTATTAAATAAATGTATCATTAAAATTATAACAAGTGTTTCTAATCGGTAAAAAAAATCACTTTTCACCCCTGCGAGCGGTAAATTTGGTTTGACCTAGTGCAACATCAACAACAAAAAAGTGTCAAAATGATGGTGTTTAGTTTGAAGCAAAAAATTTTTATTGTTAAGCGGTTTTATCAAACGGGAAACTCGTGTAAACAGGTTCAAAAAGAATTTCCACATGAATTTTATGATTTGCCATCGCCCACGGATGCAAGTATACACGTTTTAATAGGATTATTTGAAGAATATGGAAATGTAATTGATGAACCGAAGAAAGAAGTAAAGTATTTGACGTTTAGCAAAGTTACAAACCTGTCTATGGAAAAATGAAATTTTAATAATTTTTGAATTTTTGTAGGACAGTCTAGTGGATTTGTCAACTATTTCGGCCAAATATGGAATAGAAGCGAATGCAAAAGAAACAATTTTAGATGAGGATGCCGATATTAAGGTGGAGGTCACAGAGGAACTGGTTCCGCCGTCGATGCAGGTGAATGGTGAGAAAGATGATGGATCAAATTACAACGACATGGACGATGATGATAGTGCCGAAGAGGAAAAAACAATAACGGCCGATATTATGAATGATGATGATAGTGTCGATGAGGAAGAACCAATAACCAACAATATTATAGATGATGATGATGAAAGTGATAAAAATGTAATGATAAAGTTTACTTGTGAAATATGCCATAAAGAATTCCATCGAAGGCGTGCTTTAGCCCGACATGCTACGGTGCATCAAAACACTTGTGAAATTTGCGGGAAAAAGTATCGTGATCGTGAACGACACATGCAAAAGCATACAGGCGAAAAATCATTTCAGTGTAGTCAATGTGGGGGGCGTTTCGTTGATATGAGCCGCTTGAAAACGCACATGATAATTCATTCTGATGAGCGGCCATTTGAATGTGAGACATGTCATAAGACTTATAAATCTCGTGACCGGTTGCGAGACCATATGAAATATCATTTAGCCGACCGTCCCATCAAATGTACCGTATGCGGTAAAGGTTTTCTACATAATGCTCCTCTTCGAAAGCATATGCGTTCTCATACTGGAGAAAAACCTTCGATTTGTGCCATTTGCGGTAAAAGTTACTCTTCCAATAAAGCTTTAACTATTCACAGTCGAACACATACTGGTGAAAGACCTTACCAATGTACATTCTGTCCAAAAGCATTTAGTACTACTGGCACACTTAAAATACACAAGCGCACGCATACGGGTGAACGGCCGTATAAATGCCAGTACTGTGAAAAGGGATTTCCTGATTCTTCAGCATGTAAATCACATGAACGGACCCATACCGGGGACTATCCATACAAATGCATACTATGCGGCAAAGCCCACAATCATCCGAGTAATTTAAAATCTCATATGCGACATGCACATCGCGAACAGCAAGGTATACTCAATTCTTAGTTTCTAACCGGATTTTTTACGATTATTTAATTTTATATATATTCCCTTAAAAGACAAATTGGTATATAATTTCTAAATATGTAATAAAAGACTTATTTAAAATAAATCTCCAAAATGTAAAGTAATTTTAGAATTTATTTTAAAGAAAATTTAAATCGTATCCGGACCACTAGACACACTCATTTTGGTAAATTCTCTTCGTGCTTACTTCGTGCATCAATTAAATGGGGAAATCGATGACGTTTCAGATCATGTGATTAGACAAATGAAACAAGCCTAACGACGGTCGACGATATATGAACGAGCGATTTATCGAAAACAAATCATTCAAGTATTACCATTCCAAGTGATAAGATAATATTTTTTTATACAAAAATTAATAATAATTTTAAGAAGTTTTATTTATAATTTGTTATTTTAAATAAAAGGGTAAGATATGAAATTTTTTCTTTTGCTTTAAATTATTTTAAAGTTTAAACCGAACTTCAATTTTTAAAGTTCTTGAAAACAAAAGTTATTAAAATTATTTTTCTTTGTTTTGTTATTGCGTCATGTAAAATAAAATAAAAATTGGGAAAAACGAGTTTATCATTTTGTGAACCCAAAATAAAATGCGGTTCATTTCAATAAGTACAGTTGTTTTTGTTTACATATCTAATCAAATTTGCCAAAAAATTTCTTTCTTGGAAAGTAGAAAATAATAAAACGAAACATCCAATGTGTTTTATTTGTATGTTTGTGTAGAAAAATAAACGATACGACGTAGTTTTTACCGTGCGTGTAATTTGTCAAACCGAATGAATTGTAAAAATTATTCAAAGTAGCTAATTAAATATATTACGTTTGTTTCTTTCAGATTTATAAAAGCACAATGAAATCCCTTATAATTTTATGTGCCGTAATTGCGTTAAGCAGTGCTGTTTCACTACGGGAAATCTTGCAAAATGAATGGGAGAATTTCAAGGTATGTACACTAATTAAATATTTTGGGTGGCATTGAAAATGTAAACCTATGTTTCGACATACATATAAATCACGTTAACTGCCTCAAGACGGATTATACGGGACGGTCTAATCATGTCCATTCTTGATACCAGTATCATCTAATCGTATTTTCAAGTAACTTTTCTATTGTTCATTCTTGGTAATATATCCCATGAGATATCGGATGGGAGGTTTTGTAATGTTTATTCACAAGTCTGCTGTGTAATCAATACCGAATTTGTTTTATAGAAAAATTACAATAACAGCTGATAAGAAAAATCTCTTGTAGTACGCATATAGTAAATAATTATTGGAATTATTTAATATGTAATTTGACCTCAAGCCAGTCTACGATTTGCTACGGAAAACTTCTCTGATTGTCTACTAGGACATGAGTAATGTTTTTTGTGCTACGTCGTTTATAATTATTGACGATAAGGAAATGTGTATAGTACAATACAAAAAGAATAACACTTTGATCTAACAAAGAAATTATAACTATGCATAAGCATAATTAAACGCTAGATTGCATTTGAATTAGGCCAAAAATAGTATTAAAAGGTTATATTCTATCGATATTCTAGGTATAGTTAACTGCTTTATTAGAGATGACTGATTTAATTTAAAAAGTTGGACTCATTCGATTCCCTAAACGGGATTATTATACCAAAGTAGTAAGTTACTGATATGGTTATTCCTCCTAATATTTCTTAATGTGGATGTTTGTTATGAAGCCATGTTTATCTCTGATTATATTATGTATCTGTTCTTCCAATAATTTGGAAACTTTTTATGGTCATCCTGTGAATGTGTTTTAGTTAGGCCCATAAACTTAAGTATTACTAAAATGTAAAAATTAAGATGAACTTGGAAGTTGATTACGGAAGTATAGTTTGTTTGAAAAGACGCAAACAATTGCAGCTTAATTGACTTTAATTTTTGATATAAGTAGGAACTTAAGTCAAAAATTAGTCAAATAAATGCAATTTTTTAACTAATTTATAATTAATTCTCCATTATTCGCAGACTCGCCCTCCCGGACTTTTTATAAAGTTTTGGGAATCTACTTAATTCGGAAGTAGATAGTAGACAGTAGACTGCCGGAAAAACTTTAAATTTTCACGTCAACGAAATTCCCCTTATTTCTGGCTTATTACTAATACTTACTACTACTACTCATCGTGGGGTTTGTCTCAGGTACATCTATTATTATATTATCAAAATTTTTAGATGCCTATTAATAGAAATCATTTTGTCGCTAAACCATTTGTTAAGGTTTGTTCTTGTTTTAATTCTTGCTTGATGTCTTTAATTCCGATAATATTCCAAATTGCTGTGAACAAATTTGTAGTTGAAATAAAGCGAATTATTTCAAGCGAAACACCGAAATATTAGATTAGCAAGTAAATGCGGCAACTCTATAAAAGTATTTGTACATTATATCATCCCATTTTCCCCCTAAGTTTAATGTATCATAATTTTACTCGTCGCGCTGGAAATTCCAAATAACGACCGATTCCAGTAACATAATAAGTATTAAACCGAGATGGTCCCACATGTTCTAATATAATTTTGAGCTCCGATTTATTGTAAAAGATTTGGACTACATCCGGTATTACATTCTGATTTTGCTCTAACTAATATCACATGTTTAATTTTGTTGTAAAAAAAATGGGAGCGAAATATGTATTTTCCTAAAATTAATTATTGAATCAAATTAATTTTCCTAACCAAGTAGTTTTAATTCGGCTACAGTGCTTATAGAATCGCGAAATATATACAGAGATGTTTTTGATTGATCACTATCAAATTCTAAGAAGCGTTCAGTTTGCTACAAGGTTGTAAAAATAATTTTAGTTTATTTTATTCAATCTTATGGGTCAACTTTAGACAAAACAACCGAATTACTATTGATAAAAAAATTCTTACTAAGCTAAATATGTTTTATCTGCGCGAATAAGTTATGCATACTTTCAATCCTACTATGTATGTATAACTTTATCTGCCCGGTCCGGATATATACATTTCACAGCATCATATACGATTACGCTGGAATGAATCATCCATCCAGAGAGAATTACAGATTTCATTTTACTGAAATACCTAAAAGCCTTACTCATGACCTTTATGCATACAGTAACAAGTAAGATTTTGTTGTATTTGTAATGTTTCTAATTTTTATTTACAGTTGGAACACTCGAAACAATATACAAGCGAAACTGAGGAACAATTTAGATTAAAAATTTTCTTAGAAAATAGAAATAAAATCGCGAAACATAATCAATTATTCGAAACCGGCCGGATTCCTTACAAACTAGGAGTCAATAAATATGCAGATATGTTGCACCACGAATTCGTGCACACTCTAAATGGATACAATAGAACAGAAGCACGGTTAGTTATTTTCGTTTAGTTCCTCTCCAATATGATTTTTATAATTTTGTATTTGTTTGTAGCCGTAATAGTAATTCTATTCAAGGAACATTCCACTCATCGAAAGGTGAAGGTGTCACATTTATCAGTCCAGCGAATGTAGAAATACCAAAAACAATCGATTGGCGTACAAAGGGTGCCGTTACCGAAATTAAAGATCAAGGCCATTGCGGTTCATGTTGGTCATTCTCAGCTACAGGTGCCTTAGAGGGACAACACTTCCGTAAAACTGGTGTATTAGTATCTCTATCTGAACAAAATTTAATTGATTGTTCTGGCAGCTACGGAAATAATGGTTGTGATGGTGGTCTTATGGACAACGCATTTAGTTACATCAAAGATAACGGTGGTGTAGATACAGAAATAACTTATCCATATGAAGGCAAAGATGACACATGCCGTTACTCAAAAAAGAATAATGGAGCAACCGATAAAGGATTTGTTGATATTCCAGAAGGTAAAGAAGACAAATTGGAAGAAGCTCTTGCCACAATTGGTCCATGTTCCGTTGCTATTGATGCTTCACACGAATCGTTCCAATTCTATCAAACCGGTGTATACTACGAACCACAATGTGATTCACAACAATTAGATCATGGTGTACTCGTTGTGGGATATGGAACCGATGAATCGGGACAAGATTATTGGCTAGTTAAAAATTCGTGGGGAACAACATGGGGCGACAAGGGATACGTTAAAATGGCACGTAATAAGGATAATCACTGTGGTATTGCAACAACAGCAAGTTATCCACTAGTTTAAGGAATTATGTACTACCAAATAAGCATAAAGTGAAAATTTATTTATGAATTAAATTCTAAAAACTAACAGTGCTAACCCAGAACATCAACAATAAATACCTTTTAAAATAAATAAGTTATTATAAATATGTAAAGAAATTAAAAAAAACATAAGATTTGGTTTTGTATTGGATTAAGATTTAAATGAAAATACTTTGAATATTTTGTAATTATAAAACTAAGGCTGTATTTTTAACGATTTAATTAAATTTAATTAAATGTTGATATATTTTCAAAGAAATTGAGAGAATTCTTATTTTTAGTATTTCCACTCAATATCAGTCGTTTTGTGAATCATCCTACATTTGTTTAAAGCAAACAGATCCAGACAAAATATTTATTTATTTATCGAACAATATTGAGATTGACTAATCGGCGATTAGTATAATTAACAATGAAAATGTGCATTTGCTTGTTTTAACAAAAGCTAATTCAAAAGTGTTGTGAGACATAATTTTTCCATCTTGATTTTCGAATGATTTGGTATCTATTGTTTGCGTCCTACAATTTACTTCTGGTACAAATTTTCAAGCAGAGGTCACTGGGGTTACATAACGCATACGAATGTATCAAATTTTTTCTAAGGATGCGTTTTGTAGGATGCAGACAGTAGATATAAATTCCGTTACGATAGTTTAGTGAGTTTAGTGTCATTTCATCAATGACCATTTAGTTTAAAAATTTACAAAAGTACAAAGGCTGAAAAATATTGCGTACAGAGATTTCAGCGTGTCAATTTTCGATCATAATATTTATTTCATTAATTAAGTAAATAAAATACAATGGTTTTGATTACGAATCATTAAGAAAAATGATAATGCTTTGATAAAGATTGTATATTTAATTATACATGCAACCGCGACACTTGCAATTTTGAGCGTTTAATTTAAAACACGTGTTACCAATTTACTTGCTATATTTTAATCGTATCGTATTAGAGCTCTTGTTGGACATATTATTAGCGGTTGACAAAGTCAAAACTACTTATTCAACGTAACGTTTGCACTATTGCATAAGGCTTGGTTAACCAAATACGTTTTCGATATTTTTATGATAATTGTTCAAATTAGAGAAGTTGTGGCGTAGAATTCGCAGGGGTCAAGAAACTCGAAAGCGCTGGATTCTTTTCCAGGAATAGGAAACCATGCTGCGAACACATAGGCTCTCTTGTTGCAACACTGTTTCAACCGGCGATTAACTCATTATTCGCGAGACGATCCGTCTAGCAGAATTTAACGGACTTAGAGGAGAATGCTTTGATAAAATAATCTTTAATCCAAGGTAAGGCAGATGCGCCGAGGGATGACTGGTCACTAGCCCGGAACTACGGATATCTGGCGCCCACCTATTTCAAGTAGCCTTACTACAGCAGGAGGCGTTGTTGTGGCGGACCTTCTTTCAAAATTAAATTCGCTGTATGGATGGATGGTATTAAAATTCAAAATCATGAAGGAGTGAGGCTTTCACGATACTATGAACAATGGCAGACTAACTCGCCTAATAAAAATACCGTGGATGTCCACTCGATCTCGACGGAACGCTAGCAGAATTAATTTAACACTGAGGCACTACTTTTGCATCAAATCCGTGCAACCTCATCATCGCTATCAGGGACCAAGAAGAGCTGCTGGTGAACAATAAAGGCGACTGTTTAAAATTTGTAAACTATCGTAGCATAGCTATATTGAACTCTGCCTACAAAGTGTTGGCTAATATATATTGTATACCCCAAACTCGTCCTTCTCGCCGAAAAAAACCATCGGCGATTATCAGTGTGATTTTCGTCCCAACGCGAATAACCACTGACCAATGCGGATGCCCACCGTGAAGATGATTCTGGAAACATGAGGAGTACAATATATAGACTTTCAGCAGGCTTAAGACTGTATCATCTGCGGGAACCTCTGGGATGTCTAGGAATACCAGAGGCACTCGTTTCCCTGTGTAATTTAACAATGTATAGGTCCATATGTAGAATCTTAGTAGAAGGAACGGTAACAGATGCCTTTTAAATAACATCTGGTGTACGATTGGGCGATAAACTCGCGACTGTGCTGTTCAATTTGGCGCACGAGTATGTAGTAAAGAAAAGTAATATCGAAACCTCCCTGCGTATTTATTACGTTAGACACAATTCTTGGATATGCGGATGATATTACGCTTCTTGACTGAAGGAAAACCTAACGACAAGGCCAAGGACACTTTCATACCGCTCGACTGCTTCGCTAGAGAAGACTTGGTTCGTCAGTGAAAAGCAGTAAAAATTCCTATCAACACTTAGGAGCATCTCCGTGGCAAAGATCGACGCGGCGACCATAAATTCAATAGAGTGGAAAACTTCATAAACCTCATGTCAGTAATAACATCTTGAAATGATATGCAGACAAACATCCCGGATTGTTGCCGGACGTCGAGTTTTAAACGCCCAATTAAGATTATTGAGATCTAAACATCTGTCGCTTAGTCGCGCATTAAATATGTGCTGGCTTTCGTAAGCGAGAGTTGGACTTTGGTCTCTAATGATTTCTTCAGTCATCTACTTGAAAGGAAGGTCATTCGTTCCGCCTTTGGTCCAATTAATGTTGTGGAAATGAAAATCTTAGTCATATGAACCATGAGACAACGCGACTTCTTGGAAACAGCGATGTCAACGGATTCATTAAATCCAACCGAATCAAATGGCTAGCCTAGCCCATGTTGCAAGGTGCTCACAACAACGAATGATATAAAAAGAGTTCCAGCAACAATCAGCCGGTGTAGTCGTAGAGGAAGACTGCGACTACGCTGCGAGGACCACCAAAGAAACATGGTCTTAAAGGGTTTAAATATTTATAAATCGTTAACACGTCAGAATTTTGGACCACATCAGTAGTATCGTTAATGAAGGTTATACAAATCCATGAACCTAGATGGGTGCCTTGCGGTACACCAGAGCGTGCTGATATGGTCCTTGATTTAATAACGTTATTTCGATATATTGCGATCTACTAGTTAAACACGACCAAATCCACTACTAAAATCCATCCCTCAAATTAATGGCATTTATTCAAGAAGGTTAGAACAAAAACTGGAAGTATGCTTAGAATTCCAAACAATGTAGGAGTAATATCATAAGAAATTTTTGCTAATACAGATTTAAAAAATTCAAAGAAATTTAAAGATTAATTTTTCAACAAGGTTTGACCGAAATTTTATATAAATTTTATATGTACATAGTCTAAAATGCTTTAGAAATATCCAAAGACACAACACAAGATTCTCCAAAATGTTCACTATTGCTCTCAATAGTGCGTCATGGAAGTCATGAGGCCAATTCTCTCTCTAGTTTCTACATCCCATGAAGGGATTTTACCGCCTGTACAGTGGTACTCCAACCGTCTCATTCCATCCTGATATTCGTTGTTCGCAACCTTAACTGAACCAAAGTTAGAACCAATGACCTTCTTTCCAAACGTAGAAAGCAATCTGGAGGAAGCAAGTGGCAATAACCTTGATTGGGCTTAGAAAACTCGGTGTCCGGTAGAAATTAGGACCTTTATTTTTGCCTGCATATCATTTGGCGATGTTATTACTCGCGTATTCCATGTTTTCCACGCTATCAAAAATGTGGTCACCGAATCCAAAATTTGCCATGAAGATACTTCTGTTGATAAGAATTTAGTTTTACTGTTGTTCACTTCTAAATCAAGTCTTCTTGCGGTGTGATATCGCTAGCTCTTCGGCCAAGAAGTACGACATCATCTGCATATCCAAGAATTTGGCCTGGTTTATTAAATATACAGCTCGAAGTTTCAATGTTACTTTTCCTTACTATTTACTCGAGCGCCAAATTGAAAAGCATAGGCACGAGTGCATCTTTCTTGAACAAAAGATGTCATTCCAAACGATTCTACCTGTAGACCCAGACGTAGTCAATTTACACAGAGAAACGAGATTATCCGGTATGCCAAGTGCGCGTGGCCATATGAGCGTGGCTCAGCGGTTCCCGTGGTTGATTCTGTCGCCTGCTGGAAGTCTATACAATATATAGTTGTTGTATGGTATATTATACTTCCAACATTTTTCCAAAATCATCCTCATGGTGAAGCACTGGACAATGGTTGATCGATTTGGACAAAACCACATTGTAGTCGCCAATGATATTTTCGGTGATAAGGATAAGTCCGGCAAGTACCACATTAACTAACACTTTGTAAGCAGTATCAATAGAACTATGGTACGATAGTTTTAACATTTAGGACGGTCATCTTTTTTGTGCAGCGAACATATGTGCGCGATCTTCCAATTCTCCGGCCTCTTCCTTGAACCAAATAGAGACGACGAGATCGAATAAATTTGATGCAAGAGCAGTGCCTCCAAGTTTAATGAATTCTGCGGGGACCGAGTGCCTTTCCATTTTTCAATCTACTAATAACTACATCTACTTTCTCCACTAGTTGATAAAGGCCTGGTGATGAAATGGCTCTAATGGAGGTCACTTCGTCATTCCGATTTAGTAGATTTTGGAAGTAGGTTTGGCAAACTGAGAGTACTCAGCTGTACTTCTTGGGTGGAAGCATAGAGTAAATAATGTTTAAAAAATAACGAAACAAAGTTCAAAAAATCAAAAAAATAAATCATACACGCATTTACTCGTATTGATGAAAGTCAAAAATTTCATCAATAAATGCGGGTATTATGCAATTTAAATGGGTTTTATACACTTACGATACAATTACGGTAAATAAAGATGTGTAAGTGTATTGTTTAACACATTTAAATTGCATAATACACGCATGTATTAATGAACATTTTTCCTTTCTTTCGTTACTCTTTATAATATTAGATACTCTTTGGCAAAATTTTTTTTAGAATCTCCATGTCCCGCTTGGAAGGTGATGTTTTCGATGCATTTTCTCTTTCTATGTTTACGCTTCTTTTGCCGGAGGTGTTTAGTTGCAGTTTTCCTAACACGCAGATATTCTGCTAGATTTTCTCTAGTGTTACGAACCAACCATTTTGCATGAAGCTTTTGTTTATTTTCTACGACCATGCCGCATGGATCATCTAACCAATCACTGCGTAATCTCGGTGGCTTTCTTCCGAGAGTATTTTGCGCAGCGGTAGTTATGGCTGACTGTATAGCCAGCCACCGCTGCTGGATGTTAAGTGGAGGTTCCTCGTTATTACTGTGCCGGTCTAAATAATCTGTGACAAATGATTGGTACTCTGCAGTGATGTTTTATCTATTAACGGTCTTCTGTGCTTGTCTATTGAATGCAGATGACAGTTTGTACTTATATTTGCAGATGACAAGCAAATTATCGCTGTCCATGTCGGCATGAAGCCAAATTGATGTGGAGGAATAACATTTCCGTTTTTTATTATTGGTTTGAGACTCTTAAGGAGGATAGTTTATCGAATATTTTTCAAATTGTTGGATGTAAGGAAATCGGCCTATAGGAATTTTTGTGATTTAGTGTTTTGTTGGGCTTAGGTATCATGATTACTTCAGAGCCTTTCCAATGATTTGGAACATGTTTAAGTCTGAATACTGCGTTAATTATTTGGGGGAGTTTATGTAGTCCTTCTTCGGGAAGGGCTTTTATTATTTGTCCTGTAATATAAGTCATAATCTGGATATTTGTTTTGCACTTAGGTTTGATTTCTTCTTTTACTTCTGGTAATTTGACTGGAGATATGTAATTATCTACTTTATTTACTGGTGGTATGTTTTCATCTGATGTTTATCTAGGTAGAAGCTGGAACATGTTCTCGAAGTGGGTTGCAAACAAATAAGCTTTTTCCTTTGAACTTATAGCCCATATTCCATCTTCATTTTGAACTGGCGAAATTTGAAGTTAGGGTTATTTTAATCTTTTTGTCGAGGTAATACTCAGTATTTTTTTTCTCAGTAAGGCACTTATTAATGGATTTGTTCCTGATTTCTTTAATTAACAAGTTTAGTTTACTGGGCAAAAAATTTAGAGTTGTTTTATATTTTTGCTTTTCCTTTTGCCGCAACCGGTTCCCTAACTGCTAGAGGATAAATAACATTTCAGCGCTTTTCTGTTGAACTTGAGGGGGTACTACTTCACGCCGCGTGTTGTATGTTATTGTTGAGTTGTTCTAGTTCTTCTTTTAGCTATAGCTAATTTTTAATTGGAACTTGTAGATTAGTATTATCCTCAACTAGTTTCTTCCAGCAGATTTTGTTACTGGTCAGCCAAGTGGACTAGTTTTCTTAACAATCATTGCATTAATTGTCATATTAACAGATGCTTGATCCAACATAATCCCCGTCTACACCTTTGGTCATAAAGAAGTCTCTGAGATTTGTATTTTGTTTCTATCAGCAGGCCAGTAAGTTGGTTGATCTGCAAACACCCAGGGAGCTATATTTTACTTGATCCAAATAATTTAAATAATGTGCAATAACTTCCTTAATTAAGTTATATCTTGAGGGGCAATATATTGACGATAAACTATATTCTTTGTTGTTTTTTTATGTAATTTTAAGATGACTACTTGCATGAATTCCTCTTCTAGTTTAAGATCTATAAAGCTTCTTAGTACCCTTTGGAACACTGTTGTATCTTCGGTAGTGCTCTTCGAAATAACTGGTTCTCCCTTTTTCTTTGCTTGAAGTTTTGGTTCCTCTTTGGTGAAAGTATGGATCATTTTTCTGGTATTCCTGGATTTTGATTTCGCGTCTTATTTCTTAATCTTTTTAGCTCTTAATTGCAAGAAGCCACATCCCCTGTAGTTTACGGAATGTGGTTTCTTGCAACTAACACGTTTTGCAGAAATAACTTTACTGACCGGCCGTACTTGAGCGTGATGCTTATCAGCACATTTCGCGCATCTAGTCTCCCTTTGGCAATATTTCTGCGTATGATTAAAATCTTGAAATTTTTTACACTGCGATAATAGACCGCTATTTTTCAATGGCCCTAGTTTAACTCTCATGTTAAGTATCTCCTTGATATTATACACATCTTTCATTTTTTCTTTGTTATATTAAAAGTGTGCATAACTAGCGGAAACCCTCTTTTGTTGATTTGAATTCGATGTTCAGTTTCGAATTTTTCTCTCTTAATGATGTTTTGAGGATTTTCTTTTGAGATCCATAACTTTCATTGGACAATCATCCTTATCCTCATATCATAGGTAAACCATTGATGCCCCTCGAAATTAAGCTGTGCAGGCCAGGATCTATAGATTTCAAAGTCTGCAACATTACTTCTCCAGGCGCCATTGTTTAAAGATACCGAGTTTGTACTCGGCTACCGAATCCGATTTCATAATCGATTGTACAGTGAAATAATTTGATATTCCAACGACGTTAATTGGTGGAGCTAATTTCTCTTTTGGATTAGCTGGTTGTTGTTCTAGAGCTAGATGTTTCTTGATGTTTAACTGGCTTCCACAAACCTCTTTGAAGGTGATGGTAAAATTTCTGTCATTTCTGGTAGGTGTTGAGCTTTCCTTTTTTTGTTTGTTACTCTTTCTAATTCTTCCTCATCCGTACGTAATGGATTAATGTCATGATGGATTGCAGGTTTACGTGTCGTCCCAAATACTGCACGTTTTTGAACTGCTTTTATGAGTTCTTCAAAATTATTTTTTCAACTTAGCTGTAAATTCCTTTTAATTCAGAAACTAAAGAAAATTTTAAAACAAAATTTTTGATTTGTACGACAATTTAAATAAAATAAAAACAAATCATTTTAATTGTCTGCAAAATGCATTTCGTGTGAATATTCACACAACTTCAGTTGCGCTATTTTCACGCAACTGAAGATGTGTGCATATTCTCACGAAATGCATTTTGCGAAAAATTAAAATAATTTAATTTTTTATTTTATTTAAATTGTGTGTAAATCAAAAATTTGGTGTTCAAATTTTCCTCAGTTTATGATCCTAATCTAAACCTTTCGAAAATAAGTATTTTTCTTCTCGTACTGAAAGATATTTTTAGTTGAAGATACTGGTGATCTTGATAATTTGGAGCTTCGTCCAAATGTCTTAAGCGATGATTGACCTACTCCAGAATACATTAGACCAGCCTCCGAAGAGTGCGGATTTGGCAACATATTTGCTGCTGTATCACCTGGGGAATTACATTACGTATTTGATATACCACTGGGATTTTGGCCCTGGTAGTGTTTCGCGTATGACACCGAGGCAGCCGAAGTCCTCTAGGTACCCTTGGCTGAAAGGCGAGAAACATTTGATCCACAAAATATTTATAGGAAAAAATATTTCTCAAATTCTCTATTCCCAGGGAAAGCCAGAATAGTGCCACAGGGCATTAGGTATATACACAATTGAGAAGCTCTTCGATATAGAAAACTGTAAGATGCAAGGTATTTCAACAATTATTATTTTTGATGTTATGAGTAGTGTTACCATAATTAGCGATTGTCCTAAAAAAGCTAATTGAACAAAACGAATTCTACATTGTAAGCCTTCTGACATTGCAAAATCATTGCAAATAATTTTTTTGTTTTTTGAAAAGTGATTGAACATAGACTGAGGCCGATAATAATGGTAATTGAAACGTTTAGGTTGGTGTTGTTATTTGGTCCTTCTACCTAAGGTTGTTATAAGTCAACGATTAGTTGAAGACATTGAATGAAATTGCATTTACTTACTTTTATGCACTCCAAGTGTTTAAAGAACATATCGCTGAGTGACACAATTCAAAATTCACTAACTTCTAAGATATTTGAATCACACAATTTCCGATAATTCATATTTTTATTATTTTGTATTTTGCATCACTTTCTCGTGTCGTTCTTTCTAGTAAAATTCCATATACAAATTTACTCAATTCGAGATAGAGGTGAATAATATGAGATATTAGAAACTGCTCTAAAAATGTTTGCAAAATATTAAAGAATTATCAAAATTAAGATCCGATTGAGGTAGGGATAGGGAAAATTCTGCTAAAGAAAGAATCTGCTAATTAGAATGTATTTTCTGTACTTTTCAAAAACGCTCTTTTTACAACAACTACGTGTGATAGTTCTTGATTTGTCACTCTTGCAGGAAATAAGCGATATGCATTTCAAATCTGGAAAAATAAACACTCTAAATTGCCTGGTAATGGTAACCATTTTATTATTTTCTCGCAATATACAAATAATAATAGTTATAAAATAATTCAATTATTTCATTTAGGTATTATAACAGTGTTCTTTAAAGACAACTAATTTTATAATAATAATAAAAAAATCTAAATTATCACAAAAATATAAACATGTATACATATTTTGTTATTATTTTACTTCTACAATAAAAATAACATTTTGAATTTCAGTTTAAAGTTCTGTTTAAAAAATAAAGTAAAGGTAATTAATTAATAATAAAAATATAGAGTGTAGTTACATTTAGCCAAATTCAGAGGTATTTGTTATAGGCAAATTCGTTTATGTTGTTTTTTAAAAAAATGTTGTTATGTACTATTTTAAATGTATAAAACATGTTTTATTTATAATTTATTAAATATTATTTATGTTTATTAAAATTAAACGTAATTTTTAGATTTAATGTAGTAACATAATACATACACCTAAAAGGAATATAAAAATAAAAATTACGTAAATTTTTAAAAATTGTATTGGTTTTTTAAATTTTAATTCGACATATAATATTAATAATATTATGAATAATAAATACAATGTAATATTATTATTATATTATAATTAATAGGTAATTTAATTATTTTATTTTTCTTCTAAACTTAATTTTAATATTTTTTCTAATAATTTTTCTTCCTCTTCTAATTCTAATTGCCGATGCCGCTGTTCTTGTTCGCTCAAGCGCAGCGCCTTTGCTAAATCAGCGTCTAGCTCATCATCCTCGACCGTTTCAAATCCATGATTTGGTGTATTACATCGTGGCATTATTGGATACAGTTGCTGTTGCTCATAGTTACTGATTGTACCCAATAAAGATTCACGTAATGCTCTGGAAATGAAAATATGAAGGAAAACAGAAAAAATGGGAGTTGCTAAGTTCTAACTTTAATTTTAAACTTCAAATAAATAAATAAAAAACGAAAAATTATAAAATAAAATCAAAATTATTTACAATAACTAAACAAAAAGCGATTATTTATTGTATATTTATAATTAGCTGGCTTATTAGTTTATGAAATTATGTAAGTAAGTGATAGTTTATAAACTTGATGAATGCTAGATGAAAAATATTATTACGTATTTGTTGACTTGAAAGAAATGGACTCAATTGTGAAATAAGCGTTAAAGACCTAGCCAAATAAATCCAGAGTCAACAATATCATTTAAAAATAAAATCTGTTTTGGTTTGGCAAACTAAATTAATTGGAAACACCTTTAACACATTTTAGGGAAATGTAAATTTTGGTTTTATTAGTTTCGTTTAATTAATTATTTTACTTTTTGAAAAAACATTTAACAGGAAAGGTAAATACACTTGTTATAGATCAATGTCAAGTTTAAAATTGAAAAAACCGTATTGTGTTTATACCAGAACGTAATCGGTATCGCGAATAATCAAAATACCAAATTGGGTTTTGTAACATTTTAATAAGGACCGAAAATTTTATTTTATAATAAAAAAGTGAGCTGATTACAAAATCGTGAAATGCTGTTTATAATCATTCCTATGTTCCAAATACGTATAGCAATCATGAACATTTTCGACCTCGAGATTTTTTGATTATACAAGACAGTTTTACCAAAAGTCCAGTAATTTTTCGCCTTAGAAATCAAATGTGGTGTATTCGAGATGTATGTATACATTCGTGGTAAAATAAAGTCGGATGTTGGCTTTAACATATTCACCTCTCCATTTATTTAAATAGTAAAGTTTTCAATTACCGTTCCTCGTATATTTTCATAAATATAGAATTGTAAAAAAATATTATTTTTCTAGGTAGAATTTGATTATGGGTTTGGGGTGGGTTTGATGTTTTTGGGAGTGAACTTCTGATTTTTTCGATGTTTTGCCGATACAATCATTTGCTACTCGAAATTTTGCCAAATAGTTAACTACAGCAGCACAATTTGCATTGTTTTTAAAAACAACAAGCATGTGACTGTTATCGATGTCGGCTATTCTAAAGATAAACGTCTGATAAGCTGGAAGGGTCTCGCTTTGAGATCATGACGTGATCTATTCGTCAAATTATTTGTGCGGAAACATTTACTTGCGAAAACTATATTAAACATAATGGCTAATCCCGCGGTTTGCTTCAACCCATTAGCTTTACTGGTTTTTTGTAGGCTATTAGGGTCAATGAATTTTACAATCTTGCACTCGAGTTCAGTTTAGCATGTTATTACATCCCAATTCCCATAGTCGTGTCATTTCCTGTGGACTGACAATAGTTATTCAATACGTCATATGAACATTAATATTCTTGTAGTCGATTCTAATGACGCGGGTTATATAGATTAAAAAACTCATAAAACGATACTTAAATATGATTTAATTCAAAAATGAAATCATACTAAGAAATCACATTAAATGACGTTATACGACGGTGAGAATTAGAGAGTTAATGATGTTCTTCATCTTCCGGAGGCAGCCTTCGGGAGGCGTATCAACGACCGTTACGTTAAATTACTTAGTGCTAATGCTTTTATCGTGCTACTTTACTGCTCTTATCGCGCTATGACGCATATTGATTCGGCATAAGTCGTTGACAACAGGAAGGGATATAGGAATCCGCAGGGTGGTAAATTCACGTAGCCCATATCAATGTTCAGATGGAAATTGGGTGTACTCCATACTTTTTGAACGACTTTTATTATTAGAAGAAATTAATCGAGGAAATCAATCATTTCTTACAAATACACCTGAATTATATCCATAACATAAATGGAAACATAAATCGAAGACACACTTCGAAATAAACAAATGTTGTTGTATCTATATCGAAATAAATGGCACTTTTGACCCCAATTTAAAATTAATTTAAGCAAAAACTAGAGCAAGAGCCTTTGATTACTCCATACTGGGATAGACTAATAACATGTTGAGAATCAGAAGAATTTCTTCGGACGAAACTATCAGTATCGCAGGGGCAATAGGCTATTGCAAACGAACAGACCCGATACCACTTTTATGGCTGCTAGTGATGAACTTGCTGCCATCATGGCATACAATTAAGTAATACGGGGAGGTCAATTTTGGTGTTAATCCAGACAAAATGGTTTGCTCTGTTTTCCAAATAGGAAAACTTCGTTTCCCATGCCACAGTTGAAAGAAAAAACTCTGCAAATGGTGCCGGAAGCCGCATCTCATATGTCACCAACAAAGCTAATATAGCTTACTTCATCTGCCGGAGATTTTTGTATTCGAAAAATTATGTTTTATACTTAGGGTGTTTTCCAAACAATGACTTTTTACAGACTTAGGGTGTTTTCCAAACAAAACACCGACTTATTTGACGCCATCTTAAATAAGTCGGTCAAGTCATTCCAATTCAATGTACCGACTTATTTATGACGTATAACAAAAAAACAAAACGCAATTTCTATTATATGGAAGAAAATAAATTTCTTGACATGTTGGTCGTTGCCACTAGATTTGAAAATAAAAACTGCATGTAAGAAGACTCATGTAGACATTCCGCGGTTAATCTATTTTACTATTGGTAATCTGTTTAAGCCTAACAAGAACAATGAACTACAAAATAACTATGCCCATATGTTTATAAGATACGTATATATGGATTAAATATAGCAACAAATTAAATTTGTAGAGTACGGGATTGACAGTCTCCACGAAGTATTCATAAATGGATACGGGTGTACTCTGGGCAATGTTTTGTAGAACGAACGGTTGCGATACCCGATTCCTTCGTAGTAGTGAAGTAGAATAGCTAATTAGTCAATCAAAACTATCCAATGGTACAAAGAAACGGAAATAATACCCCAGGTGGTACACCAATATCAACATTGGTAAATCCACTCTCTCTGGAAACTGGCTCTATAGATTCTGGGGAGGGCCATCTATTGCATTATCAAGGAACATCAAATCCGTTCCAGAGAAGACCAAATTTACAAAGATCACCGATAAAGAAAAATAGAAGCAAATCGGTAGCTGGCCAAGCCGATACTTTTTCTAACGCTATACCTAGACAAACATTACACGAAATAAGTGAGGCCACCGGAAATTTTACTTTGCAAATAGCCGAAACTAGTAAAACAACTACATATTTACCTAGAATAGGAGAATATGAATCTCTTGGCGAGGCTAGAGCATATGGAGCAATTATTTGCCAAGCTAAGCGAAGAAATTGAGTATCTAAAGCAAGAAAATGAAAACCTAAAAATGAATCGGGATTCAAAAGAAGATTGCGATATAGGAAGCATTGAACCAGACAAACGCATCTTTTCCACTGATGAAGATGAATCACAAAGAGAGACGGACTGGATCCTAAAAAGAAAAACAGCCCAGGAAGAGTAAGAAAAGAAAGATCAGATGACTGAATCGTCATCTGAGGCTGAGCAATTAAATGGTAGAGGACAATCTAGTCCAGATTCAAACGATGCTCTATCCAAAGGAATCAACTAAAAGGTAGTAAATCTACCAGGAACATTACACCAAATTTGGTACAACCGAAAGAAAAATCACCCCCTTTCAATAAATATTGTGGGTGTAACCAGTTACCCAGAAATTCAGTCACTGATGAAATCGATTCCTGACAAAGACTATAAGGCAACAGCGTTAAAAAATGATGTTTGGAAAATTAATACTCTGGACTCAGATACTTATAGAACCTTATCTATGAAATTGAATGCTGAAAAGTATCAGTGGTTCACTTACAAAAACAAACAGGCCCGACCTATAAAAGTCATGACAAGAGGTTTGCATCACACTTGCTCAAGCAAAGAAATAATGGAAGACTTACAAAATAAAGGTTTTAAAATACTAGATGCTGTGAATATTGTTAAAAAAGAGAGAACAGAAATCCAGGAAGGAAACCAAATTATCAGTAAAAGAGGACTCCCTCTTTTTATGCTAGTATTTGACAACAAAGAGAATGTTCAAAACATTTATGGAATAAAAGGAATCCTTCACATGAAGGTGAAAATTGAACCAATGAGGAGAACCACAACACGCATACCCCAATGCAAGAAATGCCAGGCATTTAATCATACCCAAAGATATTGCGGCCGGGATCCAAAGATGTGTAAAATGCTCAGGTAATCATTTTACCCAGGCATGTACAATAGGGAGAGATGTGCCAGCCAAGTGTACAAATTGTAAGGGCCAACATCCGGCTAATTATCGAGGCTGTGAGGTTACTAAACAACTACAAAAATTAAGAGATAAAACAAGAAATTAACCGCAAAATCACGAAAATCGAAGGGTTCAAATATCAAATCAGATGAATCAAAACCCACAACCAAGCAATACAGGGCAAAGAAGTTCATTTGCGCAGGTAGTGAAAGGTTTGGATTCAACCAAACATATGGGCTCTGAAAGTAACCAAATTATGGAAAACATTATGACCAGCATTGCAGCTATTACAAAGTGGCTAAATGACCAAAGTAATCTGAACAACATGATACTTGATTAACTGAAGAAAATGCAATTCCCTCAACGCAATCCAACAAATAATGTTAAGTAAGAACACAACTTTCAAAATAGCAATCTGGAATGCGAATGGCATTATGCAACATATTCCAGAAATAGAAATATTTTTAAACTCAGAAAAAATCGACATTTTCTTGGTACATTTCTTGGAAGATGAATTAGAACAACTCAATGAAGCAGTTCACTATGCTGCTTTGGCAAGTACCCCCATTATACAAAATAAGAAGAAGCTTAACATATCCTACCCAATGGAAGTTAGAGAGTTGGTAAGACAAAAACGACGGGCACGTAAAACCTGGCAAATAACTAGAACATCGGAGAACAAAACAATTCTTAACAATTTAGGTAACAGTCTCAAATCTCTTCTTAAAGAAGTTAAAAATGCATCAATTAACAAATATCTACGAGTAGTTAGCCTAACCGATGAAAAAGATTCTGATTATTCTCTGTGGAAGGCGACGACGGGACTCAAAAGACCAGTGTCAAAATGCAAGTGTCTCCACTTAAAAAGGAGGACGGAACCTGGGCAAGAGGTCCGAAAGAGAAGGCTGATCTGTTTGCGGAGTATCTCGAGGATACCTTCCAACCACTACCAAGGCAAACGGCCAATGAAAATATAATGTCAATCAAAAGCTAGATGATTTTGATATACGCCCAGTAACTCTCAAAGAATTAAAAGAAGAAGTGAAAAGCAACATGAATGTTAAAAAAGCCCCAGGATATGACTTGTTTACTTGCCAAATAATCAAGGCTCTACCTGCCAATTATGTCAAAACTCTTTGAAAAATTATTACTAAAAAGACTTAAACCAATAATTGAGGACCGACAACTAATACCTCCACATCAATTTGGATTCAGGGAAAAGCACTCCACAATTGAACAGGTGCATAGAATCACCAACGTTATTGAAAAAGCGTTAGAACGCAAAAAAGTATGCTCCAGCATATTTCTGGACGTCGCCCAAGCATTCGATAAAGCTTGGCACAGTGGACTGGAATTCAAGCTGCATAGAGATCTGCCGAGGCAATTCTATGCCATACTAAGATCTTATTTATCCAATAGACTGTTTCGTGTGAAATATGAGGATGAATGCTCCGAACTAAAGAAAATCTCTGCCGGTGTCCCACAGGGGAGTGTCTTAGGACCAATCCTGTATTTATTATATACAAGGGAATCCAACAACAGATGAAGGAACCATAACCACCTTTGCAGATGGCACAGCAAACATGGCCATTGGAAGTAATGTCACTGATGTAACGAGCAAACTCCAGAAGATTACCAATGAGGTTTGTAACTGGACTAAGCACATATCCAAAGGCTTCCCATCTAGCTAAAGCTAGAGCTTTAGCTAAAGCTAAATATCCGGGCATGACTCTCGATGCTAAGCTCAAGTGGAGAGAGCACGTCAAAAAGAAAAAAGTAGAACTTAATATTAAGTTTAGAAAAATCTATTGGCACATAGGTAGGCTCTTTAAAAAAAAATTGTTGCACTTGCTGTGTGGCACGTAGCCCCGTCTTGTTGGAACCAAATGTTGTCAAGATCAACTTCTTCCAATTTCGGCCATAAAAAGTTGGTTATCATCGATCTATACCGATCTCCATTGACAGTAACGGTGTTACCAGCTTCATTTCGAAAAAAATACGGACCGATGATTCCACCAGACCAAAAGCCACACCAAACTGTCAATTTAGGTGAATGTAATGGTTTTTCATGAATAATTTGTGGTTTTTCTTTGCACCACAATCGACAGTTTTGTTTATTTACCGCACCACTCAGATTAAAGTGAGCCTCATCGAAGAAGATGATTTTCTTAAAAAAATCGTTATCGTTTTCAAGTTGTTCAAGGCAAAATCAGCAAATTCACGACGTTTACGGTGGTCCCATGATGAAATTGTAAACATTACTGAATACAATGAAACAAAAAATGACAGATCATGACATATTACAAATGGCCGATACTTCACTTAAAAATCATATCATTCCTATTGGAAAACCCTATACAACAAGCTGCTGCTATATCGGCAAATACTGAAGCCGATATGGACCTACGGTATTCAACTATGGGGATGTACTAAGCAAACAAACGCCAAAATGATACAGACGTTTCAAAATAAGATTCTCCGTAGCACCGGAAATGCTCCGTGGTACACAAGATATGAAAACCTTCACAGGGACTTACAGATGGAATACATCAAAGATGAAATAAAAAAGCACGCCGCCAAACACGAAATAAGGCTCCAGGAACATGGAAACCCCTATATTCGCCATATGATAGATAACCCTGTCGTTGAAAGAAGACTTCAAAGAACGAGGCCGCTTGACCTACTAAACATACCAAATTAAAATTATATTTTAAATAGGTTTAATTAATTTTGGGACTAACCATTGGGTTTCACCCCAACAAATCAGACTTATTTAAGAAATGTAAAATTTGTAAATTTGAAAGATAAATTGCTAGATGAGCACAGTCTCAGTTGTAATTAATAAAGGAAAAAAAAAATTGTGTATATAAATATATCAAACTATAAAATAAGATTAGCCTCGGAGAAATTGGCTTATAAAATTTGAACTATGTACTTGATTCTCTTATATATTTATTCCTCGATGATTACATTTAGCCAAGACACATTTTTTGCAGATATTTTTGTGGAGACGTACTTATTCAAATCGGTCTCCTTGCGAGGTGACTTATTTGTGTCGATGTTTGGAAAACAGCCTCAGGTGCTTAAGATAATTTTTTGAAATTCTTCAAAAAAGTTGGTTATGGAAATTCTTCACCTATAATAAAATATGTATTAAATTACCAGTTGTGAACTAAAGTGTTGATTACAGAATTGTTGCTTGGTCCAAGACCTTTGAGACGATATGCCAAATCATTATATCGAAATGAAAATAATGTCCTAAGGTGTTTCAGTTTAATTTGCGACATTCTTCAAAGCCTTCTGAATGATATACATACGAGTATTATATAATAAACAAATAATTTGTCAACATATCCAAAACAATGGATAAATGAACCAACCTTCCAAGACGTTTCACGTGACGTGCCCCATTCTTTAAGACCTGTTCATTGATATAAAACATGTATATAATCTATAAATCAGAAATTTGTCACCAACCACAGCTTTCAAAGGATATGCCAAATGAACATATCGCTCCTTTACTGCAAGAGTGACACAACACAAAATTCACTCAATTTTAAGATATTCGAATCAAAGGATACCCAATATTTTTATTATTTATTATTTTTTATTATTTTGAATTAAATCACACTCTCATACGTCATTATTTCTAGCAAATTAGGTAAAATTCTATATAAAACATCACTCAATTCGTGATAGAGATGACAATTTAAGATATAGGAACTGCTCTAAGAAATTTTTCAAAATATTAAAGGATTACAAAAATTAAGGAATTAAGAATTCGAAAATGTTTGATTCTGGTAATAAGAATGTATGTTCTGCACTTTTGATAAACGGCGTTTTTACAAACAATTATGAGTGATTGAAATCGCTCTCCTGAAAAATTAAAAATTTTGAATTGCCACTCTTGCAACAAATGAGCGCATCGAAACGAAAAATATGCATATTTACCTCCAGCGCCATAGCGTTAGTTTTTAGAACTAAGATACATTAGCAAAATTTGTGATTTTCTTCAAAACCTTTTCAATCATATAAACACGTGTTTATATTTTAAAATAAACGAATAATTTTCCACCAGTGCCAAAATAGAAGATTCGTGAATCACTCATTACAAGTCCAGCGCCATATTATTGAGTACTAAGGTGCTACAGCTAACTCTGTGTCATAGTTCAGGAACTTTTCAATGCTATACGGATAATTTATCAACAGCGCCAGAATGATTGATTTCTAAACTAAGGAGATATTGTCAAAAATCTCGTCTGATCCAAGACCATATCGTTTGAAAGGTACTACAAGGTACCACAAGAATATATACGAATAATAAAAGAGGATATAAAGCCATATCATGGTGCTGGGTGATTTTTTGGCTGATTTACTTTACAGTTCCTCGCCCCCTTGACGTACGTACAGGCACACAATAATACAGAAATGTCATTAAGCGGTTTTTGTATGGAAAAATTTCCACTCATCATTTTGAACCTCGACTCATCGAAAGCAGGAAGAAAATCGTTATTTTTACAATTTTTTAATTCAGATAAACAACTAAGAACTACAACAACTAAAATTTAATTAAAATAAATTCTGCACTAATTATAAACATTCATATATAAAAGTTACGTTCTCTATAAACAATTTTAGATGGGAAAACAAAATTCTTGGCCTACGCAACGACTGTTCTGGTTATATTTCTACTCTGTGGTACATGTGCCAAAACCGTATCAATTCTCCGAATTACAAGCAGAAGTCAAAAAAAATCAAGCCGCCATCAAAAATCAAACCAATCTTGAAATATCACTGATACAACCAGGCGTCGAAAACGGATGGACAGATTTTTTATTTTTTTCCGTACGAGGACCTGAGATATGGCCATGACACCTGCAACTCGGCGATTTAATAACCGACTGCGGTTAAATTCTGTTTGTCGGATAGAACCGGGCCACATTTCGTACCGAAGAAATTAGGAACTCTGGAATTAAGAAAACCTTGTCATGGTGCCGTCAGCGACCTCAAATAGGATGTAATTGGTTTTGTAACATGAATTTTAGAAAAAAATCTCAGCCATTTCTTAATCAAATATGGCAAAATGAAATGGGATCTAACGTAAGCTTAAGGCGAAGTGTTGGAATAAGGGCAACTAGCCAGTCTAATGAGATTCGATTATTTCTTAATCGGTTAACCTATAATTTTTCTTTTTACATCAAAAGTACGGGCGGTGGGAGTTCAAACCAAATTTATTTACAAATATAAGAAATCCAAAAATAAAACGTTTATCATACAATGTTCTGAAAGTACGATCCAATACTCGACCGGGTAAATAATATCGCGCACATGTTTTATTGTATAGTCGAATATGCAATATTTTGAGATGATGGGTGCCTCTAAAACTTGACAATAAAATAATTTATGTGGCCCATATGTCAAAAACTACTAGCAAGCAAAAAGCAATATTTTCTGAATGGAGATTAATTTTTAAAATTCTCGCTTGACACACTTCATAGCTATAAATCTCAAACTATTAAACGTACACAGGTGGAAATTAATCCAAACCCATCAAATCTCATAAATTATTAAAAACAAAAATAAGATGATGATAAGAGTTTAGAAACATCGTATTTTAAACGACACTACGTTCAATACTTACCTAATAGGCTCAATATAAAATGGAAACATTCTTTGTACATTTCCTGACTGATATATAAGCTCTCCATCACATCGATCACCAGTTTAGTGGGGAAGTACAATATATAGTTAAATTTAAAAAGAAATACGTTTTGGAATATCTATTTTTTATATAAACGCTAGTAGTTTTGTAAAAACTAATTATCACCATTTGTGAGGTAACATTCAAAATACAATATTCATCTCGGTGCCCAAATAAGCGCATCCCAAAATTTGGACACGGATGCTGTTAATATCAAAATTTATTGCTATCACAATATAGTAAGTAGCTTAAATTTTAAAGGCAACTGATTTCTGTATCACAAAATAATTCTCTACTTACGGAATGTATAAATATTCAGTTTTATCTATTTACTTAAAATAAGGCCCAAATTGGTATCTTAATTTCTATTTAATTGTTATTTATAAACATAATTATTATAAAAGACAGTAAGGGCACAAGGAAAAAGCATCACTTAAACCAATTTTTTATCGGACTAATAGACAACAAATTATACTTAGAATTAGTTTTCTTATTAACGACACGATCATTATTTCTAGATGGATTTCTAAGATACATAAAAAACAACCATAACCAAGGTTTTGGGAATTATTCGATAGAAGGATAATTGTGTTTTATGTATGTATGTTTATGTGTGGAATGTAAGTAAAATAAAAATAATCGTTTTAACAAATAATTGAATTGTTGTACATTTCATCATAACACTTACCTTTGTAAATGCGCCTCCTCTTCGCTTAACGTATTTGGCGTATATGCACGTTGTACCTTTAATGCTTCCCATATATCAACCTCATCATTTTCGCTGCCCGCATCAAGTAAATTTTGTTGGATGGCAAACTGAACTAAATCATCTTCATCCTCGAACGTTAATTGACGACGATAAATGGAACCCCGGCGGGTATATATTGAAGGCACATCAAAACATCGATCATCGATAACGCATGTGGTACGTGAATCTTCTTGCAGATGGCTTACATTTGGAACTGGTGTGTCCATAGCAAACACATTACCGAACGTAACGCATGCAGTTAGTACATGGAATAGAGGAATTTCTATTTTTACTGGAAAACCGGATGGCAGTTGCATTGTTATAAAGTCTTTTAATTTAGATACATGTGGACTGGCCATTGTAGACATTAAATCTAATATTGGAAGAACTTGTTCCTGAAGCTTAATTGGAAATTCCTCACTCAGCCATAGATTAGCTTTGAATTTCTGCACTTTTGTATTTACTTTACGAGGTCGGCCGATATCACGTCCTTGCAGATCAACTGACGAGAAATATTCTTCAGGAGTCAAAGCAATCAAGGAAGTGGATGACGATGATGAGGTACCTTCATCAGCTCCATTTGTATCGGACGATGGGGATGGAGTTTTGTCTTTGTTGGGTACTAACTCTGGTGTTTTACTAATCTCGTCTTCAGCAATACCGAAAAAATTTTGTAATGGTGTACGAGAATTTTTTGCGCGAGTTTGCGATTCATCTAAATGTTCCGTTCGGGTTCTTGTCACAAACTCAACGTTACTAGCCGCATATACTTTACAATCGTAACCATTAATATTCTCACATTTTTCACTGCGCCAACCCCAAATCCCCGTTTTATTCCGTTCAAAGCTAATCTTTTCGATGTCGATATGGTTGGCGGTAACTGGGGCATTAAGACGAGCGCACACCGATTCTTTTGCTGGTGGTATTCCCGAAATATCACCCATTACAGTTGTCATTTGTTCTATCGATACTTCACATACATCATGGTCAAGTTCAATCATGGTGGCTGAGTCATCTTAAATAAAAAAAAATATAAACCAAAACAATTTATTTGTTATCATAAGGGTGATAAGACTCACTAATTCCTTTAAAAATATAGCTTCTATTTCCACGCTGCCAAGACGAATTATCAAATCCTAACAGTGTTGTATCAATTCTTACATTTGAGCCTCGTTTATATACTTTATAAACGTCACTTGGACAAATCATTGACATTAGCGGAACCCAGCTGGTGAATTCCCATTTCATTTCTACATAAAAATCAGGCGCATCTTGTAATTTTTGCAATAATTGCGGTACATGTGTAACTCTCTGTGTATGTCGCTGTAAATCGCGCACCTCCAACACAGCCGTTATAATGGAAGGATCGCCGGTACAGACTGCCTCTTGAACTACGGTCCATCCATCTATTAATGCGTTTGCATTACATTTGGCACTTAATAGTATTTTAACTGATTGCAAATGGCATAATCGTACGGCCAGCATAAGTGGGGTTCTCCCTCGAGGATCAAGTTGCTCAAAATCATATTCCTGTGGAAAAGTAATACGTGAATTGAAACATACTGACAAAGTTCATTTCTAATTAATCAAAATATACGTATAATTCAATTAAACAAAATCAATAACAATTTATTAATCTAATTAATTTTTGGTCTATTTGTTAGATTTGTTTTTATTCATTCGTTTTATGTATGGTGAGATGACACATGCAAAGTGTTTATTGATGATTTCATAAAATAAATATTTTTATGTTACATTTAACACAACAACACATTTTTATTAATAATAACATGTTAATTTGTATAAAATATTAGATTTATTACCGGATTTATTTTGATAAAATCTTGGAGCTCTTGGTAGTCATTATTCCATACCAGCCAATGGACTGGATAATTCGCTTTTATTTGTTCACTGCTTGTAGTCATATTTCACACGTCGAATCAGTAAACAATTAAAACTTAAATATTGTTATTTAAACTGTTCAATTTTTTACTTAAATGCTAATTTATTTTGAATTTACAGTAAAAAAAACTAAAAATAACAAGAAACTATATTTTTAATGCCGAAAAAGGAGTGAAGAACAAATTTTTCTTTTGCTCTTCCTTTGTTGCTTATGGTTTTGATTGGATTGAACTGGAATTGAAACGGTATTGAACGGTAATAAAATCGACAAGATGAGTCGGATTCCAATTGGAATGCGGCAGGCAAATCCAATTATTTTTTGTTATGGTTCTTGAGATGGCAGCACCGTTTGTCAATGCTAAACGGAATCTGCCCAGCAGGAAATGTGCCAACATGTATACGAATTATAATACCATATTTAAAACATTCGTTTTTATTTTTAAATTATTAAAAGTATTTATAATAGTAAAAAAATTACATTAGAGCTACAAAAAACCATTATTTGTTTATTTATCTTTATTTTTTATTTGAAATTTACAACAAGCATTCATAAAGCCATTGCCGTAACATTGATTTCTGATTTATTGACTATATCTTTTATTTAAAATTTTTTCGATATTGCTGATCAAATACTGTTTTTAAAACCATAATTAATCAATAAAGTTATGCATAATTCTAAATTTAATCTGCACTGCTAAGTGGTAATTTGTTGTAGTAAAAATATTATACAAAGTCCATTATTCGACTTTAAAGTTTTAAAGTTCATTTCATTTTATTTGCGCCTTACAAAATTTTAATTTATCGTTATTAATTCAAAATCGTCGACGATAAATAAAATTTTTGTATGAAAACTGCTAAAATTACGTAATTTATTATTCTCTTTTATAATTATGTAAAATTAAACAAATCGTTTTCGTCTCTAATGTGCACCATCCAAGAATCCAGCATGAATCCAATTACATGTAGAAAGTTGTACCCGCTATTAACATTTATAAATACATATAAAATATTTTTTTTGTGTTAATTTTAAAAATGTTTCCATTAAAAGCTCGGATCGAATATATTTTATAGTGGTTTTGGCGGTGTAGTGGGTTAAAAAAGTATTTTGCAAAATTTTGTTGGATATGTTTAGTTTCTCGTTTTGCAGAAGAAAAATGTTGGTCGCATGTAAATGGGGCATAATAGTTTTTTCGTAAATAGGTTTATTAAACAACAACTTTCTAAATTTACAACAACAATTCCAATGTATAGATTGAGAAAAATTTAGCTAAATTGAAAAAATATCTAGGTTTAATGCCACTAGAAGCCGATTTTTAATTGTTTCAATACTTACAAAAAATACTATCAAACACAATTAAATATGTAAACTGAACTTTCAATAGGTAAGAATATTATATCAAAACATATTTGACAGACAATAAAACAGTTTTGCAGTTACTTTGGTAAAACTCTAAATTTACTATATTCTCTAAATTTACTAATTTTTTTACCAATGCAACCCACTTAATATTAAAAATTATAAAAAAATTATGTCTAGTGATAAGCATCTTTACTTAAAATTAAATTTCCATTAAATTAAGAGGACCCATTCTCGTAGTCACATCACATCAATATTAAAATAAGAATGTGCTTTAGTGAGCTATACAATGAATTATGTAAATTTTACCCTATTTTAATTAAATTAATATAATTTTATACATGTTTTAGTAAAATAAAATTTTTAGTTTTAGTTTAACGGATTATTTGACTTTATGTTCTATTATGACGTATTTTTATGTGCCCCTTCTTCCCTATATCAAAAATTAATACAAATACCCATGTGACATCGCTAAGGAACCTCCTTAAAACAATATTATGCTACATTGTATGGTCGATTTTAAATTTTAAAATTTTTTTATCAACGATTTAATTTTTGCGGAATGTATGATCCAATGATCAATCAAATGTTAATCTATCCTCTCTTTTATTGCAGTTTTATAGCAGCTTTTTCTATGAATGGCAATACTGTTTCTTGGAGCTTTATTGTTCTGTTTATACATTTTAGTTTTGAAAAATGAATATTATGTACATACACCTAAATTTAAATTAATTTAAAAAAAATAATTTGAAAGCAGTTTATGATTAGGATGTAGTAGTTTTACTCTCTGATTTAGTTGTCACAAAAACAAGATAAAACAGACGCTACAAAATAAATCAACGATTAGTCTTCTTGATTATTGGCGTTCATACAATGCAAACTCTCATTAGTCCGGCGATTAATCATTTAACATCGACCATTAAATGTCAAATAAATAAAAATTTTGTTACTTCTCGCGTCAAAAAATTAAAGTATGTAGAGTAGTTTTACTCTCTGATTTAGTCGTCGAACAGAGAACATACTGATTATTACCTTTCATTCAATGCAAACTTTGATTAATTAACACGGCGTCTACACTATGCAAATTTGCTGATATTTTCTCTCATGAAATTAAATTTATCAATGTATGTGTAAGTATATTATACAGATTTTGCAATTCGCAGCAAATTATCAGGAGGCTATTTCACGAAAAAATTATCATGAAATTTGTACGAAATGTCAAATTAAAATGCACTTTTAAGGTTATGTCTTTCATTTTTTTCCTACTGTTGAGACGTAGGTTTATAGTTGAATAAAACAAAAAAAAATTTAATGGCATTTAATACTGAAAATACCGTAAAATTAATTAATATGTACAGAAATTACGAATGCTTATGGAAAATAAGCTGTAAACAATATAAAAGAATGGATTTGAAAATTGATGCGTTCCAAAAAATTAGTAATGAAAGTTTATATATTTTTTATAAATTTTTTGACAGTCACCGAATTTTATTTGACAATTGAAGAAAATTATCATGAGAGTAAAATGCCCAGTTATGATAATTTTTTAACAAATATTTATCAATACATTGAAAAAAACACACACATGCATAAAATTTCATGAGAGAAAATATCAGCAAATTTGCATAGTGTAGACGCCGTGTAAGCGATTAATCATTTATCATCGTCCTTACAATCGGGCATAGTACCCGATTGTTTGGTCGATACTAAATTTAAAAAAAATCGAGTGTAATGATTTATGAGGCGATGATTTATGTCTAACAGACGTGAATAATATTCGCGCTCTGATTGGTTGAAGGTCGGCAATATTTTTCATAGTATGACAAAAATTAAAAATTGAACATTGCTCAATTTTGTATAAGATTTGACGGCAGTGAGAACAAAAGAATACATATTCTAAAATATAAAAAAAATCACAAAGAACAAAAATAAAAACAATTTTTGTTCTTGCTTTATAAAATGTCAAAAAATATCCATGTGACAAAATTTTAAGTGTGAATTTCGTTTTTATCGTATAAGACAAAAAAATATTAACAAATCAGAGCGATTATTATTTATGTCTGTCAGACAAAATTTCTACATGAATCATCGCCTTAATTATTAATCGACGATTTTATTTTTCGCGCATTGTATGATCGATGCTAATGGAACATCTATCCTCTATTTTACTGCAGTTTTATAATCGTTTTTATATGACTGACAATACTTTTTCTGTGACCTTATAGTCCATTTACATGCGGCCAACATTTTCCTTCTGCAAAATGAAAGAGATAACATTTATTTTTTGCATTTTGTGCATCTGAGAGACAAGAAAAGAATTATATGCATGTATTTGGAGAAAACTTTTTGAGCCATTGTGTATTATGTAATTTGTTATTTATATTTTGTTATATGTATCTGATGGCTCTTATTTACAAAATACATATAACCATTTTGTATAATTTGGTTGTTGATGTTATTTTAATTTTTAGAACCAATTTTTTTTGGCTATAAATCGGTATCTATTTTAATAATTTTTTAGATTATTTACTTAATTTATATATGTACATCTACGTTCTTGTTTATATAACATCTACAATTTATGGGTTTTTTCTCGTTTTGTCAATTTTTATACACATTTTGCAAATACAATTTATACGTATTTTTGCCTTAACCAAATCAATACTTCTTCTGTAAAATTTATTCCTACTGATTTTTTGTTTACTATATAAACGGCCATTAAATTTTCTTTTGTTGTGCTTTTTGCTTTTTTTTTGTGCTTTTAATTATATCTTTTTATTCATTTTTTTCTATTCAATTTTTTATTTTAACAATTGTAAATATTTTTGGTCTACTAATTTTTTATTCATATTTTGTAAAATTTATTTATTTTTCGCAAATTGTTATAGAGAAAATATATATACGCCCTGAAGACGAACAGAATTCCTGTTCGAAAAGTCGGCTTCATAAATAAATAAATTTTTTATTTAAACATAGGCTAAACCAGAAAAAAGATTCGGTTTAATTAGTATGTGTACATGTAATTACAACATGTAATTAGTGAACTAATTAAACAGTGAAATAATTTTTTCTTCTATGGGAATGATACATTATTTTGATTGTATTGAAACAGTTGTTAAAGATCAAGTGAAATTCTTAAACGAGCTAAATCTAAAATTAAGCCGGGATACGGGAAATGATGGTAACGTGTATAACGCGAATATAATTCAACTGGTTAAAAAATTAGCGGAGAATTACTACGGTTTAATAGTGTTCGGTAATTATAAATGTTTTGAACCATATAATGATTTGCTGAATAGCTACGCGAATAAACAATTCTATGTGGGATTGAATGTTGGAGAGCCATATTTAATCAATTTGTATACAAAATTTGTATATAATCACTCTTGCATATAAAATCGCTTCAAAATGAGATTTTGATTGATCGGATATTTAATGTGGTCAACTATTTGCAGAGCGATAATGATAAAATTGCGGTTATTAGTTGCTAATATAATGATGATATTATTACATATTGGACCATATCCCATATACTTAGCCATCCGATTTGAATTTAGGCGTACGCTGGAAATTTAATGTCTCAGGATGTTGTTAAACAATGTAATGCGATGAACATATTTTTTTTTAAATTGCCAATGGCTTTATTCTTGAATCTTTTTATATAAGAAACTAACAAGAAGTGTTCAAATCTTAAGTTAATTACATTTTTTAAGTTTTAATCAATGTTATTACTTAATATTAGTGTTCACAATTTAAATTAGATCCTACTTATAAGCGTAATCTAATCTTAATGATTTTACAGGTTCAATAGTCCGAGTGGATCTGCTCTTCCCAGCCGTTTAAATCGCGGCTGTTTTAGTATACCCCGGGCTAATTCGTTAGGATGTCCCTGAAGTTTTGAGTAGTATTTCCAACTGAATTCCTTGATTGTTTGTTTAACGGTTTTAATACCAAGATCGTCCTGTATGTTAGTATTTCGGATATTCTATGGTCCATATTCCATGGATATTCCTGTATGTTAGTATTTCGGATAATCCATAGAGCATTAGCGATACATCGGGGTGTTTTCGCTTGAGTTCGTTGTCTATATTGGCATGATTACCGCTTTGTATAGTAAGACCTTATTGTCTAATGATAACTAGAATTTCCTTCCTATCAGCCAATACATTTTGGAAAATGTTATTTTTATTTGGTTGCGCTTTGCTTCAATATGTTCTGTCCACGTTAGCCGTCTATCCAGGAGTAAGCCTAGGTATTTGACCTTGGTTTGTTGAGGAATATATACACCGTATAAGTAAACTGGTGAGCAGGAGCGTTTGTTCAACGTGAATGTGACATGAATTGATTTTTTTTCGTTTACTTTTATTCGCCAGATCTTAAGCCAATCCTCAATTTTGCTCAGATGACTTGGCACTTCTCTTGAGACTGTTTGCGAGTTTTCGTGTGATACCAGGATGGCTGTATCATCAGCAAATGTTGATATTATTACATTGTCGGTAACAGGTAAGTCTGCCGTGTACAACAAATATAAAATAGGTCTCAAAACGCTTCCTTGTGGGACTCCTGCGCTTATATCGCTATGAGGAGATAGTTTTCCAGAACTGAGTGAATATTCTTCGACAGGTGCGCTTTAAGTTTATATATTAGTCCATCGTGCCAAACTTTGTCAAATGCATGTGCAAAATCCATGAAGACAGCAGAACAGTATTGCTTTGTCTCAAAGGTCCGTCTGATTGCAATTTACAATTCTATGCACTTGCTCTATGGTACCATGTTGGTTTCGGAATCCAAATTGATGGTCTGGAATGATTTGCCTTTCTTCTAATACTGGTGTCAGTTTTGTTATTAACATTCTTTCAAACAGCTTTGAGATTGTGGGAGGCATGCTTATTGGACAATAAGACGAGATTTGAGTTTCGTTTTTCCCAGGCTTATGTATCATTGTGGTCAAATATATCTTCCACATTTGAGGAACATGACTAGTTCGCATGATTGCATTAAAAATGTAGGTTATTAGTTTTATGCATTTGTCATTGCATCTTATCATTTTTCCAGTAATAAGATCATATCTTGGCGCCTTTTTCGGGCTAATGCAAGTTTTGGTTTTAACTTTCTTCCATTCAAACTTTATAGGTTTAAAGGATGAATCATCATCCATCTGGTGAGGTAGCACGATATTATTAGTTCCTTCGTGTGGTAAAAATACCGTCTTTAGATGTGCAGTGAAAGCATTGGCTTTTTCTTCATCGCTTCTCGCCCAATTTTCAGTTGGTAATCTAATCGGTGGATTCGACTTTGTAGGCCTTTTTTGGTATTTTGTTGCCTACCACAAAGAATAATCAGTCTTCTCTGTTGCCGAGAGTTCACTTAAATAATTCTGTACACATTGGTTTTTTTCGCCTGCAGTGCAAATTTCAGGGTTTTGATAGCTTGATTTAATTTGCATTTCAACAATGGTTATTTAGTTTGTTGCCATTGCCGTCGAATTTTCCGTTTTTCCTGAATTAGTGACTGGATATTACGTGATAATTTATTAATATTTTCAGAATGATGATTGGTGAAGCCTTTTCAGCTGATATTTCCAGTGCCTCTTTTAGCTTTTTAGCTTTTCTGCAGCCACATCAATATCTGCTGCGATGGACATATACGATAAAATAATACGAAAGAGTAAAACTGAACTAGCGTATAATGTGTAAGTGTTTCGTTTTCAATAAATTTAGGATTACACTTGATTTAACATTATTATTTTGATTTCAGAAATGTCGCCACAGAGACCCTTTGACGGTCTATTATTTCTTAGTGGAATTATAAATTTTGTGGTTAATTCACTTACCCGTGTAGATTTGTGCTAAAACATTTTGTTTGTATATGATTATCGCTTAGCTCATGAGTGTTATCGGCGTATTTTTCGCAAGCGTATTCAAGCGTACAAAGCTTTTATGAAATTTATGGCCGACGTAACGTCGATGAAACGAAAATGGAACTAATGATTAAATTGTACATCAATCATTCTCTCGGTCAAGTGACGATACAGGGTAATCGACAGGTGGGGGGACTTACAAAGTCGCGATGTGGTTAAACAACACAATATATGGTTCAATATGGGACGTACTCTCCATAATATGGAAACGTAATTTGGATCAAAAGTCCGAAGATGTTGAAGATTGTTATGTTTGCTACAGTGTTATCCATCAGAATACGTGCCAATTACAAAAATTATGGTAATCTAGTAGGTCTCTGGTTAGTAATCTCTTGTAAACTATTTTACGTATACAAGATCCTAATTGTTGTTTGTATTTTCAGTACAAATGGTTTAAAACCAGCAATAAATCGACATGCCCAATCTGTCGGAATATATTTTAACTAAGATATCTGATTTTTATTTTGATAAACTGTAATTCTATCATTTCTTCAAACTTATCTACTATTTTTGGAAATAAATTAATCAAATTAAAAAAAAATGAAAAACCAACTGTTTAAATTTAATAGCTTTTTGGCTATATTATTATTTACTTATACTGCACAACACAAATAATGAGAGAAAAAGAGTAAGAGAGAACGAAACGTCATCAACTATAAACATCGAAATAAATCACACCACCCTGTAACAAACAAGCAAAACAAAAAGAAAATCCAATAATTTAATTGGTTCGTTTCATTTCGGAAAACGAATTTATAAGAGAAAAAAACTAGTAAAATCTTTGAGTAGCACAAAATCTACTTAAATATAAGTCCTGCTAACTCCACACATATGAAATAAACAATAACTAACTAAAGATGTATTGGTAATATTTTTCCATAGTAATTCCATGTCCAGTACTATAGGCTGGCATGGAGCTATGCAATGCGCAGATGGCAACTTAAATCGGTCAGAAAAGATTGCATGGATTAAAAAATAAAATAAAAAGTATGTGTAGGTGCAGAAACGAACAAAATTGAAAAAAAAAATTCAAATTTACATTGCATTGTTAGTGTATCCAACACACTCTTTGGTAGTTTTTTTTATATCTGTCAATAAGCGTTAGAGCAGGACTTATATTTAAGTAGATTTTGAGTACCATGCAAACAGGCAAAACTAATACTGTGTTAAAATAACGTGTCATGGCCAGTATCCATAGGCTCTGCGTGTATGTAAATATGCGGTTTACGTGAAAATTTTTATTATCACACATTACAGTATATTTGGCTTTTTTTGCATATTGTATATTTTAAATTTGAGTCGTAGTTTAATTTTTGGGTTAAATTGGTGGGTATTTTTTTGATGTACGACTACTCGTATATATATTATTATATTATATATATATTTTGGTTAAAAAATATCGAAACAAAAACATTTTCGATCTGTTCGTACTGAAATTATAAATATTTGCTAATACGTGCGATAAATTTTTAAAAGTACTTGTTGAAGAGTTCAAACATCTAATTGATCATAAAATTGTTTTTAATGGTCAAACTTTTGCCTTAAAAATACGGGCGTTCATTTGTGATGCTCCAGCAAGAGCATTTCCTATTAGCTAAGAAAAATTGTGTAGCTTCATGCTTTAAATTAAAGGTAATTTTGTGTTTTAGGTATGAAAAGTCGTTCAGGGTATTAAAGTTGCCCTAAATGTACGATAAGAGGTGCTATTTAGAACATAGGATCTAATAATATGCGAGTTTTTAATATCTGATAAAATATTTGTGAATTAAAATTAAGTATATTTATTTTATGCGGCAGAATTAAACGTCCTTATGAAATTAGTTTTTAATATTATATTATTATTTAAGACAGATTTTATTTAAATAAATACAAGATAAAATATTATTGTTTTCTTATTTTATAATAACGTACTTCCGACGAACTAAATCGAGCGTAAAAGTCACGCGCAAGTGACTCGCGAGAGATACGCTTATACGGCACATAAATTACCATGTTTCCATGACAGAGTTAACCTAGGTTAACTCAGGTTTACGTGCATGGAAACGCAGATTAGGGTTGAGTTTCGTTAAACCCAAATAAACTCAACGAAACTAGTGTGGTTGGGTTAGATTCTATCTGTCAACATTTATGTATTTTTTTTTATGCATAAACTAGTTAACATCCATTCATTAAAACAAAATTTCGTCTAGGGTGCATTGGAATGACGACAAATGCAAAATTTTATTTGCAATTTTTAAAGAAATTTTGGTTTACACATTAGACGCAGCTGTCAAATTAACTCGATTTACGATGTTCATGGAAATGGTATGAGTTAACGTCGCCATGTTTTTAACTCAACGAAACCTAAACCTAATTTAACTCAGTTCATGGAAACATGGTAAATGTTACGTTTTTGTCGTACATATTATGAACAGTTTTATAGACTATAACACATAGAAAAGTCTTCGCTAATTTGTTTCACTTCTTATGAGACAAAAGTATATTTTACGTACCATATCCGTAATGTTTATGCGTAACGTTTGCGAATACTTTAGTGGAGCAGCTTCGTAAACCGTACGTTACTGTTACGCCTGGCGTGGAGGGTTCAAAGAATTAAAGAGGCGATAAAATACACTGAAAATAAATTAACGATTCATTTTTTTGATTATTGGCGTTCATACAATACAAACTATGGTTAATCATTTAACACCGTCCTTACTATCGGGCATAAATGTTTTTTTAAGGAATCTTCTTTTTATCATCTATATAAATGGGAAAACGAAAATGACTCGCTCATTGTTCGTACATGTACCGTATTTTGCAATTCGATTTTTTGTTTAGAGGGTATCGTTCAATTTAAGCGGTTCAGTTCGAGCTCCTGGTTAAAAGAATTATAACATGCAACATAATACTGTACTTCTCAGTATAATTTTATAACAACTAATGTCACCGTCATTTAATTAAAAAAAAATTTTCGCACTCAATCCTTTTTAATAAAATGTCGAAAGGTTTAAATAAAAAATTCAAATGGTCATTAGATTTTAATGCTAGGTAGGTAAATATATTTTGAAGTGAATCTCTCTAACATTTTATTCGTTATAATATTTTAGACCTAAAAGTAGTGACAATGCATCTCCACCTGGCTACAATCTCTCAGTCGGTCAAAGTCAAAGTGAAGTAACCAGAGAAAATGACTCGAACCATTTAATCATTAAGAAGTCTTGGGATATTGCACTAGGACCAATAAAAAACGTTCCTATGAATTTACTTCTAATGTACATGTCGGGTAATTCTATATCAATTTTTCCTATTATGATGGTTGGAATGATGTTGGTGCGACCAATCAAAGCCATGTTCTCGACCCAGGCCACATTTAAAGTAATTGATGGGGCACAAGTAGCTGGACAAAAGATTGTGTTCTTTTTGGGCAATTTAGCTAATATAGCATTGGCACTATATAAATGTCACAGTATGGGATTATTACCCACGCATGCCTCAGATTGGTTGGCGTTTGTTGAACCACAATCACGATTAGAATATTCTGGAGGTGGTATTTCACTAAGCTAAAGAACTAAATACAAATTAAATTCCACATTACATTTTAAATAAATTCTTATATATTAACATAATTTATGATTGTGTATGTATAATAAATTTTAAATCAAAAAATACAATTATTATTTTACTTTTTTCTGTATTGTTCGGCGAATTCTACTGCTCGATCGTAAAGTTTGCCAGGCTCATCGACTCGTGGTACCTAAAAATAAACAAATACAGGTTTTACGTATACTGCAATCAAATTTGTTTCTTCTGTCAATTGTCAGATTGCCAGAGTTGCTATGTGGCACATAGTTCAATATTTTTTTGCCTAGTTCTTCATGAATTTGTTTATGGTGCGAATTTGATAAAACTTACATCATAGTTTTGTGTTATATACATTCCGGCGTATATCCCGGCACCAAAGGTTAGCTGGTTTTTAAAAATAAGAAAGCATATGATGAAACCAGCTGATTACGTAATCACACCTTAATCATAATTAATAATGTAAATTACTATAACTTACAATGAATTTCAACATGTCATTAAATATTCCACCGTCGACCGCCACTTTGAAATGTTAAAATAACACTACTTTAGGTAAAAAAATAAAAATCAACAAAGATAAAATTTGTTATCACGCTCTCGCAAAATTATTGCTTGTCTGACAAAACGACAGAGCACGAATCTTTTGACAGCAGGAGATTCGCTTCTCATGAGAGTTTTTTTTTTAAATTATTCATTTTCTTCTAACAGGTGCAGTGTTGCCACAATTTTTAAAAAATATGACAATAAATAAGTAAATGAGTAAATTTTCAAATTTTGTCGGAACCATAATTGACAGGTTTTTAACTTAAAAATAAACTAAAAATGCCTCCACACCAAGTGTTTTTACATACGATTTTACACTTTTGGCAAAATATAATTTTTTGTTTCCAAATGATTATGTTTTATTTGTAATAACAATTTTTGAAACACATAATTTATGGCATTTCTGTATGTTTTTGCATAGATTACTACTTAAAAATTTTAACATTTCTAAATATTAAACCGATGTAGTATTTTATTGTTGTTTTCTTCATTGAAATATTAAAAGTGTTTTTAATATTTAAAAAGTCTAGAAAATGGTATAGAATGTACTGTCAGATATGGTCACTGAATTATGTTGACGGTAGTCAGTCACTGCATGGACGCTCTTCTTCGTTTGGTTTCCGGGCCATATGAAGTGGTAACGCCCAGTTACTGCTCGATGGTCTGCATTTTATTTATTTATTTATTGATAGATTGACATAACAATTTTAATAGAGGAAAAGCACATATGGAAGCATAATAAATGAACATAAAACAAAAAATACTTCCATTAGGCATAAAAACCTCAGATTTTTTCAAAAAACAAATCCACTCATTTGTTACGGAGGATACTGCAAGAAGTGAATGCTTACAAACTACATACAAAAACAATATAAATAAATATAAAAATATTATTATACAAATGTATTGTCATTCAAGCGCGCCACGCTAAATAACTCGTTTTAAAAGATCTAAGCGACGCCGATCTCTTAATATCTAATGGAATAGAGTTCCAAAGAGAAATACCTCTAACAGAAAACGAAGTATTTAGAGACCTACACAAGTTTATAGGGGGAAGTAAACGTAAATTTCAAGCGTTTTTGCCATGTTTCATCAAATATTTAAATTCATCTATTGCTATCTCCAACTTATCAGGTGGGAGTCTTCTCGGACGAGAAAAAACTGGTGGTTTTTGTAACGATATGATGAAGCAATGTTATATCTTGATACTGTTGAAGAATATCTGCGAAAGAGGCGTTCACATTATATGCCCGGATACTGTAATTTTGATCAGCTGAAGTAAAACTCTTAATAGACAACTTCGTTAAACCATTTATTAATTTGTTACCGAGAATGTCGATAAATAAATTGTAATGTGTAACGAAATCAGTACCGATTATTGGTTTGTTTACGTCTGCAACGATGAAATTCCATATAAATTGTCTGCGAAGACCGAAGTTCATGGATAATAATTTTTCTCCAAACGTATTTATTTGGCAAAGTTTGCAGCATACACAAATTTTGGGGAACTCGGGTGTAGCTTTTCTTGCTTGTTAGGAGCCATTATGGACAGGTCTGCATCGGTGTTGATTATAAATTTTAAGTGTCGAATGATCGGAAGCATACAACCGATTTATTTGCGTTTGTTTAACCATTTGGACCTTCGCACTTTTTGTATTTTCGAAATTGCTTGGTGAACGACACTTTCTTGCTAAATACGGACTATGATACCACCAACACTTGTCAAATTTCTGGTTTCCCTGCCAATGATAATCTCTTACCATCGTGTCGCCCAGATCGAGGAGAGATGGCATTCGATTTCATTGAGCCTTTATTGCGCCAATATTTTAATTTCGGTTTCTTAGTAACGTGACGTAAAATTTGAACTGATTTGTGATGATGTAATTTTTTTATTTGATGTCACGTTACTTTGTGATGCATCACATAATTCGATTAATTTATCCGCCATCATGGTCTGCAACTTTATTTTCATTCAATGATTCCATTTCGTTGAGAAGTGATAAAGGTTTTTTATCACCAACCTGAACATTTTCCAGTAAAGTTTTGAATTTAGAACGCTCGGAAACTGCATATCGTTTTATCAAAGCTCGTTTTAAATTATCGTATTTATCCGCATTAGGTGGCATAATTACCACAGCATTTAATTGCGATAATATACTGGTATATTATCTGGTGGCTGTTAGTGTATCTAATTTGATATCATCCTGTGTAATACCGCCGAGTATATGGTAAATTGCGCTTCTACTTGTTGAAATCATATTTCAAATTTTTTTCCAAAATGGTGGAATCTCACGGGTCTTTTCTTTCACCGTGGTATTTGCAATATATATACACTGCAAAAAACATGTGCTTAACTAAAATTGGGTTTTATTCGTCGGGACAAATGTGCTGTGCCGAATGACGTTTTCATACTCTTTTACCACGTTAAATTATGTTTCACTATTTATCTAAAAGTCTTAAGTCACCAATTGTGGATATTTGGTGTAAAACGATTTAAAAGAATATATATTAATTTAATTATTATTTAAAATTTTTATAATTTATAAACTTTTATTATTTTTTCAAATTTTTTTACCGTTAAGTTAAAATAGTAAACTGAAAAACTGTCACACTGCGAATCAGAACAACTAAGAAGCACAAAGTTAACAATAGAAAATGTCTGTGGTATTAAACAAAAACAGGATATCTGAAGTTAATCACTTCTTCAATTTATTCCACCTTTTGCTCTAAAATTTAAAGCTTCATTCGATAACCTAACCCATTTTCCGAAATTTTCATTATTTTCCGACATATATAATATTACACACCTAAGAATGTGATAAATAAAATATCGAATAAAAGCCTATCTGCCGTTAGGCGGTTTCAATGGAACGTACTGTCAACTTTTTTAGCATATACGAGTATACAGGTTTATGGTTCAAATTATTTTAATCTTAAAAATGGTCGATTATTGTTGAATTAAAAAAGACTGGAATTATTTTATTAACAAATTTGTTTTATTTTCCAAAATTTAGGATTATTCCTCAAATGGAGGATTTCATTTAATAAAATGAAAAACCTCGAATTCCAAAAAAAAATTTGTTTGGTAAAAATGGGTTATGTGGAGTTAACAAAATCTAATTGTTGCCATTGTGTTTGATTTGAGATTTTGCAGATATCCTGTTTTTGTTTAATTCCACAGATGTCAGGAATGATATTGACAAGAAATCAAAAGTACTGAATTTTTAAGGAAGAAGTTGCTGAATCCAACTTGAAAGTACTATCTGGACCTTTATCGACTCACCAATATTTCGGCAACTTTACAAGCCAATTTCAAGGCTAATTGATTTGAGTCTGATTGGAATCTAACCAAAATAGTATTTTTCAGGAGTCAGGTCGCAATTTCAAATAATGATTTTTTTACAGAAGCGAGTAGGCAACATCAAGTTAAGTTGATATTAAATAATCTCAACCATATGCATGTCAAAAAGTTCTTGCAAATCCATCGAAATTTTGGATATATTGGATTTTAAGGCAAGAAGTGGGATTTTAACCGTTAAAGATTTTCAAGGAAAGCATTAAGCTAAAGCATGAATCGTAACGTTCGATTTTACTGGAAGTATTGAACTACATTATGCGATTTCCTCGTCTTCACCTACCATTGTAGTCATTTAATTAGATGCGTTTGCTGTCGTAGACACACATTGCTTGTTTGTCAATGAAACTTCTTATTGCTTTCATATTAAAGATCTTACCGTAATCTCAGTAATTATTATCGCTAACTCTGAAACTTGAGACTGCAAAGAGTGGCGTTAATTAAGTCATAAGGAATTTTAAATTGGACACTCAAGTACGATAACTTTCACGTATAGTCCGAAAAATAACTGCAAACCCCTATTGGATTAACCTAAACGGTTCATGTTGGAGTGCCTATTTTAATGACAAATCATAAATCAGCTGTCGCAATGGAATATCACCTCTTTTGAGACGGCCAAGAACCGGTTATTCTCTGTATCTGAAAATTATTACTAGACCGTCTCAACTATGGATTGGGTTCCAAAAATCTCGGCCAATCATTTTCCGAGAAATTTTAATTTGACGTTAAATCTAAAAACTGCTTTAGAAATAGCCGACCTTTTATCGAAATGGGATTAAACTAATCAAGGCCACTTAATGGCTTCTTTACCCATAACATGGTTTTATATAAGCATTACAAGTATTTTATTAATCAATTACGCGACAACCAAATTTACCGAGAGTTAATAATTTTAAATTTATTATCTCGATTGTGGGCCATTTAAACCAATATCGTATTAATGCTTTGTTATATCACAGTTCGAAAAAGTTGTATTTCGCATGAAGCCTTTAAAAAAATGTACACCTCTCTCAGAGCATTGCCCCACGCTAGCAACTTTAATCACCAAATCTTTGAATTACAGCTCTTGAACATTATTGTTATTTCGAGTGATATTTCTGGAATATTCGCAGAAGTTCTGCTTTTCATACAGCCAAAGTATCGAAAAAAGTACTATAGTACGACAAAATCATCTCTGGTATGCGCTCGTTTAACTCTAAATAATTACAGTTTAACCTCACATCCTGTAACCTAGTAAAATACACTACCGCCGCATAATAAAGATATCGTATTTCCATTCTAGAGAACCACGAAAATATAATATATTAACAGATTTAGAGGTCAAGATTCAACGTCGTGCAACTCCGTTGTACAACTCCTATATAAGTATCTTGATTATTCTCTTCATTGCGATCTATCTGAGTTTAAATCAACAATCACAACTATTCAAATCTCTTCGTTTGAGTATCCTGGCCACCAAGGCTGCGAGTTTTGCGATAATATATCTATTTCGGCCTAACAACTAGTTGTTAGGACTTGAGTTTCTATTCACTACAATTTGGCAGTTTTGGTTTCTTTCATAGGATGTTATTTGTTCAGGATTCTATATCTTTTTTGTTCTGATCGTATAAATTAAACATTAATTAACAAATCTATTTATTTATAACAAAACTATTCTTATCACATTATGTAATACAATATTATATTTATGTACAATAATCTTTTAATTTAAAAAATAAATTAAATAATCTCAAATAATACTCTGACGTTTTAAATAATAGAGTAATCTATTCAAATAATATCCTTAAACGATCTTCATTCAAACCAATTAGCAACATAATTACGCCACCTAGTGAGATTCCTGCCACTTGTATTAGCACCATTTTCATATGTTTCCCCTCTCGATTGAGTTCTGGTATTAAATCGGCGAATGCAATATATAAAAATGTACCAGCTGTACCAGAATATATCCACCGAACAACAGATGTATGCATTTGCGCTATCATAATACCAAGTATCATGCCTATAAAGCTTAATACTGAAGATAGTAAATTGTAGTACATCGCCTTTCGAATGCTTACACCTGTTGATAAAAGCAACGCAAAATCACCAAGTTCGTGTGGCAATTCATGGCAAAGGACGGCTAAGGCTGTTGCCATACCGGTCGTTATGTTTGATGCGAATGCTGCACCAATTGCTAGACCATCCGTCACATTATGGAGTGCATCTCCAATAATGACCATAAATGCAACGGGTGCTAATTTATTATTTTTCCCGTCCACCGAATTTTCATCAAGCATCACATTTATTTCCCTACTGCCATTGTCGACCGTAGAATTATTCATTTCGATAAAATTATCGTCCTTTTTACTGGTTTCAATTTGGTCCGGTGTTAAACTATGCGAATGACCATGGCCTGCAGTATTTCCGGTCATTATCGGTAGTCCAGTTTCAATTAAATACATAAGAAGTGCCGAAAAGAACGCACACGCACATATCCATACTGGTTCGTCACTTACACCTGTCGGTGATGGGGAAGGAATGTTGTCATGCCCGTGATCTAAGTGTGGTGTTAACGCGTGCGGTAATAAATGCTAGAAATAAAAAAACAAATTTTGTTAATTGAATGTTTAAAATTTATGGAGTATGTTCAATTACCATTAAAGCATCACCGCACAAAGTGCCTACAGCAATCGACACAAGGAATCGTAACACTTCATTGTATGAAACCGACTTGGCTAATGGAATAAGCGCAACCCCGCTTAATCCGCATAATGAAATGATTAAAATTGAGATGGATGCAAAAATCCAAGCATTTTTCTGGACGCTTACTTGCTTTTCATGCTTATAGATTTGACACGATCCAGTTTCAATTTGTGATAAAATGGTAGGGCACATTTTCATAAATACCTCCGGTGAAATTTTAATACTGGATGATTTGATATGTAGAAACTCATCATCCTCTCCGTCATCATCGTTATCAACTTTAACGTCGAACACTACATTGTCCGTTAAATATTTTGTTTCGTGACTGTGAAAACTGCGTTTGTCACGACGCTTTAACGAAGATGAGTCTCGTAATAAATCATCGTCGCTGTCTAACATCGTCTTCGATACTTTGTAGTTCAGTTTCGATTTTTTTTGCAGATGAGATATCTCAAAATAGATTTTAATCATGGCGAGTGGCGACAAGCATGTGTCAAGCAGTTTATCTGAGGAAGAAAGAATACAAGAGAAATTCATAATTATATTAAATAATGATTAAATGTAACAAATTAATGATGTTACGACAATGAAATATGTTGCTAACGTAAACGTAATAAATGTACGACTAGCGTTCATATTTTGTAGGGGTTGCAACATTATTTGGCTAACATGGCAATATTTGATCATCGTTATATAGTTTAGCATATCTGAAAATAACCGTAACTTGATATTTTGTCAGAAGATTTGGGAAACACAATTACCTCAATCATACCTTGGGAATATTTTTCATGACGTCTCGGCCTGTACTCAACGCTGCAATACGCAGCATAGTTTCCTAACCAATATCACAGTTACGAGTTTTATTCAACCATCCCAAATATATCAACAAGAGTTTTGATCGAGATTGCTTATAAAGACATAGACAACAAAGAGTCAATATGTGGAATTGTAACAATCGTTAAAATGAAGAAGCTCAGTACTTTAACTGTTGGCAATATGGTTTTTAGCGGAAGGAGATTGGAGCTTGGTAAAATGGATGGATGTAGCGAGATCGAACCCCGATACAGGCATCGTTCGATTACGATAGGTGTACCTGATTATGATCAATAATGTAATAAGCACAACTATGGCGCCCAACGTAAAATGGATTTATAGTCATACGCTTTGGATTTTAAAAGCGAGCTGTAAAAGAATTTGAGAGAGCTTTGGCTCTAATTTTCCGGCTCTAATTTTTTTCGTAAGCGAACGAGTCGTTTTGAAGTTTTCCAATGAGACTCATTGGTCTTCTGATTACTTAACTAAATAGGTTTATGACGATTCGCACCGGTTACGACCGCTTTATAGATCATCAATCGAGTTTTCTTCAACTCACAATTATCCAGTGCTTGTCTAGTCTAGCACAATTTCTTTTTTTCCGACCTGACATATTCTGTGTTAGGACATCTTTACTTCTTTCTTCTCAGTTGTGGAAAATACTGTGGAGTAATGAATTTGGTCGAAAGGTTCTAGAATCGGCAGGTTTGATTTTAGGAATAAACCTCGTCCGTCCAGTTTGCAATATATTTGTATAAAAATATCACCGTAAACTTACTTTGAAATTTTGGATCACAATGAAAAATTGTTTTACTATCAACTATTATTGTTGATATCAATCGTATTTTTACGACTGACATAACTGAAATTCTCACGCCATATTCAAGCGTGACTCTAATCTATGTATCTAATCTTTAATCTACCGGCAACGGTTCAAGCATTTTTGATGAAAATTTGAGGTATTTGAATATTTTAAAGTGCCAAGTTGTTTAGGAGTCTTTTGGTTGGGCCGTTTTTTTTAAATTTTCAGGTTTTTCAGAAAATTCTTTTAGGGTGATGGGCCTTTCCTCGGATCCCCTTTTAAATAATTTCTCGGCTCAGGCAAATTTGATAACAAATTCGGTTAGAGATTTTTGGTAAAAATTTGAATGCCAGGAAGCGACGGCAAGGAGTATTTAGGTAAAACTGTTGAGGGTATTTTGAGTACTGAGAAGCGTTAACGCAAACGTATAAAAGCTAATTGGAGAACATTGAATACACTGTAAAATATTAGTATAAGAAATACTTTCAATTAACCGTTCCAACTCAATCTCTTAAATAACAAAACTTGCACTATTTTTTCAGAAATGAGATCAAGCCGGAAAAGCATACTCCAAGACTGCTATCAGATTTCTCGACTACCAAGACAACAGTAAGAAACGATGTAATAAAGATGAAAGTTGGAAAAATTTGATGAATGTCGTCGTCACAACAGTTACATAGCTCTGACATGAAAATACGGTGGAAAGCGAAAATGCAAAAACAGCTAATAAACAAATAAACAGAATATACATTGAAAAAGCATTGTCGAGACTGCAGAGCCGACATCAGCAAATAGAAACATGCGTCAAAAATAGCTACCGGAAAATTTTAAATATTACTACAAAAAAGGATACTTCTGGTTGAATGTTCCAACCACAGAAAATTAAGAGCAACGTTGAAAAAAAATTTCGAAGCCATTACCTTAAATATCAAACAAAGTGATGAAATTGAATAACGGTGGAATATAAAGTTGAAAGTGTTCCTCGGAAGTGGAACTTAAGATCAGCATACACCTAGAAGAAAACAGAGCTAGCTGAAATGGAAACAGCTTGGTAAAACATGTTGGGGGACAAAACCCAATATATTCCTAATACAATCGGCTCTACAATCGGCTATATTCTACCAATCATAGTTACGTTTATCCGCCGATCTCACGATCAGTCACCGATCGTAATGGGACGAGTAAATTATATTTTAACATCCTGCCTCTATGGTGGGATTCTAGCCCAACATCCCCTGCTCAAAGTGAAGAAGCTAAAACGCGGGACCATTTGTCCGGAACCAGTAATAATTACAGAACACTTAATTAATTCTAAGCTATAGATCATCTTTAAAATTGCCGTCTAAGTTAGTAACTCACCATCATTTGACGAGAGGTTTGGGACTGGCATTCTTCCCAATAAAGTTGAATCATATTCATAGGGGAGGTACGTGATCTGCTTTTCCGAAAGACGTACTTCAGTTAAAATAAAGAATATACATGAGCGAGAAATTTTTTTGACGAACGCTGGAGCTAATTGCTCTTTATAACTTATTTTTATTCTAAGCCGTGGCATAATCTATTTCAACGAATATAGCCATTCTATTTGAAATATGAAAATTGGTTTAAGTTCATGAAATGTATAATATTTGAAATCAGAAACAGTTGGAATATTTGTCATCTTTTTAGTAGCAGACGATAATTTCTGAATTGTGAAATTACACCCTTCTTGAAGATATGAAATTTCAAGGCCTCTTTTCTTTGATCAGGCCTAAGTTCGTTTTGCCATAGCACTCGAATAAGGTTAAAAATAAATTCCATAAAGTTATCCTTCGAATTTTTTTTTGGAATATTTGCAATCAGATTCAGTTTTAAAGGTCACTTTTAAGTCTCTGCATGGCCTGCGAGATTTTCAGATAGCATAAGTTCTTCAATGATCATCTTTACTTGTGGGTTATTGTCTGCCGCTACAGCAGATGAAACCAATAATATTTGTGTTTTTTCCCACCGAAAGTCTACCAATCTGCATTAACTACTGGGGTTTACTAAGTTTTTTATCTGACAGAATCATGTTAATCCTCTTAAGCTTTCTATAGTTATGATATATCTTAGATCTTGGAATCTTTTAACAAAATAATGATCAATTTACCTTCGGGAAGTTTTACATGGTTAAGATAAAGGTTCAAGAAAGATCGCCTCGTGTTGACAGTACATATTTACAACATTGAGATCGTGGACGATCAGTAAAGAACATCATCCTTCATCATTATCTGGCGTAGGTTTTTGTCGAGAATGCGAAACGAGCCTATGTTTCACGAAAATCGTTTCGACTATTGTTAGGTCTAGCATTGAAGTTTCATATTACAGTCCTGGCCTGAATTTGTGGTCGGATATATATATAGATCCCATCAAATCAACGCGCTCTTTGTAAAATTAGCTTTATTCTGTACTCCGGTGTCTGTTACTATTTTGTTACAAAACATAAAACATCTTTGTTCTTTTTTGCATGTAAAGAAATTATTCAGAACATGACCATTGTTGCTTTGAAATTTGTCAAATGTCATCATCGGTTATCAACTTTCTTTTTATCTGCACGACAAGAAGATGTGCCTCCAGTTAACTTTGTTAATTAAATGAGTCACTATAATTTTTTATTGCAGAATTCAAACAATTTTTCGAGGATACGTGTTTTTTGAGATATTTGTGTATATGATGTTGGTTTTCTGATTGGGCGGCATATACAAATTTGTTGCATTTAATTTCTAATCGGACAAACTTGTTACGCTATAAATTTTGGTAAAATGAACATAATTTCTGTTCATGCACAGAGATTAAGGTTGAATGGTACTCAACGTGTCAAAAACTATGTTTCTCAAAAATCAATTTATGACCACAACAAATTATCAATTGTCCTAATTCTTTCTTTACGACGAAGTTCAATGTATAATTGATAAATTAGTACACAATTATCAAAATAAAATGTTTAGTTTGTAGGATCCAAAACGATCGTTTCTTAGAAACGCACAAGTCGATCTTCTTAATCCTCTAAACTTTAACAATATTTGGATCGGAGTTTTCAGGATTATAAAATCTAAGAAATTATACATGATTAGCAAGATTTGTTATGAATTGTTACCAATTCAGCTGGTAACAGATAACTATAAACATAAAATTACGTTTAATCAAGTAATTATACTACATAAACTGTAAAATTTTCATAATAAAGACAGAAGTCTAACTGACAAATAAAACCAGTCATGATATCGCTTCTCATTCATTAAAAAATATATTGTTTAGAATTAGTGGCCTTGTAGCTCTGACCCACGGTAGGCGCACTAATCTCAATACAATACATGCTCCTTCGAAACGGAAAAGCAACTAGCGACGATAACAAATTAATTTCACACCCAAACACCAGCCGGTCAAATTAATTTCAAAGCCATGTTAATCAAATCTACTTCGGGTCCAGCAACTAACTAATTCATCGAAAACCAGACTAAATACCAACCAGCGATGTTCTCAACCATAGTCAAGCACTATACAACAACCAGTGAAACAGAGTATCATCATTCAACAGTCACAAAACAACCAGCCATAATGGATAACTTATACTTAATTAACAAGATGGAACACCGCGCAAGACGAACACATATTTGGAAATGACGATAGAACAATTTAAATAGAACAATACACAGAGTTCGTAAAAACGGATGAACAAATCTACAACCTTGATCCACCAATCAATAAAAATCATCCATACACCAACCAATGCGCTAGAGTAGCGTCAACCTACATAAAATTTATAGAAGAAAGGCGCCAGCGGTTAAACAATCCAACACCGCTAACACCGCTAACACCGCTAACACCGCTAACGATATCGGGCAGCCTGGAGTTCATACAAAGTTTGTACGAAAATCAACACACCGATAGACTAAAGCAGCAACAGCACGCCCAAGCAAATGCTACGAAAACAGGATTTTAAAATGAGGGAATTGTACAGAGAAATAGCGAAGGCTAGAAATATTTTGGAAGAAAGGCAAGGCAAGCAAGCTATGCAATTCGTCAGACAGCACATGCAGCGGGTGAAGAATGAAATAATTGATAGGAAGGAAGAGTTTGTGCCGAGGCCTCAGACGATGACCATGAGATGCTAGGTTTCCCAAGAGGGAACTATGAGGCATTAAAAGAAAATTACACAAACAATGACAATTGAAATGACCACTGTCGTAGAAGAAACATCAGCTACCTGTTTTATGGAGATTAAATGAAATGGAGCACTTTTTCTCATATAGTCAAACGTCTGATAGACGAAAATCAAATGCGTATGAGAGCGTTTAATAAACGCCATAATAAATTATCTGAAAAACCATCTCAGTGGAGCAGCAGCTAACCTAATTTGCCACTTGCAAACAACCGCTGAGAATTATAAAATGGCCTGGAGTACCTTAAACAATAGATACAACGATAAACGCTTAATTAAATCAGCTTACCTAACTACGTTAAGCAAGTTTGCATTCGATAGTGAATATGCCAAAAGGTCAATATCATATCGCGATTTCATATTACTAGGTGTAGACTCGGTAGTGAGGTGTAGTGTAAACAATTTCCCAATTTGTTAATTTCATATTATAGTATAGTACGCCATCAACGAGACCTGTTACAATCAAGATTAAATTATAAACACCAGCGATCAGAGGCCAGAATATTTTTCGTTACTCCCCAATTCAGAACCAAATTGATAGAAATATGTTTAATCTACTGTTAATATTTCAACTCAATCAATCACGAGGGAAATTTTATTCTTAATACTGCAATTTACAAGAACTGAAAGTTTCTCAGAGAGGGTCAAGGGATTCGTGCGGCAAGCCACAATTATCTGGACGAAACGGTTCGAACGCTCAAAAGTGATACATACAGCCGTACGATATTCTGAGCCGCACTCATGGATCTGAGTGGCTTTGAAATTATTAGACATAAAAATAGACGCTCTGCTGTTCGTAGCACAGTTCAAATAGCTAATTTTTGATACAGGTTAATCTGGTGTATATTAAGTATGAACATCAACAAAGATAACAGCAGAGAATTATGTCTAATGCGTATCGCAAAGAATGTTTAGAACCCGTAATGTCTTAAAAGATTTCTGGTCAATGCGCCGGATAAGAGAGTCAGACAATTGACAACTACTTCATAAACCAGTGTAGTATTAGAGACAACCTGATAGAGCCACTTGTCCGAGTCGTCATTTACGGATATAATAAAGACGTTTTCTATAATTTGCAAACCAGCAATTGCTGATAATTTTATCAGACTGAACGGAAAGTTACTCTTTTTGGTATAGTTCCGAACGAAAAGTGTCAAATTTATCTTAATCCAGAATGACTTCCGGGTTTTTGACGTATTGCTACCTATCTAACCGAGAACTCAGCAATAGGGTGCACTTTTTTAGCCTCCATTTCCGAAGTAAGGCCAGATGTAACTCAGGTACGCTAGGAGTGGCCAGGGTAGATGAAATGCCTACTTCTTTCAACTATCATGTCTAGAAACGAAAAGTTGCATTATTTTGAACTTAAAATATACTGAATGATTTTAGATTTGTTTGTTGAGGACGCTGCTTATTTATACACGGGAATTATTTAACAAACGAAAAAAAATATTTAACGAATTTTTTTGGGGAAAAACCTCACGCGTGTATGGTGAATTGTGCAGTGTTCCCCATTCCTAGGTAAATATGAAAGTGTTCGTTAATCCATATTAAACAGAAATTTATATTTTTCTATCCGTTTATTACGTTGCTCTTAAAAAAATATTACTCATAAAACATTAATCCGTTATTGTGTCTGAAAATTTGTTTTGTAATTTTCAAAATCACATTTTTTCCCAAAAAACAGCGCATCTTAAATTGAGTTGATAATTCACAGAATTTCATGTAGATTGCTAGTATTCTGGATTGCCAAGGAATAGGACCGCCAGGAAAATTCAGGGAAACTCGATATACATTATTTCTTAATAGAATATTCAAAATCTGTCAATCCTAAGTGCACGCTTTCAGGCACAGGTTCAACTTATTACAGAAATTTTGTAGTTGTCTTGTGATATATTTTAACTTATAATTCTACTGTACCTCACAAATCGTGAATGAATAAATAAAATTTTATGATTTCTTAATGCGTAGTTTGGAATTTATTCGTTAGTTCGCAGTCTTTCTAATATGTACTCTGAAATTTATAGTTATTGTTGTGGTTTTTAAGAAATAACAAATAACAATCGTGCTTATTTTAGTAAATGGGCTGCAAAAGATATACGAAGAATTGGTTGTGCCATACTCGTATTATATTATAATTGACATATTTGTAGAAATCTGGAACCGTTATGAATCTGTTATCTTTAATCTTTTTCGTTATCACATGTGTTCTATCTCGCACAAAATGATATCATCCAATCTATGAACTGAAAATAATTATGTACACAATAATGTACGCGAATTTTTTAGTATGCGCTTTAAACGCAACGAACTGCTGGTCATTTGAATCATTTCTGTATAACAAAACAATGCGAGATCGGCGAGATTCAAATAGTTTCAATGTTTTCATCATACAAACATTAAAGCACTCATGGTCACAAATGTGTTACCTAAATCATACACGAAGTCAAATATTTTTCTATAATTCGTTGTACTCATGTAGTACACGTATGTTCATACGATACAATGAATATTCTGAATAAAAATGTGTAAATGTGTTGATTTTATTTTAATGGGAAATAAGTATCTGTTTGTTTTTTGATTTGACTCTGCGATAAAGTGATGGAGGTACGAGTTATTCAGAACAATTCTTGGTGATACATTATCTTGATAGATGTATCCTAGCTCATTTGGATTAAAACCAGTTTTTAAATACTGGTTTAAAATATTCGTGCGAAACGATATTCTCAAAATTACTTAGCAATGATTAAGGTTTTATAATGTTCAGCTGTCTATCACTATCCGCGTTTTTAAAATAATTGTTAGAGATCGCGATAGCTTAAGCCAAATAAAGTAAATTTAAAAATTAAATCTTAGATGATATAGACCTCTATGCATAAAGTTTGATAATGTATCAACAGAGCTGTATAGCTTAATGACATCACAAACTATTAAACTTTTATGATTAATATTTTTTGATATATGAGGAGGACTGTTTTATATATTTTATACATTTAAAAGTATGTATTGCCTTTCTTTAAAATCAATTTAAATTAACTAAAATTTAATAAAAGCTATCGTGAACTCGAATTTTATAAAACGCAACGTGCGCTCTCTCTCTTTCTCTCTTTATCTCTCTCTCTTTTTCTCTCGTCTCTCTGGTGGTCCTCCATCCGTCTAGGTCAATCGCTCGCGCCCTCCAATTTCGACATCCTATTATTCATAGGTCTTGTTCGACGCCGTCTCGCCAGCGCAGTCGGAGTCTTCCTCTACGAGGTATACCGGCTGGTTGTCGCTGGAACACTTTTTAATCATTCGTTGTTGTGGGGAAATTACAAAGTGGCCCAGCCGTCTAATTCGGTTGGATTTAATAAATTCAATGATATCGCTGTTTCCGAGAAGTCGCCTTATCTCATGCTTTATACGAATCCAATATTCGTGTTCCGCAATTTTAATTGGGCCAACAATGGTACGAATGACCTTCCTTTGGAAAGTAGATAACATTCTACAGTCGTAAGAGGTCAGAGTTCAGCTCTTGCTTCTAAAAGCCAGCACAGGTCTAATGAGTACGTTACTGACCCGAGGTATTTAAAGTCATCTACGCTATTAAAATTATGGTCGCCGATTCCGATATATCTTATATTATATTTGCCATAGAAATGTTCCTTAGTGTTAGTACGGGAGTTGTTTTGCCGCAGTTTACTTCCAAACCAAGTCTCTTTGCGTATCGATTGAGCGGAATGAAACTTTCATTGATACCGAAGATCACTTCGGCAAAGATGCACAATATCATCTACAAATCCAAGAATTTGGTACGACTTATTAAATATGCAGCGCGAGGTGTCGATGTTGGTTTTTCTTTCTACGTACTCTACACTGAAAAAAACGCGCAGCGATATTTACCAATTTTGCTGTGTAAACCCAAATTTGCAATTTTTACCAATAATTTTTTAATAAAGTACGGGCCTTGTAAAATATGCAGTGCAATATTTACAATGCAAACATTTAAAAAATGAAATTTTTATGTTTTTTTCGTTTAGAATAAATTAAAAAGTGTTTTTAAAATGTACAAATACTTTTAGAAATTTACTTTGCATTTTGTAAAACAATTTTTGCGGGGAGATTATAACCAATCAAATCGTTTATTCTATCCGATTTTGCATTTTGTTCTCCAAATTTTATTTAAAATTTCAAACACAAATTAGTATAAAAGTGAATTTAAAACAGTGCCCATAAAATTAGAACAAAAATCTTAAAACTTCCAGTTCGGGGAGTTTCCAGATTGATCGGGCAAAAATGATAATTATTTCAAAATAAAATAAAATCTCAATTATATTTAATTTTATCCTTCATTTGTTGTTTTTTTCGTAACCTTACTTGGTGGCATCGGAACAAATAGCCACTAGACGTGAGGATTAATACTGAAACGTTACATGGTAAAAGCAAATTAAATTTACAAGCCTTTATGTGCATTAACTTATATTTGTTGCGTTCTTATTTTAATTTCAGCAATCATAATTAAACCAATTTTGGAGGACCGGGCAAACTCAGTTCACTGAATATTAGATGGTTGCTTACAGGAGTTAGAGGAATTTAATTTTTAGCAACATTACAACAATTCAATATGTTTCAAGGCTGTAAAGGGAAATTATTTTTGGTCAAAATCCACAATGTAAGTTTATTATCAATCCGGATATGTAATTAATTATCATCTTTATTTTTAGGAACTTCTATGGCCTTTTGTGAAAAATTAATAAAAAAGAATTAATTATAAAAAATGTGTTTCATTATAATTGGCTTTTAATATGTTTCTCCCTTTTTCAATCTAGAAGTTTCGATCAATGTTTGCTTTTGTGCAGAGTAAATATTAAGGCGCTGCAAATTTTTCAATCCGCAAATTTTAAAATGCATTGTAAACTATTAACAACTTGCTGTCATTATTTACCATACGCTCTGTAATTGTAATAATTGATTTGCTAGTTTTCAGTAAAGATTACTCCGCTTTTTTGTGAATATCCCCGATTATTTTTTTCAGTGCAGCACTAAATTGAACAGCACAGGTGCGAATACATCATCCTGTCGAACACCAGAAGTTATTTAAACGGAATCTGACACAATTCCATCGACTACGATTCTACATATAGACCCAGACGTTAATAGTTTACATAATGTAGCGAGTTTCTCTGAGATTCCTAGACATATGAGTGCGGCCCAAAGATTCTCGTATTTGATGCTGTCATATGCCTGCTGAAGGTCTATCAATACAGGGTGGGCCATCAATTTTTTTTTTGCACTAGCGGTTATTTTGAGTATGGTATAAGGGTTATGTCACTTCTGATTTGACAGAAAGTTAGTTTTATCTTTCCGCTGAACGAAAATGGTTGTGTATTTCGTTTTCGGTTCGCTGAGTGGGTTTGCGATTGACTTGAAGAAGATGCCGATTTTGGCAAAAAAAATCATCTTTTCGGATGAGGCGCATTTCCACCTTGGCTATGTAAACAAGCAGAATTGTCGCATGTGGGGCACGGAGAACCCGCACGTGATCGTAAAGAAGCCGATGCATCCTCAACGAGTGACTGTTTGGTGCGGATTTTGGTCCGGTAGCATCATTGGGCCATTTTTCTTTGACAAGTTACCGCGCCATGATAAACGATTTTTTGTTCCCGGCACTTGAAGAGGAGCACATAGGCAACATTTGGTTTCAACAAGATGGCGCTCCGTGCCACACAGCACACGTTTCAATATGATCTTTTGCGCACTGAAACTATTATCTTTGGGGTGCCGTCAAAGATAAGTGTTACGCCGATAAACCAGCAACGATTGACGATCTCAAGAACAATATTCGCATTGCCATTGAAGACATAATGCCGCATACTATCGAAAATGTGCACAAAAATTGGACCGACCGTATGGGGTACGTCAAGGCCAGCCGAGGCAGTCATATGAATGAAATAGTATTCCATAATTAATCGGAAGGATTATTCTTTACAATGAAAAAATAAATTTGAAAAAATATTGAGAACTTTTTCTTCTATTGCATTTAAAAAAAAAATTATTTGGCCCACCCTATACACTGAAAAAATTATTGGACATATGATTTATGAACGCTAGTATTTAATTCTAGGTTTCTATCGTTGAACATCAGTTAAATCGTTATCAGTTAAAAATGCCTGAAATTGCTAACAACAGGAAAATTTCGAGTTGTGATCACGATGTTTATAAGACATACCTTCAATACAAGAAAACCAGAGATCCTTTTCCACAAGACCTTTTACGAAGTCAACTCAAAAATAAGATCTCATATACACTGATGTATGTGGACCATTACAAGAACCGCCGTCCAGAGGTTAGACATGTTACGTTAACTCATAATTAAGTTTAATGATACATACTCGTAAATCATTGGAATGATGAATACTCAATGCAGTAAAACACCAAAAGTAATGCCATCAGATAGAGACAAGCAATACATGGATAGTCAACTGCGGAACTAAAACCCATAACAACACTGAATTTCCTAACGTGAAATCGAATTTCATATAATCAAGATAACACGTTGTGTGTTAACGAGTTCAGGTATACATAAACAGTTTTGGGGCGAAGCAGTGACTACAGCAAACCACATAATTAATCCACTTTCTACTAAAAAGTTGGACGATACAGCAGAAAAACTGATTTTCTGGCTTCTTGACATTAATACACATAAATCAGGTGAGCAAACAAATGCCACTCAGGAAGACAATACAACAAAATATCGCGCCCATACTTGATGCCGAAACATGTAATACAGATTCAGAAGGGAATGAAAGACGTGAAGTTCTACCCATGAAAAAATCAACAAGACAAAACAAAGGCGTACTGCCAAAAAGGTTATTTACGGAAATAAATCAGGTAACTAAAGAAATGAATACGGATCCCATGACAGAAAAATCCATAAATGGATCAAATTCTGAAAAATGATTGGCGGCTATGAGGAATTAAATCAAATCTCTTCACAGTTTTGGTATATGGGAATTAACTAAATTACGGCCAGGTTCCAGTTCAATTGGGAGTAAATGTGTTTATAAAACAAAAAACCGACCAAGACGGGAACATCGTAAAGTTTAAAGCTCGCTTAGTACTCGTAGTTCAGGGATTTTCGTAAAAGTATGGTCGCCAGCCGAAAGGGTTTACATCAAACGACCAAAATTAGGTATGTCAACTAGTAAAGAATCTGTGTGGTCTATGGTCTTAAACAACTGTGCCAATAAGTGGAATAAAAAATTCGACATGGTTATAAAAAAAAAACGGTTGCACCGGTTGATATAGCCATTACAACATCAATTTTGAAGAAAAATGTCTGACTGGAATGAGCTTAAATCAGTGTTCAGATAGTTGAAAGGTATAAAGGGTGGATGAGTATGAAACAAACTTCAATATCTTTATCAGCATTACGTGATATCATTTCCATAGAACGCATCATAATCGATTTTGAACAAACAATAGAAAGACCAAGAAATCAAGAATGGATCAAACTACTCAACGGCAAAACTTGCACGCGATCTCATTCAACCAAATCGCTAGATGGCCCAAAGTTAACCAAACATTATAAATCAATCGGAATATTTTAGTTTAATTTGACTAAATGTTGAGAAGAAGGTGTTGGCTATTATACAACATTTAGCCAATTTCATTATTATCACTAACATAAAATTTAATTCTTATTTAATAGTTTGGGCTATGCGCTTTATCTAAGGTATAACAAAAATTGTAGCTACTCGTATGTCCGTAGCATTGAATGACAAAAAAAGTGTGGTGTGATGGCGGTTTCATACGATAGTTTATTATATTCTGAGATATTATCCACAATTTTTTATCATGTCCATGCTGGGCCAAAGCACTTAATTTTGTCAAAAGTGCTTGCATCGGTCCATGCTGCAAGATTAATGTGGATTCTAACATGTATTTTGAGCGAAGTTATCAAGTTTGGCTATGCTGGTAACGGCCAATAAAACTAAACAAATTATAGAGCAAATTCTAAATGGAAACTCTTTCCCAAATTAACCATGGGCTTAATTTGATATTAGATATTTGGAAATCAACCGTATACTATATATATTTATTATTTGTAGTTCTTCACATAACTCAAAAATTTATGAACGAATCTTCCCAAAATTTTCTACGCAGATAAGCACGCTTCCAATCCAAATCCAACCCTTCGACCAAATGTAACGCACACCATTGTTCCATACAGAAATTGGTTCAAAATATATTTTAGAATTACACTACAATCGTACGAACCAAATTTTACCATTATTGGTTCCAGAAATATTTAAATTCTATCCATCATAGTCAAATTTCGGAACTCCCTCCGTTTTTATTAATTTTAGAAACCAAATTTTATCATTATGTGTAACGAAATAACGGAGATTGGTTCGGAATGAACAGATTATAGAACGTGATCCAAAATACTTATTAGAATTCCACTAAATCTTTACAATACAATTTCATCATAATTCGTTAAGAAATGGCTCAGTTCCGCGGTAGTAGTGCTATTCGAACGAATCTAATGAATTGCAAATGGCACTAATGAGGTCTTGGCGAAATTGTTTTTCGGAAACTGATAATTCTTATCCTCCAGCCAGCAATAACATCTTTGCAACGGTCTGATATCAATGTAGAAATGACACCATCACTCGCTCCATCTTACGATGAAGTGTAGTTTCGAATAAGAAAAAGTACATGGCACATGGTGAGTATGGCATCTGTTTGAGTTCGTTGTCCGTAAAAATTTTCGGACATTTAAATGTTCGGTTCATTTTTTTTCATAAACACCATCCAGTTATTGGATAAAGTTTGACCGAAGAGCCCAGTTATCATTATGGAGACTGGGGTTTGGACCCTGAAGCTGAAGAACAAATAAGTAGATGAGGCCTAATTAATGTCATGTTAATAAAACTAAACAACCATTTCAGATACTTCTAACATATCATCACTGATTACTGAGGAGCGCATGCTGGAAGTATTACCTTTTAAGTGGTTAGGATGATTTAATGAAGTGAGACATAATACGATAAACCCGAACAGTTTAATTGATTTGCCGATTGTGCATCTGACGAAAAGTTTAAAAATTATTTGACATCATTCTTCTTTGATTAGTATACTTCTGAAAAACAATCATTACTGATGATTAGCAGAATTCCAAGAAGATTCGAACTGAGAAAGAACAACATTTGACACTTGTTTTTAAATAAAGTAGCGCAGGTAATTTACTAAAATTTAAAATATTTAACACTTTAAGTGTATGGAGATAAACTTTTAATAATTATTAGCAACCGATGGCAAAACAAGTCAACAATCGGGACTCAAACAATAAATTGATGCTTACTAAGAAATTTTCTGGACATAACATAAGAACTTTATATTCAAGCTTTCAATATTATCGAACTATCTTCTAAAGTTGAATTAAGACAAGAAGAAATGTTACAAATACATAATAAAAGGCGTAAAAGCAATATTTAACCGTCGCTAATAAAAAGCACGTGATCGACTGAGTAATCGACACCTAAACGCTTATTTATTTCGCATAACCTATCTAACCAAATTGACGTTTGTCGAAAATCGATCGTAATCTTAAATAGGTTCAATAAATATTTTTAATTTTGTTATTGTTCCACTTACCATGATGTCGTATATGACGATGTCGTGCTGCGCTTCGCGATTCTTTTATATCAAAATCATGAAGTATTTCGTTTGCCCAAATCGCTTTTTCTTCTTCCGATTTCTCATCATTTGATTTAGAGTCGATATCTTCTTTCGGCCCATCCGTTTCTTCCGAATCTTTTACATAGTCCTCATCATCTTCTAAGTGTTTTAACGATGTTATTTCTAATGTATGATGGTGATTTTCTTCACTATTCGTCTCTTTATCGATAATTGTTTCTTGTTCGTCTACGATTAAATCGGGTATTGTAAAGCCATCTCGTTGATGATCATCAATTGAATGCGATGGTACAAATTCAAAACCGCCAATACCGAGCGAGTACATCAAGTGTTCAAGTCCCTGTGAATGAAATAATAAATTGTATTAGGACTGTGTCCAAATACCGACTTATTTGTGGACACTGATTCTACACAGAAAACTCTCCAAAATTATGTCTTGACTAAATGTATCCATCGAGGAATAAATATATAAAAGAAATCATGTAGTGCAAATTTTATAAGCCAATTTCTCCAAGGTTAATCTTATTTTATAGTTTTGATATATACAAAAAGTAGTAAGACTTTTTAATTTAAATTTCGCGCGGAAAACCATTCGTACATGTTGGTATGACTGTCAGTAATATCTGTGCCAAATTTCACATCAAAATAATCATTAGTGTTTAGTATACGCTTGTTTTTGTGAAGTACAAAAAGTGCATTCGGCGATTTTTACAATGAGTGAAATTATTCAACAATTAAATTTTGTGTGCGGAATCAATTTTGTGGTGCCGAAACGTTCAGAATGTTGCAAAAGGCCTTCGGTGATAATTGTATGTCGCGAGCAAGTGTTTTTGATTGGTACAAATTGTTCAAAGAGGGTCGCAAACGTGTTGACGAAGGACCACGTCTAGGACGGCCAACAACATCAACTGATGATCAACACGTTAATAAAATCAAGGAATTGGTGCTCGAGAATCGACGATTAACAGTCAGAGACCTTACTGGCATCGTTGAAATATCGGAAGGATCAGTGAAAACCATTTTGAAAGATCATTTGGGCCTAAGAAAAGTGAAAGCACGATTGGTTCCAAAATCACTCAATTTTTTGGAAAAACAGCGTCGCGTTGACGTCTGTGAAACAATGCTTTCCGACTACCAGGATGTCGTGAAACATATTATAACTGGCGATGAGTACGATAATGTACCTTCTCATACTGCTTTGGTTTTACGTGATTTTTCCGCCAAAAATTCCACCCATGTCGTTCCGAAACCACCGTATTCGCCATGATTTAGCTTCGTGTGACTTCTGCCTGTTCAGCAAATTCCAACGACCGCTCCGGGGAAACCGTTTTGAGTCAATTGAAGACATTAAACGTGAATCGCTACGCGCATTGGAGACTATTCCGGAAATTGACTTTAACAACTGTTTCGAGGATTGGAAAAAACGTTGGCACAAGTGTATTGAGGCCGGGAGGGATTACTTTGAGGGGGACGAAATAGATTTAAATAAATAAAAAAAGAATTTTAATATTATGAACAAACTCTTACTATTTTTTGCCCACAGTATTACATACGTATCTTATAAACATATCGGCATATTTATTTTATAGTTCATTGTTCTTGTTAGGCTTATACAGATTGCCAATAGTAAAATAGATTAACCTCGGAATGTCTACATGAGTCCTCTTATGTATATTTGCTTTATGATTTAATACAACGACTAACATGTCAAAAATTTTTTTTCTTCCATATAATAAATAGAAATTGCGTTTTGTTTTTGTTATTAAGTCGGTACAATAAATTGGAATGACTTGACGGACTAATTCACGATGGTATCAAATAAGCCAAAAACTCTGTAATAAGTTGGTATTTGGAAAACACCCGTAGTCTAAACAAACAAAAGAATGATGTAAGCAGGAGGTCTAATGGTAGTGCGATAAATTCCAAATGCTTTAAGATATTGCTGATTTGCCTTTGGAATGTTTTGGAATGTAGTTGTTACCTGTAGCTGCCACTCAACTAAGGTGGATGACAAATGAATGAATACATATACTGAATTATTCGAGTTGTCCAGTTTATCTTTGTGGGTTCGACCGTGTTATTTTATAATTCTAGTATGCATCTCTAGAGGCGCTTTATAAACAGCAAAAATTTTAAAGAAATGATCAGTTTAATTATTTATTTTTATTTCGATGGCCCTACATCTCATAGAGGGATTTGACCGCCTCATTTTTAAGATTATAATCAGAATTTGTATATTCAGATAAATGATTGATTACAGATCTACTAGATTCATTCCAATTTCATTCCGTTTTGTGAGGAATTCTTCTTTGCCTTCCCATATGGGGTCACCCAAATTTACACATACAATTAAACGTTGTCTATATTCTAAGATCATAGCCCTATCAGTGGGAAGCACTCAGTTTGGAAGAAGCAGTTCAAGTAATCCAGTCAACAAGCTTCTGCCCCATTTCTGTCATCCGGTGCTACAGTGGTCATTGACGATAACCAGCCGCTTATTTATGTAAACAATAAAAAGGCAATCTCATCATCATCGATGATCCCTCAGTTAACGGTTTAACTATAGACGCCAAGCGACAACATAGGCCACCACGAGTGTCACCTTAGCATCGGATATCGAAAGTGTGGTGCAAGCTGAAGTTGGGAAAATATTGTAGCAATGTCTAATTTCCATTGGTAAAATCAACACGAAAATCAGTTCGGTAAAATCATCTTCTGCGTAAAATGTACACGATTATTAAAGGCATAAGCGATGTCATTATAGGTTCCAAGCCTAATACACCGTACACCGATTTTAAAAAGGTTATTTGAGAAAAGTTGTAGGATTCAAAACAGATTCAAACCCATGGATAGTTGCAGGGCCTTGAGCTAGATGATGTGAAGCCATCACAATTACTCCGCCGAATGGCAGTTAATTACCAATTCATGCAAATATTAGCTACAACTATGGATTCGTTAAACTCAACCAAACTTGCAAAATTAGCAGATCCACTACAAGAGACCACGTCACAATCTAATATCATGCCGTTATCAAACAGTCAGCCCGATAATCAAAATAAGTTCACTATCTTGTTGCAAATTAACGAATAAAATCATCGGCTTGATGAAATGATGCGTGGAAGATCTCACCGGTATCGTTCACAAAATAGATTTACCAGTAGATATTCTGATTCAACAAAAGGATCAGATTCATTGGTATGCTATTTCGATCAGAGGTTTAAGGACAATGTTAAGAATTGTAAAACAAATGGCTCATGGAGTGAATTTAAAGCAAAAACCTAAACCAACCTTTATAAACGGCGATTTGTGGAGGAAATCGTTCGCCTCAAAATTTTTGATTCAACATCCAAAACTAGTTTTTTCAACATTAGAAATTCCAACATTGAGGGTAATCAACACTAGCACTATAGATGTCAGAGTGTTGCCTTTACTATAGGAATTCAAAGAAATTACGTTCGATGTCCAAGGTAATACAGCTACTAAACATCCCGTAACTCATCATGTTTGAACTCGAGGTCCTCCAATCGCAAGCAAAACTACACGTTTATCCACGAAGAAGTTAGCGACAGCAAAAAACGGTTAGAGTATATGGTTACATTGCGGCGAATATCATGCCCTTAATAACATTACTATTCGAGATAGACACCCGATACCGTACCTCCAGGGTTTTACTCATCAGCTACGAGTCTGTACAGTGTTTTCAACCATTGACTTAGTGCGTGCATACCTTCAGATTCAGATTTAAGGAGCAGATGTTCCAAAAACCGCAATATCAACACCGTTAGGAATATTTTAATTTACTCGAATAACGGTTGCTCTGAGAATGCAGGCATTTTTCATCCATTCAATCCTTGATGGCCTAGATTTCTGTTTTTATTATCTTGATCTTGAGGCTTAGTAATCATCGTTGAAAAATGCCATTTCGGGAAAGAGCAAATTCAATTTTTGGGCATGAAGTCAATGCACCAGGAATCAAACCATCTATACTGTGCGTGTTAACGATATACTCAAAATTAACAGACCAGAAAACGTTAAACAGCTTAGACGAGCAATCCACTGCGATTATTTAAAAGGGAGTAAGAAAAATGATTCTCGAATTATCAATTGGACGAGCTTGTAGTAATGGTAGATGCACCCGATTAAGCCATTGGAGTAGTTATTCAACAAAAAATGGATAGTGCCTGGCAACCACTACAGTTCTTTTCATCGAAGTTAACGGAAGCTCAGCAACGGTGTAGAACTTATGACATAGAGTTATTTGCTGTTTAATTGTGCGTTATTTATCGATCATGATAAGGCATCACCGCGTCAATTCCGTACAGTTGAACAGTTTACAACCGATTTATAATACATATCCGGGAAGGAAATTGTGGTCGCAGATACACTTCGTGAATCGATTCATTAACATTATCCGAGCCCATTAAATACGAAAGTATAGCAGAAGCACAACAATCAGATGAGGAAGTAAGCCATCCCTTGAAGACCAATATTGCATTGAAATTCTTCACAGTTCCATTAGCCTTCAAATCTGCGCATCTATTGTCACGTCTCAACGGGGAAAAATAGACCATATATATCAATGGACTTTCGCAGGTTGGTATTCGAATCTATACATAATCTATCCCATTCAAGTATTCAAACGACCTTTAAAGCCATCTTAAAACAATTTATTTGGACCGATATCAATAGTTACGTAAAAAGTTGGCCCAATGTTGTCTGCCAGAAATAAAAAGTTGATCGGCATACCACCAGTAGAATAGGAAATTACGCCCCAGTCACGAGAAGATTCAACGCACTATACATCTGGAATATTAAATTAATGAATACTATTCTTGAGTTATTTTTAAATTATTTTAGTTTTTTATTGGTATTTAACTCAACGTACAAAAATAATATATTTCTGCTTTAGCTTTTTACACCCTTTCGGACCGCCTTGAAGTTATCCCAGTTTAAAAAAATACCACTAGCAGCTCAAGTGTTAAAAACTCACCCTAGACTTATTTCATTTTATATACATAATACGTATTCCTCATCCCACGATTTTTTCATCCCATACTTTTTCATTATCTCATCCCATACTTTTTGTTTTTACTAGTAATATTTTATTTAATAGCTGATCGTGGGAATTCCCAATATTTATATCCCGAGTCGTCATACTCGCTCGGTAGATAGCCATACGAGTCCAGATTATATCTAAATCAACAAATTTGCGGACCTTTTAAACCCTAAGGCTGGAGAATTTTTTACTTTTCAACTGAACCGATACATTATTTCCCGTGTCACGTATATTCGAATGGCGGAAATTCCCACGACCAAGAGGATTTATCACTTGTGCTCGAGACAACCGAAAAGGTTCAAAATACTATCTTGGTGAGAGATCGGTCGACGCTCGTTAGATTTTAACAGTACAATTTGTTTCTTCCAAGGAGTTCATGTAGAACAATTCAACTATTAAATAAAATATTAGTAGTAAAAACAAAAAGTATGGGATGAGATAATGAAAAAGTATGGGATGAAAAAAATCGTGGGATGAGAAATACGTATTATGTATATAAAATGAAATAAGTCTAGGAATTCCCGTGAAGTTTGTAATAACTTGGTCCTAAAACTACAAAAACAAAGTTTAGGACAAACTTCACGCGTGTGTCCATGAGCGTGAAGTTTGTCCTAAAATTGTCCTGACTATTTTATCATGTGTATGTATTAGTTAATCTCTCGTTATAATGAATTATAATATTTGTAATATTTGAACATACGTACAGTAAACGCTCGATTTAACGGATTAACTGGGGATGTCCATTAAATCCGAATGTCCGTTAAATCCGAATGTTTTTAATTTAATCGATTCGATCGAATTTAATCTGGGACGGAGCTCAGCATTTCTTAGCCGATTATGTTGGGGATTGTTTATACTGATCGAAATGGGATTCTTAATTGATTTTGAGAAGAAATTCTGGAATATGGCCACCTGGGACGGAACTCAGCCTATTCTAAACCGATTATGATCGGATTGGATATATTGGATGGAAATGGGGTTCTTAAAAGATTTTGGGAAGGAATTCTGGAATATGGCCACTTTGGACGGAACTCGATCAATTCTTAACCGATTATGATGGGATGGGTATGCTGGATGGAAATATGCTCAATAATTGATTTTGGGAAGAAGTTCTGGAATAAGGTCACCTGGGACAGAACTCAGCCATTTCTTAACCGATTATGATCAGATTGGGTATGTTGGGTGGAAATGGGATTCTTAATTGATTTTGGGAAGAAGTTGTGGAATTAGACATTAGACTACCTGGAACGGAACGCGACCAATTTTCAACCGACTATGATGGGATTTTGTTTGTTGAATGAAATTGAGATTCATAAACAGGGTTTGGAAGAAGTTCTGAAATATGGCCATCTGAGACAAAGAAAAACCAACGAAGGCTAAACATAAGTTTCAGATTTGTAGATAAATTCCAAAGTAAAAATATTTAAACTTAAAAACGAAACAGGTACAATTGTACCTTGCCACGCACATCAGGGTTAAGTAATAGCCGTGTCCCGTTCTAGGTGGCCATATTAAAAAACTTTTTCAGTAATGAATCTGATTTCCATTAAATAAATCCAATCTCATCGTAATCGGTTATAAACTGAATGAGATTTTGCCTGCCACCTTAGACGGGGTGGCCAAATTCCAAAACTTCTTCCCAAAATCAATTAGGAATCCCATCTCCATCCAGTATACCTAACCCCATCATAATCGGTTAATAAATGGCTGAGTTCCGTCCCAGGTGGCCATATTTCAAGCCATTTTTCTGTATGTTGGTCGAGTGATAGAAGACATTCCCAAAATCTAACGATATACGTCGCGGTACCATTAATCGCTTTTAACATTAATATCAGCACCAAGTGCAAGCCGTTCAATCTATACTCGTAAATCGCATGGAAGGTAATACTGAAAATGAGATATTTCCGTAAAAGGTCATAGAATTTTTCTGTATGTTGGTCGAGTGATAGAAGACATTCCCACGAATCTAACGATATACATCACGGTACCATTAATCACCAAGTGCAAGCCGTTCAATCTATACTCGTAAATCGCATGGAAGGTAATACTGAAAATGAGATATTTCCGTAAAAGGTCATAGAATTTTTCTGTATGTTGGTCGAGTGATAGAAGACATTCCCACGAATCTAACGATATACATCACGATACCATTAATTGCTTTTAACATTAATATCAGCACCAAGTGCAAGCCGTTCAATCTATACTCGTAAATCGCATGGAAGGTAATACTGAAAATGAGATATTTCCGTAAAAGGTCATAGAATGTTTTTGTATGTTGGTCGAGTGATAGAAGACACTCTAACGAATCTAACGATATACGCCACTGTGCCAGTTATCGCTTTTAACAGTAATATCAGCACCAGGTGCAAGCCGTTCAATCTATACTCGTAAATCGCATGGAAGGTAATACTGAAAATGAGATATTTCCGTAAAAAGTCATAGAATTTTCTCTGTATGTTGGTCGAGTGATAGAAGACATTCCCACGAATCTAACGATATATGCCACTGTGCCATTTATCGCTTTTAACAATAACATCGGCACCACTCGTAAAACGCACGGAAGGTTTTATTCAAAAATAGATATTTTCGATAAGTAGATTATGTAATTTTTCTGTGTGTTGGAAAGATTACGGCTTAGAATTTCGCTTGAAACCTAATTGATTCGCGAAATTTATTTGTATTTTATTTTAATTTTACGTACAATATCATCACTTGGTCATTAAATATTTCTCTGTAATTAAATAGGAAATATAAGATTTTATAACTATACGTTTCTACCCAATTTACATATAAAATAATTTTAAATTTTAAAATTCGTTATAACGAGAGTTTAACACATACATAAACATTTCAAAAGGTTAGGACAAAGTTAGGACATACTTCACACCCGTGTCTAGGATGGGTTTTTAACACTTGAACTGCTAGTGGTATTTTTTTAAAAATTTTGGGATGAAAGTGTGGGATAACTTCAAGGCGGTCCCTTTCGGTGTCATTTTCAAAAGCAATATAAAACGAAAAAAACATATTTTTATAAAAACAAAAAACCGATATACGAGTAGCAAAATCTAAAAAACGAGGAAGTAATCTTGGCCAAAATTGCAGTGCACTTACACAACATCTAAGAGATGCTAATCATATAATTACATTAGATAACATCAAAATTCTTGAAAAAGAAACATTTTTAAAAAAAGATCAATTTTAGAAATGTTAAATATCAAACGTAGTACTAACTCCATTAATATCGTAAGTGATTGTGCTTATATTGGCAATACTTATAATTTATTTGTCTAATTATTGTTGTTTTTGTCTTATTTACACATTAAGTTTAAATTTACTTGTACAACGTTTTTTCATAGAGTTCGTCTATGTAGTGTACTTCCAAAAATTGATTTTTCAAATTATTTTTTTGAAAGTGTCTGAGCTAGCCGTTTTTCTATGTAAACCTCGTTTTTTAGATTTTGCTATAACGGTTTTTTGTTTTTATAAAAATATGTTTTTTTCGTTTTATATTGCTTTTGAAAATGACACCGAAAGGGTGTAGAAAGCTAAAGCAGAAATATATTATTTTTGTACGTTGAGTTAAATACGAGTACCAATAAAAAACTAAAATACATCTGGATATCATCATCACTGTGCAACCATTTTAGACCGGTTTACGAGATGGACAGAAGCCGCATCTGTTCCAGACATGAAAGCAAAAACTGTAGTCGCAGCAGTATTTGAGTTCGAGTTATTCACCGAGTTCTCAAAAATATTGAATTTCGAACGAAAGATAAAAACCAGTTATAATCCTGATAATCCTGAGCCAGATGCAATGGATTCATTCAGATGACATCTTACTCTCAAAACTGCTATCTTGTGTCACCAAAGCAGACTATTGACGCATATTATGCCAGTAATTCTATTGGGTCTTCGTACTACATATCGTGAAGATTTTGGAACTACTTCGGCGAAGCTTGTTTTTGGAGAACAGATCCGGCTTCCTGGCCAGATGTTGGAAAAGTTAAAGATGGAACAAAACTAGTCAGAATATGTCAATCAACTTAGGGCGCACTTCGAATTTATCCGAGCTGTCAATCGTAGCTCTCACTCAACTAAGATGGATGACAAATGGATGAACACATACTAGATTATAAGAATAAGAATTATTCTAGTTGTCCAGTGTATCGTTACGGGTTCAACCGTGTTATTTTATAATTCAAGTCAGCATCTCTAGAGGCGCTATATAAACAATATAATAAATGCAATGTTAAATATGAAATTAAGATAATATTGTAAGTATTAAGTTACTTTTATTAGTAGTCAAAATTGGAGCCAGATATACCGTTGATTGGCCGTTAATAGAAATACAATAACAGCCAAAGGTACACTCGGATTTAAGACATTGAATATAATTTACTTTATTGTGTTAACCAATAAATTGGTGTTAATTTTTTGTATAGTTATTTAACAAAGGTACGGCTCATCCACGTGATTCGAACCTGTTTATTATTAAAACAAACAAACATTCAATGTTTTGTAAACGATTTTAATTATAAATTATTTTTTGTTTATTAATCAACAATTTTTTTAAAAATATATTTGCAAATTTTACAATACGATTTTCAAAGTGTAGGATGTGAAAATAAAATACATTATATCCGCTTGCATGTATCGCATCGAAAAACTCTATACGATTTTTAATTATGTTAGTTATACACGCACAGTATAGCTTTTATATGGCAGTACAAAGTGGGACAATAAGCTTTCAATTGCAGATGGTTGACATTGGGCAAAATTACCCAAAAATTTTAAAATAATATTCGGTGAAAGCTTTAAAATAACATTGTATCGAAATTGTTTGATGCTGATATAGTAAAAGCACCTATAGAATTTAAATAAATTAAAATAATTAGAACGCATTATTTGGCAAAAATCGTTTTCTTCATTATTTCACTTGATGTCTTGTGTAAACTGTGAATCAGCCAAATCTATTTTAATTTTATGCACGAATTTGGGCTGCATCATCGTGCCAGTCATCTTGTCAGTATGGCACTAATTGGTAAATTAAATGCTAAAGCGTTTAGAGAAGAGTTATTATGTTAATATAAACATGTTACGTTTCACACATCAGTATGAGTATTCAAATTTCAAAACACTTATTTCTGAAATCTTTTAAAGTAAAAGGTAATAAATGTCGTATATTACGAGTAATGTAAATCTTCGTTGTTAATCAATCTTTCCATTTAAAAAGTATTGCGCTGAACCAACAAGATATTGATGTTTATATTTACTTCGGCTGGGTTTGACAATTCTATAATACCTGCAGTTAGTACAAATAACTGAGATTCTACCGGGTGACTGACACGAAGTGTTGCCAACTTCAGACCGTCATTGCTGTCAAACCAGTGATGACAGAGCGCTCAAATTTACACTAATGACAGTTCATTCTATTGTTTACAAGCGTACAAAAGTATATGAGTGGGCAATATTCAGAAAAAAAGTTATCCGCAATGGAATTCAAGCGTAATAGTGTGATTGCTCTATATTTGGCTGGAAAACCATAGCCGCAGATTATTAACCAGTTAAAACATCTGCATGTGAATAAAATGTTTGTGTATCGCGCCATAAATCTTTATAACGATACTGGCAGCATTGCAAAACGCCATTGTGGTGGACCGAAACGCACTGCAACATTGCCGGATATCATTTGGAAGGTGAAGGCCAAATTGTCTCGGAATCCGCGCCGTAACGGCAGAAAAAGGGCTCGTGAAGCGAACATTTCGCTCAAACAGATGCAGCACATATTGAAAGATCATCTTGGACTAAAGGCCTTGAAATTCCATAAAACGCATGGGCTCACCGATGCTCAAAAAAAGTTAGAGTGGAAAGAGCAAAGGAGCTGTTACGCTTGCACGAAAGTGGCGATTTGCCGAATTTGGTTTTCTCCGATGAGTCACCGTTCGTTATTGAGTAATATCTGAACAAGCAAAACGACCGGATTTACTTGCCCGGCCGTTCTACCGAAAATTTGAACCAACGGATTGCCAATTGTAACGGAATTTTATTATATTCCGTTATAAAACCCATTTCCAATAATCTTTACGTTTATCAAAGTAATTTCACCATGACTTTGAAGATATCATCTTCACAGAAATTCATTAAACACTTAGTCATGCTGGAATTATCTACTTTTCTTTATGTTTGTTGTTGCATTCATATACATGAAATTGGTATAAGATGCAATACGACAAACATAAAATTGTTTCTTGTTTACGTTATCCAGTTGCAACTTTACGTCTCTCAAGGTCTTTATAATGTAGCTATTATAAACACAAATGAATGGACGTAAATATTAAATTTGTAATTGGATGACGTATCCATATCTTTGTGTCGTGCACACGAAAAAGCAAACGTTCTACATAGAGTTAATTAAATGACCTATGTAGACATTTTAAAACGTTGCAATTTTCGTGGCACATAAATATAATTCCCACAAGTGCATGAAATTTAGATTTATGTCACGTTGTTTTTAATGTGCGGTGTTTGTACTAAAAGTTTGCTGATGTCGGGAATACACATGAATTGGTTGAGAGAGAAGTATATTTCCATAACTAAATTTTCCCCCTCCCTTCTCTGTCAGCCAGTTTAGTGTGTATAAATACCGCGTATTATTTTTGGGATGGGCAGTTAAGTTTTGGAAGGGATAATTGGTATACGCATTGAGCTTAAGCCGTGGAACCAATTATAGTTTTAGAAGTTAGGTTTGAGATAATAGTAATTCGTTTTTTTAAATAAATAAGTGTGTTAAGAAATAAATAAGTTTTTTTTTGTGGTTCAAGGAAAAAAACCTGATCTGGTAAGTATGGCTATAAAAAAAATTATAATCAGCCTACTAACTAAACGGGCCCATTTGGTAAACGGGTCCACCAGCTGCTTTATTCGAAGCGAAAATCTCGCCAGTGCGTCAGCACGCGGGTTTCTTTCAGCTGGAACTCATTACCAAATAACTACTTACTAACTTTTAAGGCCTTAAGCCAAAATATTTAAATCTCAATTTTTATTTTATTTTTATTTTATCATGCTTAGAGTAATTATGTTACCCTAAATCTTTTTTTTTAAACAACCACGGTGGGCATGCCAACATAAATCTCGCCAATTTGGGTTCGATGCCCAATTCACTGAATTTCCTTGTTTTGACGGCATAGTCTAGGCCGTCTCATCTTTTTTTCTTTTTACGTGCGGTAATCTAGGCCACTGCTCGTGCACCCCATCACCCACGACCAATGTATATCTCTACTTGACTGAGCTGCGGGTACCTAAGCCGCATCGGGGTGCAACCACGAGCTAAGGCAAAATTCTATGATCCAGTTTGGCCTTCAGTAAAAGCTGAGGTTAAACTGTTTCACACTCGAAACCACGCGCTGCCGATGGTGATGGTTTGGGCCGCCGTAACGGCCGAAATCCGTTCACCTCTCCTTTTTTTGGACCGTGGCATCAAAATAAATGCTCAAATTTATCGGGATCATGTGTTGAAGGGAGCGTTTAAACCTTGGGCACAAAAACATTTCGGCCGCAGAGCCTGGCCATTTCAACAGGACTCAGCGCCGAGTCATGAAGCGCGCGTCAATCAAGATTGGCTGAGAAGCTACGTTTGGCGGTTCATTTCCACTGCCCAATGGCCACCAAATTCACCGGATGCAAACCCGCTAGAATTCTCGGTTTGGGGTATTTTGAAGAGCAAGGTTGGGACATAAAAATACCAAAGTGTCGATCATCTTAAGCAAGCGCTTCGCCGGGAATGGGATAAAATACCGCAGAGCTACTTTCGTGCTGCATGCAATAGCTTGTCGGCCGTTTGAAGGCCATAATCGCAGCTAAGGGTGGCCAAATCGAAAACTGCTAATGGAATTCGAAAATTTTAGTATTTGTGAACATTTTTTACTTTGATTCAATAAAATTCATTAAAAAATAAAAATTCTGTGGCGTTTTGTTTTGGTAACACTTCGTGTCAGCCACTCTGTAGATAAATAGCTGTGAAGCCAAAATCTGTCATTAAAACTCCTAGGTAGCCGCAAAACTGTTCACATTGCTAATTGAGGCAGATCTTCATTCGAAAACAATGCAAGATATAGGAGAAAGTTAATCGTGAAACCAGTTAAGACCAGTTAATTGTAAGATCGCTTAATCTGATGAGAGATAGATTTTCATTATCAATATTTCTGACTTGAAAAAAAATTGTTTTTGAGTACTTGTATATCCTTTTCGATCATCTTTAATAATCCCAAAGTAAACCAATGCTAAGCGGAGTTTAATATTGTAATATAAGATTAGATATAAAAGTTTTATGAGTTAATTAAACATTTAAAATATAAGAATCAATTATAATTGATTAATTGAAATTGATTCGCCCCTCAGCCTAGAGTACCCAGACGGCTTCGAATGTCTCTGTGTACACCTAAGTGGCAGATGGGTAGTCACGTCCACGTCGCGAGGGAGCGGGATTGCTTCGGCAAAGTACTACCGGGGACCAAATACCGTGGTATAACTTGGCAAAAAGTAGCAACGAGTACAACAAATACGGAATGTAATACCCAGGTGGTACAGCAGCAAAGATGCTGCTAAATCCACAATCTTCGGAGGGGCCAATCATTGCTAACCCATTTGCATGAAGTTCCAAATTATCAAGATCACCAAGGTCTTCAACTGGAAATGTTGTACAGTGCGAGAAGGAAAACGCTGATCCGCTCATCCGTAAACAAGTATTATTAGCTTAATTGAAAGAAGAATTTACAATTTTAAAGAAGGAGAAAGAAGAACTCAAAAAAGCAGCTCAAAGAAGTGAAGCAGCACTTATACACTTTATACATTATTTGTTTAAACATAAAAATTAATTTTTAAAGTATTTGATCACCTCTCGTTGTGTTTAAAAATATTTCACTAAATGGTAGTTGTCCATCCCAGAGGTTTACAATTTTTTTACCATTTAGGTGAATAATAATATTGACAGTTCATACTTGTCAGTCGTGAAGTACACACGTGCCAAATTAATCAATCGAAAAATATTCGAGTGCACACCTCGGTTTAATAGTGAAAACCTTTTACACAAGTCAATCATCAATTACATTAACAATAAAAACATTACGTGAAAGTTCTGGTAGGAGTATGATGCCTTCAAAGCCTACAATTTTTATTAAAGAATTTGAAGAAAGAGGGACTGTGGCAAATAAGCCAAAGTGTGTGCAATAACGTATAGTCAGAACACCAACAAATATCGCTGCTGTACGTGAAAGTATACGAGGTAAAAAGACGACATCAATCAGATATCGTGCACAAGCACTTGGACTACGAAGATTAACACTAACCAATATTTTGAATAAAGACTTGGATTTATTTCCGTATAAAATTCAATTAACACAAGAGCTGCTAGCAAGAGATTATTTGCGGCGCCGTACATAGCCGGTTACATAACCGTACTAGCGGTTTTTTTGAGTATGGTAAGGGTTATGTCACTTCTGATTTGACAGAAAGTTAGTTTTATCCTTCCGCTGCACGAAAATGGTTGTGTATTCGCTTGAACAACGCTGGGAAATATTGAAACATTAATTCGAAAATTTTGGCAAACAAATTATCTTTTCGGATGAGGCGCATTTCCATCTTGGCGGCTATGTAAACAAGCAGAATTGCCGCATTTGGGGCACGGAGAACCCGCACGTGATCGTAAAGGAGCCGATGCATCCTCAACGAGCGAATGTTTGGTGCGGATTTTGGTCCGGTGGCAACATTGGGCCATTTTTCTTTGAAAATGTGTAAGGAGCCGCCGTTGTCAATTGTGCAGAGGAGCACATAGGCAACATTTGGTTTCAACAAGATGGCGCTCCGTGCCACACAGCACACGTTTCAATTGATCGTCTCAATCAATCGTCTTCGAAGATCGAATTATCAGGCGAAACGCTGATGTGATTTGGCCGCTTCGGAGCTGTGATTTGACGCCGTTGGACTATTATCTTTGGAGTGCCGTCAAAAATAAGTGTTACGCCGATAAACCAGCAACGATTGACGCTCTCAAGAACAATATTCGCATTGCCATTGAATACAAAATGCCGCATACCATCGAAAATGTGCTCAAAAATTGGACCGACCTTATGGGGTACGTCAAGGCCAGCCGAGGCAGTCATATGAATGAAATAGTATTCCATAATTAATCGGAAGGATTGTTCTTTACAATGAAAAAATAAATTTGAAAAAATATTGAGAACTTTTTGTTTTATTGCATTTCAAAAAAAAAAAAAATATTTAGCCCACCCCATATGCTAATAAGCTGCTGTTGCTTGACAATGGCAATCCGGATTTTTTTGAAAAATTAATTATGAGTTACGAAGCTCATTTTCACTTACGTGGACAAGTAACCAAACAAAATTGCCGGTTATAGGCAGCACAAAAACCACCGTTAATTCACCAATCACCATTACAGGCTTGAAAGTGACGGTATGGTGCACAATTTGTACTGGAGGGGTCCATTGGACCATATTTTTACGAAAATCCTAATGATTCAGCTGTTACGGTCGCCGGCGAACGTTACCGTGGTATGATGAGGAAATTTTTAAGACCAAAATTGCATGCCATGTCACATGCCATACTGCTAGACAAACCATGAAATTGTTACGAGAAATGTGTCCGTAACATGTAATTTCAAAATCTGGTGATGCGGAGTGGCCTATACAGTCACCCGATTTAACTGTTCTCGACTTTTTTTTTATGGGCTAATCTTAAAAGTAAGGTTGTGCAAATAAACCAGATAATATTGAACAACTTAAAAGGAACGTTAGAGAATAAATTAACATGATACAGGTGAAATGTGCGAAAAAGTGATGAAATATGTAATCAAAAGAGCCCGCTTATGTAAGGCCATTATAGGCGGACATTTGGCAGACATTGTTTTTGGTACATAATTCCAAACATTAAATAGACGATCTGTAAACATTAAATCTATTTTCTTTTATTTAAAAAATTTTATAGGCAAAACAAGTAGTAAAACCTATCGGGTGGACACCCTCTATAAAGCTCAGTTCACATTAGGGATAGGTATTATGATTACGTTTACTTAGAGTAACTCTGTAACTCTGTATAATTTTGTCTTTTAAACGTCGCTTAGTTAGCACCACCTTCTAAGCTCCTCCTGCCAAAGCTGGTGTTGGTTTATACGAGAGCTTAACATATTTTATTATTTTTCATATTAATAATGCACTGATTTAGCTTTATAAACAATATTTAATATAATTATAATCAAATATAAAGTTTATATAACCTAAAATCTAGATTTTAAGAATTTGATTAGATTTGGCTCTAGTCTTAGAATATTCTTTCAGATATCAGACACTGTATTAAAAGGAGAATAATACACGTCGCACAAGTTTCCCGATTTTACTATGAATCTAATCTAATCAGCTCATAATAATACATTTTTATAATTAGTCTAAGCGATATAATCAGTGTCCGTCCGTCACAAAAGATCTCTCTTCAAGACCACTCCCTTACAAAGCAATTTGAAGCCTACTGCTATCATTATGTTTTCACAAGTTGTTATTTGTTAGCAATTCGCGCGTTTAGAATTAGAAAATAATTTATATGCCTAACGTATTAAGAAAGAAAGAAGATTGTGATTTAAGTAGCGCTTTAAGCAACACTCGAATTCGCATCAAAAAGAATTACTTGTTAATGAAAGTGTTTGCCGAAACTGAAAAAACAACGACCAATTACCTAATTAAGCGTGAAATTTATTCTTAAAATAAATTCGTAATAAATTTATTTATATTTTTTATTTTTTGTGAATATATAATAAGCCTTAATTTACAGCTCAGCCTGATATGAGCAGTTCTAATATGATATAAAAATATTCGTGTAGGTGTAGGGTATTTTAGATCTCGTCTATATCAAATCTTTATCAACTTAACCGCAAAATGTGTTACAATTGCTTAGTTTAGCAAAACAGTTTATGAATAAGGCAACAAAAAGATTTGAATAAATCGAGATCGGTGCGCCCAGAACACGAACAACCAATAAATTACAGCAATTTGAAATACACGACATTTATGATATTTAAAAGTACAAAACCAAGACAGGTCAGGTCATTCACTTTTAAATAGAAATTGGAAGGCGCTCTTCATTTACACTTTATATATAACGTACGAATTTAACAATTAAAAGCAAAACAAAATTCCAAACCAAATTTATTATTTTACAAAGCATTTTACACATCAACATCATCGCTATATGTAGGTATGTTGATCTTAGCGATAAAATGATTATTTAATTAAATAATAGATTATGTAAAGGTCATAGAATTAATACTTGAACTAACGACTTTTACTAATTTATCATCAAAAACTATTTAAGGTGTAATTGCATTTTACGTGCGTGTACTATATAGACACAGATACTTAGAGGTTAAATAAATGATCGTCATACCTCATAAGTTAGATATCCGTCACTGCCATATTTTTTAAAAATATGTTTTAAATATTTATCCGAATTATGATTATTACTAATACCATCACTAATACTATCAGCACCGTGGGCCGAACAAGTTATTTTGTAAAAATCAAAATAACTTATTAAAATTATGAAAAGAAACCACTTTAATTTAATTAAATCCATTGTTTTTATTTTATTGGCTCCTGTGTAGTATACTCGATTCGCTTTTTATTATTTAACTTAATAATTAACTAAAACAATTGTTTTTTCACAACATTACAAATTAATTTTTAAAATGCACATTTATTAATCAGAATAAAAAAACTACACAAAATTCTCGAGCGTGCACTTAAAACAACCTGTTTGTGTTAAAAACAGAAAGCAACTAAAAAATATTGGTTTTAAAATGTTTTGAATAAATAATATTATATTTTCTATTTTACCCTACAAAAATAAATAAATCAAAACACAAAATGTGATAGTGATAATTTTATGTTTCTTTTTTTTAAACAAATAAATAAATAAATAAGCAAATATGTACTTAAATTATTTTTGTACATTAAATTTGTTAATAACTTTGAAATGATTGGACAACAACACAGAATAAAATCGTGAAGTAATAAATAAAGAATACAATGTGTACAGTAGAGAGTTGGGAAGATACAGTGATGATTCTGAATCTAATCTTGTAACCCAGTGTTGAAGTTTTCGTTTGTAAACGAGCTTTTAGAACGTTCTAGATTGTCCCACAGTCTCGCTCGTAACGACTTTTGTTTATCGACTTTTGCTGATATATATATATATATATATATAATATATATATATATATATATATATATATATATATATATATATATATATATATATATATATATATATATATATATATCAGCGTCTGTAAATAATAATAATACGAGTAATAAATAATTATACAGGGTGTCCTAGAAGTGTAGGATCAAACTAAGCCGTTGATCTAACCTATTTCTTCAAATGGGCCAATCAATTTTTCATCAACTAGTTTTGCTCACTTGTTCACTCCAAATAGGTGTTCCAAATGACTCACCCACATAACTTTTGAATTTACACGGACCCAATAATGCAAATTCTGAATATTCCCAACTTTTCAAGGCATATTTCGTCGCTCCATAAAATATTGTTAAAAAATAAAAAATCTTGAACACGTTGCACAAGATAATGGTGCAACTGATTGATTTTTAAAATGCACTGCACGGTAAACCGATTACACTCACAAACGTCTTGATAAACGAAGGACACTTGTAGATGGGTCGCCTATTACTATTCCAATTTTACATCATCGTTTATATCAAGCTGCATAGAGCTTCCAGCTCTCTTCAGATGACCGGAGATTACGCATTCACTGTACATTTGATGGAGCGATTGGCGTTTACGCGTCATCTACTAATTTTTATCTTTCGAATGAATAAATCAGGATGTCCATTGTACTTGTATGATAAATTAAATTTCTCTCAGTCATTACGAACAAAAAATATTAATGTACCCGTTAACAGAACTAATGTTTATAATAATTCGGGTTTAACAAATGCGATTGTCACTTGGAACAGTTTACCATCTGCGGTAAAAAATATAACCTCTGTTAATAATTTTAAAAAAGTTATATTTAATTTAATAACGGATAAACAATTGTTGCTATTGTTAAATTGTACATGTTTGTAAACATTTCGTATCATTTATTGTTGTATATATTTCTGTATTATTATCATAGTTTTCAATATGGTACATAATTATTATTGTTATTTTTTCATTCATTTTTTTTATTAATTTGTAAATATGTTAATGTACAAAAGCTAAGGCTTATACATTTGTAATAAAAATATTATTATTATTATTATAATTTTACGTGATCGTGTCGACAACACCGACTACTTGTAGACTACGTTGATAATTCGTAGATAACGTCGAATACTAGAAGGCAACGTCAATAACAACTTGTAGTTCACGCCAGTAGTGATTGTATGCTCTACATATTTTGAATTTCTGTTTCCAGAGAGTTTAGCTAATGGAATCCATTATTACTATAAAACATATTTCGAAGTAACTTATACTATGTGCAATTATACTCTGCGATTTTTGCGATTAAATTACTTACTAAAATTAATGGCCATTGATTTTAACTAGTGAGTAATAGTTGTCTCTTATCCATAAAAAGTAATTGGCCTATTATTTAATCCTAAATTGCACACTAAATTGTTAATTAACGACCATCGGTAATAACACTTCGATAATTGATTTACTTTAAATTAAATTTGCGAATTAAAATAAAATTTTAGTGTATTGTGTTTTACGAACTACATTTAATTAGTTTTGTCAGTAATTTAGTAAGTATAATTGCCCCTCAGCCTAGGGTACTCAGAGGGCTTCGGCTGTCTCTGTGTACACCTAGGGAACACCAAGGTAGCCGCGTCCTCGTCGCGGGGGGCGGGTACTGCTTCGACAGTAGCAAAGTGCTACCGGGGACCAAATGCCAGTGGTATAAATTGGCTAACACAAACAATGAATACAACAACATTTGGACGAAGTTCCAAATTATCAAGATCACCAAGATCTTCAACTGGAAATATATTTCAGTACGAGAAGGAAAATGCCGAACTCCGTGAACAACCAAGAGAAATAAAAGAATTTACTACACTAAATTGAAAAAAGAATTTACAATTTTAAAGAAAGAAAATGAAGAACTCAAAAAAGCAGTTGAAACACGTGCAGAACTTGGGACGACACCTAGCCCAACAGTCGATGATGGCATTAATTCGTTCCATACGGATGAAGAAGAATTAGAAAGAGAAACAAATTGGATGTTGAACCGGAATAAAAGACCAAGTAAGAAAAGGAAAGCGCAACACTCACCAGAAATGGCGGAGACTTTACCATCAACTTCAAAAGAGGTTGCCAGAAATCAGTTAATCATCAAGAAACAACTAGCTCTAGAACAACAACCAGCTAAACCGAAAGAAAAATCACCTCCACCAATAAAGGTCGTTGGGATATCAAATTTCTCCACTATACAATCGATTATGAAATCGATCACGATAGCCGAGTACAAACTCGTATCTCTAAACAACGGCGTCTGGAAAATTAATGTTGTAGACTCTGAAACTTATAGAGCTTTGGCTACAAAGCTTAATTCCGAGGGGCATCAGTGGTTTACCTATGATAATTACCTAAGAATGATCGCCCAATTAAAGTTATGGCTAGAGGTCTTCACCCAACCTGTGCAAAAGAGGAAATTATTGAGGATCTCAAGCAAAAGGGTTATCAAATAGAAAATGCCGTAAACATTATTAAGAAAGAAAAAATCGAAACTGAACAAGGAGTTCAAGTTAACAAAAGAGGAATTCCACTATTTATGCTCACTTTTAATAACAAACAAAAAGTGGAAGATGTGTATAATATCAAGCCAATACTTAGAATAACGGAATAATACCGCAATGCAAAAAAATTCAAGGTTTTAATCATACGCAGAAATATTGCCAAAGAGAAATTAGATGCGTGAAATGTGCCGGAAAGCATCATGCCCAAGTATGCCCGGTTAGTAAAAATATTGGTTCAAAATGTGTCAATTGCAACAAGTCACATCCCGCAAACTACCGGGGTTGTGAAATAGCTAAGGAGCTACAACGAATAAGAAATAAAACGCGAAAACAAAGTCCAGGAGTATCGGTAAAAAATTATCAAACTTCCACCAAAGAGGAACCTAAACCTCATGCTAGTAAAACGGGAGAACCAAAACCAAAACTGTACTCGCAAGTAGTCATGACAAAACCATTTATTTCGGAGCACACTACTGAAGGTACAGCAGTGCTCCAAAAGATACTAAGAAGCATGGAAGCTCTTAACATTCGTCTAGCTAAACAAGAGAAATGCCTTCAAGCTCTAAGCAACAGGTTAGATAAGCAAGACTCTCTAAATGAAATGAAATCCATGCTCTATTAAAATGATGCAAACAACAACAAATAAAACATTAAGAATAGTAACCTGGAATGCAAATGGGCTAATGCAACATATTCCAGAATTATAAATTTTCCTAAATACTGAAAAAATAGATATATGCCTAGTATCGGAAAGCCATTTTACTTCAACTTCTTATCTTAAAATATATGGATACAATTGTTACCACGCCATTTATCCAGCAGGAAGGGCAAGGGGAGGATCGTCGGTGGTTTTAAAAGAAAACATCAAACACTTTATAGATCTTAAAATTGAAGAGGAATGTATGCAAGTAGTCACCTTAAAAGTATTTATAAATAACAACAAAGAATATAGTGTATCGTCAATATATTGCCCCCCAAGGTATAATTTAATTAAACAAGACTATTGCACGTTATTTAAATCACTTGGATCTAGTTTCATAATCGGAGGTGATTTTAATGCAAAAAACACCTACTGGGGATCAAGAGTAACCTCTAAACAAGGAAGAGAGCTGTTTGCAGCAGGAAGACTATGCAATTGCGATTTTCATTCTGGAGATCAACCAACTTATTGGCCTACGGATAGAAACAAAATACCCGATATCATTGACTTCTTTATCACCAAAGGTATAGACGAAAACTACATATACCTAGAAAGCAGCGAGGGGATTATGTCGGATCATACGCCTGTTATTATGACAATCAGTGCAACGATTGTTAAAAAAACTAGTCCACCTTCGCTAACGAACAAAAAAACCTGCTGGGAGAAATTCCAGAAACTTGTTGAGGATAATATTGATCTTCTGGTGCCAATTAAAACCCCGATAGAGCTAGAAGAAGAACTAGAACAACTCAACAACAGTATACAAGAAGCGGCGTGGAGTAGTACCCCCTCAAGTTCAAAGGAAATGCGCCAAAATGCTATTTATCCTCTAGAAGTTAGGAAACTGGTTGCAGCAAAACGAAAAGCAAGAAAGGCCTGGCAAAGAAGTCGAGCGCCAGAATATAAAACAACTCTTAATTTTTTATCCAATAAACTAAAGTTGCTAATTAAAGAAATCAAAAACGAATCCATTAATAAATACTTGAGTGGCCTTACTGGGGAAAAAGATACCGAGTACTCCCTTTGGAAAGCGACATAAAGTTTAAAACGACCTAAACTACAAATTCCACCAGTAAAAAATGAAGATGACACATGGGCTATAAGTGCAAAGCAAAAAGATTCGTTGTTTGCAACCCACCTCGAGAACACGTTTCAGCCACTACCTAGACAAATTGCAGAGGAAAACATACCACCAGTATACAAAATGGATAACTGCAATATATCTCCTGTCACACTACAAGAATTAAAAGAGGAAATCAATCTCAACCTAAATACAAAGAAATCTCCAGGATATGACTTAATTACAGGACAAATAGTAAAAGCTCTTCCTGAAAAGGGACTACGTAAACTACACCAAATAATTAATGCAGTGTTCAGACTAAAACACGTTCCAACTCAATGGAATGTAGCAGAAGTAATTATGATACCTAAACCAAACAAACCACTTAATGACAAAAATTCGTATAGGCCGATTTCCTTACTCCCAATAATTTCAAAATTATTCGAGAAACTACTCCTAAAGAGACTAAAACCAATAATAGCAGAAAGAAATCTTGTTCCTCCACATCAATTAGGCTTCAGAGAAAATCATTCAACAATAGAACAAGTACACCGAATTACAAACATAATTGAAGACGTACTTGAAAAAAAGAAAGTATGTTCAAGCGTCTTCTTGGATGTAGCACAGGCCTTTGACAGAGTATGGCATAAAGGTTTGGAATATAAATTACAAAGAGACTTACCAAAGCAGTTTTATGAAATTCTAAAATCTTACATATCTAACCGACACTTTCGAGTTAAATTAGATGGCGAATACTCAGAAATAAAGAAAATATCAGCAGGGGTACCACAAGGTAGCGTTCTGGGACCAACTTTATATGTTCTATACACCTCGGACCTGCCAACGATAGAGGATACTAACATAGCGACGTTTGCGGATGATACGGACATCTTAGCAGTTGCTAATTGCATAGAAGGATCTACAAGCAAATTGCAAAGAGCTACTAATATTGTCAGTACCTGGACCAAGAGATGGCGAATAAATCTTAATGAAACAAAATCTGTTCACGTAAACTTTACCAACAAGAAGGTCAACTGGATACCAGTAGAACTGAACTCCCAGCAAATTCCCTATGCAAATACGGCAAAATATCTAGGCATGACTCTAGACGCGAAACTAAAATGGAAAGAGCATGTGAAAAAGAAAAAAGAAGAGTTAAACATCAAATACAGAAAGTTGGATTGGCTCTTAGGAAAAAATTCTGAGCTAACTCTACATAATAATAATTGCTACTATACCGGCAAATCTTAAAACCTGTGTGGACTTACGGTATTCAACTCTGGGCCTGTACAAAGAAAACCAATGTCAATATCATCCAGTCATTCCAAAGCAAAGTCCTTCGTGGAATAGTAAATGCACCGTGGTACATAAGAAATGACAACCTCCATAGAGATCTGAAGATGGATTTCGTTAGTGAAGAAATAAGCAAACACGCGAGAAAACACATGCAACGTATATATTAGTCTACACCAAAATGCTGAGATACGTCGTATGTTGGATGATTCAAACCTAGTAAGACGGCTGCAAAGGAAGAAACCGCATGATCTACAAGATCCAATCAGGATCGACTTAAAATATAATAAAATTGTAAAGGGGACTAGAATATATATATAAAAAAAATGTAATTTAGTCGAAAAACTTGGAATCAGGCACACAGTATTAGAGTTGTTATACCGTGTGCCTGACGTATTATGTTTTGTCTACATTTCCGATTAACTAAATTAATGGTTTGTTCATACCAGTCGTTCACAGATGGCACAAAACACACCGCGTCTGATGTTTAATTAAAATTTCTTAAATAAATTAGAATTTGTCAGTTAAATGCCAGACTCATTTTGGTTGATGAACTTTACCGACATCTATCAACAACTGATATAAACTAATCATAAATTTAGCTAATCGGAAATTTAGCCAATTATATCGACGTGAAGCACACGACGTTAAACGTTAAATTATAAGATATTCTGTGTGCCTGACACCAAACAAATTGATAGTTTGTTCATACCAGTTATTGATAGATGTCGCTAATGTTCATATTACAAAATGTACCTGAGATTTAGTTCTAAACTGCAAACTTAGTTCGAATTTGTTAATCGTTGATCAGAAATATTGTGGAGATTGTAATTTTTTTATTTATTTGACGATTTTAACTATACATCAGACGAGGTTCTCATTGTACCATCTATGAACGAGTGGATAAAAATCCAGAAATCTGTATCAGGCACACAGTATAAATACAAATTCGCATATCATAAAATATAAATGTTCGTTTGAAAATCGTAATTAAGAATTCGCAGTTCCATCTTTATAAAATGGTAATAAAAATTCGAGCCATTTACTCGTATATTTTGGTCATATCTTCTGATATTAACTAAATTATTTTAATGAAGTTGCGTTCTTTATACTCAATGAAAATTTAATTTGGCTCTCGTTGCAGATAATTGTTTCAATTTAAAGCGATAAATACAATGATACCCAACTAACAATAATATTTAGTTATCGTTACATTCTTTTACAGGTCCATCTTACAAATGAACTTTTGAGTCCGTTAATTACTCCATTTACTCTGTACTTTTGCTTTCGACTACGTGGCTTAGAAATCGGCAAGTTTTTTCGTGCTTGTACGGGCACTGTCGTTGGAGTATGTGATGTATACTCGTTTGCGTAAACGGATGTGTGTAAGCCTGGCAATCCCGATTACCAGCTCACTAATATTGTAGCAATGAGGGAAACAAAATACGGCACATACTGCATCCCAAACATGTTGATTTGTATTTTACTGATTGTGTTGCCTGATGTGATGTGAACATTGTTCTTAGTACCAATAGATTCGTTCCTAGAGTCGTGACGAAATTTTAATATATGAATATGTTTCTGCACACTTACACAATACATATATACTACTGTGGGCAAAAAGTAGTAAGACTGTTTAATTTAAATTTCGCGCGGAAAACCATTCGTCGAAATATTTTTTTTCTATGTTGGTATGACTGTCAGTGACATCTGTGCGAAATGTCACATCAAGGTAATCATTAGTGTTTAGTATACGCTTGTCTTTGTGAAGTACAAAAAGTGCATTCGGCGATTTTTACAATGAGTGAAATTATTCAACAAAGAAGTTCCATTAAATTTTGTGTGCGGAATCAATTTTGTAGTGCCGAAACGTTCAGAATGTTGCAAAAGGCCTTCGGTGATAATTGTATGTCGCGAGCAAGTGTTTTTAATTGGTACAAATTGTTCAAAGAAGGTCGAGAACGTGTTGACGACGAACCACGTCTAGGACGGCCATCAACATCAACTGATGATCAACACGTTAATAAAATCAAGAAATTGGCGCCCGAGAATCGACGATTAACAGTCAGAGACCTTACTGGCATCGTTGAAATATCGGAAGGATCAGTGAAAACCATTTTGAAAGATGATTTGGGCCAAAATCACTCAATTTTTTGGAAAAACACCGTCGCGTTGACGTCTGTGAAACAATGCTTTCCGACTACCAGGATGTCATGACTGGCGATGAGTCTTGGATCTAGAGGTGAGCCGAAGCCGAAAAATCACTTCAAATCAAGTCAAAATTCAAGGTCATGTTGACAGTTTTCTTCGATTATCGAGGTGTGATGTACTCCGAATTCCTTCTAACCGGCCAAACTGTCAACAAGGAATACTATTTGAGTGTTATGCGTCGGTTACGCGAAGCTATTCGTAAAAAGAGGCCGGAATTATGGGTCGACAACTCTTGGTTTTTGCACCACGATAATTGAAGACAATTGAAGACATTAAACGTGAATCGCTACGCGCATTGGAGGCTATTCCGAAAATTGAGTTTAACAACTGTTTCGAGGATTGGAAAAAACGTTGGCACAAGTACATTGAGGCTGGGGGGATTACTTTGAGAGGGACGAAATAGATTTGGAGAAATAAATAAAGGATTTTGAAATTATGAACAGTCTTACTGTTTTTTCTGTTTCTTAAATCAAATTATTTTTTAAATTATGTCTCTAGTTAATTAGAGATTTTAAATATATTTCAAAGTTATAATTTAAATACTTGTTGTAAAAGATAGAATTAGTGTTAAGTAATTGTTAATGTAATTTTTATGTAGTTTAATAGTGTGCAACTCTCGGTTTATGATGAGTAACCTATTGGTTAGACAGTGGTGCCTTAGTCTTTATAGCAACCTTGCGTTATTCTTATTGCTGGTGTTGTTGAATTACATGCACAGGTTCAGCGGTTTAAATATTATTTGCCTGCGAGTGTTCCCCAACTTCTGGCGAGAATTCTGCTCTGCTTCAATCTGTGCCTTAAGTATGACAATTATAAGTAATTTCATAAATATTTTTTCTATATTATTTTTATAGAGTGATACCACTAGCTCTTCATGGAATGAAGTTTTTTCTGATATCCTTAATGTTTGGACAACTTCTGTTAATTTGAGATATTTAGAAAAGTCTCTGTTTCTTCTGGGTGGTTTTATTTTTTCTCTGTAATTTTCATTTGCGTTTTTTTGTTAGATGCATATTTTTTCTTGCTTACTGCCGGTTCGGCTACTTTGATGTTACTCGTAGGTTTTAGATGAGAGTTTTCTATTAAACACATTCGGTGGGCTCTTTATAACCCTAGAGTCTTATACAGGTAGTGGTCATTTTCTATAACCAGCTCACCCTCCATGAATGTAGTGGTCTTTGGTTTTGAGACTTCTTGTTCGTATTAATCTAAAAATAATTTAATAATTCAAATTTTAAAAGGGATTCTTGAAAAATTATAAAAGTGATTTTTGCTGGTTGGTTCTAATAAATTACACTTCAAAATCCCAGGGATTAATGTGAAATACACATATTTACTGAAACTTAACGCGATGAATATTTTAGTAGATTCTCAGATAACCTTTCTATCTGATCGAGATTTTAAGCTCTGCGTATCGGGTTTCATTAGGCCTCATTAGGTTTAACGAAAAATGTGTTAAAAATTCAAGGATGTGACCGAATCAGTCGTGGATTATGAAAGTGGATAAGTCAATGACTTATTGAAGTGATGTACGACATAAGAGCTGTTATGGATAGTAATGAATAAACGAATGGTCTCGACGGAATGATACTGCGCAATGTAAAAAGTGATTATCCTTATGAGTGGAAACGAGTACAATTTGACGAAAATTAGTTGATTAGTTAAGCAATTAATTAAGTAGCAATTAATTTAATTAAGCAAAACCAACCAAATTAATTTTGAAGTTAATGATAGTTGGTTTTATATCGATGAAAAGGAAAAAGATGAGTGATGATTCGGGGACAATCTGGAAGTAATCGCCAAGGCTGTTTATAGAGAGTACCTAATATTAAATTCGTTTATAAAATTTCCGGTAACAGTTTTTCTGAAAACATTTATACTCTGGCGTGATTTATTGTCTCTTCATACTGCTTATCACTGTGCTCTTTCAGGTTTTATGTCACTCCACTTTCAAAGTCATATTCTTAGATGTTGATTAAAACTACATGCATTGAATAGATATATATTTGCGTAATAATGCAATAAAAAAATCTTATCGGTACGATAATTATTTATGGATTGATTTACTTGCTCTAACTGACATCTAAAGTAACCAAGACACGATGTTGTGAACAGTATATCTTTGAATGTTTAACGGCGCAATGATCTAAGGGTACGATCCTGGTTTTCTTTGGCTTAAATCCCGATTGAGCCAAAATATTTTCATAAGTATTTGCCATAATAATGTACATACTAAAATGCATTGCAGTTCGCAGCCTTGCATCGTTTAATGATCATTAATACTCTTGTTTATCTGGGCAAATAAACTACTTCCTAGAAAATGTTTTCATAATTACCAAACTTATTGTTTTGTACATATTTGTTTACAAATCTGTAATAGTAATGTGATCAACTTATCTTGTTATCAGATTTCTTAGGAAATACCTGGTTTGTTACTTACTCAATCAACATTCCAAACCCCATATTATAAATAATAGACTTTTGGTAAACATTTTTAAACCTCGTATATTGCAATTTCATAAATCTCGAACAAATATTTTTTTTAATAATTTCGTAATAAATTTAAAATATTTACCCACCGTATTATTTCGATCACGTTTTTCTTTGTGCTTAAAACACGAATCTAAATGCCGGAAGTATGTTTTAACTTTGTCCTAGATGACGCCTTCATATTTAGGACAATTTTAGTAGTATAGACTTCATTCGCCGATATAAGGTAATGCATTTACTAAAATTGCAGCTTTTTAATTATTATCAATGCATAAGCATATATTCAATAGCTTATATATACGACAGACAGGTTCATTTTATCTCTTACCCTATTTAATTGTCCGTAATTAGATTTTCTGGCGCAGGTGTCACTGCTTGTTCGTTTTTCGAATTTTGTAAAAATATTCGGAATAAATCAGACTGTTAGAAAGTTTATGGGTTTTGGTTGGCAAAGTGTCAACAACTACCAACTTCCAGTAAGTTTTCAAAAATATATTTTTTTAATTTATTGTCAATAATTCGAATTTATAATAATTATGTTTAAAGAAAATTTCCGTTTGAGAGCGATATTACAATTATATTTACACATGCACACATACAGAAAACAACCGTTTTAAAGGTACCGGTTATACAGAATCCTCTGTAATATGATCGGAGGCGCAAATCCCTCGAACTTCATCGTCTCAAGTATCATGATGCCAACATATTAAGTATCCTGAATTCCAGCAATCTTCCTGAACCCAAATTATCTACTCGTGGTTTGTTTACTGATGAGGTAAATAAATGTTTAAATTACAAACTATGTATTGTAAATATTTTCGGCTGCATATGAGCGTGGTACAGAGCAGAGTGATCAGAGCATTCCGGATTGTGTGAAAGTTACAAAGGCGCGACCACAACAAAGAAGAGAATGGTTTATAATTTATAAAAATTTATAAATGTGACTGGAAAATTGACCAAAATCATCAAATGTGACCGGATAATTGTTCGTCCATCGTCGTTCGGTTATCGGTTGTTCTCGCTGCTGTAGCAACGAAACGGCTAATGATAACGTGCTCGTTTTTTAAAAAACACCAGTCAGTTATGTTGTTTGCAAACCTACAGAAGCATATCGTTTTACGTCGCAGTTAAAAAAAATTATCGAAATTCTCAAACGCAAGAGTGTTATTGCTTTCTTTGTATTTGGCTAGAAAATCGCAACCTGCCATTGTTAATGAGCTTCGACATTTACATGTGAACAAAATGTTTGTGTATCGAACCATTACACGTTACAATGATTCTGGTAGCATCAAAAACCGCCATGGAAGTTGAATCCACCAGAACAGCAACATCACCAGAAATGGTTCGAAAGGTTGAGGGCCAGAATTCAACGTAATCCACAACACAGCGCAGTTCAATTGGCGAAAAACTACGGTTGAAACCCTACAAAATACAAAAAGTGCAAGGTTTAACACCTACACAAAAGGCAGTTCGCCTAGCAAGAGCAAGGGTGTTAAAACACTTGCACGTTGGTGGCGAGCTTCAGAAATTGGTCTTTTCATATGAAAAGATTTCTCGTCTTAAAGATTGCTCGGAAGCCTTCTCGGATATACTCGATGCTATTATCCGCGCTAAAGGTGGCTATCGAACAATAACATATTTTTTGTTAATTTTAAAAGGTTTTTTTAAAAAAAAAGAACAAAGTTTTGAAATAACAAATAACAATTGACCCCTGTATTTACTGAGCACTAGCTCCAAATGTTTCGCGCCATCTTGTCCGGTTACAAATATTTACAATTTTAATTTTAACTTTAATTTTCCTTTTTATTCATCTTTCACACATCGATCCCCTTTCAAACTTCTATTTGATTCATTCTAATGAACTTCCTCAAACATTCTTATATTTGTTCATTCCCATTTGTAATAACTCAGTAAAATACCGTGCATTCAAGAAAATATCGAACATTTGTCTGCTCTGATTAAATGCAGAACATTTCAGTAGTAAATGTTCGATATCCTCCACATCTAAACAGCTTTCACATAATTCACTCTCAATCACATTGCGCTTTTTGAAGCAAATTTCCATGATTCAATCTTACACGTTCTATCGTTCGTATCACCCTAGTATCTCCTTTAAATACCTTAGAAAAAGGTTGACTCAAAGGAGAACTAACCAACTCAAAGTACTTTATAGCTTTTCACTGCATATCGGCTTTTCGTTACATTCAATCTGTTGGTGTGAACCTGAAAAGTGGCTTCATTCCTATAAAATTAAAGATACTCAAACAACATTTCTACATATACATTGCCATGAGTTCCTCCACTCCGATTAATTAATTCCAACCCACTCCGAGAGTCAGATAATAGCGCTATTCTCCTCCTCCATTGATCATTCTCCACCTCCCTTGGTCGTCCACCAACTTGATTCCTTCCATACAGATATTGTCATGTAATATTGGCATTCTCTCTTTTTTCATTGAAGAAATAAAAATCCCTACATCCACTCGATCCTCATTTATACTAGCATCTGTATACACTTCCACATAACTCACTCTTAACTGATATCTCATTCATCATCGCTTTTGTTGTATCTCTAAATTTCAAACGCACAATAAGGTTGCTCGGAGGGTCTTTCGGATTTATCGGACGAATCTTGGAAAATATATTTGTATTCTCCAAGATCACCCGTGATTCTTTATATTCTTTTGTAATCCATCCCTCTTTGCAATCTCTCTTTCTTTATATTTAAGAGGTGAATCACCTATTTCAGGCCACAAAGTGTGTGTTGAGGTTGCATTTACCGCCCCAAATACCACTCTGGCATATGCACTCTCCACAGTCATTAACTTTTTAATGCACTATACTATACACTACGCACAATAAGCAACCGTAAGCAATTTTGGATGACACTAGTGCTTGCCGTAACATATCAGTAACATCAGGATGAGTTCCACTTGTCGGTTTTGCTCGCGCTTTTACACAACCAATTCTTTCATTATACACTTGCACATACTATAACATATACTCATGAAGATTCATACTTGATTGAAAATTCGAAACAGGCCATCTTGGCTTCGAATCCCAATCTACCAATTATTTTATAACTCACTCTGTTAGTTCCGGGGGTAGTAGGTTTGGTTGTTTGTAAAACCCCTTGGATGTCATACCATTCAAATTCCCTACACATCTTATTCGTCAATTCACTTTCATAATTAGATAACAAACCTTAATTCTTATCGCTCAAATTACTTCGAGCATCCATCATCATTTGTAAAAGGACACCTCAATTCTCTCTGTTATCTAACATTGCACTTCTGTCTTGCGCTTTATAATCTCTCACTCTATAGTAAACATATCCCGTACATCCTTAGTTGTGATCCGATCTGTCATTTTTCATTTGACACATAGTCTAGACAAATTTTCCATTTGAGTCTACAGATAGCCTTTTTCAATCTTGCGTCCATCCGTGCATATTTTATTCTACATTTATGACATATGTATACATCTATTAACCTCACATAGCATTGATATCCGTTTCCTATCATTCCAATATTGGATTTCATTATTACACCAAGCATTCACCTTAAATTCACTCTCTCTTGTACACACATATAAACTCAACTCTCTTACACACTCTGTCTATTCCATTCTCAAGCTGGTTAATCTCATTTACCTCTTTCGTTATGAGAACACACAAGGTATTCTAGTTCACTCACCATTATTCAGTTTCACTAGATTGGAATCCAGAATGAGGCGAGTCAACAAGTTTTCCCCAAGCATCTTTCACACCTCCATACTCTCGTGCACATTCATAGTACCCCCCCCCCCCTTCCCCTCCTTAAACCATGACACTTTTCCCTTTCACTGAGTCAAACAAACTTTTAAAATCTCTTAGGCTCCTTTCTCTATCATTCACAGATTCAATTGGAGTTGCATAAGGAAAAATAATTTAAAAAAAATATTTTCTTGATTGCCTTTAACATTTTTTATTTATTTGTTTATTTTATTTTATTTATACTTCTATGGTAACATTAATTTTTTATATATAATAATCGTAAAAGTGTGAACGACTACTAGTGGGTTTAATGTCCTTTAAAAATTCGCCATTCACACTTATATGTACAATACATATACAGCATAATAAAGGGTGTTTTAGAGGTGTTTAAGTTGGCAACACTGTTTTGTTTGACAACCAATATGACAGCTGACATTTAATTTGTCATTAGTTTGAGTTGCCATTTCATAATGAATAAACCCACAAGTCTGCTCATAGAGCAACGCTTGCAAATTATTGAAATTTTAAAAAAAAATAATGGTTCTGTTCGCCAAACTCATTGTGCATTACGTCCATTTTACGGTCGCCATAATCATCTATCGGGGTAATTCGGTTAACTATGGATTTTTCTCGCACTACGTATACTCTAAATGATAATACGTATCTAGTAAGACGTCAAACATGTTGGTATATGCAACATTTAACGAATCAGTTGAATTTGTTGTAAATGCGGTTATTAATGTTTTTGACATTTTGTTTTATATAAAAATAAAACCGCCTTCTTTCTTGATGTGTACATTTTTGTTATTAATAAAATATAATATCTCGTGGCGTACAGATGCCGAGTTTTATTTCCAATTACATAAGTTTATTTTGTTGAGTGAAAAAAATCTGCTCTAAGTGCTTACAGAATTCAACTTGTGCAGGAATTAAAGCCATTAATTGGGAGAATGTCTATCCAACAGTTCGATAGAGCTCCTCCGTAGGAAACAGGTGAGGCAGTTTATACATTGCTTTACAGCACAAATGAGAAATAATTTTTTTAACACATGTACTGGAATAAGATCAGACAATTTTCTAATCAAGCAAATAATTAGGCAAACTTTAATACAAATAGAATCACTATGGTCCACCCACGTCATCTGATTGTCGAATCTTACTCCAAGGTACTTGAATTTGTCCACTTTGCTCTATGCTGCATTTTGCTACTTGAGTGAAAAATTATATATTTCGTTTTGTTAAAATTTTGTTTAAATGAAAAAAAATCCAGAAGTAAAATAATTTCATCCCTCATGTGACATTGCTACATGACAATCTCTGGATTCATAGACGACGGCGATATCGCCAGTAAGCATTCTAATATGGCCACATTTACATAGATTAAAAATAATAAAGGGCCAAGGACGCTTACTTGAGGTACACCACAGTTCACACCTAAAGTGGAGCTTTCTACCCCATTAAAAACAGAAACTGCTTACGATTACTAAGGTAGCATGCTAAAAGTGTGTATGATAGACCACGAAAGCCATAAATTTGAAATTTCTGGAGAAGTAACCTGTGATCTACACAATCAAAACAGAAATTGGACGATAATTATTAGTTTAGAATTCCCAGACTTAAAGATTGGCTTCACTTTCGCAATTTTAAGACAATCGGTGTAAACATCGCTTTCAAAAACCACATTAAATAGATTAGCTAATAATTGTGGAAAAAATGGCGAATAATTTTTCAGAACCACATTACGAATGTTATCATAACCACCACCCTTTGTATTACTGAGAGTTGAAATTAAATTCGATATTTCGCTACAAGAAAGGAGCGTGAAGAAACATGAATTAATGCTAGGCGCCATAGTATAAAATTTATTTAAATTATCTGAGCCTGGGCTAGAACTACTTGCTGATACAGAAGAATCAACAAACTTAACAAAACAGTGATTAAATATATAACAATAAGATCATGGTACTCAACAACATTGCAAATAACGGATTGGATAATATTATTAGAGTTATTTTCATGAAATGATTTAAATTTTTGTCTCAAATTATTAAATAAATTGTCAAAATCACACATCTTTGCAAAATATTTTCCCATTTTGATCTTCCTATTGAGCAAATCTAATTTATGTTTTAGTTCTACATTAGTACTGTTCCTTTTAAAACGCTACAATGTACGGTTTTTAAGTTTAATTAAATCCCAGAGATCAAGAGTCATCCAGGGACAATCACTTGCATTTTTAATTTTTACATTTACTTCCTTTGATACGAAAACTGTAGAACAAGTTTATTATACATATGAAAAATCCGTCCTAGAATAGACTCAGGATTTCTGACGTCAAATAAACTAAACATCATAAAATATTCAAAGGACTGATTAACCTTTTTCTAATTAACGTATCTTTTCATTAGACTTGACGCAAAATTTTGAGAGTACTAAACTATGACCACTTATGTCGGCTTCAATGGTAAAATTCCGAAATTGCTCGAATATTTTAGACCACTCTGTTAGTAGTTTTCAAGTATTTGTTACAATAATACCGTGTGAGAGCAAAGTTGCGTTATATTCTGAGATTAAGTTAAAATTTTTATTAACAGGTATATTAATGTCACCAACTAAAACAAAATCGTGTGTAGATTTGTCGGAGAAGTTGATCTAAATAATGAAGAAACGATGTAGGATCAGAATTAGGTGGAATGTTAAAGAACCGGCATCCTTAATTTTAATGGTGTATGGAATATCATTCTTAATGAACATAGCAATATCACCAGCCGTTCCATCATCCTTACAATAGAAAATACTTACGTAATCTTTAATATTATAAGAAAATTTATTAGAACTTTGAACAAATGTTTCCGAAGCTACTATAGTACGTATGTCAGTTTACAGGCTCTCTATAAAAAGTAATAACTTTTCGAACTTAGCTATATCGTTCATACTCCAAATATTGATTTGAAGTACATATATTTAGATTAACAGAATTAGAAAGTTATACATCAATATTTGCCGAACAATCATTAACACTATCCAAGTAAAGGTTATGGCACTTAGATTTTAATGATTTAAAGCTCATAACCACAATAATAAACATAAGTTTGAACGTTTATTATTGTGGTTATGAGCTTATAACCATAAGAAAAATATATAAATCATTATATTAATTATCATTAATATAATTATAATTACTGTACAACAACTTACTATACATAATATATTGAAGTGTGTTATGTACTTTACAAAATGCTGAATTCTTATTAAGCGAGATAAGTAAATAAATAAAAAATAAATAAGCATTTACAGCTAGAACCCGTACACGAATGAATTTGAAAAAACAAAATAATGTTTAAATAGTGCTGAATTGAATACAAAATGTCAATATTTAGGTAAACAAATTCGTAATTAAAATTTAACAGAGACGTGTCAAAAGTATTTGTAAACAAACTTCAATTTTAAAAATTGAAATAAAAGTGTTAAAATTAATGCTTAGAACAATAAAACTAAATAAAAATTTAAATAATAAGTCAATATTTACTATACTAATGTTGAAGTTAGATGTCATCCTGTGATGTGTTCGTTGGAGTATCTGCTGCTGTAACGGATGAGTCGTGGGCTTTATATAGTCAGCTGATGTCGTTGAAAGAATATATATGGTACACTTTCGAGTCCGGTGTTTTGCGTAAGTAAATCTTATTTCCCTTACACCATAAAAACTGATACTTCTAGTTAACTTTAATCTCTTTAGCTGCGTTGTACGATAGAAATTAAAACCTTGTGAGATGATAAAGTATTCAAATTTTATGATTAGGAGACACCATTGAAAACTCCGCACCAAGTTGCTGGAAGTAAACATACTTACTCTTCCGAAATGTGTTTAATATAGTAGTTTATAGATCGACGGTATTTAGTTTAACACTGTATGAGAGTTTAAGTTGTGATGCTGATTCATTGTGGTTCACCATTGGTTTAACAGAAATGGTATCGTCACTGGAGATACGAATGTCGACTGCACCAATAACCTTAAGAATTATAATGGGGATATATTCAACCTTTGCTGAAATTCCACAAACCACAATGTTGGTGTTAGAAACTTGAGCGCGATTACGCAGTAAAATCGAAACACTTATTATTTATTTACAGAACACGTTTTATTACATATTTTAGTGGACGAAGAAAAAAGAAAAGACAAACAGCATGACAGATGCTGCAATATAAAGACTAAGCTATACTTTTAAAACAAACAATTGAACTAAAATAAAGGTTGTGTTATACTACAATAATTCATACTTGTAATTATATAAAATAAATACTAATTTAGATTAATATTTCAACGCTCCTCCTTAATCTAAAATTATCTTACTTCTTAATTTCCGAAATTGATCTTTAGCCAGTCCTATGGTCAATAGATCAGCAACCATGTGTTCTGTTGGACAAAATCGGCAAACGACTTCCTTCCTGTCAACATACTCTTTGACGAAATGAATTTTGACATCAATATGCTTAGAGCGACTAGCAAATTTTTCCGCCTCGATCCATTTCAGTACACTTTGATTATCTTCATATATTGCAATTATCACCATTTCAGTTTAAATCATGCAACAATCGTTGGAGCTACTTGGACTCTTTACAAGCTTCAGCTAAAGAAACAAATTACGCTTCTGTACTCGATAAAGTTACACAATCCTGTCGTTTACATGACCAACTAATTGGCCCACCAAGCAGAAAAATATAACCCAAATTTGATTTACGACTCTCACGATATTCGGCTCAATCTGCATCACCATATCCGACCAAATTATTTTCTTCATTTAAACTACCCAATTTTAGCTTTAAACTTATTGTGTCCTTCAAATATGCAATCACTTTCTTTACTTGATTCCAATCTTTTGCGGTTGGTTTGGCCAGTTTCTGTGATATAATTGTAACAGCAGCTGCGATATCAGGTCTGGTATTGATACAAATCTAGAGCAAACATCCAATACCGACCCGATATTTGTCAATGCCAATAAATATCTCATCAAATGGATCTTTATGATATGTTGGACTAAGTGGAATATCTGATTCATTTGCTTCAACAAAAAATAATCACCATTAAATATTACTCTCATTCATAGATAATTATTAATTTCGCCCAATTTTTCAATCCCAAAATGTTTTCTAAATTTATCTTCAACTGCTTTTGAAAACACTTTCGAATTACTGACAATTTTTTTTTAATTGAAGCACACAGGCTATCATTTATTTTCAGCACAATAGATATTAGGGTGCTCAAAAAGCCAAACTTTAAGTACCTGTAGAAATGATTTCAAATTTATTGTTGTCGAATGCTAAGTGGAAGTTGGTTAAATAAGGAAGGGGCAGTTACCAGGAAATATTTTCTAAAATGTTCACTAAAAAAATGTGGAACAACAAAAAAGAAACGATCATTGTTCCTAATATTGTATCGCACATTAGCTCTCAATAATCGATGCCCCCCACTTCGCAAATAAAATAAACGTAAAAATTAAAATATCATCAATATAAATCAATATACATACACTGCTTCCTTGGACGACAAATTTTGATATGTATACAAACAATTATCCGAAATGCTTTGCTTCAAATTACATTTAATAAGAACATTGTGTAGAGTTTCATTCCAGACGCGAGCGGATTGCTTCAAACCATAAATAAATGCTTTTCTTGAGTAAACATACTTTGTCTTCTTCACCTTGTTTTACGAAACCAGTTGGTTGGCGCATATGTATTTCTTCTTTTAATTCTTCATTCAAGAAAGCGGTTTTTGCATCATAATGATACACAGTCACTTTTCGACTAGCAACCAACCTTGCTTTGTGTCTTTTTAAATTTCCATCTGTTTTCAACTTATACACCCATTACATCCAATAGTACTTTTACCTATGGGAATATCAGTTAGAGACTAGATATCATTGTCAATTAAAGAACTTATCTCCTCCTCCATAGCTTAAATCCATTTATAACGTTCATGACTTATAACTGCATCATTGTAATTTCCTGGTTCACCGTTGATGACTACATTTACTTCCTCAATCAAATACTTAGGAGGGACACCTTTATTCGATCGATTTGAACATCTTCCGACTGTTTTTGAATTTTCAACAACTGATTCATCAATAACGTCAATTTCAATTACTATTTCATCTAGGTTTATATCACCCAGCTTCCTTGATTCATTTACGATACCCAAATTGTCGTTATCGATAAAAATTGTGTCATTCCTTGTATTTTCTTTCCAAGTTTCCGAATTTTCGAAATTCACATCTATACATTCTTCAATATCTTTCTGTGCAAAACTGGACCTATCAATATCATTACTTTTAACTAATTTACAAGAAGAAACATTAACATCTTTCATAAACTTTATATCTCTTGAAATCACAACTTTATTCGCTGATGGCACATATACGAATGCTTTCGATTCAACATCAAAACCTAACAAAATTGCTTCTTTTGTCTTAGCGTCGAGCTTTCTACGTTGTTCATCAGGAACTTTAATGAAGCACTTGGAACAAAAACGTCTTAAATTCATATAAATAGGTTTTCTCTGATACTAATATTCATACGGAGTTTGGTCTACATTTTTCCACGGAAGCTGGTTTTGTAAAAAATTTGCTGTCATAACTGTTTCACTCCAGAATCTTGTTTTCATATTTGCGTCTAACAAAATACACCTAGTCGTTTCGATCAATGTGCGATTCTTCCTCTCCGCTACCCCTTTTTGTTGAGGTGAATATGAAGCAGTTCGTTGAATTATAATGCCTTCTTTATTAAAATAATCAATTACAGCATTACTCATCTAATCGCCACCTCCGTCACTTCTGACCGCTTTCATCTTTTTAACAAACTGTTTCTGGACTGATTGATAAAACTGCTTGAATTTGTCAAATGCTTCAGACTTTTCCGACAACATACAAACGGTTGTGTATCTTGAAAAATCATCGATAAATGTGAGCAATATCGCTTACTCACAGGTGTGGACGATTGCATAGGCCAACATATGTCGGTATGGATAAGATCAAGAATGTCTTTTGATCTCGAATTTGATTGCTTTGGGAATGGTACACGTGCCAATTTACTCTCATCACACACTAAACGTTCATGAATACATTCTGGATTACATTGTGAAATTGATATACCTTCAACAAGCCCACTTGCTGGAATCTTCTTTACCATCTCAATGTTTCGATGTCCTAATACACGATGCCATTGATGTACACACAAGTTTTTCCTTATTCTCAATAAAATGTATCATATTGTTCAGTGTTCTCACAATTTACAAATTGTTCTTAATATTACCAACTGCAATCTGACGTGTTTTATTTGGTGACCATATTTCACAACTACTTCCAGAGAAAACAATTTTAAACCCTGTTTCCGTTAGCCGATTTACAGAAATTAAATTGCTTTCAATTGATGGCATATACAAAAGGTTTTCGATCATAATCTTTATTGCTTTACCGTTGTTATTTATAAAACTAACAGAAATTTTTCCTTTGCCAGTTTTTTGCCACGTAAATGCACATATTGCGACTCATCAACCATTACATTTATCGTGTTTAATGCTTCGCCATTCTTTGCATTCCATTTTTCATCTGCGCTAACAGGTTTCACATCTTTCACATACGCAGTCATACCCCGCCTATCGTCGTTAATTGGTTCCGAGAAATCACAACGTTAGGCGAAACAACGTTATGAGGGGTAAACGAATTTTAATTATTTGATTCCATAGTAATACAATAAATAAAACGTTTTTTTTTGACAAAACAATCAAAAATATATTTTTTTATTAATTCAGTTAAAATAAAATAAAATAATAATATTCCAGTAGGTAAATGTATTTACCATATCAAATAAAATAAAAATAAAATTATAAAATATGTACATATCACAAAATACATAATACTTATGTAATTAAATCCATATAAACTCGATTAAAAGTTTTTCCATTAATAACATGCAGTTTCTAATCCGATTCAGAAGAGTCCACACTAACATCATTTTCTTTTTCGCCAGCTGAAAAATATTTATGTAGTGTAATTTGTTTTTTATCTGGTGGCACTAATTTGGATGAACCAACGCTAGCTTGTTGCACTGACTTAATTTTTTGACTAGTTGAAAAAAATGTGTCTAATGTGACTTGAATTGCAGGTTTTTTTTATTTGTTTGTACAGCTCTCTATAACAAATGATTGCTTTTTCGATTCCTCGATTGGCGATGTTTTGTCGCTCTACGTTAACGTCGTGCTCTGAAAAAATTTCTTTAGCTTTATCCAAATGATCTAATGCTTCTTTAATTTTTTCAGAGCTTATTTCTGGGATCTCTTGTTCTATAGCAATTAATTCTTCATTTGTTAATTCATTATCATGCGAGTCAATCAAGTCTTGAATATCGCTTGTGTTTAGATCTGCAAAACCTAGCTGTTTCCCCATTGTTACAATGCATTCTTGAATTGTCTGAGTAGTTTCTTCTGTTTCCTGATAACCTTTTGTGCATTCGATCCACAACTTCTTCCAACATCCATTCAAGCAGTTTGTTCATACGTCTTTCCATGCCAGATCAATAATTTCAATAGCGTCTAATATATTATGATCTTTCCAAAACTGAATAATTGACGATTCGGTAACACCTTCTGTTACAGTCAGTGCACGGGAAAATGTGCGTTTTATTGGCCATTGGCTGCAACAACGACACAACAGTTTGGAGGGAGAAATACGACTTGAATATTTCCATTCGATAATGATTCTAAATCATTTGGATGTCCAGGTGCATTATCCAATATTAACAATGCCTTATTGGATAAGTTATTGTCATTGCAATATTTGGTGACCGCTGGCACGAAATATTCTTTGAACCATTCCTGAAACAAGGATTTTGTCATCCAGGCCTTCTTATTCGCCTTCCATAGCACCGGCAATTTCGGTTTATCAATATTTTTGAGCGCTCTGGGATTCGCAGATCTGTAAACCAACATTGGTTTTAATTTGCAATCTCTTGCTGCGTTAACACCCAATAATAACGTAAGTCTGTCCTTAGCCGCTTTGTGTCCTGGCATCGATTTTTCGGCTTCGGAAATAAATGATCTCGACGGCATCTTTTTCCAAAATAAGCCCGTCCCATCCACATTGAATACTTGTTGAGCTGTGTAACCACCATCTTCTACAATTGCTTTAAATTTGTGCAAAAATTCAGTCGCTGCTTCTGTATCGGCACTTGCTGCTTCTCCCATCAATTTTACATTATGGATTCCTGATCGTTTCTTAAAACGGTCGAACCAACCACGACTAGCAGAGAACGTTTCAGATGTTGAAGACTCACCACCATCTTTTTTTAAATCGTTATATAATTTTAACGCCTTTTGTTGAATGAGTATTTGACTCAAAGGCATACGACGGTGTAATTTTTCCATTTTAACAATTAAGTTACTTCTTGGTTTATTACCTTTAAACTCCATCGGGATTGCATCCATCACATATTTTTGATATTTTTCTTTGTTTTTGAGAATTGTCCTTATTGTTGTAGGTGGAACTGAAAGATAATTAGCTATATCAGATGCCCGTTCACCTCTTTCGACCCTTTTGATGATATCCAATTTGACTTGCAAAGTAAGGTGTTTCCTATTTCTTTTTGAAGGGATAATTGCCGAAGCAGTTTTTCTTTTATCGATTGAAGCCATTGATCCTAGTTATCTAAATATATATCTACATACCCACTAAATTAGTAAAACAATAACATTAGAATAAAAATCATTGAGAAATACTTACAGTCAGTGCATATGTTAATTTACAAATAATAAAAACAAATTATCATAGTTTTAGTTTTCAAATACACAACCTGAGCATTTGGCGATATCACATTGAATGTTGTATGTATGGACATACATACCTTCTAAAAAGAAATGCATAAAAAAACTGTAACTTTTCTATGTATGTATGTATTTATGTACATTTATGAATACAAAGGGATAGACGAAAAAACTTCAATGTGTTTTCTTTTTACGTACATGTTTGTCTCTTATTTATTTTTGTTTTTTTCCATCCAAAATATATACATTATACATTCACAATGCGAATACAATAATGTACAAGAAAAAGAACGACGTTATTACGAAACACAACGACGTTCAGCGAGGTATGTTCGCATTTTACTAACGACGTTACAGCGGAACAACGTTATGCGAGGGGACGTTGTATGGGGTATGACTGTATTTCCATAAACCTTGCACCTTTAATATTGTTTCAGCGCGGAAAGCCTAATTAAAATAATTTTTATCCGTCAATGTTGTGACAGAAAATTTTGCATTGTCTAATAAGACAGAATTTTTATATCCGAAAAAAAATCAACTTATAATCGATGAAATATGTAGAATATTATTATCGTTATTATATCTGGACCTGTTAGAGCTTGAGGGCGATTACGCAGTAAAATCGAAACACTTATTATTTATTTACAGAACACGTTTTATTACATCTTCTAGTGGACTAAGAAAAAAGAAAAAACAAACAACATGACAGATGCTACAATATAAAGACTAAGCTATACTTTTAAAACAAACAATCCAACTTAAATAAAGGCTGTGTTATACTACAATAATTCATACTCGAAATTATATAAAACAAATACTAACTTAAGTTAATGTTTCAACAGTTGGAACTATTTGATTCATGAGAACTAATGTCTAGTTGAGCTTCAATTGTATTAAGTTTATTTTGATGAAATCCCACTTTATTTTCCAGAATAGAGATTCTTCGGGTACAACTGATTTGGAAAGCGATAGAAAATTTAAAACGACCTAAACATCAAATTCCACCAGTAAAAATGAAAATGGAACATAGGCTATAAACCACCTCGAGTTAATAATAAAAGCTCTTCCTGAAAAAGGACTACTTAAACTACTACAAATAACTAACGTAGTATTCAAATGTAACTCGTTCCAAATCAATGAAAATTCGCTGAAGTAATCATGATACCTAAACCTAACAAAGCTCTAAATGGCAAAAAAACTTATATGCCTATTTTCTTACTTCCAATAATTTCAAAACTATTCGAGAAACTACTCCTAAAGAGACTCAAACCAATAATAAAATAAATAAATCTTTTTCCTCCATATCAATTTGGCTTCAGAGAAAACCATTCAACCAACTTTATAAGTTTTATAAACCTCGGACCTGCCAACAATAGAGGAGACTAACGTATAGCATATTAAACTATCATGTGTTTTTAAGTCGGTTATTAGGCAAGTAGGTCAAAAAAAACTATATACAAATTAATTTCGATAATTAAACACAAACGTGTAATTACGCCGTTGCGAACGGGTACTCGTGACAGCTTTGGGAGACAGCCAAACATTCTTTAAGTTTGTTAATAACCTATAATTAAATAAGTTTAATAAAACAATCATATTAAATTAAGGAAATAACACATAACCTATAATAATTCATACTAATAATAATATTTAATAATAAATTAAAACAAGTAATAGATTATTCATACGCAAAAATTACAATCGATATTTTAAATGCACCAACGCCTGTTTGTGCATTTTTTTTATTAGTACGAGTACAACGCATTAATAATACACGTACAAACTATTCGATTTAAAAGCCATTTACAACTTAAATGCCACTACGTTGCCGTAAATTATATGCAATCCGATTCTGTCTTGCTTTACTTCCCCTTCACCACCCCTTCATAAAGGGGAAGGAAATGTGGAAAGAATCACGACGAGTGATTCCGTGTAAGCTGTTCCTGCATACTATGATGCCAGTATATAACAACCATATCGGACGATTCGGTGAATAAGCATCAGCTGATAACAAACAACATACAGTGGAAGATCAATTATAACCATGAAGGATTCAGAAGGATTGGCTATACCGGGAAATTCTAAAACCTGCGTGGACTTACGGTATTCAGTTCTGGAGCTGTACAAAGAAAACCAATGTTAATATCATCCAGTCATTCCAAAGTAAAATCCAAAAGAAAATAAATCGTAGTCTGTCGGAATATTGAACTACGTTCAAATGATAGCCATAGAATAACAGTCAAGCGCCCTTTCCAAACGGAAAGTAGTGATATATTTTATTGGTTTGAGTATTTTAGTTTTGATAAATTCTGGATATCACAGAGTTTGTAGGGATATTAGCTATAGGTTGGCACACTTAAAAGCCAAGGACCATTTTCATATGGAGGAGATAGATATGGGGCGAATAGGTGGGGGCGAAGTCCTAGATTCATACCTCCTCGCGCTGCTTTTTGTGTAACTCTAAATGAATCAGGCGGTGTAGTGGAGACGAGCGGGGCAAATTCTGTTTATAGTCATGTACACTACATGCCAGGGCCAGTCATTGACGCTCCAAAATCAATACCAAATCAGCGTCTGTTCTCCAGATTAGGAGCGGCTAAAGCAGGCGTCTGTCTTGTACCAAGGTAGGACTGGATGCCTTAAGATTATCACCAGTACGTGACCCACACACGTAATAAGTGGATGAGCGACAGGCCAACAACCTCCCCTTGTAAAATCAATTAAGTTATGAACCCTAATCAAAGGCCTCGGATTACCATATCGGATGCATCACAAACTCGACCTCGGAAATTATACAAGAACAACGCTTTAAAAATGGGAACATGGAACGTGCTTAGCCTCTTAAGACCTAGAGATCTCCAAAACCTTTCGAACCAAGCAAAGAGTTACACATTAGACGTAATGTACTACAAAAGCTTAGAAGGTCTGGAAGTGGGATCCACGACACCACCAATGATTACACTCTTCACTACTGCGGCCATCATAATGGAGGAGAATTTGGAGTTGGCTTCCTCATCTATTGGCGCGTGTTGCATCATACATCGACTTCCGCCCTATCATCATGCGGGAATTTAACATCACGATCGTTAATGTACATGCACTCACTGAAGATAAATATGATGACATCAAAGATCTATTCTATGTCGAGCTGGAGGAAGTCATCAATAACATACCACACCACGACATTAAAATCATCGTGTGCAACTTTAATGTAAAAATCGGGAGCAGTGCAGAAAATACGTCGCACATCGGTCCTAACAGCTGGCACCTAACTAGTAACAACAACGGTCAACGCTCTAAAAGACAATTCGTCATGGCAGAGTTTCCAATCAGCTGTCACTGACTATTTAGAGTCGCCCAGTAACAACGAAGAAGCTCCACCTAACATCCAGAAGCAGTAACACGCTACATAATCAGCCACAACCACCGCGGCGCAAAATACTGTCGTAAGAAAACCACCGTGGTCCCACAATGATTGGTTCGATGATCGTGTGAATGGTTGGCTCTCGACACTAAAAGCACTCTAGCAGATCCTCCGCGCTAGGAAAGCGGTGACTAAATACCCTCGAAAAAGTTCGTGATCATATGAGATGATGGATCGAAAACCTCCGCTTCCAAGCGGAACTGGGAAATTCAAGGGACTGTTTTGCTAACGCCGGGTATCTCACTAAAGACTTCCACCCAAGAAGTACAGCCATCAAAGACAGGAATGGAGAGCTGAGAACAAACGTGGCTGATGTTCTCTCAGTATGTCAAAATAATTTTCAAAATCTGCTAAATCGGAATGACGAAGTGACTCCCATTAGAGCAATAGCTCCTCCAGGTGAAGAAATATCCCACAGTAGAGGAAGTAGACGCAGCTATTAGTAGATTGAAAAATGGAAAGACACCCGGTCTGGATGGAATACCAGCAGAATTAAATAAGCTCGGAAGCACTACTCTTTCAACAAATCTATACGTTTGAATTTTTGAATTTTTGACTCACTTATGCGCGGTCCAGCGATAACGAACGAAAAACTTCCCATCCCATGGTTGGGAAGTTGATTGTGTATAAGTAGGTGTCGATTATCATAGTCGTTTGTCACTAGATTGATTAAATTCGAGAGTACTGAAGATAGACCCATGTACGGAACAATCACAATAAAACCCATTACAATAGAAAACAAAAGTAAAAATTAAAGTAAAAATTATAAATCTATACGATTTCATCGTCTCTATGGGACCAACAAGAGCTGCCGGAGAATTGGAGGACCGGGCTCATATGACCATTGCACAAAAAGGCGACCGTCCGAACGTGGAAACTATCGTGGTATAGTTCTATTGAACACTGCTTACAAAATGTTGGCTAATGTTGTACTTGCCAGACTCATCCTTTTCGCCGAAAACATCATTGGCGACTATCAATGAGGTTTTCGTCTCAACCGATCGACCACTGACCAGTGTTTTACCATGAGGATGATCTTAGAAAAATGTTGGGAGTACAACTTAACCATACATCAAGTATATATATACTTCCGATAAGCGTATGCCAGTATAAACCGCGAGAGCCTATGGGCCGCGCTCACATGCCTAGGAATTCCAGAGAAACTCGTTTCTGTATGTAGAATCGTAATTGAAGGAACTGTATCAGACCCCTTTGAAATAACATCTGGTGTTCGACAGGGAGATGCACTCGTGCCTGTGCTGTTCAATTTGGCGCTTGAGTACGTAGTAAGAAAAAGCAACATCGAAAAACCAAATTTTTAGCAACACCCAGGAACAAATCGATGACAAATCGCGGAATTGACGAATTTTGTTAGAGTCGAAAAATTTAAATACCTCGGGTCTGTTATAACATCGTTGAATAATATGCCGGCAGAAATAAAAGCCCGAATCGATGCCGCACAACGAGCTTTCTACGCCCAATAAAAATTATTGCGATCTAAATATCTAACGCAGTCATGCAAGCTCGCGCTTTATAAAGTACTCACAAGATATGTGCTGACCGCCCAGATGGCATAGTGGTTAAAGCTTTGGCATTTGGATCGGATACCGGGTTCGAATCCCAATAGAGGCAGGATACAAAAGGAAATTTTCATCAACAGATTACGATCTGTGATTAAAAGGAACACAACTAGGAACCTCTACCGGCGTGCAAAACTCATGGGCCGACCCATCTTCCATGTCCCGTACTATTGCAAGGAGCAATATAATGTGCAGATGGCAACTTAAATCGGTCCTATAGCCGTACGTCTTCGATTCGGCAGTAATTGCGTAACGTAAGACGGGAAAATGAACCGCAAAAGAGCAGAGAGTGCTTCGGCCCCGGAAAAAATGGCATGAATTAAAAAAAAGAGCTGTGCTGGCTTTCGGTAGCGAGAGATAGACCATGACCTCTAACGATTGTAGAATATTATCTACCTTCAAAAGGAAGGTTATTCGTTCAATCATTGGCCCAATTAAAGCCGCGAGCATCGAATATCGGATCCGCATGAACCACGAAATAAAGCAACTTCTCGGAGGTAGGAATAATATCATCGGATTCATCAAATCCAATCGAAGACCACGACTGCGATGGATGTCGAAACTGGAGGACGAGAGCGATGGATCGAGACGGATGGAGGACCATCGTGCAGGCGGCAAAATCCTTTCAAGGGATGCGAAAGTTAGAGAAAGAGAGAGAGAGAGAGAGAGAGGGGATATCTATCATTTTTTATTCTCGCAAATCTAATTGCTATTATTGGTTTGAGTTGTTTTAGTTTAGATAAATTCTGGATATCGTAGAGTTTGTCGGAAAATTGCACTATCAGAAAATGTTAACATTATTTGACACAAACAAGTAAATAAAAAGTCGTTTCAAAAAGGAGAGAGGAGTCAAGTGCCTTTGTAAATCGAAGGCTAATATTTTTTTTATAATGAAAATTTCCGACAAGTTCTACAATATTCAGAATTTATCTAAACTAAAACTACTCAAACCAATAAAAACGATTAGATTTACGGGGACAAAAAATGATACCTGTCGCCTCCGTATGGAAATCGCTTCCGGCGCATTTGATAGTGTCAACTTAAAGCTAACATGTGCACATAGTGGAATTTTCCGACAAACCGTTAGATATTCAGAAATAATTAAAACAAATTTTATTCAAACCAATCATCATCATCATTTAACACAACTAAATAGGATATCCCAACTCTCTGTTTGGAAATGGCAGTTAACTCATTTGATTTTTTTTTTACTTTATTTACTTAAAAATTAGATACAATAATTAATTTGGTTACCAAACACTTAGTGTTGTAGGTAACAAAGGAACATACTTAATGAAGCAGCGCGCTGTTTTATGTTTTATAATTTTAAAATATATACTTATATAAAAAAAGGGAAGTTAAAAATTAAATAGACTATGATTGAAAAAAAAAAAATTTTATAATATGTTATATACTACTAAAGAAAAATTTACGTTAAACAATAAAGAGCACAAATATTGCAGAAAAAGCAAAAAAGCACTATAACATAAAATTAAAATCAAAATTAAAATTCGCACCGTAAAGATTTTAATGATTATTTATTTAGACATTTTAAGTCCGATTGTTTATTTTAGGTTGTTCTTAAATACATTTTTAGGCATTTCTTAAACAAGCTAATACTTTCAATTTCTTTTAGTTCGGTTGGTATAGTGTTGTACATTTTCAGACCTTTGTACAGTATATTGTTGTTTTTTGAGTTTGTTGCAAAAAATTGCAAGTGGAAGTTGGCTCGCTGTCTCGTACCATATGAATGAATATCACACGCATGAATCAGAGGTCGGTGAAATTTAATTAAACCTCTTCGAATTTTAAATATTGTCATTATGAGTTCGAAATCAATTATATTATGGAAGCTGAGTTGAGATATATTTTTAAAAAGTTCGATTGTTGAAAATCTTAGTGGCAGGCGGTATATGTTTTTTACGGTTTTTTTTGTAGAATTGCGATCTCATCACAACGGAAACCAGCGCATCCACTCCACACTGGGTTTAAATATATTAATTGTGGTAAGATAAGAGAATTGTAGATTAGTAACAGGGAACTTTGCGGCAAAATATGCTTCAGTTTTTTGATCGAGAATACAAAAGGTCGTATTTTAGCCTTAACCATATCGATATGGGCGCTCCATTTCAATTTTTCATCTATCAGTAGACCCAGGTACTTAAATTGATCCGTACGCTCTATCTGAATTCCCGCATAACTAATCCTGTACTCTCTTATAACTTCCTCTGGTATTTTTTTATTTGTAAATATCATATACTTAGTCTTTTTGGCATTTAATTGAAGTTTGTTTTCATTGAGCCACAGGTTTAGCAATGTCAAATCCATCTGCATATCTTCAAAAAGATCTTTAAGATTTGTATTTTCATACTTAATAACAGCATCATCAGCATATAGCTGAAATGTGCCCTTAAAGTTTTGTCTGCATATGTCGTTAATGTAAATGTTAAAAAGGACCGGCCCAAGAATGGATCCTTGCGGTACACCCCTTGCGAGACACATCACATCACTTTTTGTTTGATTAACAACTACAACCTGAGGACGAGCTTTAAGATATGATCGGAACCACGACAAATGCATCGGCTCAAACTTCAATCCCTGAAGTTTGGCGAGCAATATATCATGGTCTACCGAATCAAACGCTTTCCGTAGATCCAAAAATAAGCACGCTACAATCCGTTTCATGTCAACATTTTCCGAAATGAAACTAGTTAACTCAAGGCATGCTGCTTGTGTACTAGAGCCTTCCGTAAACCCATACTGCTCTCTTGCTAAAATGTTATTCGCCTTCAAAAATTGCAATAACCGGTTATTCACTATTCTTTCGAATACTTTTGAGACTGAGCCTAAAATAGATATTGGTCTATAGTTGGTTGGCTCTAGTGCATCCCCATCCTTAAATACCGGTATAACTCTTGCCATTTTTAGTTTTTCCGGAAACTTGCCTTCAAGCAACGAATTGTTAATCAAGCTAGTTAGCGCTCTCTTCAATTTTTCTTGAAAAAATTGAAGGAACTTGCCTGATATGCCGTCCCGCCCCGTGGCTGCAGCTGTTTTCAAACATTGAATGACTCGACTAACTTCCTCCTCACTCACATTGGTTATATCAAATTTAAAATCTATATGATATTCTGGCATAATTACGACTACATTTGGCCACGGAAAATCGCATGCATGTATGAAACAAGCATTGAATGCGTTGGCAACTTCCCTTGGGTCCTCGCTAACTGAGCCATTTAACATTACCGAAATATTTTTTGGTTTAGTTTCACGTGTCTTATTATAAATGGCCAACTTTAATAGATTCCAAAATTGTTTGGAACTTCCAATACAATTTTCTACTCTAGTTACGTAAAAATCTCTTTTAGCTTTCCGTACTCTGGAAATCGAGGATTTTATTAGATTGAACTTAACTTTTAAATGTTCACACTCAGGGTATTTTACAGTTAGTTTAAATAATTTTTCCCTAGTTTTGATATCCCGGTATAAATCTAAGGTCATCCACGGTTGTTTCAGACCCACACGTCGTGTGTCACGCTTATATTGCATGCAATCCTTCACGACATTCTCGAGCCCGCTTACCAGATCGTCCAGAGTTTCGACGGTTTCTATTTTTTGCCAAAAACGATTTTTCGCAGCCAAATCATAATTTAACATTTTAAATACTTGTGCCTGTTTAGATTCTCGAGCTTGTACATCTAAGACTAATTGAATTGCTCTGTGGTCAGAGAATGATACATCCTCCAATGCAAAACTGTGTACTAATCCGAATTGATCAGTCAATGCATGATCTATAATAGTGGAAGTACTGTTGCATATTCTTGTGGCAAATTTTGATGCTAATTTGTTAATGAGCATGAAGCCATTTACAGATAGTAAATCTAAATATTTACTAATTTTTGGGTTTCTTGGATCTAAAATATTTAAATTAAAATCCCCTACTACAATCGCTCTCGGAAATTTCTCTAAAAATGTTTGAAAGGACTCTAAAAAATTATCAACATTTGATCCCGGGCATCTATATATACTGATTAAATGCATATTTTGCTTAAGCAATTTTAAAACTAGAAAATTGTTTTTCAGCTCATCTTTTTCAAAAATTACAGAGCATTTAATATTCTCTTTAACTAAAACACATATTCCACCTCCTTTACCCGTACGACAACTATGATACGTATTATAACCATGAAAATTAATTAAACATACCTCATCAGATTGTATCCATGATTCAACTATTACAATGATTTCGGGCCCATAAATACACAACGATAAGAAATTTTCCACCTCATGAATCTTCGACTTCAAACCCCTGATATTGAAATATACAATATTTACATAACCCGTTTCCAATTTTTTACGACCGTACTTAAATCCGAGTTCATAATTCACGCTATCAACTAAATCCGCTATTTGAGAAATGCCATTTGTATTTATGTGTGTATTTCTATCTGTCATAAATCGAAAGAGCTGACTCGTTTGTTTATGTTTTTGTTTGTTGATATTTTATAGTGCAATTTTAAGTTTTTAACTAAAAATAAATAAATATAATATAATAGTGTTTAGTGTTTAGTGATCAATAAATCGATATGAAAATAATTCTATGTGGAGCGATAAATTAGTCTATTTGAGTCAATTATTCAAATTTTTAATTTTATCTAAATCGTTTGAACTTTTTATGTGAATAGTGTTACTCTGTGGTGCTTTTTTCAGTAAAATCCGATTGTTGGTGGTCCAGAGAAATTGGAATTGGTTAGCTATTTTAAATTGCCGAGCAGCACGAAATAGTTGGAGTTTATTAGCGGTAAGATGATCTCGAATAAATATTTGTTTGATATTTTCAGTTTTGAATCCAATTTGATCCGAAAATAGATTTTTATATACTTTCTTATTTTTTATTATTTCTTGCTTGATGGTGATGGATTTAAGCTTGACCAGGAGAAAATGATTAGGCGTTTTGGGTGCTGTGCTGGTGGATGGTAACACGAGTTCTCTCCCGATATATTGTGCGCTGGTTATACAGTCACTGGATACGTTGGCTTTGATTGTTTTAAGAATGTTTGCAGTTAAGGTAAGAGGATCAATCGATCTATTCGGTATTCCAGAAATCACAATGTTGCTTAGATTGTCTTTTTCTTTCAGATATTCAACTTCCGTTTCCAGGCGATTAATAGTGTGATGGAGCTCTTCGTTGTTTTCCTGTGCAACCTGGACCCTGTTTTTCAGTTCCGTATTTTCAGCTGCTAAATTTACTATTTGGTCACGAAGCACTGATAGTTGGTCAAGGAGAGATTTTTTCACATCCAGGATTAGGTGCTCAAGCCTTTGAAAGCTTTGTTGATTGATATCGACTGATGATTTCAAAATATGTGATGTTTGTGGTGTTTGAGATGCTTGAGGCGTACCATCAACAGGAGCCTGCTTCTTTAAATCGGAGTTGTTTTTAGGGCTGACTGTTACTAGGGAGCTTGGTTGACAGCAGTTCCAAATGGTGGCGATCTTTTGAATTTCCTGCCTGTTTTTACCAGAGAAGCCAACACAGCGTGAATGGAATGTATTATGACATCTGGTGCACTTAATTCCTTGGTGAATCTCGCTAATTGCGCTTTTGCAGGACACACATTTAATTTGGTCAGCCATTTATTGGAAACACAAAAGTAATGTAGTGTTGTACGAATGCTGATGTAATTTTTTTGTTTGAATTTTTATTTAACTTTATACTTTTCTTAGCTTTTTATGTAAATATTGTATTATATAAACGGATTTTACAATAAACAACTATTATTTTAAAATAAAAATAATAAAATTTTAATTTTTAATGCCCAACAATTGTTTTACTGAACTGAATACTTTGACAGCGCGCCAATTTTTTTTGATTCCATAAATGGAATGAAATAGTATTGCAAAGGAAGAGGGAATAAATAGGTTGATTAAAAAAATAGTTTTCTTGTTCCGGCGTGCATTATTATTATTATAACGGTATTACTGATAACATTCATTACTACTTTCGACCTGTTGCTGTTTAATTCGAATAATACGAAATACACTTTCCGCGTTTTTTAGTTTTTTCGAAAAATTTAATAACGGTACGACACTTTAATACAAAATTGCTTTTTTATTAATTTTATTACCATTTTTTTTGGTTAGATGGAACTTTGTGGCGATGAAGTGACGGTCAACGAACTAGTCCAAATGTGTACAATTGTGTTTAATAAAAGTGTGAAAGAAGTGTTTCTTGTCAATATAGCGAAAAAATTGATAAGAGAAAATTTTGAGTCGTTAGATCAGCGGCTGGCTCAAGATATTAAAAATATCTGGTATTTGGCAGCGAATTGTGGATCCTTTCCGAGCGTTTGAATAGGTTTAGGTGAATATTAAAGGTAATTTGGTATTTATTTATAGGAAGGTAGTAATTAAAAATTATTTTTAACATTTAGAAGTAACTTCTGCATAATGTATGCCAGCGACATTAAATCCTTTGGAATTAAATTCCAGAAATACAGAATCGTCGATATTAGGTGATGATTTATTAACTGTAACTAACCAAGGTACTCGTAGATATAAAATTATCAAAATTATTACAAAATTATATTATTATTATTATTATACAACTATTTCTATTATCTTTTATATTTTTTTATTGTGAAATTTATTTGTTTATTATTCGATTTTTATATCGATTTCGATGCGCATGGCAGCTTCTTCAGTAATATTAAATATTTACTTAATACGAAAATATGAAAAATTTTCAAATATTTCCGTTATGGAAAAACATTTTATACTGTGCTAACGTTGTTTCCAAAATATTATTTTTATATTTACTTGCAATTTTATGAATATTTAGTTCAACGTATATTATTCAAAATAACGTCATATAATTTATTAGTTGTAATATTAATTTTATTGTTGAGTAAATTTTAATTATTCCGATTTTTGTAAATTTCGAACTCCTCTATACGGTCGAACATGTTGCTTTTCTTCATTTTGTAAAACACTTCTAAATTGTTATCAACATTTTCATAATTATGTAGTGTTTGATTTATATGTAGTGCAAATTTTGATTCAGTATTTATTTTTCCTATATCTTTTATATGTTATACATTTCAGTATAGATTGAATGAACGTCCTTTTTGTCCTATGTAACATGATATCCATTTGGATTCAGCATGTTGTTCAGACAGCTTTGTTTTAATTTACAAACTGCAGTTTCTAATTTTATAGTATTTTTTGTTTAATTAAATGAAATAATTTATGTTTAGTTTTGTTTGCGGTTTTATAACCAAAATTTTTAAAAAGTTTATTGATATGATGACTTGTTTATTGATATGATGATTTTCTAGTATTCTACACGGAGAAAAAAAATCACCAATTTTTTCCTATTTATGTATGGGAATCAGATTATAGTAAGTGGCACTATAATACTTGTATAATTTGCTATATTTATGGCAGACTATCCATTTTGCATAGTAGCGAGTGCAATATAGGAATGGCTCCTATAACGTAAATTCATTGCTGTATCGTATAGCAGCATTTCCTACTATCTATAGAATTTGTATGGAAATGTTTCCATTTTGTTAAAGGAATGCCCCTTAGTCTAGTTAGCTGCACTAAATAATTTTCTCATATCTGTAGTCATTGTGTGTTGAAATATTAAACAGAAAAGTGTGTTGTGCTTTGGGTAAAAAAATACTTATTAAAAATATTTAATAAAATATTAAAATTGAATATGAAGACGAGTTATGAATTTATTAGAAAAATTGAAATTTCGTCATATTTTATCAATATTGGTAAGTGAGAAATTATTTAATACAAAAATAAATTAGAATAAAAATGCATCAAATTTCAATTTAAAATTTAAACTTTGATAATATTGTGTGAGGATATAAGACATGATAATTAAAAATTTTACTGTGAAATTTGTGTGTAATTTTATAATTCCAATAAACTAAGTTTAATCATTTGCAGAAGTGAAAAATTAATTAAGTTCCATTTTTTTGTAATTGTAGTTGGCTAATATCAAAACCGGAGAGTTCGCATGTGATGCAATTATGGAAAATACTCGAATGTTGAGGATTTAAACCAAATGGACGGAACAAATGTCTTTGTCAAATGAAGAGATTCGAAAGCATAATGTTGCTTTTGCATCGCATCTGTTAAATAATATTTTATTATTCACTGAACTGCTTAACTTGTGATCGAAAAACTAATGTTTATATCGAAATAAATGACCTTAGTCTTTTAAAGTATAATAAATGGTAAGTTTTAATATTAAAATATACAATACATTAATTAAACTTAGAATAAAAAATTAAATACTATTATTAAATTAAATAAAAGTAGTTTACTTTGCTACTATCTTAGTTATTTTAATTTTGTAATTAGTTCTTACTTAGCTCTTATTAAACTACCGCTTAAGTTTGTAATTATTTTTAATCAAATAAAATAAAATAATAAAGATTTAATTATAAAACTAAAATTGAGTTTTATTTTATTACTATTCTCATATGGGCAGTATTCCTATGGTTCGTTGATAATTATGGAGTCTAGTGCTATATCTCAAAAGATTTACACCATTAATAAATTGCACTAGCTACAAAATTATAATTGGAAAAGTTTACATATTATATGGCAATAATTAATATAATAATTTATAAATTTTCCTATAAAGTTCACGATTCTGTGCTTTGTATAACAGTAGACACTGCTATGTATTATGAATCAATTTACTATATTAATGGTAACTATACTTTAAATATATCATAAATTTTACTATCCGCCATGTTGTATGCTCCTATTAAATTTATAGTACCCTTTCCGATTATATTCCACCAGTGCACCGGCTCCTATATTTTATTGAATTGTGTCCTATATATTTTTTTCCGTGTACACTGATGTATTTTCGCGCTATGTCTTCATCATTAAATCTTACATCCCTATTATGAATCTCACTTACTCGTCACCAGGGGGTCAATTTTATTCAAAATCCGAGACACGAGACATAACGTTTTCGTATACGTATAAGAAGTATAGTATACAATTTTATATTAGTGTGTGTAATTTTTCTGTAGTTAAATTTGTTTGTTTTCTGCGAATGTAAGCATAAAAAATTATGAATCGGTACAAATCGGCTAAGTTTTTTGGTGCTTATGTCGTTTTATTCTCTCACTTTTTTTATATCTCCCTTGCTTTTGAAAAGGCGAGTTAACACGTTCACCCAAATGACTGCTATAGCAGACATACAACTTTTTCGTTTTTTAGACGTTCGCGCAAACAACTTTCATTTTTTAAAGAATAACTATATTTTTCAATTCTCAACAATACATTCCTTTCCGCGACGAAATATCATTGCAATTACAAAAGTTATCAATTGTTCGTTCAGTATGTTCGTAGTCGAATAATTGTTTTGTTTTTCGCAGAAATACAGAATTTGCAATTATTATAAATTTTATTTTATTTAAAGCATATTTGCATTTAACAATTATAAATTATAAATGGAAATCTGGAAATGTCATATCCACACAATTTAAATTACGCGTGTTTAAATTTAAAAATACACACACCACTACAATATACTTGCGGTCATTTTTCGTCTCGGATTTTGAACAAAATCAACCCCCAGGTGAAGAGAGGTCACAATAATTCAATTTTAGTATTATAATTCTCACTGTAAGTGAGAATCTCACATATCCTAACCTACAATTTCGAGGCGACATAAAATATATAAAAAAATTCATTTTAGTCTAAAAATTTTAAATTCTCATTTGGTGTCGCCAAGAAATTGTAGGCGAGGATATGTGAGATTCACAATAGAGGTAGTAGTGTAGATGTTGTTAATACGTTATTTTGTTGATATGCAAGGCTGCCAGATATTGACACGAGCAGAAAAGGACATTTTTAATATTTTTCCTGTCCAGGGCGGAACAGGGAGGGACAATTTTTTTATTTTGGAACGTCCCAAATGTCTGAGACGGAATTAGATCGTTTTAACATTTGGTATGAAGAACGCGTTTCTTCCAATTTACCATACAAGAATCGTGACGAACTCATTAAATATTGTGTTCAAGATGTGGTTATTCTTCGTACAGGTTCTGTTACCTTTATGAGAAATTTTTTGTAAATTACAGAAATAAATCCACTTTTAGAATCATTCACCTTAGCTCAAGCCGTTATGAATGCTTTCCGTAAAAAATTTTTACAACTTAACACGCTGGGCACAGGACCCAACAATTTATATCACCATACAAATAAAAATCAGTCAGTCATAGGATTAAAATGGATAGTCTACGAAAACAAAAAATGTGGCGGTAGAATTAAATATGAGATAAATCTGCCTTCAACTAAAATATATGTGGATGGCTATTGTAGAGAAACTAACACAGTGTATGAATTTTTAGATTGTTATTGGCACGGATGCCAAAAATGTTTTTTAAATAAAATACATCCACTTAATGGAGGTGTTCATGATACTTTTGAACGAAGGTATAATCAAGTATGCTCAAGACTTGATTTAATTGTAATTGAGATGTATCTCTAGGGTACACAATTATTAAAATTTGGGAATGTTCTTTTAAAAATGTTAAGTGGAAAGCTCACGATTTCCAAATCTTTAGAAAATGAAACCGAATTAAGGTATGCATTTCTTAACCCAAGAGACGCTCTTTATGGCGGACGAACAGAAACATTCCAACTGTACTTGGTGGCAAAACTTGGTGAAAAAATTCGGTATTCTGATTTTAACTCGATATACCTGTATGTAATTAAAAATGGAAAAAAATCCCATTCATCATCCTAAAATTTACCATAAAGATGAATGTAAAAATCTTGGCATCTCAAATATGGATGGTTTAATAAAATGTTTCATTTTACCGCCACGTGATTTACTAATTCCTATTCTTCCGACTAAAATAAATAACAAGCTGTTAATCACCCTCTGCCTCGCTTGCGCCGAAGAAATAAACACCGGGTTAAGTTGCTCTCACACTGCTAGCGAGAGAATGTTGTTTGGCACATGGGTACTTGACTAGGTTAAACTTGCTTTAAGTAACGGCTACAAACTGACTGAAATTATTGAAATATGGGAATATAAAACATCCCAGTATAATGCGAAAGAAAAAACGGGCGGTATATCTACTAGTTATATCAAGTGTTTCTTAAAGTTAAAACAAGAGGCTAGCGATTGGCATTCTAATGTTACAACGGAAACAGAAAAAAATTTATATATAAACAAGTTTTTCGAAAATGAAGGGATTCATCTCGATCCTACAGCAATAACAAGTAATCCGTCGCAGAGAGGCGGTAGTAAATTAGCCCTCAACGCACTTTGGGAAACATTTATTCAAAAGAGTAACAGAGCTCGAACCGATATTGTCAATACCCTATCGGAACTATACGCGTTAATTTCTCCACCAAGCGTTGAAGTAATGGACATAATACCACTACAAGATGTACTTTGGATAAATTGGAAATATTTAAGTGAACATGATTTGGAACCATTATATATGTTTCGTTAGCTGTAGAAGCATTTACTACTGCTAATGCACGAATTAAATTGTACACAGAACTATCAAAAATACCAAATAAAGTTCTTTACTGTGATACGGATTCAATTATTTTTGTAGAAGATGCTGGTAATAAAGAAACATTAAAAACCGGAAACTGTATCGGGGACTTAAGCAACGAGTTATTGGAATATGGACAAAACTCGTATATTACAGAATTTGTAAGTCAGGTCCGAAAACTTAATATGTTAAATTCTTCCTCGCTTAAAGCTATGGTGGCTGATGTGAATGATGAAGGGTTTCAAATAGAATATGACGAGGAAAAAATTAAAAGAAAGAAAATGTTAAAAGTGGTTTCGATGCGTGAATCGAAATCCTTTGGTTTTACTTGCATAACACGTGTTTGTCTAGAAGATTACAAAACAATACCATATGGTTTTATCAATAACTAGTTTTTTACATTTAGGTTAAAAATTATTATTGTTCGTAATTTTAACGATATATTAATTAATTAATATTTTTTTTTATAATTAAGTAGCTTTTGTATGTGATTAATAAAAAAATTCTTCTTAAATAAAACTGTTTTTATTTATCCAAGAATTGTGTGTATTATTACGAATTTGTCCAGTCAAATCACTGAATTGTGGATTTCGTTTTATAATTTGACGGTTACATTCTCGTAATTTATACCGCTTGCGGAATATTCGAGAAAAAATGCCGGAAATAATCTCTGCATACTTTCGAAATATGTGTAAGTATTCCACACCACTACCTTCATATTCCGAAATATATTGTTAATATATTGTTTATATTCCCGAAATATTCGGACTATAATTTTCCCACTTTTATTTTACCAACAATAAATCACAACAACAAATAATTTCCACAATATTTATTAATTCACTTATATACACCATTTATAATTCTTAACTAAACCACTATTTTCACTTTACACCACTTATTATTTTCCAGCTACTCATCACTTTCACTTTTATTCTTTCGCGTACCGTATCTCCTCCTGAATGGCTCACCCAGGCTGACACATTGTGTTCGTTGCACTCGTATTTAAACACCGATTAAATATTCTACGGTTATGTTCCAGACTAGTATAAGCCGTATTTTTTTTATTAGCGCACTAAAGCTGTATCCGGAGCACGCAATTTTCTATGTCAAAACTTATATTTAGCGCGCTATTTTTGCATATAATTAATTTATTTAATTCTAAACTAAGATTTTACATTCAACTTTTTAGTTGAAGAGAGCCGCTATCGGGAGTGCTATCCATTTCAAAGGGAAATTTTAAATCTTCTTTGTTTTGTACAACCCTTAAAACCCTTATTAGAAAATTAATCTTACAATACAAATTTATAACGCAGCAAGATGATTTATTTTTTATAACGTCATGCCAAAATAAATGTTAATTGGTATATTTCAGGTCGTTAAATGTTTGTTTTATGGTGAATTTATTTTTTCATTTTTATGGTATAGCGACACCAGTGAATAAATAGCTACAGTTTCAGTAGAAATTTCCCTTCGGCGCCGGATAGTGCTCCAATAAAAAACACGGCTATAATCTGTTATACAATAAATATGTTATACAACTAAATTTAGAGCTGCTACTACTCAAATACAGAGGTCACCAATCTACAAAAAATGTTATAATGTTCTAAACCTTAAATGAGCAATTTTTGTTGAATAAATGTATCGCCAATGCTGAATTAATTGCCTTGATGGGCAATAAATGATATCGTTACAGTATTCGCCTATTGGGTTGATGGGCAAGACATTTATTCATTAGACCATTACATCATCTTTTGTGAGATTGGTGACATCTAGGGTTGAGTAGTGGCACACTACTGAACCCTAGATGTCACCAATGAATGACACCAAAGGATGGTTTTATAATAGTTTCGTTGTGTAGAGTATTATAGTAGGCTACAACAGAATCTAGAATAAATCTAGGCGAATCTTAAATAAGCAAAAGTGAATTGTGGGAAAATAATAAGTGAAAATAGTGGTGTAATTAAAAATAGTAAATGTATTAAGTGGATTAATAAATAATTGTGGAAATTATTTGCTGTTGTAATTTTGTGTTGGCAAAATAAAAGTTATTGTAGGAATATTTCGGGAATATTCCAATAGTGGCATAATTGTTTAGTAAATATTTAGAAATTATTCAGAGATTATTCCCGATATTTTCGTGAATATTCTGGAAGTGTGTTAATTACGAGAATTGGTGTAGTAAGCGTCAAATTCATAACGATATTCACAATCCAGTGATACGGATCGGATTTGACAGGGCAAATTCGTAACATTATCATTAAACCCTAACGATTTCACATACATTTGATTATTTTTCCTTTCAATTTTTTCCCACTAGATAAAGATCCGGCTGTTTCGTTTTTTTCTGCTCAATTCACAAAAGGGTCAATAACCAATTGGTTGATTATTAAAATCTTTCAATAAATAAGTCATTGGTGTTTTGTGTTTCACTTAAGAATTTTAAAATATCTCCGCCAACCAAATTGCTGTGCAGCCTTTATCGAAGGTAGTTTTATATTTGCTAATACGAACGTAATCACTTTCTTTGAATTTAGCGCTGCCAAGTTTTTGGTTATAATTGAAAATATTTATAAGCAGATATTTTTCATTCCAACTTATTCAGATGTTAATTAAAATCCCTTGAATCCAACTTATTCAGATGTTGATTAAATTGGAGCACCTATTATAGTGAAACGATGTTACGACCGAGAATGCAGATGCATTTTTCGCTAGCTTAAAGTAATAGTTGCCCTAACTTAAAGCAAAAGTAGTAGTTGGGCTGGACTAAAATGTGCTGACATTTTCTAGAAAGGGGTTTAAGTTATTTGGAAGAGCTCCGAAAGTTTTCATCTGATTATAATTTTTCTTATTGATGCAGTCATAAATAAAGAGTTAGCCAATACAATTTTCACCATTCTTTTACAATTATTAATAATTTGAGTCATGCATATAGATACACAGTGGCCTATCATGGAAAAGGACGTTAAAAACTAAATGAATTTTCTGAATTACATGATTATTTGTTGTTAATAATTCACCAACTGGGCATACAGACAGAGTGAAATCGGAGCCGGAGCCGGAGTCAGGGTCAGAGTTAGAGTCGGAGTCGATATCTAAGTCTGAGTCCGAATCCGAATCTTAGTATAAATTTGAGTTGAGTTTGAGCGTAAGTCTGAGCCTGAGTTTGAGTCTGATTCTGAGTTTGAATCTGAGCTTGAGTCTGAGTCTAAGTCGGAATCGGAGTCTGAGTCTGAGTTTTAGTCTTAGTCTTAGTCTTAGTCTGAGTCTTAGTTTGAGTCTGAATCAGAGTATTATTCCATCATCGTTTGCAATGTTGTTTAGTTTGTTCTTTTGTTTTTGTGCTAATTTATATTATTTTAACTATTTATTATTTAAACTTTAACCATTCTTGAAATCCAATCACAGCCTACTTAACCGTGAAACCTGCTGCTACATCGAAATGTTTCAAGATACATCCGTTACCGTAGCCGATAGACGAAGTTAAAAGAGAGATTGGCAGATTGGTTTCACTTGGCTTTCTTGAACCAATCCAATTCAGTTGATGGGCCGATTCAATTCAATTCATCGTTTTGTTGTCCGCTGATAAAAACTCAGTGAGAATCTGAATGACACGGTAAACTATCAACTTTGCGTCCGCAATGCCGAGAGTTGAGGAGTTATTTCAGCGTCTGCAAGAAATGAAACGATTTTCGAAGATTTAGTTTAGTGAAGCATATTTGCAATTGGAACTTGACAACTTCATTGGGACTATTCCAGAACAACAGTTTGCCGTTAGCTAGCCCGCCAACAATATTTTAGCGATTCACTGAGCAGATGACAACGAATGTGGTGTTCGTTACAAGTTACTTGGACGACAAAATTGTATCAGCTCGAACCAAGGGGGAGCATGTTTTGGATGAATCTGAAATCCGACCATCATCCGAAAGGGTTCGAGCGATTGAAGAGATGCCCCGGCCAAGAAACTTGAAAAAATCGCAAGCTAATTATTATAACAGTTTTTTGAACAACATTTCGCAGCTTGCAGCTTCTCTTGCATGCGTAAGAATAGTGTCCTGTTTATTTGGTCAAAAGAGTAAGATATTATTTTTTGTCAAATAAAGAATTCCCTTGTGAAAACGGCTCAGCTTGTCCACTACCGACGCGGCTGTTCATTCTTGTTAGTGACAAATGCCTTAAGTCTCGGAGTAGGGGTAGTGTTTTTTCATATTTACCTTGATGGAAAGAAGTACTCGATAGCTTTTCGAAGAAGCTTGATGATCATCAGAAGAAATATAGTCAGGTTGAGAATGGAGTACGATGCACTTGACGACCTCCCGTTGATCCGGATGTGAAATTTGATCGTGAAGAGTGTGCGTGTTAAATGAGCGACGAATATCTCGAAATGTTGGAAGAGTTCCTCTGGACTGTAAATAAATTGCTGCAGAAACAGCTAGAGATTCCGTTCTAGCGAGTGTCTAGCCCTATGTGATGGAAGGATAACCAGACTCTATTCAAAATCGAGATCTTCAAAAATTTCATGTAAGAAGAAATTACATTTATATTTTCAATAACGTTTTTCTTTTTCAGACTGAGTTTACTCGAGTCATAATTCCTTCCAGTTGATTTGACCCTGTTGCATACTGGATATTACAGCATTGTTCGAAAGAAGCAGCTACCTCGTAGACATTGCTGGTGGCCAGACATTGACAAGGAATCAAAGCAAGGTGTTTGAAAGTTGGCCAATCGCAACGAAGCCGTGGGAATGTCGACTTTTCTAAACCGTTTCCAGGCTTATATGTGGATGTTATATGTGGATAATTTCTCTCGATATCCGTACGTCATGAGGTTGCCAGACATTACTGCCAACTCTACGGTTTGCGCGCCACAAGAATTTTATGCAAAGGCAGAGTTGCCAGAAAACATTGTAAGTGATAACGGATCAGCGTTTGTATTAGCAGATTTTCGCTAGTTCCATCGGCGCTTTTCCATCCCTCGAGAAATAATAATTGGGAGATTGAGATAGTAATGATCACGAGAAGTGGCGTTCCTTAGCAGTTAGTTAATTTGTAGTTAGTGTAGTTAGTAGTCAATATGTAGTGTAGTTAATTTGTTGTTGAAGGAATAATAACGGTGCTTAATCCGTTCAGGTGTTCTTTCTCATGTATTTTTTCATGACGATGAGATTTATGTTTATATATATATATATATATATATATATATATATATATATATATATATATATATATATATATATATATATATATATATAAAGGGTGTCTCAGCAAGAGCGCCGGATTTAAATTTGGTGCCATTTTGTTAATACGAGTTGTACGGTGATTTTTTGACAGTTGTCACGTACAGAATATGCGATTTTAAAAATAATGAGAAGTATTCAAACCAACAACGTTAATTATTGTAAAAACACATGAAAGTTTCTCGCATAAATGTGGCTGTATTTCACCAATAACGCACCGTATTTCCTCTTTAAGATGTTCAAATGTTTCAGGCTTATTCACATGCACCTTTTCCTTCACATAGCCCCAAAGAAAAAAGTCCATCGGTATTAGATCACACGATCTTGGTGGCCAATGTTGATCGCCAAATCGAGAAATGACGCAGCCTGGAAACTTAGCCCGCAGTAACGTCATTGTTTCACGGGCTGTGTGGCAGGCCACAACGTCTTGTTGGAAAAACATGTCCTCCACATCAATTACATCCAATTCGGTCCACAAAAACTCCGTTAACATTTCGCGATACCGCACTCCCAAGTTCCTGGATTCTCGACCACAGATTTCCTTACTGTGGCTATATTTTCGAGTGACCGACAAGGACGACAACGAACGATCTACTGATCCATCAGCGTAATTTTGGTCTCAAATTTTGTAATTAAACGCCTCACTGTCGATCCATTTGGCGCTTTATTGCGACCGACAACTTGACGTAATTGGCGAACTTTTCACGCAAAACTTTCACCATTTTTGTAATGTGTTTTTACAATAATTAAACGTTGTTGGTTTGAATGCCACTTCTCCACACTTGACACTTCTCCATTATTTAAATCGCGTGGTCTGTAAAAATGGCGGCAAATGTAAATCCGGCGCTCTTGCTGAAACACCCTATATATATAGGGTTTTCCAATAGGAATGATATGATTTTTAGGTGACGTTTCGTCCATTTGTAATATGTCATAATCTGTCATTTTTTGTTTCATTGTATTCAGTAATGTTTACAATTTCATCATGAAATATACGCAAGAACAACGTTTACAAATTATTCAGCTTTATTATCCAAATAATCGTTCTCCAATTGCAACTTTTCGTGCGCTTTTGCCATTTAATAGTCGTAATAATCGTCCAAGTGTGCTCGCTATTCGTCGAATTGTTGAAAGTGTTGAGCGTACATTTTCTTTACATAATGTTAAAGTGCCAATAAGACAAAGATTCGCTCGAAGTAATGCAAATATTGCTGCTGTTCAGGCAAGCGTTGCTGAAGACCGCAATTTGTCCGATTCCAAGACGTTTTTAAGAATTGGGACTGTCTCAAACCACAACCTGACGGATTTTGAGAAAGGATTTGAATTTACATCCGTATAAAATTGTTCTCACTCAAGAACTGAAGCCATTGGACCACCGTAAACGTCGTGAATTTGCTGATTTTGCGTTGGAATAACTTGAAAACGATAACAATTTTTTTAAGAAAATCAACTTCTCCGATGAAAAGTTTTTCATATGAAAAACCATTACATTCACCTAAATTGACAGTTTGATGTGGTTTTTGGTCTGGTGGAATCATCGGTCCGTGTTTTTTTCGAAATGAAGCTGATAACACCGTTACTGTCAATAGAGATCGGTATAGATCGATGATTACCAACTTTTTATGGCCGAAATCGGAAGAAGTTGATCTTGACAACATTTGATTCCAACAAGACACAGCAAGTGCAACAATTGAATTATTGCGAGAAAAGTTTGAAGATTCGATTATTTCAAGAAATTGTGATATTTAATGGCCTCCAAGAATTTGTGATTTAACACCATTAGACTATTTCTTGTGGGGCTATTTGAAGTCATTGGTCTTTAGCAATAAACCAAACTCTCTTCAAGCTTTACAAGTCAATATTGAACGTGCTATTCATGACATCCGACTTGATTTAGTGGAAAAAGTGCTCGAAAATTGGGTTCATCGAATTGGTTCCTGCAGAAGTAGTCGTGGAGGCCATTTGAATGACGTTTTATTCAGAACTTAATTGTATCGATTGTACTTCACAATAAATAAAAAACATTTCAATTTCCTTAACAATTAGTGTGTTTTTTTTAAAGAAATCATATCACTCTTACTGGAAAACCCTATATATACAGATATCATATATTGGGTGTGTGAATATGACTCCGCCCTGTTTTATTAAAATAAAACACATTTGCTTGTTTAGAAAATGAAATAATTATTTATTGGAAATATATGCTCCATCTGCAGCTACAACTTTTCCTCACCTTTCAGATAATTTACGTGTTCCCTCAACTTTGCAGGCGATCCAATGAATAAGCCAATTTTCTATCTCTGCATGAGAACTTAACTGAATGTTCAGAAAGAGGTGACTACATCGAACGGAATAAATAGTACTCTGAAGCAGAGTACTATTACCTATGTCTGGTAAATATGGCGGGTGGGGTAAAACTTCCCAGTTCTGTCCTTTTAAATAATTTGTCACCACGTTTTAGCATGTGGTTTTGCATTCTCACACTGAAAAATTAATTTGTTTTCTATTATTCACCCATTTTGGTCGTTTTTTCGGTTGTCCGCTATAGCTCGCTTTTAAGGTATTAGTTATCGTCGGTAGACATCGCAATTGATAGTTTCACATAATCATTGATATACCAAAGTATTCCGAGTAGTACCTGAATACTTATGGTATAGTTCAAAATATACCACACCTTGGATGTTCATGTACAATTCCACTTACGGTGGTACTTTTTTGGTTGGACGTGGATGTTGATATGCTTTACGACTGGGGTGGGATCTTGTACCGGCACTATTTTCGGCTCAGTCTATGTCTTACTTTTTACTAGTAAGATCGCAGTCTATTTCATTTATAAAATTACGTATTTTCTATTGTGTTATTCGTTTGCGCGGATAGGACTACTAGATTAACTAATTTTATTTATCACGAAATAATTTTTCGTGATACGTTTATCGAAATAAAGAAAAGAAACAGAGCTCACAAGTATATCAAGAGATTGAAAACGCGATATAAAACAAGTTAATTGTTTACGCGATATAGAAAGACAATTATTCCTGAAAAGACATAAACTAAGTCAAAAATGGTGACAACATCCCAGTCCCTTGAACCGATAGATTCTTCAAGTGATCACACTAGTAACTTCGACTACTATCATAGTAAGTTTGGATAATGTTTATGCGTTTTTCGATTGTTAACGACTCAAAAGATGTATTTCTTTGCGCATGGTCTGATCCGGTTCAGTGCCTGTCTCATGAAACATCACTAACGCGCTTAGTGTCATGTAAGACAGCATATTTAACAACGACAACTCTAAAAATTTACGCTACCTGTTTGATCCCACTTTACAAATTATTTGTTTTTGATGTAATGCTAGTGCTTCGGTTTCACTGAATTACCCACCTCGTTCCGTTGGCCAAAAACATGAAAAATTATTCTTGTAGAAATCAAAAAACTGCAAGTGTTTATTAATAAAAAACATCAGTCTTCAACGAATGTCTTTGTTTTTACTAGTTTTCTGTAATTAAATTACCAATGTTTCCGAATTAAAATTCGAAATTAAACGTAATATTAATGAATGATATGCCTGCCTATACAAAATAAAAATATAACGATTTGTTTACTCCTTAACTGTACCTACATTAAATGTATCCGTACATTTGATTTTAGTATTTAGTTTATGTATAGTCTTCTTGACCACTATTTGTTGTTTAATTAAATTAACAAACTTCTTAAAACTAAATAAAATTATAAAATATAAAAATATTTATATTAATATTAATAATTATAGTAATAATAATTTATTTAGGCTAGATACAAATATGGAAATGTTTTTTTTTTGTTTCTTTTATTTTAATTATAATTCGAAAATTCTATTCTAAAAAAATTTAAATAATTAATTCGTTCCAGTATTGAAAACAAAAATTAAAATTAACGCACTTGGATTTTACAAAACAAAAACCATAATTAACGAGGTTTAAAAATGGGCTTCAGTCATCTTCTTCTGTATTTGGAATGCACATAAAAAGTTTTGCACAAAGCATATTTATTCTATATGAGGTGTCGGTCAAAAATTTAACAGGATTTTTGATTGTTAAGTAGAACACAACTACCCCTAAAATAATAATCACGGTTGCTATTCCCACTTCGACAGGTGATACGTAACACGAGAATAATACCAAGAAGCTACATATCACTAAATAAATATAGGGAAATGCTAGATTGACCTGAAATTAAAGTGAAAAAAAAAATTATTATCCCATATTTTTTATATTTGATATGTTGGACTTGTACCTTGATTGGTCGATGAGCTGTTGGTTGTTTTCGTCGCAACCAAAGCAACCCAGAAATTGACAGCAATGTGAATAAGGCCTCAACATAACTAACATAATTGATCAATGAGTACACGTCCTTTATAACTAGCAGCGACAACGTGATAATACACTAGAAGTACAAAAACAATATCATTATGCTCAATAAACATTATTTAAATGTTTCTATATTACCAAAAATATTAAAGATGGCACTGGTGTAAGGCACTTTGTATTTATTAATGAGATAGCAGCTGGTAAATGGCCATTTCGAGCACCGACAAAAAACAAACGCGACGATGCAAATATTGCACCATTTAATGAACCAAATGTTGAGCAGGCAACAAATAAAGGCACAATCCAGGCCATAAATCCTAACATTTTATAACCAAATGTCACTGCAACGGCATCCGATGATAATATTTCGTCTGTTGTGAGCACGGTGAAATATGCAATATTCGTAACTAAATAGATAATTGTTACAACTGGCATACTGATGCAAATCGCTTTTGGCAGATTCCTTAAAAAAGATTAAAATAAGTAATTCAAAATATAAAATTTAATACCTGGTGTCCATTTGAAAATTTACTATTAAATTATTAATATTATACAACATGTGAATACCATTCTAATTGTGTTCAAAAAATAGTCCAGAAACCAACAAAATTTAAAATTACGGAAACACCGCCAAAGCAAAATCCGTTTAAACAGTATACTCCAATACACGGGTATTAACGAAAAGTACATTGTCTCAATCATATTGAACTAATATTTAGATAAATCAATAAATGATGAATAAATTTTCATATGTTTAAGTCTGAGCTTATAATAATTAAGTTACTTTACATTGAAGAGAGAAAGAGAATATTCGATTGTTATGCTCTTCACTTCACAGAAATTCATCCAAATGTCAAAACAAAGAAAACAAATCGCGGATTAGAAATAACGAGTTGCTGAATTTATCAATACAAATTCTAATAGGAAGCGGGGATATAAAATAACCTAACAGGGATTCTATGCCTAATTTTTATAATATTTTATAGTTTACAAAACCAAAGTGTGTTTTTCAAAGGAAGCAACAAAAAAAAATTTAAATTAAATTTAAAAAAAAAATTGAACAATCGTTTAACATGCCCTTAGCTCTGTGACACGGTTTTGCTGAATATGATAGATCGACGGGAGCTAACCCAAATAAAAATCATGAGCTGGATCAAGGTGTAAACCAACCCGAGCTGACGATCTGCGAGGCTAGGGATCCATTTTAAATAGCCCAGTCGTCAACTGAACTCTAGGAGTACCTGGCGCCCCCAGTTGTTAAAATCCTTACATGAGTATACGAATATCTGCACAAGTGGACCATCTCTTCTCCAATACTCGTGGACTAAGATGAAAAATAATAATTTAAAGCTAAATAGCGCTCACTAAAGGCCGGAGCAAACAGGTTCGTGTAATTCAGACCGTACCGGTCCATTTTATTTTTAGGAAGTTGAAAGATTCCAAGGCATCTATGCTGGGGCTGGTGGAATTAATACTAATTGCAGCAGCAGCTCGAGATTGGGAGTAGCTGTCATTGAAACATCGTTACAGGAGTCGGCGCTCAACATCTAGAATCCTAGGCAGCTGCTAGACAGGTGCAGACCCAGGTGCAGGAATCGTACGAGAAGTGCGTTGTGTGGCCAAAACACACAATCGGCCAAAGCTGTTTACTGGCGTAACAAGAGAATATGCTCTGGCGCTAGCTATCATCGACGCAAGTAAAGAAGAAGGAAGTATCACCAGGAAAGGAAATCTCAACAGATCATGAGTTGTAGTTCGAACCTCAACCCGCTACAGAGGACTCAAGAAATTCCACTATGATGATAAATATATAATCGCTAGCCTTTCTTGCAAACACAAACTGAGTTCTCAGCTATGCCTTAGGCCAACACATCGTCGAGTATATGCAGTCAATCTGGAGAAGTTGGAAACCTATACAACCCAGAAGGGTGGTACCTGCAGTGGATGACGATAATCGGTTTAATAAAAAAATATCCTCAGAACTAAACGTAGGGATGAATAGCTTTATGTCAGAGACCTTACTATTGAGTTCGACGCTAATTTTCGATGACTATCGTTTTTCTATAGCAAGCGTAGAAACAAAAGAGAAAAGAATTATTAAAATTTCATACATTTTTCTTTTTCTTTTTTTGTCTACTATAGGAAAACGATAACCTTCGAAAATGAATGTCAAATTCGGCAGTTAGGCCCATGTTTCTAACGAACAATAGCAGGCGATATACAAAGTGGGGATTAAACGCAGAAATTTAGATTAATCTGCAATACACCAAAGCTGCTTCGGCACCCCCCGTTCTCAGACTGTGAAAATCCGGAGAAGACTTAAGCCTTCACTCAAGAACCGTGAGTAAATAATAACGGGATCTGTTGTCACTGAACGAAAGGTTCTAGATATATACTCAGGTAAATCGGTGAATAAAAACATATTTCTAATCCAACGCAGTACATCAACGGCGACCATAACTGCGGCCGGCTTATTATCAGCGTATATGAACCGAGGAAAGAAGGTTCCAACGACGAACTTTTGGGGAGCTAATTTTAGAGGCAGGCAGAAGGTAAATTTCTGCTCTAATAGAATGTGATATGAATGCAACACATAATCTGGGGAAGCACGGGCATTAATGAAATGGTAAGACATTTTTTTCGCTCTGCTACCCGGAAGGTCAGGGACCATAAGAGGACAATTGGACCATCTATGGAAATTCTAGAAGGAGTCTTATATCCGGCCCCTATGCCCCCGGACACAAAGGAGGGATTTAAATATATGGTAGATGCTAAAACGATCGCCTGCAACAGTTCCCTAGAAGCTGCTTGTCCTACAGTAAAGTTCAAGAACAAGCTAAAACCAATATGTTGCTCAGTAGAAGAATGTTGGCCTGGGAAAAGCACAAGGGGGTCTTCCAGGCCTATCGTTTTCTGAAGATTCTCTTCTAATCCAACAACTCCCGGTCATTTGATTATAGACGGAATGTTTCATGAATATTTTGAATTGCGGAACCATCGGAGCTTTTTACCGAGGATGGAGCTCAGAACACATCGGCAAGCCTATACTGGCAGATACGTCAAATTACGCAAAAATACTCTTTAGTAGTCTTTAATAGCATTTATGCATTGGTGTCTTTAACAAGGAAAGGATTGTAAAGGGTGGATGTAGAACGCACTGTAAACAGATTAATTAATCATATGCTACGATAAGCATAGGATTATTAGTTCCAAGCTCGAGTAACCACCATTTGAACAACCACATTTTAACTCTAATGTAGATTTATAGCTATAAGTGTTAATAAAATGTCGCAATAATTTACTTGTCTTGCCATAAGCAACTTTTTCTATTTTCGAGGATGGAAATTTACGCTATCTTCACAAAGATGATTCCGTGTCAAAATTCATAGTGAATGTTGTTTATTACTACGATAATTTTAACTAGCCGTATTTTGTTGACCTGAAATTTTCTTAGAATAAAATTAGAAATCTGAATTGACGAAAGTAATCATAGATTTTTATTTACCGAACTGTACCTTTTACAATAAAAATGAAAATCGCAAAGAATGCTTAGTTCTGTACTAATATACTCGTAATTGTTTATTTATTTAAATATTCTTTAATAGATTTTTAAATTTTACGCCGCACAGCAACTCAGTTAACACTTAAACCAAAAATGTAGGTAGTAGTAAAAAAAGTGTAGGTAGTTTGCTTTGAGTTTTCATGATAAACGTCATATGTGACCGAACCGTTTTAACGAAGTGTAACTATACAAAAAGCTAGACGGAGACGGGTGCAAATCAAATGAATTAGTTTCCTCCTTTACTTCATGTTCGTAGCTACAACACTAATCACATGAGACACCAAGACTGATTGTGTATTTACCTATGAGAAAGTACGCATTCGCAGAGATAACAGCTGTTTAGTCTAGTTAGTGAAGTTTAAACTACATGTTAAGAGTGATGCCGAAATTGTAAAATTTTGAATTATAAATTATGTTATTGGTAACTATAACTATCCGTATTTTTACAAACAACTTTTATTAACCGGCAATTCTTAGCCCTAAACCACGAATCTATTGTCTAGACTTAGCTGAATTGTTTATTTGTTTTAGCAACATTTTCGATTAGCTTAATAGGTTCTCGAGTATGTCTCCCTAGTATGCAGTTCAATTCATATACAATTTTACATACCACAGCCGAACAGAGCAGACAAATTCCCTAGATAAATTTCACTCAGAAGTACATAGGAAAACTAGTAAAGTAGCGTTTCTCGTTTTAAAGGTAAGATGTCTAAGTGAAGGTTTTTTGCTCATTCTTACCGGGGTTTTCATCGGTATGTCCGATAAATCTGACGCCAAATTTACACTTTTCACTATTTTATTTTATTCCGCTTTACTATACTTTTTGTGTGCCTTAACTTGAAGTTAAAGTTATAAAATATTAAGAAAGCCTCAAAAACAAATTGTTCACTAACCGATTTATCTTGTAAAATTTGATAATTAGTAAAATTTTTTTTTTGCTTCGAGTGTCTTCGAGGCTCTACTCACAAAACAATAATAACAAAACGTCTTATTTCGACTTTGTTGTTTCATAGAAAACAAAACGGTATAAATCCAAAAATTCAACCAATTAGACAAAGTGAAATTCCTTATTCTAATCTAATGGGATTGTGGCAGCAGCATAAGATGGCGTTTAACAGGCCTTTAGCGTTCCTACAATTTCCGAAAATTTTTATCTTTTTTTAGGGATCTTTATTTTTGTATAATATTAAAACTAATCTCAGGGTACCACTAATCTAAAGGCTTCCCCTTTTTAGGCACTTTAGCCCATTGGTGCGATCCAGTAGGTTCCGCAGCTCCTCGTTGTCATGCTGTTGCAGTCGCAGTACATTACTCTTTGCAAATTTTTGTATTTCATCACTGACGTATTCTATGTTTAAGTATCGTTGGAGGTTATCATTTCTAATGTACCATGGAGCATTGACAAAATGTTACGTAGTACTTTGTTTTGAAATGTTTTTATGATCATAACTGCAGTTTCCTTTGCGCAACCCCAAAGCTGAATACTATACGTCCTGATAAGTTTAGGATTTGTTTATATAACAGAAGTTTGTTGTGCGTTATCAGTTCGGAGTTTCTACCAATAAGCCCGTGCATTTTTCTGAATTTTAAATTCAGTTCTTGCCATTCCTTTTTAACATGCGCTTTCCACCTGAGCTTAAATTCCAGACCACGGTACCAAACCTTATCAAATGCTTGGGCTATGTCTAAGAATATTGCTGAACGTATTTTCCTTTTTTTCGTGTGTTCTCAATTGTATCAGTGATCCCATGTACCCCATATTCTATCGTCGAGTGCAAATCACATGTTGCAAACGTTGTGAAAAATTATTTAAAATAAAAGGACTGTGAAGATCTACCCCATCCGCCGTATTTACTAGACATTCAGATTACTAATTATTCCGGTTGATGAAGTCGTCTCTTTCTGAACAGCGGTTCAGTTCTCGCGTAGAGATCGAAAATTGGCTTATTGATTGGATCTCCTCGAAAGACTAGAATTTCTTCAGAGAGGGAATGAGCAAATTGCCAAAAAAATGGGGGGAAATTGTAGCTGCAGATGGAGCATACTTTCAATAAATAATTCTTTCATTTTCTTTCATTATAAATGTGTTTTATTTTAATAAAAAGGGCAGTCATACACCCAATATATAAAGAACCGAGATCGACCTTTAGATCTCCAAAAAGGAACTCGTTGCACATTACAGCCGGTAGTTGAAGGTCAAATATCCTCATTTTTGGGTGTATAAGCGATATGGGCTTAATTCATCAAAATATCAGAAAAGGTTCCTAAATCCAGATGCCAAAGGCTTTATTCGTCGTTTTCCTCGTAACGCTCTGACATCAATTGTAGTGGTAATTGATAATGCTCCCTGACATGCTGTCACTGAGGAGGTATTTCAAGAAGATGAATTACTTGACAATCACCCATTAAGAATTGGTCCTTATAGACCAATACTCAATGCATTTGAATATGCTTGGTTAAACCTAAAAGCTGGAGTTAAAAGTGGTTTAAGTAATTAAATGTCGCAAATCATAGCTGGTCAAAACATAACAACCAACTCAAACCGAGCTTCGTTTACAGTGGCTAGAAAATATAATTCGAGAAAACATAGTGAAAATTAGTAGCCCTAATTGTATCCAACATATCGCTCATTTTGCTTGCAACAAATTTTTTATTAATTCAAATAAAATTGCTTAATTCCCATTTCGAAATTGTTTGTGCTCAGTTTTAAATTGTCTATCCTCGATTTGAAAATGATTCGTCCCAATTTGAAATTCGAAAGATAAAAGAGCAGGAACCCAACGAATAATTAATAGAAGCAAAAAGGTATTTGAAAGCTTACCTTTTCAAATTCACCTGTTATGATAAACATTTTCATTCGTTTCGTGCTCTAAGTATTTTAAAAAATACTAACAACACATATTCTATAAAATTTCTATGAACTGATGAAACAAAACTAAAACAACTTGAATTTTATTTTCCTAGAACCAAAAAACTACCATGCCCTAGTATTTGTTAAGATATTTCAAATCGGAAATTTTTAAATGAACACCCGGTACAAGTCACCAACACTTACTTATATGGATCTTTCAGTTCTTCCGTCACAAAATTCAGATAATTCCATCCCGAATACGAGAATAATCCGCTGTAAAATGCTAAGGCAATATATCCAGGTGATGTTTGCGAGCCAGCAAATGGTCCTTCCCAGTGTTGTGTATTCCCCCCAAATAAATACCATATTCCAGCTACAACAATTACCAATAAGGCTAAAATTTTTGTTCCTGTAAAAATATCAGTCACACGTGTTACCCATTTTACATTGTAACAGTTTATTGCTGTCAGTAGGCCTAAAAGAATATAAAATATCGGTAATTCCATCAATCGAATAAACAATTATATTCAAGAAACTTACATGTTATAACTGCTGCAAGCAATCGTACGGCCATATAAGGTGCATCACATGCCGGCCATAACGGTTGTAATAAATATTGAGCAAATGTCAATGCTGTAATTGCATTGCCGGTAGGCACTAAAACTAATAAGGCCACCCATAAATATAAAAATGCCGGCAGCGGGCCAAATGCTACTCCAATGTATGCATAATCACCACCTGATTTTGGTATCAGTGTTCCTGAAATTAAACAAAACATAATTTGAGATTTTAGTTCGCACAATGTCACACGTTCCGTTGCACAAATCGCAATTGGTTTACTACTGCCACTGTACATTTATAGATAAATTAAATTTATTTGTTTGTTTTATTATTCCTTCCTCTTAAAATAGAAACAAACATTTTTTGGTCATTAAATTTGTGTTATTTGTTCTAATATCTCTAACATATACAAAACAATTTTTTTATGTAACTTCAAAGTTATATTCGTAGTATATGAGTACTTATTACCAGGCTGCACGCGAATTTTTCACAATTGTTTATTGTTTGCTGTACAATTTTAATTTCAAGAATGAAATATTTTCTAAATCGGTAGAAAATAATCGTAAGCGGTTTCAAATCTATTTCTAAAATACATAAAGATATTGCGAAGCAAGCGACATATTTTATTATTTTTATTAACTTTGGTCGGTCAACCGATTGAGCACAACTTTACTATGTACGCAGAATAACATCTTCATCTGAAACAGCGAGGTTAGAAGCGTTAATTACACGAAGTGAGAGCGCTATTAACTCAGCTCGGAACACAGTGTAATTTAAACATAGACTGCCATGTGATCGGAGATCATGTGGAACGCAGTGGGTTCAAATCCTGCACCGAATTCACAGTGACAGCCAGCGAAAGAACCTAAGCACAGGAAAAATTATCGACGGTTGTTCTAGTAGCAATTTGTCATTTACCATATTGATTTCACAGATGAACTAAAAAATTCTAGCTCCTAAACTAGATTTATTATCTTTTCAAGGTCAATTAATATTCCTTTTTCATTCCGTCACACATCATACTACCATGGACGGCACCTGGACATAGAAGATTGGTAGGTGCTTCGTTCTTCACTCCAACAGAGGGTTATAGTTGTGGTTATTAATTTCACCTATTGTTAATGAATAAAATTAGTTTTGCATTCTGCCTCTGCCTGGATTGGAACCCCATACCTCCCGGTTAAAGCTTTGTTCACCGCACCACCACTATCCACCACACATCTATGACTCTGAAATTACCCTAAAATGAATCTCCGCAAGGGCTTCTTGAAGAGTAGATCGTCGAAACAGTAATGTACCCGAAGAACGTCTGATTAACCGTGCATACTATCGATTGGCGGTTAGCTTCACGTTTGTACCAGACCATCTTCCATTCTTTCGAAACATTCAGACTCATTAGGAAAAATTTTGTGGTGTTACCATTAGGATTTTCAGGAAACCAGACAACTTAAGTGAGTAACAAGATAGATGTCGAAAGTTGGCCGACTGAATTAACAACCAACCCATATGTTCTTGATCAGTTCAACTACTGTACAAAACCAGGTAAATAGCTCACCATTACCAGAATGGTAACAAAATATTTTCAAATCTTTTATCTAATTCGCCATCGCAATATTCTGCAAAATTTTGAATAATCATAATATTAAATGTGCAAAAGCTTCTTTATGAAGGTATATCCGGCTCTATTGGGTAAATTTTCTAATTATTCCTATCGCCAATGATTTATAAATAGTGTAGAGTATAGCTTTAAATGAGTTTGTTTTATTATGAAATTTTTTTTCTAAGCCGCTTTTAATTTACATCAAAAAATTGTTTCATTTTTTTATAATCAAAGATTAAAATTTGGGTAAATGATACAACTTAAAATATAAATTTTATACCGCACGTGCTTGGTTGACTTTTATAAATCGGGATCGGGATACCCGAGTGCTGCCATTTGGTAACAGATGTCTCTATCGTAAAATTTGACATTTTAGACGGTATATTTACTCACGATTATTTTTTACATCTTTCGACGTAGATTAACGCAACATCAGTCCAATAATGATCTAAATTCGATGTAATGATCTTTTTAGCGATTAAGCACCATCAAGAACCGGTATTTATCGTTGCTTTACAGAATTCAATCATCGCCGCAGCTCGCTCAATGATGAATTTTGTGAATCGGTTGCTGTGCGTGAACTGATATTGCAAGATCACCATCGTAGACTTATCGTGAGATTGAGGCACCTTTGAGCATTAGTGGGATCGGCATGCATTCAATACTGCATGAACATTTAGACGTCAAAAAAGTTTTTTCGCGTTGGACCCCACATAATTTGACAAACGCTCAAAAAAAACTAGGGCTATAACTTCGTGACAGATGACGAATCTTGGATTTATGCGTACGAGCCCGAAACCAAACAGCAGTCGACAGTATGAGTGATCCAATATGAGCCAAATCAAACAAAAGTTGATCTTCGAAGCAAATGGTCGCCTGTTTTTTTTTCGGAAAAACTGGATATGTCGCAACCGCACAACGATGGTATTTTACCCTACTCTAATACAGGTGAGATTATTTATATTTTTTTTTAATAAAAGTGAAAATAAAGTTGTAAACTATGTATGCGTGTTCATTTTTTTATATATATTTTGAGGTAAACGCATTACTTTTAAATTTTGGTACCAGTGGTCCAAAATAAGTGTACATTCCGACACGTTTCCGTGAATAATTTAATTTCGCAATTAAAATCGCAATCGCGTTCTATTAAAATCTTTCTTTATCATTAAATGTGTGAAAATTGTTTTTATTTACGAGTTTCGTTATAAAAAATTATATTACAATCCATTTTGATCAAAATAATGCCAAAGAACGGTGAAGTCAAAAAGATGCTCCATGGTGATAATAACCCACAGCAATATGCAGAATCCCAACCTAAAATAGTCATGTCAAAACAATCAATTTGATTACTAGCGTTCTGGAAGACCAATCCTAAAAGTTGGTTCTTGACTGCCGAAATAATGTTTGTTGCGAACAAAATCACCAGCGATAAACAGAAGTTCGCGAACATGATGCTATCCCTGTACAGACAGAGAAGGTCAATTATTTTTTTACACGACCGACCAACCCTTGATAGATAGAAAACAATTAAGAGTCCTAATTGATCGCTACTCTATTTCCGAGGAGCATAAATTAGAGAAAATTCTGATCAAAATTTAAATCGGTGATCAAAAACCACAAGATATATTGCACCAAATTAAATCGTTGGCGGAAAAAAATTATATAACTAACGTTATATTGTGGGTCAGGTAGCTCCATGACTACATTCAAACAGCACTGATTCCGTAACAAGATAAACGAGAAGAGAACCTCGCTGACATAGCCGACCAATTACACGATTTAGTTGGCACAAGGACTCAAAACTTGCGTTCGAAAAAAAGCAACACGCGTACAACTAGCTCAGAGATAATCGTGCTAATTTCGAGCATCAGTAATCTTAGGAACATGCTAAATGAAATTAACGATATGCTAGCAAGCCTATATATAAGCATAATCACACAAACATCGAGACAACCCTAGCGTGTATATTCGCCCTGGAAATGAACCCCCTTCCTTCGTGGATAACGCAATTAACCTCAACACAGGAAAGTTGAAATCAAGCAAACAACATAAGTTGGTATCACGGTCGATTTGGTCACAAAAATCTAAATGCAACAAACCATCCAGTTTTGTTACTCGGCAAAAGCAATCTGAAACTACCGGTTCCCCACACCACTAAGTTTTAAGATCACAGCCGCAGACCTAATAAAACCACAGCATACAGCCGGATATTTTTACGGAATTCCGTATTGCTTACGGATAGATACCGGTGCTGACTTAAGGTTTATCCCGTTTCACAAATATTATAGCTTCGGAACAAATCGCAATCCTGATTTAGTTCTGTCAATTATTCGATTTAAATCGTCGCGAGGTACGTACGTAAAATCGATGAGTGCAGTAAAAATTAATAATTAGAAGTGCATTGCCTTTAAAATAATTTTTTTTCTGTGTTAAATTACAAGAGAAAATTTTAAAAAAATTAAAAACAAAAACTTGTAAGTGCAGAATGTATGGAATGTGACAATGGGTTGACTTTCTCCAAGCAAAATAAAACAAAAACGATCGCAATCCGTCACAAATGTAAGTGCAATAAACCAAGCTAATTCTCTAGTGCCATCGATCTCTGGCATAAATAAAAATGCAATTCAAAAAAGTGTAAGCGGTTCACAAACATTAAAAAGTGCTACAACATCAAATATTGTGTTAGGTAACAATATTGTACCAAGCGACATCGCTATATTGGATAAACGCAACGTCAATGAAACGGAAACTGTTTTGCGTTCGTTAATGCAAACAGGTATGGAACGTTACATAACCGTAACATCCAAACGTAAACGTAATCCAAAGTCTCCAGTGCAAACTGCAACAAAAACTCTAAAACTAGGAACAGGGATAACAACTGGTAACCGTCGAAGCATATCGCAAAATTGTTGCCATCTTAGAAGCAACTAATAAATACTTGTACACATACAGATTGGAAAGTTCGAGATGGCTAACAGTAGTAATAAAAGGAATCGAGTCATCTGTATCGCCACAAGAGATATGTGAGAAACTCACTGAAAAGGGCTTCAATATAAGAAGTGTTATCAACATTATTAATCGTGAGAAAATCCCTCAACCAATGTTCAAAGTTGAGCTGGAACCTGAAGCAGCAAAAACCACCGGACACACGAAATCTACAATATGAGGTATCTGTTGTATAGGAGGGTGGTAGTGGAAGAGCCACACAGACGTAAGTCAGTCTTACAAATCACCAATTGCCAATAATTTGGGTATTCTCGAAACTATTGCAAACTGCCAACGGTTTGCGTGATATACGGCAACATGCACAAAACTAGCGAGTGTGATTTAGACAAAATCAAACCTGAAGTAAAGAAGTGCAGCAATTGTGGGGAAAACCATACCGCTAATTACAGAGGATGCATTGTGTATAAGACGTTAAGGAAAAAAATGACACCAAGCTAACGAATTGAGCAACGAGCTATCAATCAAATACATAAACGAGAAAAGTATTTCTGCAAAATATTGGCCAACTGATAGTTGAAAAATTTCCGATTTAATCGACTTCTGGGTAACAAAGTTTATTGCTAGAACTTATGTTACGGCCAAAACATACTACGAACTATCAATGACCACTGCCCGGTTTTAATAACATTAAGCACACAAGTTTTAAATTCAGAATCAAATATTTTTTAACGAATCGATGATTTCAAACTAAATCTGAGATTGATGAAGCAGTACAACACCTAACGAAGACATTAGAGCAAGCAACGAAGGATTCTACATGCAACAGCTCTACTAAAATGAACATGCACCAAGCGTCACAGAATATGCAACACCTCTTAAAGAACAAACGCATACTGCACAGGCAATGGCAGTTATCAAAATTAAATAAAGCTATCAAAAAACCTGAAAGCAGTACTAACAAAAGAACATGATTACTAACGTAAACGTAGTAAGTAAACTTACAGCATCAGAAGCAACAGATTACTTACTGTGGAAAGCCACAAAAAACCTGAAACGGCCTACGTAACCATATCCTTCGATTCGCCTTCCAAATGGAAAATGAGCAAGAAGCCCAACATTTGATTAAAGTATTTACTCCGAACGAAAAGTTGAAGCTTCAGAATTTCAATCAATTAAATATAAATGGCGTGAAATAAAAACAATGATTAGTGAACATATAAATCCCAAAAAGGTACTTGGTGATCTTATTAGTGGTAAAATACTTATAGAACTTTCAAATATATGTATCAAATAAATAACATACATTTTCAATGCTGTAATGAAAACTGGGTATTTTCCTGAAATTTGGAAAATTTCACAGATCATAATGATACATAAACCAGGTAAAGATGAAACAAAAGTAGACTCGTATCGTCCAATCAGTTTACTGCCAACTCTGTCAAAGCTCTCTGAAAAAATGTTTCTTAAAAAGCTTAAACCAATTCTGCAAGAGCAAAGTATTATATCGGACCACCAGTTTGGATTTAGAGAAAATCATGGAACCATAGAACAAATGCATAAGATCGTATCAGAAATCAGAAACTCATTCGAACAAAAAAAATACTGCTCTGCAGCATTTTTAGACATCGCCCAAGCTTTCGATAAAGTATCGCATGCACGCCTTGTACATAAAATTAAGGCCCAGCCATCATCAAATTATCATGCGATCATTAAAAATTACCTGCTAAACCGGAAATTCTTGGTGAAATATAATAGTACATCTTCCAATTTAAATGAAATACATGCGGGGTTCCACAAGGCAGTGTACTGGGTCCATATCTAATTTACACAGCGGACTTTCCTACTTCAAATTATATAACAGTTTCAACATTTGCAGATGATACAGCATTATTAGAGAAACACATGAAAATCCTCAAATAGCATCAAGAGTCCTGCAAGATCTAAGTGTTCTTGCAGGACTCTTGATGCTATTTGAGGGTTTTCATGTGTTTCTAAACACACGAAATTGCTAAGTGGCTTTCAAAATGGAGAATAAAAACAAACGAGCAGAAATCAGCACACATTACATTCACTTTCCGTAAACAAAACTGTTCTCCGGTGAAGTTAAATAACATTAATCTACCCCAATGCGAAACCATTAAATACCTAGGTCTCCACCTAGTTAGAAGATTGACATGGAAGAAGCATATCGAAACAAAGCGACAACCAATATGGACTTACGGAATACAATTGTGGGGCTCAGCCTGTGTCTCAAATATAATAAAATTGCAACGTGCACAATCAAAAATACTACGAAGAATGGTAAACGCACCTTGGTGCATACGTAGCACAAACAAACACCGTGATCTCAACATCGAACAGTGGCAGATACAATACAGCAGTACAGCAGAAAAAAACAAACTAAGTTAGAACAATATTCCAACACATTAGCTCGGAAATATTATGGAGGCCTAGATATCAGCGCCTTAAAAGAAAAGATTCCTTAAATCTAGCTAACTAACTCATATAAACAACAAACCAAATAGAGCATATTAATATTAAGAATTAACATAGGTTAAGATTTAAAAAATTTTCTCGTTTAATTAGCTTGTAAGATTTGAAAACAACTTGTGAGTTCCCAAAATAGGAATTTCCTTCTTTACCAGCTCTACCGAACTACAACTCTCCGATAAGGCACAGTTTAGTGCACCACATCGTAACTACAAGACATTTACCATTCTCGAGAAACAACGTACAGTTGATTCAATACGCCCCAAAGCAGATCTCCTAGAAATCCAACACGTAGTGGAACTAGGAGTCCGCCTACCTTCTTCATCAGCAATATCATGCTCATTACACATGGTGAAGAAGACGGACAACGACTGGAGACATGGTGGAGTCTACAGAAGTTTTAACGCAGTCATAATTCGCAATCCCATACATACAAAATTTCTCCATCCAATTATATGGATGCTCAATTTTCTCAAAAATCGATCTCGTGAGTGCGTACCAACTAATTCCACTCGCATCCGACGATATTCATAATACCGCATTTACCACACCATTTGGTTTATTCGAATTCACCAGTTGTCCTCAGAAATGATGCACAAACATTCTAGCGTTTCATCAATGAAATCATGTTAGATCTCGATTTCGTTTCTGTCTATATTGACAATACTATTATACTACATTTGGAACAACTTTTCACAGCAAATGTGTTAATATGTGTGTTGCAATCTTGACTTTCTTAATCACAAAATTACACCTAATGGCATTCTGCCGTCCGAAGAACGAATTAATGCAATTAGAGAATTCCCAGCACCACAAAATTTCAAACAAATTCAACAATTTGTCGATTAATTTTGAGTGTTATATTTTCTGATAGTTGGGCTCCGAAGGTCGACCTTCGAATTTTTTAGATTGCATTTATTTTTTAAAATAAAGTAGTTCACAGATAGTTTAAACTAAGAACGAGGGTAATTGTGGCAGCAAAGTCTGTTTTATTGATTATCTTTCATGTTGCAGGATAATTGTGCCTTCTTTTATTATTCCAAATTCTATGTGACTATCCGATCGACATTGATGATCTTGTAGAAAGCCACTTTTTGAACATTATAAGATAAATACTTGTTCAGGCAATATTACATAATATTACTTACGAATAATGTACGCCTGACTTAGGTGGAGTATTGGAAATCTTTCGATCACACCGAAAGTATGTGAAGTTAACCTAGTATTTCAGCCCAAGAAATATAAAAATTTTCAACAGGTCATACTACTGACATCCCAACCAAAGGGCTTTTAAAATCATCCCATTATATAATACACCCTATCAACATATTTGTAAAAGGTCTCAAATTTTTGTTAAAAAACCTTGTTTGAAACCTTTCTGGAATCTCCAGAGTGCCTCAAGATTTAACTTATGATTTTGACTTGTCATGCTATCTGGATTTGATAAATATATGGTTCCGTTTATTAGGAATTGCGCTTTATGCTCATTAAAAGAGTTATCCGATATTATGTACTAAATTAAAAGTGGTATGAAATTTATCCAAAATATATCGAATATTACGTACTTCAATCTTCAATTTTGTGTAAAAAAATTACACAAAACAGCACATGCCTAATGGTAATATAAAAAATAAACAAACACTACGCAATAATTTTGCCGGTCAGTTTATCACTCTATCAATATTACGTTTCACATATGCAATATTCTTGAAAAAAAGACACGCAAGGTAAGCCAACAGACATTTCCCGACATCGACAATATTTTAATTATAAATTTACTGAAATGAACATTAGTACATAACCAGACGTTTTTGCAATTGCAGGCAAAAACCTATTATTATTTTACACAACTAAACATAATTTATATGCAGAAGCAGTATAGTAGCGTAAAGGTGCACCTGCACGGATTGGCTGCTACAAATTTTTTTCCTAAATAATATTTAATCAAATTAATAGAAAATGGTAATCAGTCCCAACTGAACTAAAATTTGTTTGTGACACAATATTGTGTACAACGCAAGCAAAGTAGAACAATAAGAGCAATGAAAATATTATAAAATTGCACGAATTATTCTTAACGAACAATTTATAAATTATTATAATTTATAAATAAGATTAGATTCAATTTTTTAGTATATTTTTGTTAGAGAAGAATTTTTGTAAACTATTATTGTGTATTAGTATTTCCTTAGCTTTTGTAATTCAATTACCTTATTATATCAATTCGTTTAGACAAATTTTATGTATAAATAAAAACATAGAATGTTACGATTGTTGTTGCTATATTACATTACTATAGCATAATACTCAATGCAAAACATTATTAAATAATGAATAAGTATTTTGTATTCATTATAGATTGCTTAAATAATTAATTTTTAATGGCCGGTTTACCATGGAAAAATGTAACCACTTTCCGGTGTACCAAAGTTATGGAACCCCTTTAAATAAATCAAACGATCCACAATTTTTCTAAAACACATATTAAATAAATTGATGTGGATCGTACTCATTTTAATGTTTTGTATGTATTTTCAGAATAAAATAAACAGGTAAAAATATTGAATTTACCGAAAGAAACAACTATTACATCGCCTGAAAAGTACCCGGTCTGACACATAGGTGGTGCCACAAATTTAAAACCCATATGATTTTTAAATTCTACCAACCTTCAAACGACATGTGTCAAAATTGCAATGTTTTAGTAACGCGTGTTGATTAAACACTGTGATTTGATGGGAAAAAATACCGTTCAAGAAAAGCAGTGGCTTGATAAGTGTTATCCGGACCCTGCACCAGGAAAATCAACCATCATTGACTACTATGCTGAATTTTAACGTGGTCGTACAACCACGGATGATGCACCACGCTCTGGACACCCAAATGAGGCTGTAACTCCAGAAAACATAGAAAAATCCACGAAATTGTTTTGAAAGATTTTCAGTCTTTCAAAACAATTATGTGTATTTTTGTTGCGTGAGATAGCTGACATTGTAAAGATATCAATGAAACGTGTTGATTATATTTTGCACTAACATTTGTCCATGAAAAAGTTGCTGTTTCACCAAGACAATGCACCATGTCCCAAGTCGATCGCAACAATGACAAAATTGCACATTGAATTGCTTCCGCATCCACCGTATTCGCCCCCAACAATTATTACTTGTTTGCGGACCTCAAAAAAAAGCTCCAGGGAAAAGATTTGGCTCCAATGAAGAAGTGATTGCCGAAACTAAAGCTTATTTTGAAGACAAATATAAATCGTTCTACAAAAAAGGCATCGAAATATTAGAGAGGGTGTTGAACTGATTATATCGCTCTATATGTGTTTTCTTTGTTCTAAATATGTTTTCTTTGTTAGACCGGTGTGGTAAAAATTCGTATCCGCATCCGCACTCGCGAAAAATTTTAAAATCCACATCCGCACTCATCCGCATCTGCAAAATCGTTTTTTTGATGAATTTTCTTTACGTTAAGTCTCAGCCATTGAACACACAAGAGTTTAAGTTGTTTTCTGTTTGAACCATTTACATAATCGGAAAAACGACCAGCAGTATTTTAGGAACCGATTGTTTAATTATTATGGGAAGTCTATACAATTTTGGGGGAACGGCGCGTGACAAAGAGAGAAAATGCGATAACCACTTCACTATACACGCCAAGCAACCATACTTTGCCTTAATGGTAAAGTGGAAGGAGAAAACGAATCATTCCACCCCCCGGTAGAGCAGTATGCAATTATGTATCGACCAACAGCAGTCTGCCTCTTCCAGCAGCCTTGAGATCTGGTTATAAATCATTAATCTGAAATCAACATGATATTGTAAAATAAATAGGATGCCAGATAAATAAATAACAAAATCTACAATTTGCCATTGCAAGGTGAAAGAAAAAACAATTTGAAATTGTTATACGTGCGAATGTGTATACAATAGGTTTATCCGCAACCGTGCGGATAATGATGAGATTTCTAAATCCGCGTGCGACAATTACTCACCAGCAGTTAATGCGGATACATCCGCTTTAATCCGCGGATAGTGGACAATTGCGGATACCCGTGGGTATTACTATCCGATTCAGGGCTCTCTCTACTGACACAACATGCAACTACAATATTTTTCATAGTTCATAGTTCCATAAAACACATTTACTGCCAATGTACAAATACCTGCACACAATTTAACATATTTATAATGTAACATATTTTGTACCGCGTATCTAAACAAATTTTGTATGACAAACATTTAGCTGGATTATGATTTTCCTCCCAATGATTATGCGCGTGAAATATTTCCTAAACCTATCCTAAGTGTAAAATATTTTTAGGAAAGGTTTAGGAAAAATTTCACACTCCTGCACACAGCCGAGAAATATTTCCTAAAAAAATCCTATGTATGCTAGTGTTAGTATTATCAACATAAAAGCAAGCATTTAGGCGAAACGATATTTTAACGAAACTCCTATCTAAACAAAAATATGGAAATTAGCAGTTACAAACGAATTAAAAAATTTAAATTAAAGTCAAACACAAGAACCATCTTCAAGTAAACTCAGCAGGAGATTTAACCAAGCACTCATCAATTCCACTATGTTCTCGGCTAGCCCTGAAAGACAGGATCTGAAATAAAAGTTTACCCAGATATAAGATTCGATTGTACTTTAGACAGGATTCACACTATTCCTCTAAATCAGAGATTGGCAATATTACTCGAGGATTTGCAGAATTTTGTCATAGTTCTGGCATGGGCAAATACGGCCCCGAAACGTATGAGTTGTCATTTACAATATTTTGCTATTAAAACGATTACTAATCGAGATTTTGGCCGGTTCTCATCAATCCCGTTATGTTTCCCGGGAAAAATCTATCAAATACTAATGCACACGTGGAATTTTAGAATTTTGTCATAATTCTGGTGTGGGCAAATAATGCCCCGAAACGTTTGAGTTGTGATTTACAATAGTTTTGCTATTCAAACGATTACTAAACGAGATTTTGGCCGGTTCTCATCAATCCCGTCATGTTTTTCAGAAAGATCTATTAAATGCCAATACACACGAGGATTTTTAGAATTTTGTCATAGTTGACATGGGGCATGGGCAAATATGGCCCCGAAACGTGTGAGTTGTCATTTACAATATTTTGCTATTCAAACGATTACCAATCGAGATTTTGGCCGGTTCTCATCAATACCGTTGTTTTTCAGGAAGATCTATTAAATGTCAATGCACACGTGGAGCATTAGAATTTTGTCATAGTTCTGGCATGAGCAAATATGGCCCCGAAATGTGTGAATTGTGATTTACAATATTTTTGCTATTCAAACAATTACTAATCTCGTAAGTTGTTTTTTAATTGTTGCAACATTAAAATTATATTTTTTCCCATTTCAACTGAGATTGAAAAACCTTAAACTTATGTTCCTAATTTCCCATCATATTTAAGGTTGCTCGACATTAAAGTAATAGAATATCACCTTAACTGGAAATCATAGTGATTTTACTTTGAAACAAAGTGTTTTTTGTTGGATTTACGTTGTTTTTTTCTCAGTGTTACTAGAGAATTTTGAACAGTTTGATTCGAGAAACTAAGATATACGAATTTTGCTGAGTAAAATAGTTTAATTGGTAGTAGAAAATCCTAATGATGTTAGCCAGTTTCAATAAAATGTAATTTACATTTTACTGAAGTTAGCAGAAAATTTTCACCGAAAAAAATGTGGATTTTGAATAAAAATTGATTTCACATAATTCGCCTGATAAGAGGTAATATGGACTGGGTGAAGTTAGATCAATTCACAAATCCCTGGACCCCGCATGTTTCTAATTTGTTTTGTGCAATGAATTTGAGTTATACCACTATCAGAGAACACTTGTGCTAAGAGTCAGGGTATATTTTATGAACAACCATAAAGCTAGACGCATGTTTACAGGAATATGAACTGAGTGAAATTACACCAGTTCGTAAATGGCTGGATCCCTTGTTTTTAATTTGTCATGTTATGGGCCAGTGAAGCTGGTTTGTGCCACTATCAGAGAACAGCTGTCCCAAAAATCAAGGAATATTTTATGTAGCATCATAGTCAAATAAATTAAAAACTTGACGCATGTTTAAAGGGCATATTGGATGACTGTGTGAGGTTAGACCAATTCGCAGATTGTAGATCAATCGTAGATTGATTGATTGATTGAAGTGTGTAGCCCATCCACACACTCTTTTACATATAACGGGGATAAGGCAGGTTGGCTAGTTTTGATATAATTGGCCCGGGATCAGATATCTAAACAGTCAATAGTTAGTAAGTCGTTAGTTTAAATATGCAATAAAAACGATTAGCACAAGACACTATTAGCACAAGACATATTTGATTTTTTGTGTGGTATAAACTTCCAGCAATCAGCATCTTGCTTTTTAAATTTTCAATTACTCATTAATTCCATATATAAATCAATCTAATGAAATAATTAGCATTGAATAAATTAACCAGGTGCTTCTAAAACATACTAGTTCTAATCGAATTTTATAAAATTTAATTAAATAAAAATAATCAAATCCAGAAAACACCAAAGAGTACCAAAAGCAGGAGGAAAAACCTTTTAAGGCTTTATGCATTCTGCTTAATTAGTTGATTTATTTCTAAGAAAATAGTTCAAAATGTATATACAGGGTGGTTGAGACCAAATGTTACTGACTTCACTCTGCTGTCATTTGTGTAGTTGTCATTTTCGCGCGTCAATTCTTTGACAGATTGAAGTTTGGTTAGTTGTTTACATGTGGTCAACAAATAATTGTTCTAAATTAATATCTTCATAAAAAAATCGTAATGGAATTCAAACGTAATAGTGTAATTGCACTGTATTAGGGTCTGAAAGACGTCTGTATTAGAAGTCTGAAAATTACTACCGTAAAATTAAAAACTACTTAGCGATATAAAAGAAACCAATAACACTATATATATATATATATATATATATATATATATATATATATATATATATATATATATATATATATATATATATATATATATATATATATATATATATATATATATATATATATAACGGGTGATTTTTTAAGAGCTTGAGAACTTTTTTTTAAAAAAAAACGCATAAAATTTGCAAAATCTCATCGGTTCTTTATTTGAAACGTTAGATTGGTCCATGACATTTACTTTTTGAAGATAATTTCATTTAAATGTTGACCGCGGCTGCGTCTTAGGTGGTCCATTCGGAAAGTCCAATTTTGGGCAACTTTTTCGAGCATTTCGGCCGGAATAGCCCGAATTTCTTCGGAAATGTTGTCTTCCAAAACTGGAATAGTTGCTGGCTTATTTCTGTAGACTTTAGACTTGACGTAGCCCCACAAAAAATAGTCTAAAGGCGTCAAATCGCATGATCTTGGTGCCCAACTTACCGGGCCATTTCTTGAGATGAATTGTTCTCCGAAGTTTTCCCTCAAAATGGCCATAGAATCGCGAGCTGTGTGGCATGTAGCGCCATCTTGTTGAAACCACATGTCAACTAAGTTCAGTTCTTCCATTTTTGGCAACAAAAAGTTTGTTAGCATCGAATGATAGCGATCGCCATTCACCGTAACGTTGCGTCCAACAGCATCTTTGAAAAAATACGGTCCAATGATTCCACCAGCGTACAAACCACACCAAACAGTGCATTTTTCGGGATGCATGGGCAGTTCTTGAACGGCTTCTGGTTGCTCTTCACTCCAAATGCGGCAATTTTGCTTATTTACGTAGCCATTCAACCAGAAATGAGCCTCATCGCTGAACAAAATTTGTCGATAAAAAAGCGGATTTTCTGCCAACTTTTCTAGGGCCCATTCACTGAAAATTCGACGTTGTGGCAGATCGTTCGGCTTCAGTTCTTGCAGGAGCTGTATTTTATACGGTTTTACACCAAGATCTTTGCGTAAAATCTTCCATGTCGTCGAATAACACAAACCCAATTGCTGCGAACGGCGACGAATCGACATTTCACGGTCTTCAGCAACACTCTCAGAAACAGACGCAATATTCTCTTCTGTACGCACTGTACGCATTCGTGTGGTTGGTTTAATGTCCAATAAAGTAAACTGAGTGCGAAACTTGGTCACAATCGCATTAATTGTTTGCTCACTTGGTCGATTATGTAGACCATAAATCGGACGTAAATCGCGAAACACTTTTCGAACCGAACACTGATTTTTGTAATATAATTCAATTATTTGCAAGTGTTGCTCGTTAGTAAGTCTATTCATTATGAAATGTCAAAGCATACTGAGCATCTTTCTCTTTGACACCTTGTCTGAAATCCCGCGTGATCTGTCAAATACTAATGCATGAAAATCCTAACCACAAAAAAATCACCCTTTATATATATATATATATATATATATATATATATATATATATATATATATATATATATATATATATATATATATATATATATGGAATACCATACTTATCAGCTCAAATGTGAAACATGCTATAGAGTCGTAATACGAGGTTTATCGTCGTCTACCGATCGCGAAGAGAACAAAGCGGTGATGGAAATTCACAAACAGCAATAGTTCGTCAGCTCCAGAATTTGAATGTGAATAAAATGTTTGTGTATCGGACCATAACTCGATACAACGAAACTGGTAGCATCGCTAAGCGCAACAGAGGCGGTCCTAAAAAGACAGCAACATCAAAAGAAATGATACGAAATGTGAAGAAACGAATCCAACGAAATCCTCGTCAAAGTGCGAATCAATTAGCCGCACGTCTACATGTTTCACGATACAGCATTCAAACCATATTGAAAAATGAACTACACTTGAAGCCTACAAGATACAAAAAGTTCAAGACCTTACGGAGGCACAAAAAAAAGTTAGGCTTGAAAGAACACGAGCATTGAAGGCCTTGGCCGAACGTGATGAGATTCCAAAAATTATCTTTTCTGATGAGAAAATTTTTACCATTCAACAGTATGTGAATAAACAAAATGATCGTGTTTGGTTAGAGCACAAGTCCAACGATAATTTGGACACAAGAGTTGCCATGCGCAAGCAATCACCAGCTTATGTTATGGTTTGGGCTATAGTGACTGCAGATGGACGCACTCCTCTGGTTTTCATCGAACATGGAGTCAAGGTAAACCAAGAGGTGTACCGCCAAAAGATCCTAAACGATGCTTTGCTACCTTGGGCACGTAAACACTTTGGTACGAACCGTTGGACATTCCAACAGGACTCGGCACCGTCACACAAAGCTCGAGCGACACAGCAATTTTTACAAAATTGCGTTCCGCGGCTGATTTCGTCGAAAGAATGGCCACCATATTCACCAGACTTGACCAGACTTGTCCATTTTGGAGAGTAAGGTGTCCACTAAAAAATACGAAAGTGTTGATGCATTGAAGTCAGCTCTTGTTCGCGAATGGAATAAAATTCCGCAAGCTCACGTTCGGTCAGCATGCAATGCTTTTTATGGAAGACTGAATCAAATAATCAGAGCCAAAGGAGGTCATATCAAGCAGTAACATGTTTTTCATAAAATGTAATATGTTTTCAACATATTCCACGAAATTTCAATAAAAAATAATCAAAATTAAAAACATTACAGCATTTTCATTTGGTAACACTTGGTCTCAGCCACCGTGGATAATGTAAAAGTCACACTCCTCACTGCCATCCCTAATCTAATATACGAGTAATTATGCTTATTTATCAAAATAAAAATAACCAAACGGTATCTGCCGCCACCTCTCAACATATAATAATTTATTCTTAGTTTGAATTAAGACTATTAAGCTACTCAGGAATCAGTAATAGAATAAAATTCATAATCAGTAACTAACCCCGTGTGGAGATGCCGAACTCCTAGGCGGATAGGGGAATGCTCTTTAACCGATTTGCTGAAGGGTAGGTGGGGAATAAAATACCATCCGCGGACCAAATCTGGCTAGAAGAAGGAATCCCGAAGAATAAACCAACCATGCCAAAACAGGAGAAGAATAATGCTATGGTGCAGGGATTCAGATGCACAGTAACGGCGACTTCGGAAAGTGAGCGAGCGGGCTTCCACTCGTCGATATCCAGCGACCGCAATGCTTTAGTAGTGGAAGCTACTACAGCAGATAAAAGTATAAGCCCCAACTCCAATAGATCACAAACGCTCTCCAATCTGCATCAAGACGCCAATGAAATGACATCAAAATTAGCCTCACTCGTGGTATCACAATGGGCCTAAAAATTGGCCTAAGTGTGCAGTAAGCAACCACTGAAACCTAACCTAAACTAGCCTCACTCGAGCGCCATAATAATGAACTAAGGATAAAATGCCAGCAATAGTAACTCATAATGTAATAAATACCAAGGTATTATGGTAAACATGCAAAACAGAATTGAAACACTAGAGAAGCAAATGAAACCTTCTACGTCTACTAATGGTAGAAATTAGAGCCCACCAAATCTCACAATGAATACTTTACGGATGAAGAGGAAGTTGATAAGGAAGTCCTACCCAGATAAAATAAAGTAAATCTAAATAAAAAGAGGAGACTCTGCGCCACCCTCAAAAGGAACTTTTACCACCACCAATCAATGTGAGCAATGTTAGCGATTTTAATATACTCAGAGTTCAAGTGTTGGCAGTGACAGGAAAACCTACTCAATTTAAAGCAATATGTATTAACGATATCAAAATAACAACGAAGTTTGAAAATTACTACCGTAAAATTAAAAACTACTTAGCGATATAAAAGAAACCAATAACACTATATATATATATATATATATATATATATATATATATATATATATATATAGATATATATATATATATATATATATATATATATATATATATATATATATATATATATATATATATATATATATATATATATATATATGGAATACCATACTTATCAGCTCAAAAGTGAAACATGCTATAGAGTCGTAATACGAGGTTTATCGTCGTCTACAGATCGCGAAGAGAACAAAGCGGTGATTGGGGACCATGGTCATAAAGTAACCAATATTATCCTCATTCATAAAAAGTCGACAATTGACAATTGACAAATAATGAGAAAATTATTAGACCCTTCGCATTGCTTTATGTAGACATGTTGCAGGGAGAAAACAGTAAAGATATATACGAGAATACCTTAGAGCCCAAATTGCCTACAGTGAGGACACAAATGTGTCATATGTGCAGAGAACAACCAAACAAAACAATGTCAAAAGCCGCGATATGTTATACCAAATTGTGCACTGTGCGGCAAAAAGGTCATCCGCCTAGATAAAAAGGATGCCAGTAATATCAGAAAAAGTTAAATGCTCAACTACCGAGAAAAATAACAGTAGTACAACGCCTACAGCAAAAGCCAAACCAACAATACGATACTATTAGAGAGGGGGTTTCCTACGCCCAGGTGACCAAAACCGCAAACAACAATCTAAATAAAGAAAGTAGACAGAAACCAGTGCTTAACGAGCCAACCATTAGTAAAATAGTAAAAACGCTCACGCAATTTCAGGCAGAAATGAGACAAAATTTCAGCCAGCTTACTAACAGGGTGGAAAAACTGGAAGATAATTCCAAGCCACCAAACAAACCGCTAAAACATACAAAGTAAGTGGCTGTAACGTTCCTACGTATAAAAGCCTGGGATGGTAATGGGCTTAATGCAAGAGCCCAACAACTAAATGTTTGTAGCTTTAATATCAAAGACACATTTTACTTTATCAAAATTACGAGATATAGAGCCTATTGGACATTGCATCCCAGTGGTCGTGCTCGAGAAGAGACAGCAATCTTAATCAAACAAGATATCCTACATTATTCCAACTAGAAGAAATTAAGGAGCCGTTTATGCAAGCTACCGTAATAACGATTAAACATGGTGGTGCTGAACTAAGTGTGGGGGCGATCTACTGCCCACCAAGACATAATATCATAAGAAATCAATATGTCAACATTTTTAATAAACTTGGACCAAGGTTTATTATTGGAGGTGACTACAACGTCAAACATACTGCGTGTGGATCTCGACTAATAACACCGAAATGTCAGGTTGTGGACATCAACAAAGTTCCTGATTTGATTGATTTTTATATCTCGAAAGGAATAGCCTCAAATTACATTGAAGTCGAAGGCATTGACGAGCTTATTTCCGATCACACACCGATCTTAATGACTCTGAGTACATTAGTCATTAAAAATAAAATGAAACTTAACCTTAGTAATAAATTTACTGATTGGTAATTATTTAGAGAGAAACTGGACAATCTAATTGAGTTAAAAGTTAGCCTTAAAACTAAATAAGAAATGAGAACTTGAATTACAAGCTGGATATTTTATTAATTCTATGCGTGAGATTTATACCAATACCGTTTTTTAATCTAATAAAACCCATATGAGTAATTTATCATCTAACTGGAATTCAGCTGCCGAAGCCTGTGGAGGACTTCTCATATGAGGCTTTGTTAAATATTGATAAGCGGGATTCTTGAAGGCTTATAACACTTTGAAGTGGAACTGAATGTTTGCGGATGTTTATAAAATTTTCAGGTGGGCAAAGAATATCAGGCATACAATCAAATTACAAGAAGACATTCGATAGGCTGAATTTGAACATTATTTAACAATTATTATTAATTTCTTTTATTAAATTTATATTCCAGGTTTTATAATTTGTTATAAAGTCCATATTATACATATAGAAGATTACTATAAACTAACCCAAGGCTCACATATAGATTATATTAAATTTTACCCATTAAGCATTGTTGATCGAATGCATTGCTTAATAGTAATTTGTGTGCACATATTATTGTGTAAGGTCTTGTCTTTCCACTGCAAATAGAAGTGTATCGAAAAAATCGTTTAAATCTTCAAAAAAAATTAAAAATTAAAGATCTTTGTGTAAAATATCAGCTTAACAACTGACCTCTCAGCTGTAAAATTTAAGCTGTCCACGATTAAGATCCTGTACCAAGCAATTGTAAGACCCTACCTTGAATATGTGATAGTGGAGTCTGTTATAACAACAACATCAATAAAATAAACGTTCAATATGAATAGAGTCATTTACTTACAACATTATATGCAGTTTTAGTTATAAATAAATAAATAATTTAGTTATAAATAAAATAATTAATTTTGTACAATTCTGCACTTTTGAATTTATAAAATAATATAGTTGATATGTTCAAATATAATGTAAAACCCAACAACAAGCAAATATCAAATTTGTATATAAACAGCAAGAAAATAAATGAACGGTCAGTTCTAATTAAACTCCAATCTATGCCTTTATTTCAGTATTCCGGTATTATCCCTCACCAGTGGAAAGCTCGGAATATAGATTAAAGGTATTACATTAGTTCAAGCTGAGGCTGAACTAAACAGAGTCCTTATATTAGGGAAAAAACCAAAAACTTAAACGAGTTTAGAAGAATTTGTACGCTACATCACTTGGGAAAACAAAATACAGAAAGGTAGAAATATTCAATAAATTATTGTATACGAGTATGTTTTGTGTATGCAACCCCTGAAATGTGCTGCTTCAATAAATTAATATTTGCAGGTAGTGTAATTGATTTATATCGACCAAGCAGCAATGTGGTATTTATTATATTTTTCTTTGCATTTGAATTTGTGCAGTTATACCGCTGGCGAACATCTTATGGATATTAAGTACCTAATATTCGGATTAATGCCTCCTTAGCCAGACCCCAAAACTGCTGGATGAGACATACTATCATAGGAGGAGATGCTCTCATCTTTTTATATTTTCCATTACTTTTGCGCAATTTCCACGTAGTCGCCTATTGGTGGACGATAATGCGACAGAAATCTCATTACTTTATTATAAATTTGAATGACCTTTACACAGTGATGAGAAGTCAAAATATAATGATTTTTTTATGTTTGCGAACAAAATACAAAACGAGTTAAATGTTTAATCAACGTCCACAATCAGGGTCAAAAATATATACTCAAATCTCATTGTTTTAATCTTATTTGGCAGACAAAATCCCCATACTGGAAACCATCAAAACGCTAAGCCGAACGAATCTATCGAAAATAATCAGCTAGTTTTTTAAATAACAAAAGTGTCAATTTATAAAACGTTATAGTTACCAACTATAATACTATAGCCTAGCGCAATCTATTTTTTTTTTGCTGTTTAGTTTTAACTAATCATCCAGTTTTGGGTGTTGATGTTTACTTTTGCATTTCATCTATGAATATTGGTTGGGCATATATTTGAAAGCGAGTCCCCTAGTAAAACCTATCTTTGTATCGACTATATGTTATAAATTTTTAGGAATTTGTAAGTTACCAATATTATAAACAACAAATTACAGAATAAATGAAATCACTTTGAAAATATTGTTTGATTATTTTCAAAGTGATTTCATTTACTCTGTAAATTGTTGTTCTAATAATAAATTGCTTTTCAAATACTTGAGCTAAACGTGTTTGCAATCAAAATGAGGAACGGTCTATATTTTCAGATAGAATATTCAGACACCAAAATGAGAAAGTGTAAAATTTGCACAGCGTATAGTTAGTAAACTCGATTGTTTATAATGCGATCTACTGACCTCCTTGACATTGATTATTCTAAGTCTAGATACTTTACGCACATTAAATTCAATTTTCATAAGATTGTGTGGACATAGAAATAAGTGACAGCATTTCAAAATGTGTACATACTCAGAACAAAAATATGCGCGAACTTTGTTGAATCACGAGAGGAAAAAATTATATATTGGCTAACGACGGATGAGAGGTGTAATGGTTCAAAACACCATAGGCATTCTTTTTCGACAAATGAACATAAATCTCGAATACGCCACACTTAACTTCTAAAACGAAAAATTGAATCTACCGGATTTGTGATAAAAATTGTCATGTATAATCAAAAATCATTATTCCTGCTTAAATTTCGGAAAACCAACAAAGACAACCCTTGTTAAAAATTTAATTTTCATTTCAAAAATTGAAAAAGCTGTTACTTCCGTAACCACTTCCGGTACACATTTTTCTACCACATTTCGCATAGATCTCCCAATTTATGGAAAAAGCTTTCGTATGAAGTATTATTCCGAATTTTGGTGAAATAAATTTTTCTTTTATCAAAATTCATCATTTCCGATAAAATTTAAAATATGATTTGTACTAATTTGAAGTTTGAAATTTAATTCACCACATTTCATCTTATTTTTTATTTTAAAATCCCTATGGAAGCTGCCATTTTCGGGAGACCGATTTTGGCCAAAATTTACTAGGATCTCCCAATTTGTGGGACACGCTTAGGTAAAAAGTTTCATTCCGAACAATCAGTCCATCTGGGCTGTATATGCAGAGTTTTTCTTGAAAAAACGTTTTTTTCGTAAAAAATCGCCATTTCCACTTAAATTTAGGAAAACTGGTCTAAAATGGTGTTGTTGTAAATTTTATTTAGAATCTTTTACTTCATAATAGTTTTCCACGTAAATGATAAACTTTTCAAAATATTTGCAAAAAAACGAAAAAGCTCCAATGGAAGCTATCACTTCCGGTGGACCGATTCCATAATTCGCTGTGTTGTTTAATTATGAAGTTTCATTCCAATCAACCAATTTGACTGTACAGGGCCAAATTTTTGTTAAAAAAATAATTTTTTGACGGAAAACAGTTTTTTGACAAAAAAGACAAATTTTGGAAAAATTAACTGGACCGATATTGTTGGAAATTTAAATAAAAATCGAAAAATCTAATATAGCTCCTCCTTGCGGTGGATAGAGTTTGGCCAAAACACACTGGGATCTCTCAATTTATGGAAAAAGCTTAAATGTGAAGTTTCATCCTGATCAATTACCATCTTGGCTGTAGATCGTCAACTGATATTTAGTCTGCACGCACACACAGGTGTTTATTTAAAAACTGCTTTTTAGATTTTCGGCGATATAGTGAATGATAAATCTGGAGGTCAAAATTGTTCATGATTACTATACTCTATTTAACTAGTTTATAACCAAACATTTCATTTTTTACTTTGTTGGCGGTACATCCCATTAACGGAATTGACCTCCTTTTATCAGTTTTAATTTCGGATTAATGTGTGATTGGCGCATGGCATCCCAACCAGGTCTAAGGGTTGTTGAAAGGTGCATAGTGTTGCTGAATGAGTGGTACGGGCATGCCGGAAGGGAGGGGGTTGATTTCGTGTTTCCTTCCACTTTGTAATTACTTGCAGCTGTTCCCATGCGGTCATTAAATTTGTATTTGTAACGTTGATGTTGTAGTTCAATAGTGATTTATTAAGCGGCCGAACCAATCAGTATTTGCGCGACTCAACAAACACTAATTGTCCGTTAATTTAAAACTGAACTAAATTTAAAGAAAGAGTAAAGACCTTGAATTGTAAAGACGAATAATACTGGAAAACGGTAACGAACTCTGCCTTTTCCGGGATTATCTATCATCGGCCGCAAAAGTCGCATACATCTCATCGGTGGATAGCAGCTTTAAAGTCGAAATCCGAAGTATTCTGTTCGTCACTTAAATTTTGTACTTTGTCTAGTCAGAACTGATTATGCATATCTAGAACCACGAGACATTGCTGAACAAAGCCAGAATCTTTGTTTCATATATGACAGTTTTGAATTAACAAAAAACCAGTGTTTGACGCGTCACGCAAATATACAGTTGCGTCGGATAGTTCGTAAATCTTTGTAGTTCATTGAGGCTTGGTCAATCAATGTGCGTCACATAATTTATGTATAGTAGATGGCTCCATCTAATTATGCGTGTACACTAAAAAATAATCGGAAATTTTCTGGAAAATCGTAGTGCAATTGATTTTCATTTGCTATAATAAAACAATACAAATACCAATATCTTATCTCTGATATGATTTCAATCGTTAATGTGGTATTTACATAAAATGTAATAATTCATAAATAAGCAAAAGTTTTGATAATTTCTTGTGGAGAATATCTCACGTATACGTACGCAATTTCATGCGTCATTCAGTCACAGTACATTTGTGGATATACACAAACATCATAAAATATATTTATTATGTTTTGTCGAAGTTAATTAAATTATCAAATTTCTAATACAAAATTAGTCGACCATCGTAAATTTTTATTGATATTTAATTCGCTTAATAATCGCCGGGTCGACATAAAGTTCAGAGATACAATTTCAGAATGTTTCCGAGTTAAATGATTTTGTCTAAATTTAATTGATCTCTCCAGTTATTGTAATTTGTTTATTTATTGAATTATAAACAATTTAATTTGCGTAATGGGAAAGATGCTGTACGAGTTTATTGCTTGCTGTGTTTTATTAATTTAATTTATGTGTGTACACATATGTGTATATGCCATAATTTGATTTACAAATTATTAATGATAGTGTACAGTACCAGTCCCAAGTGTACAATATTTGAATTTTAAGTGGATAATTTTACCACTTCATTAATCAATTTAAAATTTTGGCATTTTTCAAAATTTTGGGAAAAATAGTTAACGTGGGTCGTAATTATTGACAGAGTTATAATTAATAAACACACGTATTAGGTACACACTAACGGATTTAATCGAATCAAATTTGATGCAAAGATAATGCTTGTGTACACAATATTTACTTATAGATAGGGTGTATACGTAGGCGATTTGCGTCACTGATGTTGGAAGTATGGTGACGCAAAATTTACTTCTCTGTTATCAGCTTGTTTACTTTACATAAATAAAATAATGATTGTGCTAAGCTATAGTAACCTTGTACCACATTATTTATGTTATGTAGTTCTAATTAATATGTATTGGGTTTAGAAATACGAGATTAATAATCAGAAAATGTTGGAACTGTTCATTCCAATTTTAGTTTTCTTTGTCAGAAACAACAAAAGCTGTTCAGCCAAAATCATGAGTATTAAGGATGGAGGAGTTAAGACAAATGTTAAAACTCAAATCCTGGACACCTTCTCAATGGTAAACAATTAAAAATATAAGCACTCAGGCAAGTTTCCAATACTGCTCCACTACCATCTAAAGCTAAGGATTGGTACCAACGTGTTTACCGAACACTATTAAAATGTATACCTTACAGGGAGACTTTAAACTACAGAGTCAGAGCGTGGAGAAGGGACCAATCCAATTGTTGAACAATTAATCACAAATTTTAATTAAAACTCATGATATAGAAAAAAAATTGCATTCAGTAGACACTAAATTGTACGGCACCCGCGCACGGATGCGCTTGTTGTATAACTTAGCTATTTGTCATAAAGTCAACGCCGCTTAACCCAAAACGATACTATACACAAAAGTTGATAACAGAGATCGGGAGTTTACGGTATTTTGTGTTTTAACATATTGTTTGTTGAAATTCATATTTCAAGATCTGTTTATGAATTTCGAAATACAAAATCCAAAAGTATCGTTGACGTAGTATAATATGAATAACATATATTTAAATTAAAACACCCTCACATTTAGAATGTAAAAAAATAACTTTGCCAATATACAGTCATGGGCAAAAGTATTGAAATTTTTATGTTTCAAGCAAAATGTTTGCATATTGTAGAGCATTTATTAAAATCAAAATTTTGTTTCTACATTATGTTCACCTTCTTTGTGTGTAGTTTTTATAAATTTAAGGAGTAGTGTATTATTCCATCGGGACATACCGCATAAGAAATTAGAATTTCATTTGTTCACGTCGCAACATGATTTTCTTCTAAAGGTTTGTCCTTTGTTTTACTTGGGATATTGTTTTAAGAGCCTATTCCATGGAAAAATTTTACTGACAGTATTTTTTTTACTGAGAAAACGAAAACAAAAAAAATCTTAAAATTCCATAAGAGTGACAAAGAAAAGAAATATCTTTTATTTCATTTTTATAGCAAAATTTTATGGTTTAATTTTGACAATTACATTTTTTCATAACCTAAAATTTTCATAAAATTTGTAATTCGTACATCTTTTATAATTTAATTTAGTAATATTTAATAATATAACCAATATGGATTTGGAAGATTTGGATTATTTAGATCCATTAAACATTATGAACTTAAATAATGTTCAAAATACGAAAAAAAAGAAACGAAAATGTTGGGTACGCCCTTATTATTTAGAGCGTGATCGAACCGGGGGATACAATTGTATTTTTAATGAGTTGCGGCAAGACCCAAAGTTATTTTATAATTATACCCGCATGAGCGTGAACGAATTTGACGAGTTACTGGCGATGGTTGGGCCACTGATTTCTAAAGAAACTATGGTGAGAATACCCTTGAACCCTGTTTTAAGATTGGCAGTGACATTGAGGTATGTACACATACATTATACCTAACAGAAAATTGTATATTTTGTCGAAATGTGTAATAAATTCTGTATGAATCTTTAATACGTTATAGATATCTTGCTACGGGTGAATCACAGACCAGTTTGGCGATCACATATAAGTGTTCACAAACCAGTGTCCACCGAATTGTGACGGAAACGACAAAGGCAATCACAACAGTTTTAAAAGGTCGAGTGTTCCCTAAAATAAATAAGGATTATTTCAAAACTGTTGCATCCGGATTTGAAGACCGATGGAACTTTCCAAACTGCATCGGAGCCATTGATGGAAAGCATGTGTTAATTCAGGTGAGATAATTTCTGATTTCCAAAATTATTTTGTTAATTTATATTTTACTTTAGGCACCAAGTAATTCGGGCTCCGAATTTTTCAACTACAAAAAATCATTTTCCATTGTCCTTATGGCAATCAGCGATCATGATTACAATTTTATAATGTGTAATATTGGTGCTGCTGGTCGCCAGAGTGATGGAGGAATTTTTCGAGAAACTCGGTTTGGAAAGCAATTTTATGAGAAAACACTTCCGTAAGTATTGCATTCATTTTAAAATCATTAGACTTCAATTTAATTTTTTAAATATTTCTAGTATTCCTGAACCAAGAAACGTCACCGATAATTTTACAGCGCCATATGTCTTTGTAGCAGACGATGCTTTTGCATTGGAGCAAAACATGCTAAAACCATATACAACTACGCCATTAAAAAAGCAAAAAATCTTTAATTATCGACTAAGCCGGGCCCGCCGCATCATCGAAAATTGCTTTGGGATTCTTTGCTCTAAATGGCGGATATTTAGAGCCCCGATCATTGCGGATTTAGCATTGGCCGAGAACATTATCCAGTCTTGTGTTTGCTTACATAACTGGCTACGGCAAAACAACAACAGTTATATTACTCCAGATCTGCTAGATCGAGAAATTGGTGAGGTTTTAGTACCAGGTAAATCTTTCAATTCGTAAATAATACAAAAAATATTGCAATTTACAATGTATTTAATCGTAACATTCTAATTATTTTATAATTAAGGTTCATGGAATAACATCGATAGCAACTGTATACCCCTTAAAAAGATGAATAGAAATTCAAGTAACGCAGCCAAAAAAACTCGGGACCAATTTGCTGATTATTTTTCTGGAGACGGACGTGTGGAATGGCAAGACTCACGAATATAAAAAGCCAACCACGTCACAGAACTAGACTAAGAGATAAGTATCGTTTCATATTTTTAATGAAAATTTCAAAATTTAAAGCATTTTTTGTTGTTATTCTAGGGGATGTTCACAAGAGCCACGAAAATTTAAATTTAAGACTTTTAAATGAAATAACTATTATTATTTTCTATATTATTTTATACATTTCTATATTCAATTTTTATTATACATATTATTATATTTTTTTCGAAAACATATTTACATGCTATAAGGTTTTTATGCCTAACGGAGAGTTCATTTTTAATTAGAATTTTGTTGAGGCTCCGTATGTGCTTTTCCTTATAATTAGCATTAATAAATAACATATAAAATTAAATATTTCAATTAGTTTAATTGTACTGGATTAAAAATGTCGGAAAATTCATCAAACCTAAATCTCAAGCCAAAAATACACTTGATTTTGGGTGCCCGAGGACTCATGTCACAATCCATCCATTCCCTCATTCAGCCATAAACTATACAGAACACCATCAACACATTACATGCTTCAATATAACTTATATTAACGCGGACACAAGTAATAAAAATGTACACATGCGAAACAGGCACATAAGATTCGTTTCCGTCACACATTTGAATTGGTTTTGAAAAACGTCGAGAGCTAAGTAAAAAATCCAATCGAAGAAAATAAATTGATGCAACAGTTTGGTTTTTAGTTCATATTTTATTGATAATAAGGAAAAGCACTTATTGAGGATTTTTAACTAAATTCAAATAAAATAAACCCCAATTAGGCATAAAAACCTTATACCATTGAATTGGACAAAACATAAAAGTAATAATATAATTTTTTTGAAATAATCATCTATAAAACCGCCACCAAAAAACTATATTAAATATAATATTAAAATAATAAAATAAAATAAATAATATAAACATATAATACAACAAAATAATTCATTGGTGTAGCAGTGCAGGTACCCTTGGACGACGAATTCCTGAAAAATAAAAAAAAGCTAAAAAATTTGTAATTGTATTAAATATATGGAACAATACTTATCCAAATACTTATTTTTTTGCATCATTCTGCTTTATAATCGCATCAGACAAAACTTTTAACATGCTCTGCTGTGCTAAAAGCCTTGGCAATATCTGAAGTTCCTCTAGGTACGGCTTCAAGGACATCAGGAATCCGTCGATCGCGTTCGGTGGTTCGGTTCTAGCAGTAGCTGTGGCCGTTCTATTTTCCAACGCACTTACATAACGCTGCTGTAACTCCAGTGTCCGTTCCTGGACGTTTCGCCCTAAAAAGAATGATACCAATACGCAAATTAATAAATAATATATATATATATATATATATATATATATATATATATATATATATATATATATATATATATATATATATATATATATATATATATATATATATATATATATATATATATATATATATATATATATATATATTAATAATATTAATATATTAATATTAATAATAATATTAATATATATATATATATATATATATATATATATATATATATATATATATATATATATATATATATATATATATATATATATATATACATATATACTTACTTTTCCGACTATTAGGGGTTATAGATTCCCTCTCCTCAGATTGCCGCCCGCTGTTCTCATGCGATTCAATATCGCCGCATACATCTACAGCTCTAATCAAAGGAAAAATACAGTTGTTTAATTTGGTTAATTTTAAAAAATATTAAAGAATTAAATATACCTTCTTGGTTCACCCACGTCATCCAAAAATGACAAAATTTTACAAAATTTGTATTCCTTGCTACCTCCTGCAGCACCACTAGGTAGTCTTTTTCGCGAACGAATATGTGTGGCCTTTATGGTCTCCCAATATTTTTTTACTCTTAAAACATTAACCTCTGTTGCATCTAGATCTGTTTAGGAGATTTTTTTAAATTTTTATCGAAATTATTAATTAAATTGAATCTAAATAGATTTAGAAAACATTCTTACTTGAGTCACTTGCCACTTCTTCCCATAAATTTTTTTTCAATATCCGATTTCTAAACTGTTTGTCTCGGATATTCCACAGTGGTGGTCTGGATCGGACGGCATCGACGATCGATTCTGTTAAAAAAGTTAAATTGTTATATTAAATCATATATCCAAAATTAAATATAATAATTTCTTATCTTTACCTGTATAGGGCTCAAGATCGTCGATTTCTGGAGTGGGTGCTGGTGTCGTAACTGTACATACCGGTATGGGTGACACTAGTGAAGTTGATTCCGAGTATCTGTCGGATTCATCCGCATATCCGGTAATGTTATTTAACTCTGCGGACGCTGAACAGTCGTCGTCTTCTTCACCGTAGCTAGCAAAAAAATGTTGCAACGGGGAATTGCCTCTATTGCTCAGTTCATTTTCTTGCTGTCGGATATTTTCCAGCACAATTTGTGTTCCCGCTGTTGCTGTAACATACTCGTATTTTATACCGGGGAATTGCCGCTCAACCCGGATATTTTCCAACACACGAATTTTCTTTCCAGGTGCTGCTGTAATATATATTAATAAATTAATACGTATAATAATTTCGCCGACACACAAATAAAATAAAACATTTTTACATTCATTGGATATTGTAGCATAAAAATATCAATCAAAACTCAATCAAACTTACCGTAATTTTCCATATTAATTTATTATTCGTCTTAATATTATTCGTTAATATTATTCGTCTTAATATATATATATGTATTATTATTCCAACACTAATTTTTTATAAATACACAAACCAAACTCTAAAATAAAATACAAACTGACATTTGACTATAAAAATGTCGTACGATTTATTTTATATGAGTGTGTGAAAAAATTTCTCATCTCACATACATTTTTTGTATATGTGTTTACAATACTGCCATAAAAAATACTAGAGTTTACATTTTTTTATAGCACGTTATGGCAGTACACAAACACCATGACAATTATTTTCTCAGTAAAATTTTACTGACAAAATTTTTTGTTTCGTACGCAACCAGTAAATCTATATTTTTCTCTCGCTTTTATTTTACTGACAGTAAAATTTTTCCATGGAATAAAGACTTTAGTCTTGTTTAATTGACCTACGTGAACTTATCAAAATGCCTGAAAACAGTGAACTTTCGGTAGAGCTACGCCAACAAATAATCCCTAAATTTGAATACGGAATATCACTGCAAGAACTAAGTAAACAGTTAAAATTGCAGAAAGAAGTACTTATTACAACATAAACAAATATAAAGAAATAAAACTGTTATAAACGAAGAGATGTGGGCAGAAAAGGGTAACAAATGAAGTAGTTCACCGCCGTTTAGTTAGAAAGTTTATGTGTGATGTTGATTTAATACATACGTGTGGATGTTTTTGTTCGATCCTTCAGTCCAATAGCCGAATATTGTAAGCCGAATACTGAAAACATTGCTTTTGAAGTTTGTACTCGTATGGTCATAAAAGTTAATCGAAATGTAAATATTCGTCATTTCAATGATGCTGTTCAGACCGATGTGACAGTAATTTTTAAAAATGACGATGGTGAACCTCCTTTTGAGAGAAATATGGTTGTTTTTTTTCAAAATTATATCAAAAGTAGCTCGTAGTATTTTTGTTTTAAATTCTTCGTTAGATCCTTTCGCTTATCCGTTATTGTTTCCAAACGATGATACTGGCTGTCACTAGTATTTTGAACTCCTTGAAAATGTCGAATTTTATTCCAAATAAACATCATTTGCGGTAAGTTTTATTATATTATTTTATTGCAAAGAAAAGTGCAGCGGAAACTTATATTATGCTTGTGGAAATTTACGGTGAGCATGCTCCATCGAATACAACGTGCAAAGAATGGTTGCGAAGATTTAAAGTGATGATTTTGGCATTGAAGATCAAGAGTATGGAAAACCACCCAACAAATTTGAAGATGCTGAATTGGAAAGGTTATTGGCTGAAAATTCTTCTCAAACACAGTCAGAGTTGGTTGTAGCATTAAAATTTGATCGATTAACTGTTGCAAAACCATTACAAACAATCGGAATGATTCAAAAAGGTTCTACATGAATTATAAGAAAGAGACCTTGAACATCATCAACCATTTGTGAAATACTGCTTCAAAGACAGCAAATAAAATGTTTTTTGCATCGAATAGTCACATGAAAAATGAATCTATTATGGGAATCCCAAACGCAAAAGATCTTGGGTGAAGCCGAGTGAAGCTGGTCCATCGCAACCAAAACGAGATATTCATTGCAACAAGGTTATTCTCTGTATCTGGTGAAATCAGAAAGGTGTGATATATTATGAACTACTAGAATCAGGTGAAAATATCGATAGCGATGGCTACCAACGACAACTAATACGTTTGAACCGATCTATAGAGGAAAAACGACCAGAATAAGTGAACAGACGCAACAAATTAATTTTTCATCACGACAATGCAAAATCACATGTTGCAAACGTTGTGAACAATTATTTAAAAGGACATGACTGGGAAGTTCTACTCCACCAGCCATATTTACCAGACATGGATCTTTCAGATTACTACTTATTCCGGTTCGATGTAGTCGTCTCTTTCTGAACAGCAATTTAATTCTCGTGCAGAGATCGATATTGATTAGATGACCTCCAAAGACAAGGATTTCTTCAGAGGGAATCCGTAAATTGTCTGAAACATGGGGGAAAGTTGTAGCTGCAGATGGAGCATACTTTCAATAAATAATTCCTCGAGCACAGTCATATTCACACACCCAATATATGCGGATTGAAGCCATAAGGTTGCATTTTATTCGTCAAAATCAGCTCTCATTCATGTATTTAAAAGTAAACTTATCTATTTAATTTTCAAAAAAGAAATTTTCAGTAAAGTAAAAGCGATTATTTATACTATTGAATTTCACGTGCACAACTAAATTTTCGGGTTTCACACATAGATGGTGCTAGCGACACATCTAGTTGTCATTTGTGTCAGAAGTTGTATTGAACAGTTGTTAACGATAACCAGTTGTAATACCAGCAGATAGCAGAACGAAAAAATATTTTTTCTAAGAACGAAAATGTGAGTTTTGTGCCAAACAAATAGCATTTGCGGGAAGCTTTGCTTTTCTGCTTCAACTTGAAAAAAAATGCAGCTGAATCGCGTCATTTGCTTGAGGAGGCCTACGGCAAACATGCACCATCGAAAACTACCTGTGAAGATTGGTTTAAACGCTTCAGAAGTGGCGATCATCCAGTGTGTATAGTCAATTAGCGAATTACACTTGATGCTTAATTTATTCTTTTTTTCACAATTCTTTATTTCGATTTCATCATGTTCTTTAAAATCGACATCAGCCACAAGACCATTTCCCAATTTGCACAAATCGGAAAAACTATAATGCCATAATTTGCGATGTCACAACAAAACACTTTTATTATTCACTGAAAAGGTAAACACAATTTTCCTACTTCACTTCACCCATACATACTTTCTGGTAAATATAAATCTTACAACTTGTTTATTGAAACAAAAATGTCCATGTTTAACCATCTGCTGTGCAACTGATAATAAATTTGATGAAAAACCAGGTATACGCACAAAACATTATTGAAATGGGCTAGCACAGTTTGCCACCATCGCAGGTCCGTCAAACAGTTCAACTCTATTTCTGGCTTCCTTATTTCGCGTATCACCTACATGTGATACTTAACTATATTCGTTTATTGCAACACCGCATCAAGCAAAGCCAGAGTATTCGTTATGAGTGTTTAGGACAATAACTATGAGAATATAATCAAATGGTGAGAACTATAGAATAAACTCAGAAGAATATTTACTTTCTACGGAAGGGTAGATATGACTTGGACAGAGATCTCTGAGGAGGGGAGTAAAGAATACTATTCCTCGTCACTCTAGTTTCGATGTAATCGCAGTTCACAATAAAATTGCCAACAGGTCTATTTCATGGTTCCAGACACATGGTAACATGGTTCCAGACACATGGTAACATACACAAAATGCATTAATCGACATTTTGTGTATGTTACCGACTATAGCTATTTTTTAACGATTACGAGGATTTCATGGGATGCATCAGTATAGATACTGGTACGCCAATTACGATATCTGATGGGTTGGAGAAAATTAATCCATTATTTTTCCGCTAGACGGCTTTAGTGACATTTATCTCGTGACGTATTTGTCGCAGTAGGCCATACTTATACTCGTTGGAAACGGGGATTCATGTACTAAAAAAATGCTATAGACATTGTTTTGATTGATTGATTCAGTTGTGAGTTGGAGTAAACAAAGAGAAAATTCGCGAAAACGCAAGTCGAGCGGCTGCAACTGTGAACGGTGTCTATGATCCCGATACTGTCACAGCCAATCACACGCAATTTTGGTTTCGTCGATCCTTTCCGGTAATTTCGATATCAAAGATGCACTACGCACTGAAAGGCCTATTGTCGAAAATGTTGATAAACATCTGGAAATTAGCGGAGTAGACCGGCATGCAAGTTGTCATAGTATCGCCCAAGAGCTGAAGATCGACCACAAAACAGTTTTAAACCATTTGCATAAGGCTGGTTCTAAAAAGAACCTGGATGTTTGGATGCCACACGAGTTGATGCAACCGCACGAATCTTGATGGACCGTGTTTCGAATCCTTAACTAAAAGGAACGAAATCGAGCGATTTCTAAAACGGATGATGACTGGCAACGAGAAATGGATCACATATGATAATGTCAAGCGTAAACGATCAAGGTCGAATGCTGGTGAAATGGGCCAAACGGTGGCCAAACCAGGATTGACGGCCAGAAAGGTTTTGCTGTGCTTGGTGGGATTGGAATAGAATGTACTATGAGAGCTGCTATCCGATGGCCAAACCCTCACACGTCCATGATGACCCGCCAGAAGCTCCGGAACTTGGTTGGGAGGTTAGTATAGTCCGGACCTGCCACCAGGCGATTATCATCTCTTTTTGTCCATGGCAAACGCGCTTGGTGGCGGAAAAATGACCTCAAGAGAGGCCTGTGAAAACTGGCTATATCTGGCTATAGTTTTTGCTAATAGGGATAAGGCGTTTTGGAAAAGCGGCATGAGTTATCGAAAAAAACGGCGCCTATTTGAGATAAAACGAATGATTGTAGCCATGTTAAATAAAGCCCCGAAATAAACATAAAAATAATGGATTTCTTTTTGTCCAACCTTATATTTAGTTTCATTCAATTTGCCATTTTTTATTACGTTTTAATTATTTTATTTAGTTCTGAACAACGTTAAATGTTACTTTCTTCAACTTGGGTTTAATTTTAATATAAAGATGAATCTTTTAACATGATACTGAATGGATGGAAATAATTAATTGTGGAATCGAAATTCTATTGTTCAGAAGTACGAGTAAGAGTACATCGAGAAATCTTCTGATAGTGCAGAAATTTACCTCGCTTTTGCCCCTTGCTCGTAAAGAATTCCAAAATTTTAACTGGTTCCTTTATAGTAATTGTACACTAAGAATCGAGGAAAACTTGTCGTTCGATCCGAAGGCGTGTTAGGGTTTATTAACAATAAAAGAAAAATATCCAGGTTTCCGTCGTCTCTATCATTCCAAGGTTCAATTGCTTTCTCTCCCACTGATTTGTGCATCGGTTTATGAACTGCTTCACAGTATGATAATTCTGTTTCGGTCTTTAACAACATTTCAGGATACGCATTAATAAAGTTTACATATGATTAGGTTCGCGATTATTTGCACCGCGTTTAGCTGTTTCTATTTAACGAACGCCTTCGGACTGGAATTTTCCCCGATTCTTGGAAAATGTTCATTATCACTCGATTAAATTGGAGTAACAACAGAGGTTGGACACTACGTTGTCACGGCGCTGTGTGTACTTTTCTATCACGTGGTTGTCTTCTTATCTCCAGGACCCTTGGCAAGATGCCGGATTGTTTTTTTTTTCTCGTAGTTTCACAGCGACACGTGGCGTGCCTCAGCGTAGGCACATTGGCCGCCTCTGATAAGGTTACGATGATAAGTTTTCACTTCGGATTAGTGGCTGGCCAGTCTATTGAATCCTAGTCAACTCCCAGAACTGCTAAAAGAGGCATGCGCCCGCGAATATATATGAAATACATGTTTCCATATTATTCCGTTTTAGCGTATTGTTCTTTGCGTTCCCATGCGTTCACCTAAATTTGTATTAATTGTAGAAAAAGTTGCTTGACGTTGAAAAGGTTCTTGATATTGTTTTTTTTACGTATTTTCTCTTTACTTTTCTCTATAACTACTCGCCCCACCCGTAGCATTTTTCTATAAATTGTATTTTTCTGGCCTACTGATGGAATTAGTTTGGTATAAATATTTTCAAAACAAAGATAAATAGGGAATTTATTTTCCCGAAAAATATTTTGTGGAACCAATATTTTCCAATTCCCAATTAACTTTGTTTTGAAAATATTTACACCAAACTAATTCAATCAGTTAGATACAAAGGAAGAGTTGATTTTTTGCAGTTTGGTCGTTGCAATCTGATGAGTAGGCCAACTTTTTACCAGTACGTAACCAAGCTGCCAAGAAGAGACCTAAGGAAGTTCTCAGTTTTGTAAGGGTTTAAGTACTCTGGGGTTAAAGAAGGGGGTGTGAATTTTTCTACTTTTTGTGGTAGATATAGTGTGAGTAAATGGCCTCTTTGTTTTCTATGACTAAAAAAAGTTGTAAACATTGTATTAATGATGCCATTAAAACTAATATTTTGTCCCAAAAGCCAAAAAAAGTCTTAAATAAATGACATCCACATTAGCCTCATTGTTTTGTTTCATCGAATATTTAATGTTAGCAAATTTAAACAATACAAACTTCCTTAAATACTTACTTCTACACAAAATGAAGTCAATTTATTAAATTTAAAGCTGATATTACCTGAAAAGAAACCATACAAAATTTTAGATTAGTATACTTCTTGTATAATATAATAGGTATGAGTAATACTTAAAATTACTTAATAAAATGCCTCGTTACGGTTACAAAATTAAATAATTTGTAATAAAAAATGTTGGCAATGAAATTTAAGCAATTACACTCCCATGGAAAAAACACCTTAAAAATTTGTGTGAGATAAAGGTATTTTTGTATGTGTAAAGCACCCCAAGATTTGTAGGAATTTGTCATTCCAGCAGTGCGAAATATGTCCTTATTCTGAGATTGAATTAAACATAAAAGCTATAACGCACCACATTACGTTTACATACTCGTACATTATTTTCCAAAATAATGTTTCGTTGAATAAATAAATTTAAATTTATTTACTTTCTTTTAATTGTTTGCATTTTTGGATCGTGCAATTGGGGGGACGTTCTGCATTGGCTTTGTGATTTACATTTTGGGGTATAATTTCATAATCTAAATTTTTAAGAAATTTGTTTATTTTATTTTTCGACATTTTTACATTAGAGTGTAATTGCTTAACCGAAAAATTAGTTATACCAGCATATATGTGACGAATCTAAAGAAAATGCACAAAAACGCAACCCTTAGCAGCCTATGTAGTAGTTAAAGTATTTTACAACAACATTCTGTAAATTAGAGTACACTTAGTTGATTAAGATCGTCTCAAACTAATTGATTTACAACCACTTAGTAAGCGCCGAGTTGTTGTGGACGTGGTTTTCATTCATCAGTTGCTATCCGGCGATATCGACTCTCCTGTTCTATTAGGAAAGATCAATCTAAATGTAAATTCGCGAGTTTTAAGAACGGTACCTATCTTTCGAATCGACCATCACAGAATTGATTTCGATAAGAATGAGCCTGTCTTTAGAATGCTGCACTTGGCTAATCAACACTGCAACTTCATTGATTTTAACATGACGAAACGCACGTTAAAAAAAACTTTTCTATTTAGCTTAACTGCAAAAGCAGACTCTAGTTTGCCTTACTTATTCCAAATTTTCTCGAGTTTCAGTAGTTAAGCATTTCGATATCCTTGTTTATACTCGTAACTCTTTTGGATTATACTCAACCTATTCACTTTTGAGATTTTTCAGAATCATAACTGCGATACTCATACTGAAATCCCATTTTAATTGTACAAACTTAGGATGATCCTATATGGGTGAGAAATTAATTATAGTTCTATGCAAATAGCCTATTATTCAGAACCACGTTTGGAACTTATTTTGAAATTCTATTTTCATGATGCAAACCGAGTTTTATTCCAATAGTTTAAGGTTGGTTGAGAAACGAGTTGGTTTGATTCAAATTGAATATTTTCAAAAAATCATGCAAACTAACTGTGCTTCATTTGAACCGATTTACAATTTTCTAAATCCGCATTCGGAGTTCATATTGGAATCACAACTAAATTTCAACCCAATCAGCTAAGAAATCGATCTGTTTTTCGGGATTTCAAGCGTTTTAGGGTGAAATTTATCATTAGAGAAATCATTAAAGTGCTCTTCAACTAGAGGTAGTCTTCAAGAAACAGCACCGTATCAAATCTTTTTTTTTTTAATAACGAAATGTGATTTGCGAAGTATATCTTTTTCTTACTGGAAGTAAGTTCTGGAAAAATGTAGCTACTTCTTTGAAATATATTAGCAAACCATAAGTGAATACGATGTTGTATTGATTGTGTGTTTAGTAAACAAAAGAGACTCTCGTCTTAAGGCAAGCATTTTTGATCTTTATTTTTGGAACATATAAATAATAAGTATATACCTACCTATATGCAATATAAAAGATTTATTCGATTTTTTATAATTTAGGTAAAAATACATGTCAGACATGCAACTTAACGGTCATTTTACAATACATAAGTTGTTTTTCTGAGAAAATGCTCATGTCTGTTATATTGCCACATAACATGGAGTTAGTCATGCTTGCTTATTTTTAAATTAACTGTCAGACTTGTGCATTAAAAGCATTTTGTATAATCCACCGTATATTTGTTTGGTTTATACTTCTTCAACAAACTGTTGCCTATAATGAACTATATCATATTTCGCTTTGGCAGATAACATTAAAATTCATTTTTCTGTTTAGTTAGTTTTAGCTAACTTTTATAAAAAGCAGATTTCGAAAAATTACAATGTTAGTTAAAAGACATTTTATGGAAAACGTTTTATTTAATAAAAAGACGAGGTAGGAATTTTATGTTCATACTGACGCTAAAAGTTATATTATATTACGTCATCGTCGTAGAATATTCGTATTAAGAAAATATGTATCGTAGATAAAGTATTTTTGTATAAGGTAACCTCAGGCCACAAACTTATTTTACTTCCCTTGTATTTATGGCCAAAATATTGATAACACTTAAAAAAGAAACAAATACAATAATTAAATTTTGGCGACGTAATTACATATTTTTTTGTATAAGTGTTATAATTCTTATTTAGTCGACCCATTCTTTCTTCGCCCCATAATTTAATAAACACGTGGTCATACTTACATTGGCAATATTGATTTAATTTGCATAGGCACTATTTAATATCAACGGTATCATAAATAATTATAAATGCTTACTTTAGATAACACACTGAGACTAGATGTCAGCAAGCAATGTGCTACGTTCAGCGCTAACACTATCGTATATATGCAAACTATCAACTAAGGGCCACGGATTTAGTCTTATAATATTTTATGATAACGACTAATAATTTTACTTCTTACTTTTTATAAAAATATTGGACATGAGAATGATAACAATTTAGATTTTAGTAACAGGGTTCGTTGCAGAGGGGCACATACACTACAAGCGAAAAGTTTTTGGTCGATACGTATTTTACAATTAAAATATCGATATTGCAATTATATTATTTATGAATATGTATTTCCTTTAAAAGATCTATCATATTGTACTTCTGCTAATGACGTACGTAATTTCTGGAATTGGTAAATACGTACCAACATGTACGTATTTTCAGCAATTAAAAATAAAATAATTGACAGAACCATGCAAAACTGATTATGGCCAACGAAAAATAATGAACGTTATTTCGCTTTTAATTGCCGCTAGGAGCGCTGCATATGCCAAGAGAAAAAAATGGTCAAGATTGGTTTCTAATTGAAGTCGCCACCAAAAATAATTTATTTCAATATGAAGTAACCAGCTTATCAAAAACGATCTGTACTAGTTATCAGTATTTGACCTCAATAAATTACCATTGACCTAATTCTCTCACCTAACGTTAGGTTTCAAAGTTGATTTTTTTTAGAGTAATTTGATTTTTACGTTTCTGAAAATTGATTTTCAGAATAAAAATCCATTTTCTTCCAAGGGAACATAAAGTCTAGGCATTAATACACGATTATCAAGATTGGCCTTGAAATAACGTAAAAAATCTAAAATTTAGTTCAAAAATATTTCAAATTTCGATTCTGATCGATCGACAAATTACATCAAACGATAAGTTCTCTGTTTTTCCACCGCAATGGTAATTAAATTTGAGTAATTTTTGTTGTCCCTAAATGGCAAATTAATAAATATTGAATGTGCCCAATATTGCATAATTGCATAATTTATTATAATACGAGTATGTATGCAATATTTAGTCGCAGAAAATAATGAAAATGAATAAATTAGTTCATTCATTTTAAACATAAGAACCTTTTAAGTAAAATAAATGAATTTAACGAATTTTGGACGCATTATTTGTGCATTTATTGGCAACGAAAATAATTTTGTGTTCTGACTACCACACACACAGCCTTAATGTAAAGGTTTCGGGGCTATGGACTACTGGACTATTCCATTCCTAGAAGGTTTGGGGCCGAATCATGATTACCACACGACCATTTTAGACGTTAGTTAAATTTGTATGGGAAAACAACAACAATTCACCGGTTTTATAACCAAATACAAATATAGCAATGGAACGAATTTCTAAAAGCTCGTCCACCCGATGCGGTTTGCTTGAACCATGCGTTGTTCGTTATACAATAGTTTTTCTAATCATAAACATACTTACGTATGGTACGCAGAAAACAAATTTATTTTTGTTGTCGATATTTAAATGCTCAAATAAATGTGTCCAAACTGGTTTGCATCTTTAATAAATTTGAATACCCAAATTTCGTAAATTTAATTAAATTTAGTTTACTTATATTGTTCTTATGAGTAAAATTAATAAACTAACTTCTTAATTTTCATTATTTTTTGCTTTTAAACATTGCATATTATAATGAATTAATATCACTAATCTTCAAGACATTCATTATTTATTAAATCGCCATCCAGGCACAATAAAATATATCCATATTTAATCGCCATTGCGGCATAAAAATGAAAAACTTATCGTTTGACATAATTTTTCGATCGATTAGAATCGAAATTTTAAATATCTGTAAACCAAATTATCCAATGTCTACGTCATTTCAATTCCAATCTTGATAATCGTGTATTAATGCCTAGATTTTATGTTCCCTTAAAACCTGGTGCATACGTTTTTCCCGGTTTAGAGAAGTAGTATTAAGAACATTGCTTTTACGTTTCTGAAAAACGATCAACTATGAAACCTAACTATAAACAAACTAAACATTTTACTTCAATAATCATGCATGCTAAAGAAAGAATTATGTCAATTGGTAATTTATTGTAGTCGAAAGCTAATTTCTAGTATAAGCCGTTTTTGATACGTTGAGTTTTTGCCGTTTCGATACGTTATTCAAATCGTTTAAACATACGTTCTTGCAAACTCATCGCTAACTTATCACTCATCACTCTGTACGTGAAGAATAAATGCATCATCACCACCCAACAACACCACGAGCACTCCAAAACGAAAACAAAAAGCGACTCGATAAATACGAGCAAAGCAAAGCAAAACAAACAAATTTATTTAACAAAAATAAATTTAATTTTTAATCAGTTCGTCCGTACCATCGGTTCGTTCGTAACACAACTTGCGCTTGACCTTCCACGCCGGACGAACAACCACTCCGCCATTGTATATGGCGGAAAATAATAATAAAAATTAAATAAATGTACTAAATTAATAATAATATATTAAACATATTTTAATTAAATAATAATTTAATTAATAAAATTTTATTAAATAATTAATAAACAATATTTATTAATATTAAAATCACGTGATTAAATAATAATATTGTAAATAAACATTTTATTTCTACAAGTACCATACAGCCTTGTGCTGGAAACAGACGCGCGGAAAAACGCTCGCGTTTAAATTAGAATACCCTTATTTAAAAAAAAAATGAAATACATGTATTCTGCATAGGATGTGTTGTCCGCAAGTTGTCTTTAATTCTAAAAAAACGGAAAAATCGCGCGGCAGCATTGTTGGCAACATAAAAAAAATTAAAAGTATACCTACTTGTCGGTATAATTTTGAGTATTAACTCAGGACAAAAAATTCATATAAAATTCAATAGATTGCCGATAGGTGGTTAAAAAAAATAAAAACGTCATGTCAAAAATCCGTGCCCGTTTCCAGCATTAAACGACCATTTGAATGAAATTTTTGTGACATATTTTAGTCTCATAAAGCCTACTTTAAGAATTCGAAGAATTCGATTCTTCCGACGATTCGGAAGTATTCGAATCGGAAAAAATATAGTACAACAATTATTACATTGCATTGCGTCGTGTAAAACTATCTTTAGATGCGCTGAGGCTGACGAATATAAATGAACAGCTTGTTGAACGAATTGAAAAGTAAAATGTTGAAGGGACCACTTTATGCAGCAAATAATACAAGCGAGCGAATCGCGTGATGTGCAAGGGCCTCATATTTTTTTTAAAAGCATCAGGATAAAACATAACTTTATGTAAAGGGATTTATAAATCCCCAGAACCATTTTAATGGGTTTAATTGAAAGCTTTAACCCACCAGCGTGCTCCAGCTCGTTTGAGTTTATCAAGAGGGCAGCTCTTCTCATAGATGCTGATTATTACTTTATGAGGCACCTCAACTGCCTTCTCCGCTCCACCACACTTTGCATTTTATTATTGAGGGTTGAAGTGACTACTATGGCGGTCAAAGATAGTTAACTCACCTAAAACTTTCTAGTGTAGCACCTTCTCACATATACTCCGCGAGGCCAGAGTAATATGAATTACTTCTTACTATGACATTTAGTATGATCAAGTCAGAAAGAAATAAATAGCCCAAAAGACTGGAACCCTTTGGCTAGATATCTGAGTTATGTCAGCATACGTGTTGTGTGTTTGTATCTCAACGGACTTTATGAGTTCCTTTATGAGATTTCGTTAAGGAGTCTAAATTTCGTAATACATATACTAATTTTGAGACACGCTCTCGCTCTTTTGGTGCGAAATGATTCGCGCAATACCCTCCCTAGATTATGCAATCCAGTGACGGCCGTCAATGAATCAGTTTAATCAAATTTGTTGAAAACTTTCCCTATATTTAAAATAAGTTTCCAAGTTATAACGCGCTAATTATTGGGTAACGTAACATTTTTAATAATCGGTATACGATGTGACTTACACATTTAGGTGATTTGAGCGCGGCAAACGTGATTTTTTGTAAGACATGCTTATCTCCAGAATCTTTCAAACTAAGCGAATATTAACATTTAGACGTACTTACGCTTTAAGGGCTCAGCGGGTCCGGGAGTGGGATCTGTAATATAATGCCACCAGAAGTGACACCACCACAGCGGTCCACACAACAAAGGAGAATCGTTGTACACTATTTGGGTGGCAGATAAGCATCCGAAACTATAATAATGGCGGAATCAGTAAAATGAAGCCGGAACCAATTCATTTTGGATGGCTGTGCAACATATAAGCTTAAAGCTGAAACCATAAAAACATCAATCGAAATGAATAAAATATTAGCCCGAGCTAAGTCTCCATACCAGCCAGAACGAAACCAACTATGGACTTCCAAACGCTTCCACATTGTTATGAACACATAAGCTTTCAGCCCGAACCATAACATCAGGCACCGCAACAGTGTCATCCAAAATCATATAAAGCCACCTAGGACCAAGCCCACTATAGCAAAAGATGCACAATGGTAATAGCACAATAGTGCGCCACCCGGAACTATATAAAGTCGGCCAGAACCAGGGATTTAACGGCCGAACCCATTTGATGCACTATATTTTGATATAGTAGTTCCAGCTGTGGTTTCGGCCGAAAAGCCATAAGTTGCACAACCATCCAAAGTACAGTGTACGCATAAAGTTGTCGGCTAGCTTTATATCGTAATGGTCCGGATTTTTCCCACTGATTTCATGTTGTTGCGCCTGACATTGTGCTACCTTGAAATCCACCCGGCTGGTAAAATCCTATAGTTTTGACTCGTTTTATATGGTTCCGTATAAAATTATAGTTAGTGTGCTCATTTTACTGGTGCGTTTGCTGCTCTCAATGCTCTCTTAAATGGGTCCGGCCGGTCCCGGCAGATAAGAGTCCGGCTAGCATGATGTACGCAAGAGTTTTATAGAATAGGGAAACGAGAACAATATTGTTACGAGTTCTACTTCGAAAATACTCGGTGGTCGTATGGTTAAGGTATAGACCGCAAAATGTTATCAACCCAAACGTCACGAGTTCGAATCTTGACAAAGACCATAATTTTATTGAGGCAATTAATATTTTTAACATCATCGATGTTGTCAGATCAACTATTGCCCCAATACTGATTGAGCTTTGGATTTTAGGATGACATTTTATGTGGAGGAGAATGTGGACATAACGAAAGCCATTGTAAACGGCGGCGATAATCATCGTCGACAACACTGGAATTAATAACGGGCGTTAATCATCAAGACAGGGGAATGATCACGTGAATATTCGCGATCAAAACTACAAGAAAGTGATTTTTAATTCGTACTCATACATCGCCAGATGCAATAAAACGACTAATCTCGAACTGCGATAGACAAGTATCTAAACGCAATCAATTTGGGGCGCAGACACAGTTGTAATTTGGGCAGTTAACAGTGCGAAAAGTAAAAGTAAACAGTTTAAAGTAAATTAGTGAGCAGTGAACGAGTGAAATTTGTCGATTGCTGCGGAAATTACAGATGTTGGAGAATAAAGTTTGTAATTTGATGAGTGTTTTATTTGCAAAATCGTGTCCGAATCCAGATCGAACGCCCGAAATTCGTAACAATATTTTCATAATTTTGTCTGAATTTTGGTTTTCTGGCCCAATGATGGAATTAGTTTGGTGTAAATATTTTTGAAACAAAGTTAAATGAGAAATAATTTCTCCCCAAAAAATTTTGTGAAAGAAAACCTTCCCATTGAACAAGAAATATTTACTCGACTCCATCAGTGAGCGGGACAAATACTAACCGGATAAAAATGAAGTGAAATATTTTTTCAATTCCCTATTCCCAAGAAAAGCCAGAATAGTGTTTCATTGCGTTTTTATTTAAGTAAAATTAAGATTATATTCACGTATATCATTACTCATTATAAATAATCGACCAAACATGTTGGGCCGTTTTTTATTTTTGGTTTTCAGCCTCAACATGGACGGATGCATAATGTTCCTCTCACCAAACCGCCCATTTTGCTGGCTAAGTAGCGACTATACGAAAACAGCGTAACCTCATGTTGCACAACATTTTGCCGTATTAGCTCAATTGGAGGATTTTAAATCGATTAGCTCAATTGTACACAATTTCACTTTAATATAAACATCCAGAAAATACTTTTTATTGAGGTATCCTCAGAAAATTTATTTTAATCATACAAAATGCAACCCTATACTCATAAATGCTTTCATTGTTCAAAGCTAAAAATCATGCAACTTTAGCACTACTTTTTAAATTTAGGATCATATCCAGACCAAAGAAGTACAAGTATTTGAAAATTCGAAAGGTTGGAAAACCAGAAATTTTCCCATGACTGAACCCAGTTCATTGCCATCTAAATAAAAATTTTATTTTTTGTCCATGCCTATTAGACTACCATCATTCTAATGTAGGTTAATCCAATTCTTAGCTTGGAAGAATAGTCAAAAATAGTGAACGTATAACATTATAGGCCAGGGTATAATTTAAAGAATACAAAGCGGGAACTTCCAAGTTCAAATTGAAAAACGTAAAGTAAAATTAATTTATTCGCTATATACATCAATCATTAGCAACGGCGATATTTGCAATTTGTTCTGCGCATACGATTCGATTAATGGGTAGAATTTATAAGAAAACAAAAATTCATTTTCTATTTGCCGCCTTGACTATTAAACCCTTAGGCACGGAAATCAATTTGCACACCACATTAATCTCATTCGCCCATGCTAAACAATTTTAATTAATACAGGGTGGCGCACGAATCGTGCTACAAAAACAAAACGTAATAACTATTTTTCTGTGTGACTAATCTGTTTTTTATTTTTTTTATTTTGCAGATTATTATTTAAATTTACTAAAATGGATGCTTGGAATACCGAAACGAGGATTTGGATAGTGCAGCGCTACCATGCTTTGCAGTCCATCATTCCGTCCAGAGGGAATTTAGGCGGGAGTTTGGCGGCACTCCCCCGAGTAGATGGACCATTATGAGGTTGGTACGCATGTTTGCTGAATCTGGAAGCATCGCACGTAGACCGTACAATCGAGATCCCTATGTTCGGGTCGAAGCCACAATCGCAGCTGTAGCATCATCAATTCAGGCAAATCCAAGTGTTTCGACTCGAGAGTTATCGGCGCAAATTGGAGTTAGCAGACGGTCATTACAACGGATAATTCATGATGACTTAAACTTGTTTCCGTACAAAATCCAAATTACAAGCAAATTAAAACCTCTGGATTTGCCTATTCGCCTGGAATTTTGCCGGAAAATTATTGAAATGGCCGAAGAAGACAACAACTTCATAAATTGCTTGTTTATGTCTGATGAGGCCCATTTTGATCTAAACGGCAATGTAAACAAGCAAAATTGTCGTATATGGAGTGAAACTAATCCAGAAATACTCCATGAGACGGAACTGCACCCAGAACGAGTGACAGTGTGGTGCGCAGTTTCATCAAGATGCATTGTCGGGCCATACTTCTTTGAAGTAAACGGTGAAATAGTAACTGTAAATGGGGACCGTTATTTAAACATGTTGAAAGATTTTTTTTACCCAGAACTGCGGCGAAGACGTATCCCTTTTAACAGCATTTGGTTCCAGCAAGATGGAGCAACTGCACATATAGCCAGACCGGTTATGGAGGAGCTCCAACGAAAATTTCCAAATAAATTAATATCCAGAAACTCCACTTTCCGCTGGCCCCCAAGGTCACCTGACCTCACTGCACCAGATTTTTTTTATGGGGTTATGTCAAACAAGAGGTGTTTAAAACGAAACCAAGGAATTTGACTGAATTGAAGCAGTCCATTACAACAATAATTGAGGCGATCCCGACTTCAACCCTTCAGTGCGCAATGAATAATTTTCTGATCAGGTGTCGCACATGCGTGAATGAGCATGGAGGTCATTTACGGTCTATCATTTTCAAAACTAATTAGTTAAATAAAAATAAAATTGAATTATCTATACAATAAAAAAAAATAAAGCCGATTAGTCACACAGAAAAAAAGTTATTACGTTTTGTTTTTGTAGCACGATTCGTGCGCCACCCTGTATTTCAAATTCGTCTCCATTCATATTGGTTTTGTATACACACTCGTATATCTATTTTTAACCCGTTTAAACAGAAATAGCATAAACACTAACTATGTTGATCATTTTTATTGTTGTTTTGAACACGAGTCTTTTTAATTTGCACAGTAATCTGCAAGAAAGTTCAATAAACCGTGAAAGTAGTGCAGAACAAACGAATTTATGTTTTCTACTCATTTTACGTAAAAATAAAGAATGTAATCAAAAAATAATTATTTTTAATTGAAATACAATCTCTTTCATTTCTGTTCTCGCCTAAATTGACATGACGACATTTTAAATCCGCTTCAAAAAAATTGCATTCTTTACTTTACGATGCGAGGTGCCCGTATAGGTACGAGTAAAAGTATTCGCGAAAATGTTTACTTTTATATCTCACACACAAATGTTGCAGATTACAGGAAATGGCTAACTAACACGAGAGTTTATAGAATTCTATAACTTTTATTTACTTATAATGTTGTGTTTGCACATATAGTTTTTAATGTGACTGAATAGTGATCTTGAACACCTGGTTTGAGTACGTCGATTACTAAAGAAGGAAACCGGATGCAGATTGTGGATTTTATTGCTAGTTATTTAATTTTCTATTTTCATACATATACACTAATTAATATTTAATTAATAAAGAATAAAATAAACAAATTCAAACATGAATTGAATACTTTGTCCAAATTTTTATTTGTATGAAATATCTTTCGGCGTTAGATCAATGTCAAACAGCACATTTCTTTTTCATTTCACGTAGTAAAATAAGGTACAGTAAACATCAACATTGTTTACTTCGAGATTTTACAAATTTACCGTTACCTAAATCGCGGAAGTTAAAAAATAGTTGTATTTAAACATTTCGGGGTGTGTCGCCCGGACAAGTTAACTAATCCACATGAAACTTCATAATTAAGGTTTTTATATAAATTAGAAAATCCCAGTCATTTTTGGCTGATGTTCGTCCATTAGATGGAAGTGGCAGCTTCCTTATGAGGCTTTTAAATTCTATTTTGAAAACATAGCAATGAACATTTCAGTGGACATTTAGTATCGACTACTAAACCTGCAATAGTAATTAGCAACGAATTATCACACTCCGGCCAGATTAGAGTTGCGGACACGCAGTTTGTATTACCATATTGACGAAGTCAAATTGGTCATATATAAGCATAATTTTTTGGGTTTATCAGAATAATGGGGAAATAATAATATTTCGAATACTGCTGTGTCCATTCCTCCAATTTGGACCATTTGCAATACTGTTAGAAACCAGGAAGCCTTCAGAATGATGTTGTTGATTGGGTAATGTTTTCAGCGTTTGTTGGCAAAAAGATTGTGTAAACAAAGGTCAACATAAAAGCTCTAACGGGTCGAGCACTGTCAGGATCTTCAAAATTAAGAATTTTTGTTTGCTATACTCCTTCATTCCAGTGCAAGCTAAAGATATCTTGCATTCCATCCCCTTCAAACCTCAAAATTACAGCTCATAAAATGAACAAAACGAATTCTTAAAAAATTTAAAAGGATCTGATCTCATTTGCATTGATTACATGTTTAAAATCGCTAAGGCTAAATTAGAATATGCCCTAATTCCTAATTAATCAATATATTTCAACTTTGTTCACAATGCATGTTTTCCTATTAAAAAAATAATAAACTTAAACCCAATTGTGTCCTGATTAAGCGAGCCATTTTTGTGTTAAATATAGAAAGCCCGTAACCCTTGATTCATTGACAAACTGCCGTTTTGTCCACAATAAAGTAAACCTCTTTAATAAAAAAACTGTTTTTTTTATTATTTTAGAAGACCTCAAATGACAGCGAAGCGACTATGGAAGTCGTTGAATGCAACTGGAATCGGAGGGAAGGATAGCGGTGCAAATTGCTTTCTTCGGCCGGACGATTAATTGAAGGTCATTTTATCACTAGTTATTACCATAATTAAACAAATAATTAATGATTGCACATTACTAGGCCTATTTTTCCGGATTCTTGGAAAACTGCGTTCGTCATATCGATGACATAAACATAAAAGTCTTGAGCTATGACGATTTACGGCCAATATCGATTACACCAATAATAAGGATTTTGAAATAATTGTAAATACCAAAATTCAGGCTTTTATAAATCACAATTGATTTTTAAATATGCATCAACCAAATTTCGAGAACATCATAGCCTCGCGACTGCTTGACTGCTCTTGTTAATGTTATTGATGATCATGCTCAGTCTTTGAACAAAAAAAATCGGTTTGCAGTTGTTGTGCTTCCCGATTTTAGTAAGGCTCATGTTACTTTTATCAAATAGGAAACTTAGGCTGTGTGCCAAACTTAAGGTAAAAGTCAATTTTAAGGAAATTTTTCGGTAAATTCAATTATTTTTCAAAAAGTCTATGGCAAACTGATCGAAAAATCTGTCGTAAAACCGGTTTTTACTGTTGTAAACGATTTACCTTAAGTTGGTACATAGCAATACGTACTACCTTAGACTTCTATTACTTTAACAAATTTCACCTTTATGTTGATAACTGCCAGATCTATATTAGTGCGGTGAAATTAATCAAATTAACTCAGTATATGAGAACTTGGACAAAGACCTAACTAAAAATATCTACAATAGTCTGCTACAAATGGAATTTGTAATACATATAAATGTAAAGCGCTAATTTTATCAAAGCACACTATTTCTGAACCAGATACGATTTTAATTGGCCATAATCCAATACCCTATTCAGAAAGTGTTGACAACTTAGGTTTAAAGATTAAAAGAATCTTATCTTGGAATGACCACGTATCTTATTTAAGCAGAAAAATTAATTCATTATAGTAAGGCTTAAATCTTCAGCTTAAAGCGCGTATGTTCTAAGGGACTAAAACTTTATTTAGTCAAAGCTCTCACTCCTCCTCAATATTAATTATTGCAATTTATTTGAACAGTCTTCACCGTACCAAACGTTTTCTGCTAGTTCATTCGTTTTCAAACTGCAGTTTTCCAAAATTTAAGCAAAACTAGTTTTGATAAAAACTGTTTTTCATCCAAAAATCGGCTTTCCTACAGCGCAGACGGATTGACTGATCGCGATATACTTAGGCCGTTCCAAGGAGATTACAGCTTCCATAAGAGCTCCCCATTTTATAGATATGCATACTGGAAAAATGTACACGCATTTAGGAAACCCCGTTAGGAAAACAAATTTTAAATGTCAACTGAAATGGATCACTCAATATCCATCCACCAATACTAGCAGAAATATAGAACATATTATGCATATGCTATGGCTTAGCCATAGCAACACAGAAGAAAGGAAAGACTAGGACGAAAGCCATGCATGTAAGAATTGGCAACCTTGAGCGAAAAAAACAATCAAGTGTCAACCAGCATACAAGGATTGAACAATCTGGAAGGCACTTTCCGAAATAGGCATTCCAGAGAAAATAATGGAACTAATCAAAGAAATATAGAAAAGGATGCAAATAGAGTTCACTACAAGGGGAACCCGGGTACCCGACAAATACCACAACACGCGCGGAGTCAGACAAGGATGTGTACTATCTCTAAACAACGGGCCACTGTGTGTGTAAACTAGATAGCGCAACACCGTATGACATCTAGTGGAACCCAATGAATCGACTAAATGATCTGTACCACGCGGACGATATGTGCTATCGCACAGACACACATACATGAAGCAGAAAACCCAGAAGGTATCAGATTTGGTACACGAAATAGGTGTCAAAATTAACATCGTATACCTTTTGAGCGTACTGTAGCAAAAATCTGCGAAACAGAAAACGACATCAGCCAAGCTAGTACATTCAATATTCTTCATAAGATCTGGAAAGCTCCCGTCATGTCATGAAACACAAAGCTACGAATGTGCGACAAAGCTACGAATGCTTTTGTAAAACCAGTATTGCTGTATGGTTGTGAAACATGGAAACGCAGAAGATTGCAAGAGCACCCCAGGTATTTATAAGTTTTAGGCGGTTTATATGGTTTATTTAGATGGTTGATCAGATTCTTCTGGTCAAACAACATAATAAATGAAGAACTTCTGCAGCAAACGAGACAAAGCAACGAAGACGACGAAAAACGGATGTTCACCTATTGTGGAGAATATTTGTATACTGAAAGTGACTGCTTCGATTAGAGGTTTATTCTTTGTTATAGTTTTAGAAAATATTTTGAAAAGTACAGCATTTCAAGAAATCTATTAGGAATTAGGAAATAAAAGGTTCTAAATTAAAATTCCTACAAAATTAGTCCAACCCCATGTTATTTCTTTATCTCTATTAATAAAGGCGAAGTTTCATAAATAAGTTTTTCAAAAAATTGAGAGGTCCTGGTGGAATTTGGTGGAAATCAGTATATCGGAAGTGGCAGCTGCTATTGAGTATTGCTATTGATTGTTGAAATAAGAGATAGGTAGATCACTTTGCAGTAATATTTTTAGTCGGATTGGGTCTAGTATATCAAGAGATTTCTTAATTCGTAGCCGTCTTACTGGGTTTGTGTCATTCAACATACCACGTATCTCAACATTTTAGACTAATGCGTTGCACGTGTTTCGTTGCACCTTCACTGTCGAAACCCATTTTCAATTTTTACTAGAGTTGTCATTTTTGGCCACGATGCGTGTAGGATTTCTGTATTTAACGTTATCTCTGCTTTTTCCCTTTTTGAAATTCTCTTTTCATTGCAGTTTGAAGCAGTATTGAAACATATTTTTAAAACATACTGCGAAATTCAATCATAACCAGTTAGTATAGCTTAGGCGTTCGATTTAATTAGTTTACTATTAGTGTACATATTTTTAACGAGTTTTCTAATTAGTGAGATTATTAGTTGGTATTTTATAAAATTTTGATAAAAATGGGCAAAGGAAAAACACTAACTACAAACTACAAGGATTGCAAGCTTTCCTATCGGCAAATTGCTATAATTTTATATAGGCAGATTACGAACGGTTATCAACAAGTTTATGAAGAAAAACTAAAAGAAAGAAGAAAAATTATGGAAAAACTCGACAAAATAAAAATAATCAGAAGCGTTCATCGGGCCAGACAACACAAGTCCTAAGAAATGCAATTAAATGGGAATCAACGACCACAAAAATTGTTTCGGAACTTGATCTGCCAGTTGGTATCCAACGCATACAACAAATTTTGCATCAGAGCAATGGTGTTAACGATTCAACCGAAGAACATAAAATCCATAAATTAAACTTTGCCAAAAAATACATGTGCACGGGACCAATTTGGAAAAATGTTATCTTTTCGGGCGAGAAGAAGTTTAATTTGACGGATCTATAATGCTCCTATTCACAAAACAAAGGAAACGATCAATTGGTTTAGGGAGCGGCAGATCGTTGTTTTGGGCTGGCCGACACGTTCTCCTGGGGCCCTATTTCTGTATACGATACGAAAACAAGAGTACTAGATTTCTATTCAATTTTAAATAAGAATCGTACGAATCTCATTCAATTCAAATATGAATCAAATACTCTCGTTTTCGTTTCGTGTTTAGAAATAGGGCCCCTGGTCGTATCGAGAATTTATGGGGCAATGTGGCACGAAAGGTATATGACAATGGGAAGCAGTACAACAACTTAGTTGAGTTGCATAAAGCCGTAGTACAGGCATGGGGGCAAATTGTCGAAATGAGATTGCAAGGATTGGTTAACTCCATGTCGAGCAGAATTTGTGAAGTTATTAATAAAAATGGGGATTATACTCATTAATTACATGACTGATTGCAAATATTTTTATTTTTATTGATATTATTTTATTTTAAAATTACTGCAATTAGCCAAAAAATACAATTAAAATTATTTTTTCATTTTAAAATGTGTATATTGACATCCCAATTAAAATCTGATAATAGATCTAATTCAAACTCTTAGCCTTACTTTCATATCAAAAAAAATTAAGGATGGCTTTAATTGAATTTCGCGAAGTGTACTATTATTTATTGGTTAGACCAATTAACTGTGAACAAAATAGGATATTTTTATTGCGTTTTACTTATTGACTCCATTGTCTTGTTTTATAAAATTAGAATTACAGTGACATTGATGATATGGATATATTTGGTTTTATTTTGCTATATTTAAAATTGTGTGTACTTGACAGAATTCAGTATTCAGTTCTACCGGTATCAATTTTGTTAGTGAAGTTAACGAGAACAGATTTTGTTTTTTCGGTTTTTGTCTCCATCTCTTCGTTCAAGTACTGACAATGTTAGTGGCTCTTTGTAATTTCCTTGTGGCTTCTTCTATATTTTCAGCGATTGCTCCTTCTTGTTTGATCCTCTATTTTCGAGGCATACAGAACATATAAAGTTGGTTCTGGGACGCTGCATACTTTTTAAATTTTCAAATACATCTTCAATTGTGTTTGTAATTTGATGTACTTCTTCCATTATTGAATTTCGTTGACTTCTCTTTGAAGCTAAATTGATGTGGATGAATAAGACATGACTTTGTTCTAACATTAACGGAAAGGGTACGGGCTCTATTCTAAATAGAAAGAATGAATGCACTCACAACTATAAACTGAAATTTTAAAAAATGCCATATTTGGGTAGTTCAAAATAATTTTTAGATTTTCAATTAATTATGTTTGTTAATTGTAATAATTTATTCACTAATTTTTGGAACTTCTTGCATTGGACCATTTTCGATACCGTTGCACGCCAAAATAATACATTAACACTACCATCAGTTTTGGAAAGTTTTACCTCCACCTCTGGAGCTAAGAGCACAAATATACGTCTATGACGATAATGTCAAAAATTGCCCCCTTCCAAAACTAGGATCTAATTTGGGTTTAAGCTTCTTTCACAATATTAAATATTTTGGAAGTTATCCAGGTTGTTTCGTTTTAAATGGAACACTATATTGCACGTATCGTGTACCGATATATTCACTCGTACGTAATATTTCCTACTAAGCGAAATTCCAAACTAAGGCCTGATTATCTTAACAACCATCTATCATATCATCTAATTTATTTTCTAATTTATCGGATCACTTTAATACTTTTAACACTATGTGCCGTAGGCACTTGGCGAAACACACTAACACTTAATAAACACATTATATTAAATACTTATTTTATTATTTCGCAAAGGATTAAATTTTTGAATATTTTAATTTAAAAGTTTGTCCAAAAAGTTTAAAAACTTACTCTAGCGTAATTTTTTAAACTTTTTGGACAAAATTTTTAATTAAAATATTCAAAAATTTAATCCTTTGCGAAATAATAAAACAAGTATTTAATATAATGTGTTTATTAAGGATCACTTTAAAGTTAAGTGTGAAAATACCTAAATAGGTTTTATCTATGTATAAAATAAATAAAGATTATGAAATGTAAACGACAGAAAACCGACCTTTCTTTTATAATTTTAAAAAATGTATTACAGAATACCTAAATATTTTGACAAATTTACAAGTAGTGTATACCTACCGTTCTACAACGAAAATTAATTGTTCCTTTATACGTAAATGCACCGCACTTGGGTAATGTGTAATTTTTAAAATATAAACTAAAATGAAGGTGAATCGTTTAAAATTTTCCTTATTCGGTTTACACCTATAGATTGACATGAAGACATCTGGCACTTAGTTTTCAAAATTAACGATGCTTCAGTTATTAAATATCTTAAAAATTTTAAGCTACTTAGTTCTCTGAAATTTGTATGTCACACGTAGCCTATCCTCATGCAATCCAATTTAAATATTTCTTATATTTCGTGGAACAGGTTTACATATAAATTTGTAACATCCTTCCAAGTATTCTGTATTTATATTTTCAAATAAATTATGAAATGCGTCTAAGAAATTTGTACGTCTCATTTTTCATTTTTTGGTCCAAACATAATCGTTTTTTCTGTAGCTGCTGCTTCCAACTGGTTGTTGATATTTGAGTTGCATTCTTCTTTTTTCTGTTAGTAATTATTTATTGCAATCAAACATGAACACCAACAATTTATAAGATATCGTCTTAAATGATAAAAAATGAGATTGTTGAACTCTTCCCAATCCCAATTTTACGTACAGATGTATTTTGTTATAGCTTATTTGCATAATTTATACGTGTACAAATGTATATGTTTTGGTTTTTATTTAACATGTGTATTCATTACTAATGGATTGGATATATTCTATGCCCTATGTATATGGGTGTTTAGTCTATCCTCAAGTTTTCGTAAAAAGCGTTGTTAGTAGATTTACTAGAGCGATCGCTTTATGAAACTCCCACAAAATACGACAGCTGCTTTTTAGTTATAAGAACATTACGACCTCATATCATGATAAAGGTTTTATTTCTATTTTTTTATTTATTTATATTACGACTGAGCCTTGTCTTGTACCCATTTAGTAATTTGATAAAGTATTTGATTAGTCGGCGTAATCAAGTGATTATCGCCAGTTACGTGTAACTCCTCCTCAGATTAGTAAGTGTACCGACTTCCTGGTTGCGATAAGTCCAGTGGTTTGGTTCTTTGCATTCTTTTTGTTGGTGTGGTAGTTAGTATGTCGAGATTTTCCTGCAGGTGCAGACGTTGTAGGTATTTTGTTGCATGATGCTTGATTTAATCCGCGACAAGCTCTCGATGGAGGTTGTCGATTCGAATGTACCACGGTGCATTAACAAAGCATCGCAGGATTTTATTTTGAACTGTTTGTATGATTTTGATATTTGTCTTCTTGGCACACAACCCCAGAGTTGGCTACCATATGTCCATACAGGTTTCAGGATTTGTTTGTATAACAGCAGTTTGTTATGGATCGCTAGTTCAGATTGTCTTTCCTTCCATTAAGTTTAGCATCTAAAGTCATGCCGAGATATTTAGCAGTGTTTGCATGCGGTACTACTATCGAGTTTATCTTTATTGGCATATGATTAACTTTTAGATTTGTAAAATTCACTTGGATTGATTTTGCTTCATTTAATGTAATTCCCCATTTCCTTGTCCAATTACATATCAGATTAGTAGCCTTCTGTAATTTACTAGTGGAGTCATTGATGTTCTTTGCTGTTGCAAGTATTGCCGTGTCATCGGCAAAAGTCGCCATAGTTGCTTCTGTAATTGGTATACCTCTAGTATATAGCAGATAAAGAATTGGCCGAAGAACACTTCCTTGTGGTACTCCTGCTGTTATTTTTTAGTTGCTTATTGGTATTCATTCTCATACTTTACTCGGCAGTGTCTCTCTGAGATCTCGATGAAGTTTGAATTCTAACTCCTGGTGCCATACTTTGCCGAATGCTTGCGCTACATCAAGGAATATAGTTGAGCATATTTGTTTGCTTTCTAGTGATTTCTCGATTACATCAGTAATTCGATGTACTTGTTCTATCGTAGAATGTTTTTCCCTAAATCCAAACTGATGTGTGGGGATAAGACTCCTTTCTTGGATAATTGGTTTTAGTCTTTTAAGAAGAACCTTTTCAAATAGTTTCGATAATGTCGGTAGCAGAGAAATTGGCCTATATGAAACTTTATCATTCGGCGGTTTGTTCGGCTTAAGTATGATAATTACTTTTGCAATTTTCCATTGTCTTGGTACATATCTTAGTCGAAATGCTGCATTAATTATATGCACTAGTTTCCTCAACGTTTTCTCCGGTAACACTTTTATTAGCTGAACCGTTATAAGATCATATCCTGGAGCATTATACGCATTCAGATTATTCTTCCCATTTTAATTCTTTCAATGTTATAGGTGTAATTTTCATTTCATCCTGTTTATTTATCGGGGTGATATTTTCCTCTTCCGTTTGTTTGGGATAAGGTTTCAATGTTTCTTCAATTTGCAAACAAATCTGATTTTTGTTTAGCATTTCGAGTCCAATTTTCTTTATTTTTAATTGGAGGAACCTGAAGTTTGGGTCTTTTAAGAATCTTAGTAGCTTTCCATAATCAGTATCTTTTTGCCCAGTTAGAGTGGGTATTAGTATTAGAGGTATTTATTAACTGACTAATTTTTTTCCGGGTTTCGATGTTTTTGCCATTTCTTCCGTGCTTTTATTTTATTTTTAAGAAGTTCTCTCACTTCCTTTGGATAGCTAGCTTTGCGCTTCATTTCCTTACTATTATTAGGAGTGCTTTCCCACGCAGCACTTTGGATAATATGGATGAGCTTCTCTAATTCTGCAGACTAATTATTTCTGTTAAATGTGTTTGGAAGAGATCCCAATTTGTTTTGGAGCTCGTTAATTTCGGGTTGCTCTCTTTCATAAACATTGTTTGGCTAAGTATCATAATAACTGGTGAATGATCCGACGTTAGACTTTCACTGTTTGCTACATGGATATAATTATCAGAGAGATTTCACTCTTGTAATAAATAAGTCTATAAGATCCGGAGTCTTACTGATATCCGTAGGCCAATATGTTGGTGTACCACCTGAGTGAAACTCGCATTTTAGTTGATTGCCTGCTGCGAACAGTTCTTTTCCTTTAGCAGTCGTTAACCGTGATCCCCAATAGATATTTTTTGCATTATAGTCACTTCCAATTAAGATAAAGGAGCCTTTGCAGTTTGTTTGCTTTAGTATAAAAAATTGTTTGTTCACATTGCACCTTTGACTTATAAAACACCGATGCTGCGTACATGACATCGGAAATAACAAGCATCACACTTGCTTCCACACTCAAAGCCAATCAAATTTCCTGAAATGTTTTTTGCCCCGCCTACTAGTTCCGCACCCTAGTTGAAATATTTTTAACTTTGTTGTTGTTTTAATACATTCTGTGCGATACCACGGCATTTTTCCTTACTAACTCCCGATGTTGCATGCACGCAGTCTCTAGTTTGTTTGTATTCTCCAAGAATATTAAGTGCAAACTACAGAAAACAAATAATTTTTTTTAGAAACTAGGCTACTACATTAAATTATTTATGAAACAAAATAAAGAAAAGTGTTTAAATTTGCAATGATCACTCTGTAGAATCAACTACAGCGAATCTATCCAAAATATGTATTTCTCCACCGTTACCCTTATTTCTTCACGCGATTTGGAACTAGAACAAGCTCCCTAAGGAATGCAAGATTATACTCATATGTCCGCTGCGAAGAGTTCCGGATGTGGTTGTGGAAAATTCCGATTATAATTGCACCAAGCCTATTTTCTCAACAGATTGGCATGAAACTCGGGATTAACGACTTCACAATTACCACGAATTAAATTATACCTAGTCGGTCTAGGGACCATAAAATGAATTTATAGACATTTGAGAACAGATTTGGTATCGCTTATCACGTATTTTGTTTGCGCTTATCAATGATTTAGTATTTTTTTATGTTGGTACTTCGTGGATAAATTTAGCGTCGAAAAAATCATTTAAAACTCAATTGAGTAATTTTATAAAATTATATCATACAACAATTATATTGTATATTGTAAAAATAATTATATTAAACACTTTATAATTATGCAAATTTATAATACTATTCATATTATACAAAACAAAGAAATTCGGAATTCCTATTTGGAATGAAGAAAATATATTTTGACATCTAGTGGAGAATACGATAACGAAAAATCTCGTTTATGATTTATCTAAAGTAAAAAATTCTTATTGCTTTATTTTTACCAAATTTTGCTTTAGCCAATGGAATTGTTGTTGTAATCGTATCAAGAAAATACGCCAATTGTTAATTTTGCAAATAATTTCTTTCCAAAATATTTATAAAGGGTGCTTCATTTCGTCTTTTTTCAGGGTCAGTCGATGTGACAGCTGACAATTGATTTTTGGTTACTTTGGTTAGCCATTTCATAATGAATAGACTCACGCCAGAGCAACGTTTGCAAATTTTTCAAATTTACTTTGAAAATAATGGTTCAATTCGAGAAACTCATCGCGCGCTATGTCCATTTTATGGTCGACATAATCGTCCATCAGAGCAGTTAATTGGATTAACTATGGATCGCACTCTAAATGATAATATGCGTCTCGTAAAGCTATTTAAGAATGATTTTGCCTAAGGGTCTTGGTTACAAGATTCAACTTGTGCAGGAATTAAAACCATCGACCATCGTTCGCGCCGCAAATTCGCTGAATGGCCCGAATCCAATATTGGCATTGATGCACACTTTCCATACAAAATGTTCATGAATTTTTGGTTGAATGGCTATGTCAACAAGCAGAATTGTCGCATTTGGAGTGAAGATAATCCACGAGCCATTGTTCCAAAACCATTACACTGGTGGAAATATTATTAAGCCACAAAAATAAATTACACATTATTTGTAAAATTCACAGTTTCAAAGTTTTCTTTAAATGTTTTTTTTTATTTTTTTTTTTTTATTTTAGTTTAACTTTTACATAAAGATAATAAATAAACATATGTAACCAAATTTTATCACAACTAATACAACAAAAACAATAATAAATGTTAGCCGGCAATATAATTAAGTCATTGTTTTAAAATTAACAACTATTCTTTAAAAAAGAAAAAAATTATAATTTAAAATGTAATATTTGGTCGAGAAACCTGTTTGTCGCAATACACATTCGCACCTTCGGCTCATGCTTGCTGTAAAAGGCACATTGCTCTGGTGTAATACTATATCAGACTTGTTGAATTTGGGCCCATAATCACCCCTTCGATTTCCTTAACGACTTTTATCATGCTCCACAGATTCTCTAAGGGATTTAGGTCCGGACTTTGTGATGGTCAAGCCTTGACACGGATTATATCAAGCCACATCTTAACAATTGTTTTAAGTATGGTTCGGGTCATTGTCATGTTGATAACACCAACCAAGAATGTCGATGTACTTCACATCCATAATTCCTCCGATTTTCACAATGGACCCGATTCAATGAGGAGTGAAATATCTCCTACAAGAACTGGAGCGTTGCCATGCTTTACCATTATATTTATAGGATCTATTTAACGCAGAAAAAAACAAATTTATAACGGGGATTTCCGCCTTTATAGGGATAAAAGTAAGGAAGAAGGAAATTAGGCGAGAAAGGAAATAATATTATTGTTATAATTGTTCTAATTGAGTGTGGCTAATGATTTTTTTAGTAGTTCTTAATTATAATTCCACCAGTATACATACACAAAATTACCGTTTGGCGTTCGACCTTTATGGCTCGAACGAATCATCGCGCCATGTGCACAACAATGATGCTGACAGCCAACGAAGATCAGTATAGAGATATGACTACTAAATTTTTTGTTCCTCAATGGGATGGTGTTGACATCAGGGACATGTGGTTCCAACAAGACGAGGCTATATGCCATACTGCGCGCGATACAATTAATTTACTGACAGATACATTTGATGAACGATTAATGTCGAGAAATCGACCTGTCAACTGCGCGTTCGTGGGATTTAACACCGCTGGACTATTTTCTTTGGGGTTTTGTGAAGTCACTTGTCTACGCTGATAAGTCAGAGACCATTGAACAGTTCGAAGCTTATAGATTCAACGCGTTATTGCCGAAATACGAGCAGAAATGCTGCGAAGAGTGATAGAAAATTGGACCTCCATGTACGCACCAGCCGCCGCGGCCATTATGCATTCTGTTCCTTCTAAGGACTCAAATTTAAATAAAGATAGTTGTAGAAATACTAAGAGTTTTAAATTCATATTATAGTTCTCTACTAGTACAAACCAGAATACAATTTGAATGGATGTTACATACATAAAACGACATTCTTGTGAAGCCCAGCATTTCATAGAAATTTTTAATTCTAAGAAATTTCTTATCTCAAAATTTTCACCAATCGGCAAACTTATTACTGTGATATTTTGGTAGATCCACATGTGTACTCTCCTTGTGCCAACTGGATTCAAATTCCAATAGAGCTCGTATACTAAAACGACATTCTTGTGAAGAACGGCATTTCTGAGAAATTTTGATTTTAAGAAATCCATACCCCATAATTTTCACCGATGGGCAAACTTGTCAATATAATATTCAAGGTACTACAGTAGCAAGATTTGCCGACGATACCGCTATCCTAACAGTTGGAAACGATATATCGGAAGCAACAAGCAAACTAAAAAATGTAGTTTACATAGTGATTGGACTAAAAAAAGACGCATCTGGTTAAATTAAGCCAAATCAGCACACGTCAACTTTACAAGCCAAAATATCAACTGGATTTTCGTGGTGTACAAACCAAATTTCATATACAAATACAGCTAAATACCTTGGCATGTCCCTCGATGCTAGCTAATATGGATAGAGCACATCAAGAACAAAAAATAAGAGTTAAACATCAAATACAGGAAAATGTACTGGCTCATGGGTAGAAATTCTGAGCTCACAATAATTTACAAATTGCTTTTGTACCAAATGCTAAAACCAGTATGGATTTATGGAACCCAACTTTGGGGTTGTGCCAAGAAGACCAATGTACAAATCGTCCAATGCTTTCAAAATGAAATGTTGGAACAACACTAGGAACAACAACCTTTATAGAGACTTAAAGATGGAATCTGTCACCGAGGAAATAGATAAGCAAGCAAGGAAACGCGTATAGGGATTATCTCGGCATGAAAATACAGGCATATGTCGTATGTTGGGCACCACCAATGGAGTAAGAAAACTCCTAAGATAGAAACCGCTGGGTTACTCATCATCATCAATCAATCCAAGCAAAGAGTTACACATTAAACGTACTTGTACTACTAGAGCTTAGTGGGTCTGGGAGTGGGATCCATGACACCAACAATAGTTACACTCTTCATTACAGCGGCCATTGGCTTCCTCATTCATCGGCGCATGAAGCATCATATCATCCACTTCTGCCCGCATCAAAGATCTATTCTTTGTCGAGCTGAAGGAAGCCTTCAATAACATACCGCACCACGATACTAAAATCATCGTGGATAACTTTAATGCAAAAATCGGTAGGAGTGCAGAAAATACATCGCACATCGGTCCTAACAGCCTGCACCTAACTAGTAACAACAACGGCCAATGCGTCACAAACCTGGCAATAATGTACAACTTAGTGGTATCAAGTACGTCTGTCCCACATAAGAGTACCACAAAGTAACGTGGAGATCGAATGAAGGAAGAACGGAAAAACAAATCAATCACGTGATGGTGTCTAAGAGACACTCCACCCGCATATCATGGACAGTGATCATGTGCTTGTCATATTCAAATATAAGTGCAAACTATCATCTATGTTTTAAAATACCAAGCCTCACTGTATTGTTAGCAATCTGTCACTAACTATTTAGAAAGGCACATTAATAATGAAGATGCTCCAACTAACATCCAGAAGCAGTGACATGCTATACAGTCAAACATAACCACCACAGCACAAAATACCATCGAAAGCAGACCTCCGATGTCCCGCAATGATTGGTTCGATGATCAATGCCGCCTGGTCATCATAAATAAACAAAAGCTTCGTGTAATATGGTTAGCTCGCAACACTAGAAGCGCACTATAGCAGAATATCGCCGTGCTAGGAAAGGCACGACTAAATACCTTCGACAAAAGAAGTGCGATCATATGAGATCATGGATCGAAAACATTAGCTTCCAGCGGAACAAGAAAATTCAAAGACTTCCACCCAAAAAGTACAGCCACCAAATACAGTAATGAAGAGCTTAGACCAAACGAGGCTGATGTTCTCTCAGTATGGCAAAACAACTTTCAAAATCTGCTAAATCGGAATGACGAATTGACCCCCATTAGAGCAATAGCTCTTCCAGGTGAAGAGGCCTTTGTTGAATATCACATAGTGGAGGAAGTAGACGCAGCTATTAGTAGATTGAAAAATGAAAAGGCACTCGGTCTCGATGGAATCCCCACAGAAATGATTAAGCTCGAGGATGCTACTCTTGTATCAAATCTATACGATCTCATCGTCTCTATTTGGGACCATCAAGAGCTGTTGGAAAATTGGAAGACCGCGCTCATATGTCCGTTGCACAAAAGGGCGACCGACTTAAAAGTGGAAACTATCGTGGTATAGCTCTATTGAACACTGCTTACACAGCGTTGTGTAATATTGTACTTGCCAGACTCAATCCTTACGCCGGAAACATCATTGGCGACTATCAGTGAGGTATGTGACCCAACCGATCGACCACTGACCAGTGCTTTAGCATGAGGATGATTTTGCAAAAATGTTAGTATACAACATAACCATACATCAACTAACTACCTACAGGCTTCCGACAAGCATATGACAGTGTAAACCGCGGAACCTATGGGCCGCGCTCATATCTCTAGGAACTCCAGGGAAACCAGTTTCTGTATGTAAATTAACAACGTCTGGGTCTGGATGTAGAATCGTAATTGAAGAAACTGCACTCGTGCCTGCACTATTAAATTTGGCGCTTGAATACGTAGTGGGAAAAAAGTAACATTGAAACTTTACGCTGTATATATTTAATAAATCTGGCCAAATTCTTGGATATGCATGACAGTTTCATGCTCAGTTCAGCTCATTCGCTGCGCAAGAAGACTTGCTTTGGAGGCGAATTCTTGAAAAGAGATGCAGACAGAAATAAAAGTCCGAATCGCTGCCGGACAACGAGTTGTCTACGCCCAATCAAAATTATTGCGATCTAAACATATATCGCAGTAGTGCAAGCTCGCACTCCATAAGGCACTCGCATATGACCTGTGCTGGTTTTCGGAAGCGAGAGCTGGACCATGATCTCTAACGATTGTAGTTTGTTCGCTACCTTCGAAACGAAGGTTATTCGTTCCATCTTTGGTCCAATTAAAGTTGCGAACAACATTACCTTAAAGTATCTTCAATATCTCGAAAATAGTTGGTAATTTTACCAACGCTTTAATTATTTTTCTATCACTAAATTGCGGCGACCAAATAAAAAAAGTTATTTTCTGGACATACGAAGAATTTTAGTTGGATCTTGGTTTTAATGCAACAAAACAATACAGTGGACAGATAACCTCTAAAAGATGTATTACTCCCAGTTAACTGAATGGTTAGTACAAGCTTACGAACACCATCTCGTTGTTTTAGTTGGGCAATACATAGTATTGAAGACTAGTAGAAAAACTAAAAAAATTTGGTTTATTATTTAAACAGTTAGTTTATCAAAACTTTAAAGTTATTAAATGTTACAGAGCAGCGTATAAAACTAGTAAGATTTGTTTAGTAGAAAACTAATGGGTGTTTTCTGGTCAACATAATTGTCCTTATAAGAGCCATTCGTAACTACATATATAATATGCAATATGCCTGCCATTCGCAACTACATATGCAATATGGCTTTCTGGAATTTCATATTTTGTCATACTTGAAACAAAAAGTCACAATTTGGTGAATATTTTGGTCCAGTGAGGTCACCATTGTGTCGAATTTTTTTAAGAATGTTGTCATTAAAGGTAAATGCCATGATTAGACATGTATAATTTAGAACAAAACGAAAATGTAACAACACCCAAACAGCTCGTTTAATGATAAATTTAGTAACAGATTCGTTTCCACTTGTGCCCAGAATTAATTCATAAACAATCTCGAGCTGGGGAAGAAGGTGTGATAACAATTCTACATATCCTGTGACCATCAAAATTAAAGTGAATGATATTTAAAACATTCGTGGTTTATTATTTTATTTTAAAAAAGGTGTTCATGTTGACCCTTTACATGTTACATCAATCTTAAATGAATAAAAACACTTTATCTATAGTTTATCTCAACTGATTTGAATCAAACTATTTTATTCGTCTAGTTTCCTCTAATACCTGTTACCTCACTTCAAGCCAAGCAAGACGTCAAACTTGTTGTCCATACTTAATATTTTTTTTAATTAGTCTTGCATAATAAATTTTATGATTTGTTATTTTTACTTATCGGGACATTTTTTATTGGGCGATTTACACGGGCGGTTAAGTGACACAGTCAATTCCTTTGAAAACTTAGATTTAATTTATCATGAATTGATGTGTGCTTATCAAAATACTAAAAAACTGAAAGCGTCAATACCTAGAACATTTCTTATCAATTTATCTATCATGCACGATTTAACATTATCAAACAAAAATGTATTACCATAATATCGGTATACTCGTAATTGCTTTCTACAGATAAATATGAATGATTGTAAGAAACACTTAGCTAATTAGTAAGTAATGACTTTTACTATAAATAAATAATACAATAAATCTGAAATAGCTTTAATCAACAAATTTACGAATTGTGGCAATGAAATTTTAGATACGAATGATGTAATCACATAATCGATATAAATTTTCATCAAAAATGGTTTATAAATCACACTTATCCGCTCTTATCTCATATAACGCTAGGCATAGTAAATTGTAATCAGAAAACATGTCGACTGGGAATTTGTAAATAAAAATCATTCATACGTTGGTAAATTTACATAAACTAAACGTGTATGGGTGATAAATATATCTACTAAAAACTACGATAGTCTTGATATCTCTACATTATGTGGGAATTAAAATAGAAATGACATTTTAAATATAGAATTATGTGAGTTTTACTCGTGCGATATTAGAGCACATGAATCTACCACTATTTCTGTTTTGACGATAGTATTTTAGAGCTAGTCGACTTTTAAACCAAAAAAATACTAAACGATAAGAAATTAAGATGATAAACTAATGATACTCACTGGGTGAACTTAAGTCTGATCATATATTTTTATAATCGTATATTCCAAGTCAAGAAACAAACAGTAAGTGAAAGTATTCTGTCGTAAATATCATAAAGTTAACGTTCTAGCAAACAAAACCAGACACAAATTCTCTATAATCGCGTTTGCAAATTGTCATAAATCTTCACACATTATTCTACATACGTAAATAAAATAATTTATAACAAATTATATAAATAACAAAATAAACAGTAAATATATCACAGAATGCAATTAAACAAATGAGGCTAATCTTTAACTAAAATATATTTTTTTTACCGTTAAAAGCTTTAAACGGCGGATTCATCAGTATCAAATATGCTCGTACACTTGCTCGTACTATTCATTTAAGTAGTCAAATTTCGTAAAGTTAAGCTGAAGTTGCGGAAAATTGATACATAAAAATTGTATGAAATTTAAAACCGAAGAATCGTAATAATACCCCTGACATACCAGAAATTGCTAAAGATAAGATCGATATTTGATTATTATTATTATTACATAAATCGCACACGTAACCCTGTATGCTTAGCATTTATAGTAATAATATAACATACAGTTTTTAAAAAACGTCTAAGCTAATAAACTTATCAAAATTATGGCCTTCATAGGTCAGTAATTCCTTATTACATAACATTTATTAGCATGTGCTAGTAAAAAATAATAATTTAAATAGGTGGTCTTCGTTCCCGTCATAATGTATACTACCGGGTGACTGACACGAAGTGTTACCAACTTCAGACTGTCATTGCTGTCAAACTAGCGATAACAGAGCGCTCAAATTTACACTAATGACAGTTCATTCCATTGTTTACAAGCGTACGAAAGCATTTTAGTGGGAAACATTCAGAAAAAAGTTATCTGCAATGGAGTTCAAGCGTAATAGTGTGATTGCTCTATATTTGGCTGGAAAACCACAGCCGCAGATTGTTAACCAGTTAAAACATCTGCATGTGAATAAAATGTTTGTGTATCGCACCATAAATCGTTATAACGATACTGGCAGCATCGCAAAACACCATGGTGGTGGACCGAAACGCACTGCAACATCGCCGGATATCATTCGGAAGGTGAAGACAAAATTGGAATACGCGCCGTAACGGCAGAAAAATGGCTCGTGCGGTGAACATGTCGCTCGAACGGATGCAGCACATATTGAAAGATCATCTTGAACTAAAGGCCTTAAAATTTCATAAAACATATGGTCTCACCGATGCTCAAAAAAAAGTTAGAGTGGAAAGAGCAAAGGAGTTGTTACGCTTGCACGAAAGTGGCGATTTGCCGAATTTGGTTTTCTCTGATGAGTCACCGTTAGTTATTGAGCAATGTTTAAGCCAGCAAAATGACCGGATTTACTTGCCCGATCGTTCTACTGAAAATTTGGACCAGCGGATTGCCACTCGAAACCAAGCGCTGCCGATGGTGATGGTTTGGGCCGCCGTAACGGCCGAAAGCCGTTCACCGCTCGTTTTTTTGGACCCTGGCATCAAGATATATGCTCAAATTTGTCGGGATCATGTGTTGGGGGGAGCGTTGAAGTCTTGGGCACAAAAACATTTCGGCCGCAGAGCCTGGACATTTCAACAGGCAATTTTCTTGACATTTCATCAAGATTGGCTGAGAAACAACGTTCCGCGGTTCATTTCCACTGCCCAGCGGTCACCAAATTCACCGGATGCAAATCCGCTAGATTTCTCGGTATGGGGTATTTTGAAGAGCAAGGTTGGAACAAAAAAATACCAAAGTGTCGATCATCTCAAGCAAGCACTTCGCCGGGTTTGAGCCAAAATACCGCAGAGCCAAGTCGTGCTGCATGCAATAGCTTTGTCGGCCGTTTGAAGGCGATAATCGCGGCTAAGGATGGCCAAATCGAAAACTGCTAATGCAATTCGAAAATTTAAATATTTGTGAACATTTTTTACTTTGATTCAATAAAATTTATCAAAAAATAAAAATTCTGTGGCTTTTTGTTTTGGTAACACTTCGTGTCAGCTATTTTAGGGTTAAATATTTTTATGAAACCATTTAAAGGGCAAACCTCACACTAACACATATAAGTTTGTATATAATATTTGTACAGGGTGGTCCAATTTGGGATGCTATTCGAATAGGGGATGAGGAAATTAAATAAAAGCAACCAAAAGAGTCTTATTGTAAGGGGGCGTCGTTTCAATTTCAAAATACAAATTTCCTAAAACTTTGGCGATTAGTCCTCGATCGGATAATGTGATATTACTATACAACCCACCCTCAAATCGAATACAATAAACGTGTACGTTCTCTTGTTGTTTTCGATAAAATATCACTATAAATGTGCTTGCAACCTTTCGTAAAGCATCTGTTTATCCTCAATAAGATTCCAATTCACCTCTTCTTTCAAAGAAGTTTTCAAAGTTATAGAAAAGTGGAGTGCGAATAGAATCTTTCTTTTGGTGATTGGTTATAACGCTAATGCTCATCATTTCAAGAAAGTTCGGATTTTAGAGAATACTAGAGTATTATCTCTGTATAATAATTTAAGCTTATCAGGGCTTGGGTTCATCAATGTTAACCAATGGGATTGAGATCAGTTTATGCTCGATGTCTATCAAGTATATTAATTTTACATTGAAGAGTGACTGATGATATTTATACCTCTGACCACAAGTGCATCTATTTCAACATCAACCTTAAATGAACTGAACTTAACCAAATCAAGTAAACCATGCCAAAATAAAAAATTATACGACTTGAAAATATTAAATTGTCTAACAGATGAAAATCTTGCTAGTCTTGGAATAACCAGAAAGGCCGCAGTAACTACGGCCAAGTTAGAATATGACCGTAAAGTTTGTGAAAATCTGAGATGAATTTTAGACTCTGGTTCAAATACCCGATGGAATTTTGCTATCTGATTAAAAGGAATCTTGCTGTGAAAACTTACCTCTTTCTTTTATAATAATGCATATTACAAAGTTGCTTAGAAATGCTGTGTATCAAATTTAGCTATAATTCAATCAATATAAATAATGAGAGTGATTCTAATGCTTATTAAAAATTATTTTTAAATTCAGTTCTTATTTTATACATTTGTTTAAATCTACCTTCTATTCACTTTGTATATATATAAAATTTACTGTACAAGCGTTGTAAATTTTGTAACGAGAAATTGTTTAATAAAAAATTTCATTAGCTTTGATAATGATGACTAATAGGACATTGAAAGCTTAGCATTTAATTATTTATTTTAATAAAAAAAGGGCCAAAACAAATGAAGAATTTAAAATATAATAATACTATAATTATTATTATTAATTTATAAGAAAAACGAAGGACAAAAAATTCCATGTTAGGAATTTACAAAATTGTCCAAAACTTTAGGTAGCGTGCATTATGTTGATTATTGCTCGTTTTTGTTCCCAGAAGCTTTCCGGTGAAGGCCAATCAACTGAAGCAGTATATTTTGCAGGTTGTTCGATTTTTTCCAGTTTCCGGATGAAATTAGACTCTGAAGAGGCAATTTATATTACAAAGTTGTCTTGATTTTTGCTTATCCTCAGCGCAATTGCCTGGGACTGGGAGTAACATTCAAAATAAAAAATTTCGCTCAAACTCAAATATCTCAGAATTATTCCTGGTGGAGATCTGCCAAATTAAAGTAGCTGTTTTCTTAAGTATATAAGGCTACTAGGGCCTAATATTATTATTTAAATTTTTCACATAAGACGGACCCATTATGAAAATTTGCCCAACGGGACCTTGCTTATTTACCTATTTTTGGATTTTTGCAAATTATGAGCTAAAATGGGAATAGTTTGGAAGTAACTACATTGCAAATAGTAGCAGATACGATATTTCTATGATGTTTTTTAAATTGGACTCTATTTCATTCATGAATTGCACATCTTTAATCAATATTAAAAGATTTTTCAAACATTTTTATGTTACGATGGTTCTTACATGACAAAAAATTATATGGTCTAAATAGCATAAGTGCAGGATTTAAATATTAAGTGCCGCACGTTGCGTGAAGAATCGAACAACGGATTACATTCCACAACTCGAAAAGGAGGTATAATTAGTTTAAATTGAGTGTTACGAATCGAATTCGGTAAGCTATTTTAGAACATAGCAGTCCTATCCGGTTGCTAAATTTGGTTTTTTGCATTGCAATATCTTGTTTTGAGACCGCTCTTAACAAACTAGTTGTTGAATATGATTATTTAAAACCCCTATAATTCTTTAATTTACACACATATTCGAAAAGTGACACAACTTAGAAAACCTTTCTTGTTTATATAAAACTCTCAAAAAGTATCACTTTCTTCTCAATATTTTCCACATGTGTCATAAATGCCACTTTCAAGGTTACAACACAATTTCAACACCTACAAGAAAAATGATATATTTTCAGTTCCAATGAAAACTGTACGGTATAAGTTTTGTCTTAATTGGAATACAAATCCGTATTATTGTTGAGTCCTTCATGTAAATCAATCGCCTAGTGTAATTATTAGTATTTTGAATTAATCTACCAATGTCACTTTTCATATAAAAGGCTGGGTTTTGAATTCAGTAAGTTTAAAGTTAGTATAGTATTATACCTAAAGTACTGGCATGGATGATGAGTCGGTCCACGAGTTTTGCACTTCGACAGGGGAACATATGTAGTTGTGTTCATTTCCATCACCGGTCGTGAAATGATTAAAAATCATCTGATTAGGATCGGTCTTCTGAAGACAAATCGGACCTATAGCCGTACGCCCTCGACTGGACAGGCAACTGCGTAAGCTGAACGTGAGAACCGCGGAATAGTTGGTATAGTGTTTCTGATTCAGACGCAAATCCAAACTTTAATGATAATTTAACTATAGCACAAGTAATTCTTCAGAAAGTGTGCTCAACAAAATGCCCCTGCTAAAGTGTAAATCGAAGAAGAAAATACGAATGTCGAAAAAAGGATGAAGAAAGCAACGAAAACCGGTGGAAAAAAATTTATTACTGAACATTCTTTAATTCTAAGCGTACGTATCGACATGAAAAACTAAAAGACAAATTGCTGAGAAAAAGTGCGTTCAGGTTATGGAGATAAATGTAGATGGGCTACAATAAAACATAAATGCCACAAAACGGGAGAAAATATTTAGAAATTATTGCAACTTAGCTGACTTGCACAGGCAAACATAGTACATCTTAAGGAACGATCGTAATTCTTCATGAGAGATAAACACGGGAAACAAACTACTGATGACGCCGAAATCGTAAGAATTTTCATTAATAATATTCACAAACTGCAGGCGAATTTATCGATAGTTCTAAAAGCATACCAAGTTTAAAATTTCATTTAACATACAGAAGAGGGATCAGTGTGAACTTTGCGAATCCTTTAAAAATGGTGATGGTGAGGTGAGCAACCCAAAACTAGGGTTAAGATATGACTTGCCGAAAAGAAAAAGAATTGTCTCGCAGGGAAAAGCAAAGCGACAAGAATATTTGATAGAATGCAGCTCAAGTTGCATGATATCAAGATATTGTGAGTTGAGAAGGAAAAATTATGTGCAATGCGCAGTGTGTGCAAGTTGTCGTTTATAAATTGGAAATTAAAATTTAACAACTGGCATATTTCCGACATAAGAATTATCCATAATGTGGAGAACTCTTTCTTGAATATTTTAAGAAAATGCCCTACATTCACCAAAATCAAGGGTTATACATTATTTTCCTCAGTCGAACTGCTCAGCGCTGTGATATTAGTATAACATCTGCCGACGAATACTGGAGAATTCATATTTGTATTATCCGTTTCTGGACGCAGTGTCAACGTAAATTGAAGAAAGTCTTACAAAACGTAAACAGATTTTGTCGTTTTTCAAATGTATTTTACCGAAAACCTTAAAATAGTTTTTTAAATTACGAAGATGTGAATATCATTTTGTGTCATTTTGATTAATGCGGACGTAGGAAAGTTTAAGTTATCGAGGAATTATATTGAAGAATGTTTCCACCAAAGGTCTCGGAGCGTTATTTTTGTGTAACAAATACCTGTGCCAACTGCACATGTACGATTAAAATACAAGTACTTTATACAAGATTGCTAACCGAATTGTTTATGGTACGAAGTCATTAATTCAAGAGTTACTTACGGAATATGATTTTCGAGGTTCGGCTCAACGAGTTAACACTAGCAAAAGACTACATAATTCATGTCTTACCACAAGTACAGTACCTGGCAATTGAATTATAGCCACCCTCGCGTATCAAGTAGTTTGTAATACAAGAAGTTTGTATTGAAATACATGTCAAACTTTCGATTGTAAACGGATTTAGTCGTTCAAACAATATCTATTTATATAAGCAACGACCCTTATACTGTTAGGGTAATACCAGGGTATTACCGGTTTTGGACCAGGTACCTGCTATTAGTCTAAACACAGATAATGAAATATGTATAAAAGGGGTACAAATAATAATCAAATTTAGTTGAAATGTGTACATACGTGCTCGTGTTAAGAAGTGTAATAAAGTGTTTTAATAATATACATATTGTGAATTTTATAAATTTTTTGGTGCTCTGCAATTTATTCGGAATGGGAAAAGTGAAAGACATTAGTAACGTGGATAAAATTAAAATAAAGGCTTTATTAAGAAAATGTATGAATTCGAACCGTCAACTTGCAATAATGCAAAATGTTTCTCGGCAAACATCGACCCGCATTAATTATTAGTATGCCGCATTAATTCGAAAAAATAGTCTGTCATCAGCGAGCGGTCGCAGTCATTGCCATGGTGTCCGTAAAATCACCGAGAAAGACGCCCTGCTAATTTTAAAAACAGCACTCCAAAATAGACAAAGTTCTGCTAAAGAGCTGCGAAATAAAATAAAAGTGCATAATATTAACATATCTGAGCGCACGACGCGATCACGATTGCAATCTGTCGGACTCAAATGTGGCAGACCAGCCGAGAAGCCCAGGTTGACACCAAAAATGGGCAAAAATGCACAGAAATGTTTCGTTTGAAATTAGAGAAAGGTAAATGAATACAAATTTTGTCATTAATAAATCATTTCTTCAAAATATCAATTTTTATAATAAATTTCATTTTTACAACTCACATCCTCTTTGCAACAGGTGATATTTAGCAATGAATCCCGACTTGAAGCAATGATGGGAAGTATTAATTTCGTTAGACGAATACCCAAGGAACGTTATAGTGATGAAGTTGTACAGAATAAAATTAGACACTCATCGTTAGTCATGATCTGGTCATGCATAACTGCGAATGGCACCGGTCCTCTGTATTTTGTGGAGGACACCATGAATCAAGTGTAATATAAAAAGGTTGTTGAGACAGTATTTTTGCGTTTCCTAAACTCACTAAATGAAGAAGAAGGGCCATACTTATTCATGTAGGATGGAGCACCGTAACATATTCCTTTTGCAGATCGAAAATGTATGGAGCATGTTGAAAAGGGTTGTGTACTCATACCCGAACCCAACAATAGCTGTTCTGAAAGATTATATTCACAGACATTGGCAAGAGAACGCAAAACTGCAAGAAGTGGTAAAAACTTGTATTTTCAGTACTTATGCCAGCTAGGATTAGTACAGTCATTAAAGCCAAAGGCGATTAATAAAATATTGATGTAATATCTACTATAAAACATAAATAAACATTTGTATTAGTAATATGTGTCTGTTTCTATTTTATTCCTGATAAATTTGAAAAAATACCAAAATCAGAATGTGCCTCTAATTCAATTGCCAGGTACTGTAGTGTCGTAAAGTAAATATGCTACTAACAAAAAATTTCCTATGCCTCCACCCCATCCCTCCTCCCACGAGAAATTTCTCGCTACGCCACTGACTTACTTAAATACTTAATAACTTAATAAACTTCTGTTTGCCTTAAAACCATTTCTCGTTTCATCTGAAAAATATACTTTTTTGTGTTGTCACTTGTCGAATTCGTGTGCGTTATATGCAATTAATTTCGATAAAAGGTTCGATTGAAGTAATAAAATACTATAATTACGGAACTATATTTGCGGAGCTAAAGCATATTAGAGATTCACCCGTCATTTGATTCTCCATAACAGATCACTCACAATAAAAAAAATGTTGCTTTTACCTCTTGCGTTAAACTTTTGCCTTTAGAGGAGCTCCCACAATGAATCACAACTTAATTACAAAAATTAAAATTGAAACCCACTTCGTTTTATTAATTTCCATACCAGTGACATTTTTAAAATTGTGTATTATGTTACTAATTTTAATTTTAAGATATATTAAACCAATTAAATTTGTTTGTATTTGCTCTTTAACAATTCAGACAAAAAACGACAACATTACCGCCAATTTTTAATAGTAGCTAACTTCATTAGTTTTTTCGTAAGGCAAAAAGTTTAGAGTTTTCTAACTTTTTATTTTCAAAGACTCTTGTATGGTAACAGAAAAAAAATTATATTGTGATAGCTCCGAGAATGAGCCGTTTAATTTGAAAGTGGTTTAAGTCCTCCATTTCACAAAAAAATAGTTAATGATGGTAACAATAATCACAATTTGTATGATTCTTTTTATTTATAAACATTTTCAGTCTAGTTCATCAAAATCGCAATGATTTTGTCATTTGAAAATTAGCTAATTATATTTTTATAATTATATAATTATATTATTAAATCAATTCAAACACAAACCCTTACAAATCTCAATATAAAAATAAATGGACTTGGAATTGCTCGAGTGCTTTATTTGTTTTGGTTAGGTTTTAAGAACCACGCGAGGACACAAGATAAATGCTTCATAAATTTCTTTGCATCAAAGAATAATTGTTTATCGTTCAATTTTGGCCATGTAAAAAATAAACAACAATGAAGTTTTTGATCTTTAAGTATTAATATTATACAATGCAATAAATCAAATTGTTGGTATCCCTAAACACTTATCCTTAAAATGTCATAACTCGATCAATTTTTGTCGTTCAAAGATTAAACAAAAAGATATAACCAAGCAATTTAGTCAACTGTTTTGTAGACGAGGTTATCTTCAGATTTTTATAAAATTAGGAATAAATGTATTATATTTTTGGAGTCGCAGAGAATCTTTTTGAAACATCATTATTGATTTATGATTTATATAGTACTTATATTTCACTTAATTGATACAGTTTTTAGTGAACGAAATACTACATACATATTATAATTATCTATATACTATAGGTATGGGATGATGTAAGACTGATATAACGCGCTTACAATATAAGGGGTCGAATCTCGATAAACAAATAACTTTTTCCTTATTTCAAATAAAACCTATTTTGCAAGGTACATAATATTTATTACTATGGCGTATTCAAAAATACACATTTTTAAGGGAGAAATAAGCTAGGGATTTCAAAATATACTGATTTGATTAGAGCATGCACGTAGGTATAAAACAGCAACCAGTTGATTTGTTGGTGTATGGCAAATTAAAATTAAAACAAAAACTGCTTATCGATTTTCAACTCGAATTGGATGATGAAATACTAAAACCAAATTAACAAACAAACAAAAATAAAACAAAGTATAGGTAATAATTAAATGAACTTACCTAATTCTGCATAACATAAGGCTCCTATCATACTTAAAATACCAGATAATATCCACACAATTAATGCTAAACCAATGGAGCCCGAATGTAACAACACACCTTTCGGTGATACAAAAATCCCGGCTCCTACAATAACACCTACAATTATGGCTACACCATCTAGTAAACCTAATTCTTTTTTTAATTGTACACCGCCACCATTATTTTTATCATCACTTGGCACAATTTCCCGGTCATTTTTTTTATCACTGTCATCAGAGGAGTCATTGAACACGTTTTTTGGTGTCAAATTATCACCAACTGATACGCGAGCCATGCTCAACAAATTTTATCGTAATCTAATATCGTAACACTGCTAATTATGATTTCAAAAGCACTACACTTTACTACACTTTTTTTGTTTTTTTTAGTTTTATTCGTTTCTTGTTATAAACATCGCAATGAATTTATTTTATATTAAAATTTATAACATTAACACGTTTTTTTCGTTTATTTATTTTTATTTTGTACAATATTTTAGGTTATTATTTAATTTTAATAGACAGCATCCTCTTATAATTCACCAATCAGTGGAACAAAAAAAACTGGCGGGCACTAAATAAAAAAAATGTAGTGTAGTACTTTATCTACACATACACCGCGCACACACATAAAATATACGTGGAATTTTTGGTTTTATTATATTTTATTTTACTTCTTTCTCTACACTAGCAACATTTTAATTAAATTAATTTACGTTTTTTTAATACGATGCCAAAACTAGCTATACAATACTATTTGCTTTTTGTGTAAATGTTGTAACAATACAAATTTTAATTTAACACGATTTACATTCAAATAAAACACGTGTACATCAAATTCAACAAATTCCCTACTACTATACTGCGCTCGTTTAGGTCTAATTGTGTACTGAATTAACTGACTGGAAAAAACATGTGTTGTAGTAGCGCTACGCTAGTGACAAACTTTGATGCAAAAAACGAAAAAAATCATAAAAAACATGAAAACAAACGAATCGTATTCAAATTTTATATATTCGTCGGTTTCGTATATTCCCGGTTTGCTTCGCGCAACAACATGATTCATTAAAAAAAGTTTTTGCCACTTTTTATGTTTTCTCTGTTTTTAGTTCATTCGTGGTTTGTTGCGAATGAAAATGAATGTTGTAGTTTGAGATAATGAAAATAATTTTGTATTAACCCTCTCTCGTCTAACGTCAATGTGCAATTCGCTTGCATTTATAATTCAAATTCGAATAACTGACGAAATTTGAACCATTTATGAGACAAATGAGAGCGAGCGCCGCTTACAGCTCATTGTAGATAATGCTAATAATAATTAATAATTCTGTTCATTCGTATTACAATACTATTAATGTTATTAACGTAAACGGTAGGTAATACGGGGAAAAATATAAAACTTGCAACCGAAACTATTGTGGGAGAATCGTAACAAATTAGCTTTACTTGATTATTATTGGTTCGGTAAGCTGGAGTGGTCGTAAAACATATAATTGACAAATAATGACACCTATACGATTCATGTAGTTGAATGATCTAATCTGTGTATTAAATTCATTACACTCCTCACATAATATTGTTCTTCACTCACATAATATTGATCGTTGACATAATTGTCCGTATACTTTTTTCAAGCCACTGGGTTTATGGGTGTCCCAGAACTGGACGATCAATCGAAGCAGAGAAGTTTTGTTTAACTTTCTTTTTTAATAAGATCTTGTTTTTTAAATTAATTTTTTGATGGGTGCGCTTGCGATTTCTCTAAAAAACACTAAAAGTGGCATAACTTTTGCACCATCAACAATTCGAAAAAACTTTACTTGGCTGTTTTTGTTGGAAATGAGCTCCCCTATCACCCTGCTTCGTTTGGTCGTCCAATTATCGGACACCCATAAACTCATTGGCTTGAAAAAAGTATCAGGTGTCACTCTGCTTCGTTTGATCGTCCAATTCTGGGACACCCAGTATACGGCCAAATTTGTATAAATAACACAGAATCAATTCTATCTATCATCAAAATGATTTTACTGTTCTCGATTTACAGGTCCTTCGAACAAAAACGAAAGTCCCGAATCGCTAATATGGCGTTGCCTAGGCGAAAAACATATGCAACAAAAAGAAATAGACCGTCACCATTCAAAATAACGATTCTCGTCAATACACCAGTCATAAATATGCTTAACCTAAAGCATCGACAGAAACTTAGTCCAAAGAGGTGCCGCATACTTGTTATAATTGTAAAGAGTTGGGGCATATTTCTCGAAATTGTACAAAATCTCGAAAATTATTAAACTCAATTCTTAAATAATTATGGAAAAGATAGATATTGATGGAGTGTTAACATCAGGGGATATTTTGGTGGGAAAAGGAAGCCCTTATAGTGGGCCGAGGCACGTTGGATCGGTCTCACGCAAAGATAACCAAAATGCGAGAGGAAAAACTTATTGATCCAATAATTGCGATTCACAACTAAATAATTCAAATAGTTCAAGAAATCGGTTGGAGTTCTCTGTCATTATAATTTAGTATATAGTAATGATATGGTTATTTCGCTTTCTGAAAACGCCAATGTTGTTGAATTGGTTGCAAATAGATCAACGGAAGTGTGTAATGTTAAATTGGAAAAGGGGTCTATTAAAAATATTTAAGACATTGAAAGAAGTAGACATTTTGATTAACGAGCAGTTGTTATCCAACGATAAGGATATAGGATATACGATAAGGATAACAACTTGGTTCTAAGTGTAGAAATTGTTCTGCATAAGATTTACCGAAAATCTGGCAAGCCAAAAACGTGAAGATCCATTAAAGAGATGTTACACGATCTAGCTGGAAATAAGTATTTTACGGTGTTAGAGTTGACGTCGGTATATTGTCAGACTCCTGGATAATAAAATTCCACGCATTACACTGCCTTAATTTCACCCGTAGACCATTATAAATTCAGACGTATGGCATTTGTTTTATATAATGCCCCAGCTGTATGTCAAAGATTCTTGGATGATTTCATTTTACCAAGTCCCGCGATAGAGATTGGTTTGACAAAAATCGTTTTTTAGAAAGTGTATTTCAGTTTCTGGATCAAGTTGAGATGTCTGAAAAGGTGTTACAGGTTAATTCTCCATGTATTCGAAAGGAACCAGAAACAGATTATGAGACTAGGCAATTTACGGGCTTACTAGCTATTATTAAGTGATCACCCGGTTCTGCTATTATATAGTTTCGCAAAAAATCATTAAGTTCATACAGAAGCTGATAGTTTGGAAGTGGCTGGAATTCATCGTTGTAGCGGATTGTATTGCACTGAAAACTACTTCGAAAAAGCAAAGATTAATGTCTTCAAGATTTTTCATCTCATTCATTTGAAGCTCCTTTGCTTGCTTAATTTGATCGAGTTTCAGAACCTCTTGATAAAATTGAGTATTTGCTCTTTACGAAGTTAACCACTTTGTCCCATTTGTAGCTGGGCGCCGATTGGGCGCTTTGCTGTTCGGATTTTGCGGCTACGTGGTCCATTCTAGCTCCTTCTTCTGCGCGAAGTTGATCGAATTTGGCAGAAGAACCGATTGCATTTCTCTTATTTCAAGCAAAAGCGCCTTCATCTTACCTCGCATGTCCTAGGATGAGATCTGTTGTTTGAGTGTAGGCGGTTGTACTGATATGGCTATACGTTTCCGATTCCTTTATTGTTTTCTTGCTCTTCGGAAGGGTGGATTTTCGACCCATTGTTTGGAGTAACTGGCGTCATCCCTGAAAGCCTTCGCACCGGTGATGATTTATGTCTTCCTGAATCACTACTTCTTTCAGTCTCCCATTCCAAAGCCCTTTACAACATCGTCATGTGCTCATTTTTATTTCCTTCGGTTAAAAGGTTGAGTCTCACGATCATCTCCTTTAGTTGCTGGGTGTTTATGTTTATAATCATTACTGGTATTTGCAAAATCCCACATCTAAGAGAGCGTTCTATAAGAATCGTAATAGATTTTGCAAATATTCATTAACACCGCTTTTACTTCTTTCTCAAATTACTATTTCACTATTCACTTTGATCGCCGTAATACTTTCCACTTTATCATTCGCTTTTAAATCACAACTGTGTCATAGCACTTTGCTCGTGCTTATTTACTTGTCCATTGCTGTTCGAGATTATTCGCGATTATTAACACTGCTGTTAATTCTCCATGATGACCATCGCCGCCTTTTATTTGCCACCTTTGATTTCATTATTCCAGTATTGGAGAAATACTTAACGATTTCGCCCCATGAAATTATGGACTCCGACTGGACTGGAACCGGTGTAGGATGCGTAAAACTAACGATTTGTAAATAAACTTGGGCATTTCGGAAGTTAATCTACAGCATTTCCCAAATGCGTTTCTACATTGTCAAAAAACGGTAGTGGCTTTTTGAAGTTTACTTTCAGGGTAAATTTCGAGGAAAGTTTACTATCTAAGGTAATGCCAAGATGTTTGATTATATCTGATCTAACCCATTAGCATAGCACTGAGCAATGAAGACAGATTGCTGCAGTTTACAAATAATTCATCAATCATCAAGAGCCACAAGAGACATGACAAAGCACTTCCTTGAATGCATCCTTTGGATGCTTCAACGGAGACTGAAACGCAATGCAGCTTGACCTCTTCAATGCAAAATTTAAAATAAACAAGGAACAAAATCATTAAAGGAGGGCTCCTACTATGCATGCGAATGTAAGCATGCAACACAAAAAAGAAAACATTAAAAATATTTTTAACATCAAAGCAATTCTCAACATGAAGGTTAAATTGAACCACTGCAAAAGAACACGAGGTTAATATCTCAATGCAAGAAATGCCAAGACTTTAACCAAACCCAGATATATTGCGGGTGGGCGATTAGGTGCATAAACAGTACTCGTAAACACAACGCGAAAGACTACACAGTTAGCCGAAACGACCCTACAAAATGTTTAAACTATAAAGGTAACATCCGGCCAACCATAGAACGTAGCAAACTCTAACGTTAAAGCGGGGAAGGCCAACTGATAAAGGAAACAAAGAACGAAGCCATAATGAAGCGACTCTGGAGGTCTCTCTGAACTAAAGGATGTCGTTTATTCACTTTGGAAAGCAACGAAGGGGTTAAAAAAACAAAATGCATATAAAACCGATCAGAAACGATGACCATTTCGATGATATTTGCTGCCCATATTTCCTGCTCCCATTTGGAAGATATTTTACCGAAACAAACAGCAAATAAAAACACAACATCCGTAAACAAAATAGATAATTTTAACATAAGACATATGTGACTATAATAATGAAATTAAAAAATCATATCAATTTGGCAAATTTATTTATCTATTTATTCCAGAAATAAGTCTACAATTATGACTAGAAAAATTTAACATTGCGTGTACTTCTCCATAAAATAATATGGGGAATTCGAATCGAACTCAAATTAAAATCGAACAGATGACCGGTTTTGTTGAAACTTTTGGGCATCATTATTATTGATTCATTGTCACCGTAGTTGGTTATGTGGGTCTTCAGATGACGAAACTCTGATTACGTAAACTCCTGCCACCTAGGAACATTGGTGCCAAAGTTTCTAAAATAAACATTGCATCTATCTCTTATGCCATAACTTCTGCATCTAACATCATAATGTGATAGCAAATGACGTAGGGTGTCACTCTATAGGACACCAAACAAAATAAAGGATTACATAATTCCATCTGTTAATAAACGATATTTAATTTTTGTTGCACTAAATAAACATATATCTATAGTTGCTTAACAACGCTACTACATACAATAGTTAGTCCGAAAAGTCCCCCATGTACCATCATGTGTCAATTTACGTACATCTTGCCGTAATTCTTCACTCAATTCAACAGGTAGGGAATAATTATTCTATAATTGGATTTAATTTCATCATAATTTCATGAGAGTTTAAAATCCATGTCGATTTGCCGCATTCTGGGACACTTAAATCTCTCTTTTCTTTGGTTTGTTTTAAAATTAGGGCAGCAGAGGGTTCACGTGTATAGGTTTATAGTCTCCATTATTATTGAGTGTAGTCTATCAGTAGCCGCTGGTGAAAAATATCTAAATAAATGTGTGCGTCTTGATATTGCAAATATGGCATACGGTACACTATCAAACAGCTCAAGTGGTTGAGAGTTGATCCTTATACAGATCAAATTTGATAAAGGAAGTTAATCATTGAGCTTCATGGATCGTCATGAGTTTACTAGTTTGTGGTATTTTGAGCTGAGAGACTAATTGTTTATCTGCCTTGGTAAAAGTTAGGTAGAACGCATTATCCGACATAGGTACCGAAAACAGTGTTGGTGGCAGGTTAATAAATTTGACGATAAGTTAGTACAATATTCATTCTACTGTTGTTAATTAGTATTCCGTTAGAGCAGAAGTAGCGTCAGCCGGGCATCTAAACGTCACAGTTACGTATTCAGTCTTTGTTATGAAGGCACTTACATCGGAAAATTCCATATGGTTTTTATCACTCAGAAGATATGCTTTAGAATCATATAAATCAAATCCTACATATGTAACATGTACCATGGTGTACTCGTGTTCTCAATAACAATGTATTGCACGTCCGATTACCAATCGGATTATCAAATCAATTTTTTAATTCTCTCAACGGCCCGCTACCCTTAATTTAATATCAGAAAGTCCTACATTTTGAACACATATAGCAAGCAAAACAAGCAAGATCACTGTCCAATTTAAGGTTGTTTATAATTCAGGTTGCTTTACCAAAACCAGTTAGTGTCTGCACACAATTGAACCAAATAAGTCCCATCAAAACCAAACTAATTTTGGTAGTTCAAGATATTCTTCGGTGACATTATCAAATATAAATATGTGTAATTGCCGCAAGAAAGAAGCAGAAAATGGCAGTAGATGGATATTTTTGATGTTGTGATCCTTTAATCAGGCAGTTTCAGTGTTTCATGTAAAATATTATTTGCATGTTCCAATTTTTATAGCTAAACTCCGCAGACAACACCTCGTAAAATGAAGGAAAATTAGACGAGAAATCCGTATAATTACCATATGAAAACTTCGAGGGGAATATTTAAAAGACATTTGATATTGTTAAATGGATAGTTCGTACAACATGGTGCTTGACAAGGTGGTTGACATCCACAGTAAGTGTGAAAGGTTGATTTTTTCTTTGTTGCAAGTAAGATGTTAATGTTTCTAGAGCATAAATTAGATCACTACAATAAGTTTTAGATTAATGACTAACCACAATAACGTATTTACCCTAAATTTTATAAACCTTTGTAACTGCATTGACGGATTTACGGTAGAATTTTTGCAGTTCAAAGTTACGTCAATAGGTAAGGCCTAACACGCTCATGCAAAGAAACGGGATACCGATCTTGGCTTGTAATACGTTAAATCAGTCAACCAGGCAAAAACTAATTGCAGCAATCTTTATTAGCTATTCAAACCATCGTCTCTTCTACCTTAAAACATAGATTTTACGACACATTTCAAATTAACCTTGATAGCGGTTATATTACACGCTTGGAAGCATTATCTATCTAATTAATCACTTCTGGCAAACTTTTGAAGGCACGTGAACATGGAAATGGCTCGCGTTACGATTGTTGACAATGATATACATTTACAGTTACTAGTTTTTAATACAAATTCCACCGCACGATACAAATTTATCTCTGTATTCGCAAGATTTTTTACACTCGATACACAGATCCATTGAATATTGTTACAAAATAGTTTAAAAAGTGTAAATAACTAACGACGCCACTGTATAAAAACAAATTAAGATTAACAAAAAAACTGTTCAACAATAAAAGAATTAAAATATGATAGGGTCAAGAAAAATACAATCGAAATTTTAAAGTTAACTCAGCTAAAATTAATTGAAATCTTACATCACTCACTTCAAAGTCATATCTCAATATTTGAAAAACTGCTGCTCAAGAGCATCAAATCTATAATAGAACAGAGATGCTCATTTCCACCACACCAATTTTGGCTTAGAGAAAATCACTGTACTGTTGAACACTACCGGACAAGTGGTGCAATGGTTAAAGCTTCGCCATTTGAATCTGGAGGTACTGGGTTCGAATCCCACCAGAGGCTTGGATGCAAAGCGAATTTTCGTCATCGATTACGATCGGTGATGTCAATAAACACAACTTAGGACCTTCTGTTGGAGTGCATAATTCAGCGCCGGCCCACCGTCCATTTCAGTGTACAGGTTGACATGGAGCTTCTAATGTGCAGGTAGGCAAAAAAACAAGTTCCATTGAATAATGGGTGTCATCGAAGATGCACTTGAGAATAAGAAGCACTCTGGTATTTTATTACAAATAGCTCAAGATTTCGTCAAAATTTGGCACCAAAAGCTAATCATTTAAACTGCATCGAGACCTGCCTAAGAAGTTTTACCACATTCGTAAGTTCTGCATTGTAGATCGACATTTTCGAGTCAAATTTGAAAACGAATATGTACCCTGAATTGAATAGAATATCACCAGTATATGCTATATACGAGGGGACTTGCCGAATATTTGTGATTGTGACAAGAATAAAATGGTGTACGAATTATCAATGCCCAATGATACATTAGGAACGACATCCTCTTTAGGAACTACTGGCCATCTTCCGTACGTTACCGGGGAAACACAGAAACAGGCAAGCATAACATGTACAGCGATCATCTTGGCATGAAAATGCAGATATCTACATAGTATATTGAACACCACTACCAATACAGTGGGAAGACTTCAAAGTTAGAAACCATTTAATCTGGGCAGTTCAAATTAGAACAAAGAAATTAATGTAACAGAGGTAACCAAAAAAAAATTGATATTCTTGGGTATGCAGATGGTATCGTGCTCTTGACCGAAGAGCAAACGATATCAAGCACAGTTGAATACTGCTTGACCGCCACACGAAATGGCTTGATTTAAAAATCAACGGCACCAAAATAAAATTGTCATCAAGACTACTAAGGAACATTTCTACAGCAAATCGTAGAGCAAAAGACCACAACTTTAACAACGTGGAAGACTTTAAATATCTTGAGTAAATTGTAACATGAACATATCAACGAGTGAGATATATTATTATAAATTATTTTTCCTTATAGAAATTTTGTGGGACAAATGTTTGCCTATTGACTTTATTTCGAAAATATTTACAACATGATTAGTTTGTAGGTCAGAAAAATGCAATTTCGACAAAAATGCTATGAAAATATGTTTCCCAATTCCCTATTCCCAGGGAAAGCTAGATAAGTGCCACAGGCAGATACAAAAGGCCGCATTACAACCGGACATCTAATCTACTACACACAATCAAGGTTTTATTTCTATTTTTGAAAGAAAGGTTATGCAAAGAATCCAGTTAAAGCTGCGAATAACGAGTACCGGATTCGAATGAATTCCGAAATTTAACATCTCTTTGGATTCTGGGATATTATCGGATTAATTAAATCCAACCGGTTTAGATAGTCGCTCACCAAGATCTACGAATAATTGAATGTCGAAACTGGAGAGAGCGTGCTATGAATCGAGACAGTTAAAGTACCACCAGGCATTCGTCAAAATTCCTTTATGTGATGAGAAAACTAGAGAGACTCGGGCTTTTACTACGGGCTATAGGTATTTTATTTCAATCTTTTAGGGCACCTAAGAAGATTCTTGTATTCTTCCTACTCTTGCACAGAGTGCTCAGGCACTACTTTCATCCTCATCTATCCTACTCTGACCAGTGATTTGCCATGGGTGTGATTTTGGGAAAACGTACAATATAACCGCAAACACTAACCACAAACTTAACCGGCATAAGTGACAGCATCAAACGTGAGAACTACTAACTCATGCTACTTATGAATTTCAGCAAACCTCGTTTCTCTATGTAAATTCACAATATCTGATTCTATTTGAACATAAGGTTAGTTCTCTTTCACTGAGAACAATCATGACAATCACCTTAAACATCTGTTGTTCGAACAGGGTTCAAAACTCACGACTGGGCTTTTCATTGGGTGCTCAAATTTGTAATAAGGAAATGCAATATTGAAACTTCCGCTGCATATTTAATAAGTGCGGTCAAATTATTGGATATGCCAATTATGTGATGGCGCTTCGAAGAATGATATTAAGAACAACTTCGAACTTCGTTTGGTCGTTACAAAAAAAAAATTTTTTTGTTTACCAAAAGACACTCTTCGGAAAGGGAAATAAATAATCGGTAATTATTACAATTCCTAATTAAAGCAAAATTTGTTGCCCATTGCCTGGGAAAATCAAACAAGGACTACAGTTACTTACTGTTGTTTTGAAATTTGCTTGGTGCTCCTGACACATCTTTTCCAGCTCATTGTTTGCAAATGTTGCTAGTTTACTATCTGTTAATTATTACTAAAGATACTATACAATGATGGTTGGTTTCACCGAATATCCCATTCGAGTTTTAGAATAATGGGCATGTCTTATTATTGGTTTGTGCCTACTTACTATCAAAAGGTTTTAAAATATTTTTGATATGGTGAGAAGTAAGCCCGTTGCACACTTGAGCTATGTTTTTTTAGCAAAGTGAGCTATGTTTTGAGTTTACAGCTTCTCGGTTTACTTTGCAATTCGTGAAGCTTAGCTCAAGCCACTCGTACGTCCTGATTCATTTAAACCTGTGGGATAGAAACATAGCTCACACCGCCCATTTTCTGGACGATGTGAGCTAATTAATTATCTCCAAGGCGAAAATAAAACATTTAAATATATTGCTTTACAGATTGGGTTGATACTGAGATTTATCTACAATGTTTCTGTCATTTGAGTTTTGGAAACCAAAACGGGAAGCTGTAAAATGAAAACATACCTCACATCAGTCAAAAAACATAGCTCAAGTGTGTAACGGGCCGTAAGGTCGGCCTATAGGCCTGTTTATTGATTGCTGGTTTAGGTTTGTGAATCCAAATTAGTACCTTAACGCGCTTTCATTAAAGTGGAACATATTGCAGTATGAAGGACTACACCGATTATTTGAACGAGTTTGTGTACGCATTTTGCTTTTACAATTTGGCCAGCAATTATGACGTATAATCGAACCTTCCTTTACACTTACATTATTGGTGATTTGATTTTTAAGTTCGAGTATTGTTACATTACGTCCTCGGAGTTGTGTTTATATTTTTCAGCGAATTGAAAATATTCTTTTGTTCGAAGTACGTCCTCTTACCAGGTTTTCGATTTACCCGTTGAAAATTTGGTATGGGTAATAAGTGAACTTCCAGAGCTGCATGCTGGTTAGTATTGTTGAATGTCAAAAAACCACCTGTTGTACCGTTATTTTAATTGGCACCTTGAGATTTATGAAAGATTATTTTATTATTGTCATTGTACTCAAGAGTTATGGTGACAAGTGAGAGTTCGGAGCTCTTTGTTATTTTCGAAGCTTAGGTAATCCTTTAAATCTCTTTTTGTTGAAAATAAATAACAAGATCTGGTATTTTATGTCAGTAGTAATTGATGACTTTTAAAGTGATAGTTACATCGTTTAAAGGGAAATAAGTTATTTGATGTAGCTCTCGAAACCAACAAATTGGTTGATTTCGCGAGCTGCATCAAATAACTACCTATATTCCTTTAAAAAATTTAACTAATATTGCAAATGTAAACCCCAAATTGTAAAAGAACAAAGAGTTTTAAGCACTTTAAAAGTCATCAATTAAGTTCAAAATGCGGCTTCCCAGTCGGGTAAAACAGTGTTTCTCAATGGGCGCTGTACGCTAAGCCATATGCTAAATTCATAAATTAGGGGGCCTTGGGCTTAAACAGGCGATGAAAATTTTATTTATTACGAATATAAATATGAAATTAAGATGTAAAAAATAAGGTTGGGAAACACTAGAAGAACTATGTCTTGATCGCCGCTCTTCGCAGACTGTGGTATTATATGATTCATTACGCAACAACAAATTATTAATTTAAACTGTTCCAATAACAACCAGTTGGTACGAAGACCACCGCAGATGTCAAAATCTCGTTACATCTCTTCTTAACGACTTGAGCCATTACAAAGATGCGTACATCTTTTCTTAGGTAAACCAATTGGGCCCTTTCTCCTTAGATTGAACTGGCTTTTGTTACTGAACAGGTTATTCCTGCTATTTGTTTAACTTTCAGAATAATTTCTAGTAAATATTCATTTTCGATGCCGTATTTGATATTTTCCGTTTTAAGATCAATGGTTAATGTTTTCATTAATTGCAGTTGAGGTAGCCGTGGTGCAGTTTTGATTTGTTTTCTATTTCCACTAAATATATTGCAAGATTAACAGAATTTCTTAGATGTACCCGGGTATAGATGAGGACTCCATAAGCTGGGTGAGGGGTTCTGTGAATAGGGAAGATTCAAATAACCAACTGCAAGAGTGTTGCGGCTTCAATAGTTTGAAAATTATGTATGCGTCAACATTTTCCAGTTTCTGTAATATTTAAAACTTGAATATTAAATACACATTTCTTGCTCTTCAAAATATTGATTGAGCAATCTTAGCTGCCGGCGCTACATGCTATGTTTATTTGGCCGGCCATGTTTCTCCAAATATTTTAGTAAGCAACAAGGGACGCCAGACACAATAGCCGAGTAGGTGGTTCTCCACCAGGTCCTACTTTCGTTGGTGCCAACTCCAGGGCTGCTTAGTCACCCGGTTTTGGGTTCGTATAACATGTTCTAGCAGTCTAGATGATTTTATTAATCTCATTAATACTTTTCCGACAAAATTTCGTATTTCTTTCACAATCTGTAATCACCATCTTCTTTTATTAGCCCGAGCATCATACGAATTATTTTATGCTCAAATACTGTAATTTTCAGCATGTACCTTATTGTTAGTGCCCAATACGCATAACTGAAGGTGACTACTGGTCTATACAGCGCCTCGTAGATACCAGATTTGGTTGGCGTTTGAATGTTACGAGACTTGAAGATTTTAATATTTGTAAAAAATACACAATAACCAGGTAAGATCCTTGATGTAATATAAACGGAAATTGATGAGCGTTGTTGGCGCTCATTGATAACTTTCCAGATTCGCTGCGTAATTAAGCAATAGCGTTGCTATGAGGCCGAAAATATGTAGCTGTAATTAGTAGTCAGGTATTTCCAATTGTTAATCGCCACGCACCAAATAGAATAATATTTTTCGAGACCTTTAAAATAAAAAGTACGATAGTATTCAATTATATTTTAACCGCAAAATTCATTAAGTGTCGTGGTTATCCTCGTCCAACAGATTATTTACGGTTAAGCAATACCTACAAATTATCTGACCTTTCATAGATTAGCGGGCCCGTAATATGTTATAAATAAATTAATAGAATTAAATAAGAACACATAAATTTCCAAATACAAGTGTACAGACAATAAATATACTCACCATATGCAAAAACCGGAATAGATAGGTACCTCGTTCCAAAATACGTAATTAGCAGCAAATTAGAAATCGTCGGACAATTATAAATTACATTTGTCGTAAAATGAATTATTTTTAAACGAAAATACCGAAAAAAATTTCATTTTTATTTTTTGTTTGTTTTTATGCTTTTCTTTTTTGTTTTCATCATTTTCATTTTTAATCTTAACTCATCATGATCAAGATTAAAAACTATATTTTTTATAATATATTATTAAATTTTTCTTTTTTCTTTTTCATTTTTTACAATTTTTGTGTTCATTTTTTTTTAAATTTATTAATTTTTAATTTCTAACAAAATAATAACCATTTGTTGTTATATAAAATTAATAAAATAAAAAAAAATTTAATAATAATTTAAAATAATAATAATAAATTGATGTATATATAATAATATATAATATAATTAATTTAATAGAGTAAAAAAAATTAAAATTATTTTATTTATATTTTTTGCTTGTTTATTGAAGAAAATGGAATTAAGACAAAAAAAAGAAGAAACTAAATTAGATAGTTTAAAAAATTATGAATAGTAGCAAATTACCTACTATTTACAATTATTATAACCTGTAACAATTATGTATGTATTAATTTGTATTTAATTTATTCTTTTCTACCGCCAATTACTTATAACAGATTATTATTGTATTTAATTTTTGATTGATTTGAAAAGAACTAAAAAAATTTATAAAACAAATTTTTTTGAATTATTTTTAAGGAAATTATTAATTTTGTTTAATCAACATTTTGAGTTTTTTCCTATTTGATTTTTGTTAAATTTCTAATAAATTCATATTATATTATATTTTAACGGAGTTTTAATTTTTGTCTTTCATCAATGAAAAATAATGCTAAAAAATGTAAATTTAGTATATATGTGGATATATAAATTGCTGGAGATGTTTACGATTGGTTTTTGTTGTATTATTGGGACTATTTAACTTTATATTATATATACATATATATACTAGGTAAATCGCGCAGAAATGTTGTGTTTGTTGTGTAGGCCATATTTAGTATTTTATATGTTATTTGGATGAAGAAATCAAAAATTTACTAATTTTCGTGTTCTTTAAAGTTTTCTTTATTTAAATAACATGTAAAAATTAAATAATTTAATGTTAACAGGGTCCCATTTCTTATTTGCTTTTCTTAAATTTGATTAATATAAAAAAAAATTAATTGCAAATTGTTCATCTTATTCAAATGCAGTTACAATATTTTTTTTGTATTTAAATATAAAATTGCTTAAGTGATTATAAGTTTTGTTGTCGGTTTTATTTATTTAAATTTTTGTGATTTTTATTTATCCGAAAAATTAACTGTTTTATATATATATATATATATATAAGAATTGCAAATTATATATATTTTTATTATTTATTTGGCTGTGTTATGTATTTCCAGTTGTTCTGGATTGGTTTCGGTGTTCAGAATCCGAATAATCTTGTATTTGGAAATTTACTTTTTTTAATTTATTTAAAAAAAAAATTAAAAATTATGAAAAAACATTACCACCCCCTTTTTTTGAGTTTTCTTCGTAAAAAGGTAATCTTCTTGCTGTTGTTAATCTTTAAAACTTTCATGCATTCTTGTTTCTGTGTGTTTTATATAAAGTTTTACAAATTTTTTTTTTTGTTTATTTTTCAAATTTTAATTCAATTATATTTGAAATCTTTTTGTTTTTTAATAATAAGTATTAAACGATAAGTATTAAACAATAAGCAACGGGCGAGGTAAATTGATTTATTTATCAAGAGCAGTATTAGTTTTGATAGCAATAACGCATTCCTCACCACAAGATTTTAAAACTGTGCACTGTAAATACATTGACAAATTGTGAACTTTTAGATAAAATGTTATTTACGAATGACTATTTATCGACTTACTAATAATTCTTTGCCGACTTCAAATTCACTTCTTAATTGGTTACCCAAATCTCCATCAGGAACTTTAAGATCTTCACGAAGATCACCTCCATCATTCATTAAGGTTAAATATCCATCATCGGATACATCAGTCAATTGATAATCCTCACGTTTAACATTTGGTACATCCATATTGTGAGTTGATGGACAAATATCTTCGTATCTATGTTGAACGAAAATAAAAATCGATTCAAATTTGAATATATCATTGAACACGTTGTCATTTTAGAAAATAAAAAATAAATCTTTAAGTGACTGTATAATATTAAAAAGAAAATGACGTCATCGTCATCCTCAATTGAAAAGAAATTTATCAACAAAACTTACTTCTTGCCTGAAAATATGTCAATTCCCACTAAATGAACTTTTGCATGTCCATGTTTTCCAGTTTTAGAAGTTGACATTTCAACAATTTTACATGGGCGAGCTTTTAACATAACGAAACCATTTTTACGTAATGCAGAACATTGCATAGGGAAAGTTGCAGATGCACCTGAATCTGCGGTTTCAAAGTGGCTGTCTTCCATATCTGCCATTTTTACTTTTATGCTTTTCTTTCTAGTACAAAATATTTAAAAATAGAGGGGGTGGTTGTTTTTGTTGTATATTTATTTTATCTAAAAATGTAAAGGAAAAAAATCAGGATTAGTATTATTTATAATAAACCGGCTTAATTTTTTAAAAATTTAAAGCTCCCATATTGAAAAGTGTATACTACAAACTGCTACATTCCCAAATCTCTGTTACCACGTTGAATTATTTTTTAAATAGGTGTAATAAAATATTTTGTTTTTTTTTCATTTGGTTGATTATTTATTAATCAGATTTATAGCACAATTTTTGATTAAAACATCAAAAACAATAAAAATGTTGGTACGCAACAAATACGTAAGCATTTTTCAATTGTATATTGAATCTTGCACAAAAACTTTTATTTTATTGTAAGACACGCGGCGACAAATTATTGTTGTGTATTTTCGTAAAAAATTGTTGAATCACAAAAAGTACAAATCCTAGTAAACAATACTTATTAGCGAAAAAAAATCGTCATTTTGCCTTAAATTTGTTTAGAAGATTTGGGTATTATCTCCAAATTAGGAGACACTGGAAAAAAATTTGCACTTTTCTTGTTAAAAAGTTGATCGAAGACAAGAATTTTTTTTCACTTTTTTTTATTCTTGTAATTTATGAAAGATTAGAATTCTTTAAGTTAAAAATTTTAATAAATACTTCTCGGTAATTTAAAATAAATCACTTATTATATTATCACAATTTAATAGCCACGTTATTTGATTACGAATTTATATAAATTGCACTTGCATATACAATTAAATTAAAATTATTTTGTGGAAAATGTTGTACTCACATGTGATTAAAATGGTTGTCGTTAACCAGAAGATCGTATGGCTGGCGCTTGTGTATAGATTGGTTGGAATTGTGTATAATAAATGCTGTCGTATTTCCGTCGGGTAATATTTTTTTTATATACGGCTTGTCATTTTTTTCCTAAATCGTATAAAATTAAATTGACAAATGCAAAAAAAAGCCAAAATTTAATGTTGTGACACACACTACAGATGGCAGTGTTTTATATTTATTTGTTTTCTTCGTTTTCTAGCGAATTATAATAAAATATATTTGGAATTTTTTCACCAAAATATATTTTATTATTATTGGCTATAGATTGTAATTGAATTAATTCCAAATATTCTTTGGTTAATAGCAATTTGTTTGACTGTGCTCGCTTCTCTATAGTATAGTAATCAGCATCCGCCTGACTCTTTAGCTTTTCAATTTGAATTTGGTTCTCGATGAGTTCGATTCGTTGCAATGATTCACGTTCCATTATTTTCTGTTCGTATTGAATTTTAGAAATTTGTGCAATTTTTTCGGCCTCTATAACAGCTTTTTTACGTTCTGTCTCAGCTTCCTTTTCTACCACCTTTTGGTGCTGAATTGAGATCAAAAGCTTAGTTTTCTCCGATTCCATTAATTCATAATTTTTTCGTATGGCTTCGGGAATTTTAGGCTTAGTTACTCGCACCGCATTTATTTTTAAACCAGGAGCCATTTCGGTTAAATCATTTTGAAGCGCCTGTTTTAAATTTTCGTCGATTTGATCGAAGAGATCGATGTAAACTTCGTGCAGGGTATTTCGACTACAAAATTGATTTAGTTCGTGATGAATTTTATCATAAATTAAAACACGGTCATAGTCTGCCGTGTAATTCCGAACAATATCAAGGACTAGAAATATAAATATTTAATAAGAATATGGTTAAATTCCGAAGAAATTCGGTAATACAACCTGAATCCGGTTTCAAAATATTAACGACCTCAATTCGGTCAAAATATATCATGACTCCACCACTCGTGCCGCACGGAACATTTTTTAATTCATCCGTTTGCATAGTAACCTGAATTGCCTTGTAATTCGTCAATATTGGAAACATCATATGAATGCCGGGTTTGCTAGTGGTAGGCAAAAGAGCGCCGGCTCGAAAATAAACACCAACATAGCCTTCTTCTACTCGATGTAGCGATAGTGGTAGAATAATAGCCAATGCAGAAACCGTAATTATAGCTGAGACGGTAGAGTCTAACATATTTTTGTTCTTTTTGATATTTATAAAAAAAACTCGTACATCTTTTTCTACAAAATATAATGTTTTGACATTTGTTTTGCTCATTCACACGCTATTATAATATTGACTGAGAGAGAAAGGCCAACAGTATCAGTTTTTATTGATAGATGATTAATGCCCATTTTCATGTAGTACATTGTTTTCTTCTGCAAACTTTTGTAGGTAAATAAGAAGCATCCGCTATATAAAAATATTCAATATACGAGAAATAAATAAACATATACAGTAAAAATCCTCTAAGGCGAAACTCGATGGGACCGAATTTTAAATGCTAACCAATCACTTCAGTTGCATTATCACATTATTTAAGATTTTAAACAATTAAACTAAAATCTATAAAGTTTGTCGAATGTATGCTGTCTCGTTTTTGAGGTTTGTTCAATAATCCTACCACATTATTCTTAATTTTATCCCCATTCTCAAAAAGATTTCATAGTTCCCCTTAAGCGCATACTAATTCTAAGACTTCTAACCCTCAAATAAAGGGTTAAGTGGGTAAGTATTCTTCCCTTCCTAGATTTTAAACTAAAGATACACAATTATTACGAAATATAAACAAAAATCATTTATTTAATTATTTATACCAAAAACACAAATAAATTGAAATAAAAATTAAATTACTGACATCGTAAATGCCAATAATGAGCAAATTTACTTAAATTTATTATAATCCACAAGGTTGAAAAAAATGTGTGGATTGCATAGAAATAGAGTATATAGAATGAATGTAAAGAACTGTCAAGCGTCACAAATTCGGTGGGTAAAAGAGAAAGCATATAAATTAACAGGGCCGTATTTAGAATTATTTTCGATCGAATGCAGTGAAGTTAGGAAGTTTAAATTAAAAAATTATTTATATTTAATTACATTTTTATTTCTTTAATAAAGTACATTAATTATTTTTATTTAAATATAATATTAATATAATAAAAAATTATAAAATATAAAAAATATAAAATATAAAAAATAATAATTATATAACCAATACGCTTATTTATTTCACATTCCTTTGAAATGTAATAAAGAAATAAACTTGTTTCTTTTCGTTAATTCATATGACCTTTGGTTACAAAAATAATTCAATCGGATGTCATAATATTTTTGTATGATAGAATGACCTAACAAATTAACGTGTTCTTGAGAATGACTATATTGATCTTCATCATTGAAAATATTTACACTTATTAGGTTGTGAAGAACGTTATAACTTATTTTTTTTAAACAATTTAGAACTAGATTTTAGTTGCGTTATGTTTTTGTAGTCCGCAATAGCCAATTCCCGTTTTAATACAGCTTCTGAATATTTACAAATTTTTAATACTGACGACGAAGGAGTTAACAGACCACCCTTATTTTTTAAATTGATTAGCGAGGTATAAGAGTTACATTGTTGTATTAATGTGCAACAGTCCTCACAATTCAATTTTCTAAATTAATATCGGACTATAAATCCTCCTATGTATTCAATAACATTAATTGAAAATTCACTTAGTATAATTGGGTATCCAAGAAAATCTTCATCATACATATTCGATTCGTCTACTTTTGAAATTTCTTGGTCAATAGAAATATCATCTGATGAGGCTTCAACCATTGCTTTTGCAATTCTTCATATTTTGGTAAACTAAAAACAAATGTTTACATTATATTTTCTGTTAAAAATTGTATTTACAGTACATATTCCAAAATAAAAATAAATTATGAAAAGCAAAGCACTTAGCACATGAAATAAAATAAGAAAAATGCGGCACTGGTAAAAAACATATGTTTATTAAAAGATGCTACCCACGTCAATAACCAAAATTGTTTTCTTATTTTTATCTGATTTATAACTTAAATTAAGGATAATTTTACCACAAATCACATTCTTTTCAACATAATTTACATTTTATTTTTTTATAAACACTTACCGATGGTACGAAATTCCTTCTTGAAATTTTTTAGGCGTATTTAAACACTTTTTCACGAGACACTTCATTTTATTAAATGTTTGTAATTTTTATTACTAAAATGATACACTACACACAATCCACTAACTATTTTAATAATATTTTAATTATTTTTTAATTATTTTAATTAATATTTTCACGATTTTTTAAGAGCACAAAATTAAACGCGTAATTTAAAACAAAAACAAAAACTGGTTTGAGGGGGTTGAATCTTTGACATATGAGACCGCCATATGCATTTTTTATATAACCATCCTGCTCTGGCTTGTGACACATGAAACAGCAAATCTTATATGGGAAAAATCATTACATTCATTCTATAGTATTCTATGGTGGATTGTCAAGTTTTGGGCAAATGGGATAATCGGTATGAAGTTGGTAGTTATTCCGTCATAGTGGAGTTTTCTTTTATTGTTTTGTACAAGAAAACACGATTCCGTCCGGGGCAAAGTAGTTTCCACTATAAAAAGTAAAAAATACATGTATTGATATGCGGGGTATTTGGTTACGACAAAAAGGAGTCTCGTAATATTGATTTTCCGCCTTAAAGGATTTTTACTGTATATTATTACTATTATTAGGCTAATTTATTAGCCTGAATATTACAGTTTTAAATTATATTTTAAATTAATTATTTTTATTTCTATTGTTAATTATTTATTTTTTTTTAGGTACCCCCCTATTCTTTACTATAGCCGAAACAATTACATTTAACCGAAAATATGAAAACTTATTTAATCATGCAATCTGTTCTGGGGCTGAAGCACTCCCAACTCTTTTGCAGTTCTCACGATAGGGGGGGGAGGGGGTTCATAGTTGTGTTCCATTTCATCACATCTGTTGATAAAAATTATCTTTTGCATCCTGCCCCTATATCGAGATTCGAACCCAGTACCCCGATCCAAACGACAAAGCTTTAACCACTGTGCCGTGTGGTTGGGTTTACATTTAATTTTGGAAATGTTCAGACAGAAATGTTTTGCTGGGATTCCTAGATTTTCATATAGGCTTCAATTTGAGTGTAGGATACTTATGCGGATCATTAATAAAACACGTTTGCAGTTAATGTTTACAGTATATTTGAAATAGTGTTGACCAATAAACTATCAGCTAATTTAATTCGTTTCTTTAGCAATATCTTCTCGGTATCCTTTAGACCACTCTTGAGACTTGCCCGCAACAAAAAGTGCTCCATAAACAGACGTAAACTATCTTTGAAGCTTTTTAGTTGCACACTAGGTGAAATTCGTTTAAATATGTGTGTAAACTGTTCCTCTTCGCCTAACAGCAATATTCCAATCATGATTTTCCTTATCAACTTGAGTGACACTTTATCAAGTTCACTAAATTCAATAACTTTCAGTATCGAGACAGCAAGTCCACCTTCTTTTATCATGTAGATTAGAAATTTAGAAAAATTTACTATTTGAGGATTATTCAAAGTTTCTAGATTATGAATTTTATCCCAAACGGAAAATTTTAATGCCAATTGATATTTACGATCATAATCACAGAACTTCTGTGCGAGTATAGCATAATACTGATTGTATTCATTTTCTACAAGGCAACAGTGAATAAGAATTGAAGTTAAGATATTTAAATCATTAATTTTTATATGCAACAACTTCTCGAACGCATCCAAATAGTCTTCGGCACTCATGATTGTGCAGAATATTGTTCGCTTTTCGTCTGTGTTCATACGCTGTTGCCGCGCTAAGTCCAACAGCTTTTGACTAAAACTTCCCTTTTCAGTTGGTTGGTTCGATTTAGATAATCCTCTAATTGTATCACTCCCTGTCCAAGCCGATCCTACCACCCACCATTTTCCGCGCTCATTTACATTAAGTAAATCGTTTAATTTTATATTGAGTGTGGTTACCCATTTCCCATTAACGCATAGAGCTTTTAATTGTTTCTTTAGATGTTCCGATAAGTCAGGATCATATTGCGGAATTTTCTTCATATTATTGTTTTTTATGGCCATTAAAACATCTAACATGAATTTTAAACGTAAATTATCACTAGCTTTGGTTAGTATACCTTCATTGGCTTGTTTCTGCATACGAGCAATTAAATCTTTTAGGGCGCTTGGATCATCCTTCCTCAAAGTGAAACCAATCGATCTTAAAATTATAAGGATGCATTCGACAACTTTCTCGTTTAACTGTACGATCAGTTTATCGATAATTTCGTAAATAAGCTGCTGCGATATAATTTTAAACGTATACAGATGGCAAATAATCTGCACGATGTTATCCAAACGTTTATTCTCGATTTCGGTGACCGGGATCATCTCCAATTGTTCATCAAATTGTTCTACGATTTTTTCAAGAAAATATGCGCCAACTTCACAGCCAACGTTTGCATGAAGGACGCTTAATAAAAGTATATGCTCTAGTACTGTTCGCTCTAGCACCAATACATTAGTTACTAAGGCATCAAAAATTAAATTTGTTAATGTAGTATTCATGTTATGACGCGAATTTTGCATATACATATTATCTATTTCTTTAGCAATTTTGGGTAGATTTGCTTCTGCCAAACGATTTATATGACCTTTTAGCTGACGTTTTAAACGGACCAGATTTTCATCATCGACTGAATTTTTGTTTTTTAAATGTGGTGGAATATATTTTTCTTGATTATCTTGAATAACTTGGCCGTGTTCGTTTAACTCTCGGCCGTAAATATCTGTACGGAGTAAAACAGGCTTGCTTTCATTTTCGTGATCATTTTGCTCTTCCCCGTTCTCTTCATTTTCAGCGATATCACCATCGGAATCTCCTTCATCATCAAAACCATCTTGATCGTCGGAATCATCATGCTCATCTTCTTCGAGTTCGGAATTACTTACATCAACTTCATCGGATTCTCCTGAATCGTCTCCGCCATTGTGTTCTTCGTCAAGTGCAACTTTCTTTTTTGGCTTTTTATTTGTTATATCCGCAAAATCATTTTCTAGTTCACTGTCATAAGTCTCATCGGTGAAACCAATCCGCTTCCGTTTTTTGAACAATTCGTCCATCTTTTCGGGGACACAGAGTTCCAGTAGCTCGTCCAAACCATCATTAAATTTGGGAATTGATCCTTTAGGTTTTTTATCAATTCTCAATTTTTTTTCTAGCTTCTTGATAATTTTATCTTCATCTTTATTGGCCAATTTCAATTGTTGTATCCGTACTTTGCCAAATTTTTTTTGCAATTTTTTTTCACTTTCCTTTTCTTTTTGCCACATTAATTCCGTGGTAGAGACGTAATTGGTTTTCAATGGTTTCTTTTGTTCTGCAAAATTTTTCATTTTTTTGTTTGTGTCTTCGTCTGACAAACTAAAGTCCGATTCAATTTCAGCATCATTGTCCTTACTAGATATTTCAATACTTTTTACAAATTTTCCAATATCATTCGAGCCATTGTCACGATCCGTTCCTTTCGATTTAACTTTTGCTCGATTTTCTTTTAACACTTTTTGATGGGTTTGTTTTTTAATTTTCTTCTCTTGGCGTTTCTCCTTCCGCTTTTCTTTACGTGATTTTATGTGGTTTGATAATTTTTTGAACGGTTTGTTATTTTTATTAGATTTATACATTTTATTAACCATTTTTTGTTGTTTTGAATTTCACGTGGTTTTTGTTTATTTCGAACACGATCTGTCAAAATTGTTATTGTAGGTTGATGTATAAAATTATGATGTATAATTGCAGTTTGCTTTTCGAACAAAAGTGAAAAACTTTATTAACATTACGTCAAATGTCAAAATTGATTTTTCACCGGAGAGCCAAAAAGTTAAGGAAAAAAATTATTTTGAAAATAAGTTTTTCCTACTTAAAAGCGTTCCTTAAATTCTTTAATATACCACAAGACGCATGTAAATTGTTTTTAGTATAAGGAAACATTAGTGAATAGTCTGATAAGTATAAAAATGGCATATTTGTTACGAGGAAAATATGGGTAATGTCACGGTCGTCGAGGCGAATTGCCTTTGACCAAAATTATGTAAATGGGGTTTACTCTTATCAATAAAACTTTTCCTGTTTTCATTTTAGATATAAAGTAAATATTGGAACTTTACGACCCTTGATCTTAAATATAACACGGATTAATTTTTCATCATTAAATGGAAATTATAATCACAATACAAGATTTAACCGACGATTATTCCAAAACTATGAATTCCAGAGGCCCATGGAGATGCCTGTTCGTAGTTACGGCATGCTGGTTGCAAGGTAACATTTGAAACTGATAATATCAGGTTGGTGTATGTAAGCATAACAAAATCTTGTATTTTAGAGTTCTTCGTGGAGCCTTGAAATTGCGGTATCTACTGTTGGGCGGCTCCATTGCCGGTGGGGTTACTCTAAACAAGGTAAAGTAGTTAATTTGTGTATTTTAGAGTAATCGCTAAAATTTATTGATCATTTTAGAAATATGAAATGTGGAAAGATGGTTTACCTGATTTCAAGTGGCTGGATGACGTAATGCCCGACAATGAACAGTGGGCTAACTTCTCAAGAAACATGGCAACAATGCGTGACTCGTTCAAAGATTCACTTGGAAAGGCAACCGATGGTAAAATGAATGAATGGAGATCGTGGTTTGATAATCGGCTCGATAAGGCTATCGAAGCCGCAAATAATCAAGAAAACTCGAATATAGAAGGTATGTAAAATGTGAATTATGTTTGAACAAAAATCGAACAATCGATTGAACAATCATTAGGTACGAAATCATTCAAGAATGATGACATCACATAAGAACTAATTTTAAACTCTTATTCTTTTATCCCTAAATTTAGGTTCATTCCAGAGTCTATCGGAATTTATTTCGAAAGTTTATGGAGGTAAATAAGCGTAGTAAATTTGTGTGTTTAGAGATTATCATTCTTGAATCATTTTGTGTTGTCTTCGCCTAACATGCCTCGTATTCATCTTTTGTTCTAATCTTGTTTAATTTCAGTTACCAAGGAAGATTTACAAAATCGTCACATTGTAAATGCAAACAGCTTGACGAATGATGAGAGTCGCAAAAAATTTGAAGCCATGCAAAATCAAGTGGAATCACTTCAAACGGAGATTATGAATTTACAGATCAAATATCAAAAAGAATTGGAGAAACTGGAAAGGGATAATCGTGAATTGCGTCAACAGTACTTAATTTTGAAGACAAATCGTAAAGTTAGTACGAAAAAAATTAAAAAATCTTTGATTGATATGTATTCAGAGGTGCTAGATGAACTATCTGGATATGACACCAGCTATTCTACAGCAGATCATTTACCACGCGTAGTTGTAGTTGGTGATCAAAGCAGTGGAAAAACTTCAGTGTTAGAAGCTATCGCCCAAGCACGTATCTTTCCAAGGGGAAGCGGTGAAATGATGACCCGAGCACCTGTTAAAGTCACTTTATCCGAGGGGCCTTATCACATAGCACAATTTCGGGATTCAGATCGGGAGTATGATTTGACGAAAGAAAGTGAATTAGCTGAATTACGACGAGCGGTTGAAATGCGAATGCGAAACTCCGTTCGAGGTGGTAAAACTGTTAGTACGGAAGTTATTTCGATGACTGTCAAAGGACCCGGGCTTCAAAGAATGGTTTTAGTCGATCTACCAGGGATTATATCAACAATGACGGTTGATATGGCAGCGAATACCAAAGAAGCAATTCAAAATATGACAAATCACTATATGAGTAATCCAAACGCAATCATTTTATGTATCCAGGTAAAAGAGTTCGATCAAAATTACGCCACAATTGATTAATTCGTAATTTTATTGTAGGATGGCTCGGTGGACGCTGAACGAAGTAATGTGACTGATTTGGTATCACAATGCGACACCGCCGGTAAAAGAACAATTTTCGTTTTGACCAAAGTCGATTTGGCTGAAGATCTAGCTGATCCTGATAGGATACGCAAAATTTTATCAGGAAAACTATTTCCAATGCGGGCGCTTGGATATTTTGCCGTTGTAACAGGGCGTGGTCGTAAAGATGATACCATCGAGACGATCCGTGAATATGAAGAGAAATTCTTTAAAAATTCAAAATTATTTCAACGGAGTAGCGCTATAATGCCACATCAGGTGACAACACGAAATTTAAGTTTGGCTGTGGCCGATCGCTTCTGGAAAATGGTTCGAGAAACGATTGAACAACAAGCGGATGCTTTCAAAGCGACGCGATTCAATTTGGAGACGGAATGGAAGAATAATTTCCCAAGGTAAGTACTGTTAATTGTTCATCTTCATCTTAACGCAATTATTAAATCAGAGTTTTACTATTAAAGGTTGCGTGAGTCTGGTCGTGACGAATTGTACGAAAAAGCAAAAGGTGAAATTTTGGATGAGGTCGTTAATTTGTCACAAACCTCATCAAAAAAATGGGAAGAGGCACTTTTAGAAAAATTGTGGGACAAATTCTCAAATTACGTGTTCGAGAATATTTATTTACCAGCCGCACAGTCTGGATCTCAAAGTAATTAATTTCTTTTTGTTTGATTTGGTTTTCAAAATTTAAATTGCCGATATTTTTTTATAGACTCATTCAATACCATGGTTGACATAAAATTAAGGCAGTGGGCCGAACAAGTTCTACCTTCAAAATCAGTTGAGGCCGGTTATGAAACGCTTCAAGAAGAATTCCAGGCGTTAATCGAAAAGGCAAAGAAATCGCAGGATCATGATGATATTTTTGATAATTTAAAATCTGCCGTAATTGATGAGGCGTTTAAGCGTCATACGTGGGAAAATAAAGCCATTGACATGCTACGCGTGATTCAATTGAATACTCTCGAAGATCGTAGTGTGCACGATAAACAGGAATGGGATCAAGCGGTTAAATTTTTCGAGACATCAGTTAAAGATAAACTACGTCAAACGGAAGAAACACTACACGAAATGTTGGGCCCATCATTTACTGAAAAATGGATTAGCTGGAAATCGGTAACGGATGATCAAACAAAACGCCGCCATGTTAAAAATGAATTAGATAAAATTATTCATGCTGACTCGAAACATGCCCCATCTCTCAGCTACGATGAATTAACAACGGTTCGAAAAACTTTACAACGTAATGGTATCGAAGTGGAAACCGATTATATCCGGGAAACATGGTATCCAATTTATCGACGACATTTCTTGAAGCAATCATTATTACGCGCTTACGATGGAAAAAAGGCGTATTACTTGTATACGCAGCAGGGTAACGAATGCGATGTAAATTGCTGTGATATTGTACTATTCTGGCGGTTACAACAAGTCATTAAGGTAACTGCAAACGCATTACGTCAACAAATTATAAATCGTGAAGCCCGACGGTTAGACAAGGAGATCAAAGATGTTTTAGATGAATTCAGCGATGATGAGGAAAAGAAGAGTACTCTACTGATTGGAAAGCGAGTTCATTTAGCAGAAGAATTAAGTAAGTCGCTCCAGGAACTCTACTATTTATTTCTAATTTTTTGTTTACATTTACAGTTAAAGTACGTCACATTCAAGAAAAATTAGAGGAGTTTATAAATTCGCTAAATAGTGAAAAATAAGTTAATTAATTTTAGAAATAATTTTTTTATTATTTAACAATAATTGGAAAACAATCTTGTTTTGCTTAAAAACAATAAAAAATATTTATTTAAATAATAATGTGTATCAATCACTATCACTACTGTCATTGCCCATAACTTTGGATAGTGCAAAGAGACCTAATCCAACGCCACCAACGCCTGCCGCAACCTTTAGTGCCGCGTTACTTTTTGGTTTAATTTGAGGTTGTGGCTATAAAAAATTATAGATTTTATTTTAGATTGTATAAGAAACATAGTTTTACGTTAAGCAGTTTTTGTAGTATTGAAGCAATTTAATTCAGATTAAATGTATATTTATGTATAATTTAAAAAAATGCTGCAGCCTAATATTTAAATTCTTTTTTTAATTTTCGTAATTCATGTTTTAAAAATACCGGATATCCTGGTGATGGAGATGAACCGTAAGGTGTCATGTCTGAAAAATAAATAATCAAATTAGTGTAAAATTTAACGCGCTGCTCTCTATCTTTATTACGAGGAGAATAATGGTGACTTGGCGGTAGCGGAGGTGGTGGTGGTGGATAATGATGGTGATGTCCGGGTGTATGATGCATCGGTGGATAAGGCAAAGGCGTATAAGGCGGCGGTGGTGGCGGATGTGCTCCGATAGCTGTGTTAGTAAAATGTCATAAGCGTTAAATTTTTAGACAATTGTTATTAATTACGTATCAAACTTCATACCTGGCGGCGCGACATACGACATCGGCACATACGGTGTAGGCATCATATGAGGTGGCGAAACAAATGGTGGGGCCGAATCAGTTTCTTGGCCAATAAAACTTATTGTACAATCACCATCGATTGAAATGTATTGAGAATTTCCAATAATCGGCAACCGATAATTGAACGTACAAAAATGTGTCCCATTTATAGCAATTTTGAAAAATGTAGGTTCAGCTAATATTAAAATTTCAAAATATGAACCTCGATGAATGGGGCAACCACCATGTCGCTCCTCATTGGCCCACTGTTGATTCGTATGATGGTTACGAACAATTGCATTTTCACTTGGCCGAATACTTAAATGCAACGAGCAATCATCTCTCGGACGTAGCGCGGGGCCACTTTGAATGTAAATTCCGAAACTAAATAAAATAAAGTTATATTTGTAAAATTATTAATGACTAATTTCAACACAACAAATTATCATTTTATTTTTAACAGAACTGATAACGTATCACAATCTCAATTATCTTGCATAAGCTAGGTAATACATACAAAAAAAATCACACAATAAAAAAATCACAAATTTTCACAACTTACCGGTCACCTCCCTGAGTCATTTGGCCTTTAATTCTGATCATACGGCCAATGGTTAAACCGCCGGGGATCAACCCTAAAAATGGAACTACCTATTGGAAAATGGTTTGATTAAAATTGTAAACTTCTATGAAAGATTCAACCCCACTTACCGGACTAGAGATGGGAATTGTCGCCATTTTTTATTAAATATTTATTAAATATGAATTGTATTTTTTGTTTGAAAACTAAACTTTACTGAATACTGATCAAAATAACTTTCAATACTGCTTGATTAAAACGAAAATAATAACAATTATATTAAAAATATTGGAATGATAAGAGATTATGAATATTACAAGTAGCACTAAAGTTACCTAAGTGACATCTTTTGGGTAACATTTGCGTAACAAAGGACGGATCGATCCTGGATCGATAAAAAATATCAACCGTGGCCTTATTCTGGTTTGCCCCGGGAATTGGAATTGGAGACTTTTTGTAGCAGTTGGGAATTTTTTATTCTCCAAAGTTTATTTTGGCGTTTGAGGATTTTTTTTATGAGGAAAAATTATTTTCATTTTATATCAGTTTTGACGTTAATTTTTCCCCATTATTTTTTGGGGGAATTGTGATTCGTACATTTTTGAATTTTTAAACATTATTTTTTCTAAAAAATATATATTTAAAAATAAATTAAATTTGTAATTAGGTCGCAATACATGTTTTAGTTTATAAATATCTACATAACAAAAAAATTCCCAAAAAATTATTCCCTGTCTGCCAGAATATAGATTTGGGAACGAGAAATAAATATTTGGGAATTAGTGCAATACAAATTACAGCAAAATATTTTCCCAATTCCCCGGGAAAACCAGAATAGAGCCACATAAAATATAAAACAAAACCAAGAAATATTACATTTTATGAGCCAGTTCGAGGCTAACGCCACTCTCAATATAATAGTTATCGGCCCTACATACTACACGACACAGTGCATGACATAGTTTATTTTATTTATGAAAAATATTTCAAAGCAAAAATATTAGATTTACTTTCATCGCTGTATACATTCAAAAAATCAATTTTTTGTTTTTTTTTTTCATTCGGTTCGGTCTTCGTTTCGTGTGTCCTGATGATCGCGGTTATTTTTGTTTATAAAAAATTTAAACCAGCAGAAATCAGGGAGTCGATTTTGTTCCGAGACTTGACGAAAAAATAACCGCAAGAATATAGTAGTGGTAAGTGTATTCGTGTTAGTGGGAATTCGCGTCATATAATTTTTTTTCATTATGACATTTCTAGATAACATATCCATTTATAATTTAAAATTTGTAAATGAAAATATGCTTTAAAAAATTAAATTTATTTAATTTTTATTTTAGTTTTAAGATAACTGCAAATTCATTTCAAGCTAAAATTAAATAATTAAGTAAATTTAATTTTATTTAAAGCATATTTGTATTTGCAAATTTTAAATTATAAATGGGAATGTTGTCTAGAAATGTCATATCCAAAAAATTTAAGTGACGCGCATTCGCACTAAAACAAACACACTATATACTTACTACTATATACTTGAGGTTAGTTTTTTCGTCAAGTCTCGGATTTTGAACAAAATCGATCCCCAGGGTTCAAAATCCGAGGCTTGACGAAAAAATAACCGCAACTACATAGTAGTGGTATGTGTGTTTGTGTTAGTGCGAATGCGCATCATTTAAATTTTTTGGATATGACATTTCTAGAAAACCTTCTCATTTATAATTTAAAATTTGTAAATGCAAATATGCTCTAAATAAAATAAAATTTATTTTAATTTTAGTTTTAAAATAATTGCAAATTCTGTGTTTCTGCTGAAAAAAAACATTATTCGACATCGCATTAAATAGGTTATTCGTTTTTTATTTTCGTTTTTCAGTTTTTTCTAGCTGTTATCTCCCCGCCTCGTTCTCTTAAAACCAAAATAAATTTCGTCATACAAATTTACAAACCAATAAAAATATTATTTCTTTCTCCAGTTCTTTTGTAATTTTGTTAGTGTCGTACAAATTGTTGAAACCAAAGGATATTCGTTTTCTAATTTTTTAGTATTGCATGTACATTTTTATTTTAGATTTTGGAATTTTTTTGTCATTTGTATCCAACCTAAGTCGATTTCTAATATCATACAATTCGAAATTGTTGTTAATTATGCTGCCCTCTAGTTATCAATTTAGATTGACACCACCTGAAAAAAATGAATGTTGTCACAGGCAGTGCCTTCTATCAATGGGCACTTTCAGGTCCCCTATCATGATTAGTAAAATCATCGCCAATCTAATTTTCATAGCGTTGGCCGCGATTTTACTCCTCATGTTGCCAACTGTTGGGTGCCCTGCAAGCGCTCAATGCCTTCTAAACAACTGGCCACTTACACCAAATGATGACGAAACGCTAAGTCGCGGGGCAACGTATGTTATCTAGGTGACAGATAAATTTTAAAAAGGAATATTACATTACAAAATATATTTAGTTGTAATTATTATATCGAAGTAGAAGGTTATTCGTTTTTTATTTTCGTTTTCCAGTTTTTTCTCGTATCCAATGACGTGTTATATATTAACAAAAAAAAACAGATACATGTTGATGTCGTTTTGCGTGTTACGAGTTGGACCAAACATTTTTAATAAAAAATTGTTCAAAATGGCAAAAAACTTTAATTTACTTTATGTATTATTAATAAATATTATTATTAATTTGACTTAATTATTTTCTAGATGATTAATTTTTTTTAAAAATTGTGAAATAAACGTTGAACTTGGAAAAATTCAATTTAGGAATTAAGCAAATCAATTAGACTTAAATTGTTCATAATTTATTAATTTATTATATATTAATTTAGATTTTTGTTAACTTTGTGAAATTTATTGCAGTCTTAATAATAAGGAAGCAAGGTGTATTATTTTTACTTATTTATGGGGCATTTACATGAAGAAAATTGTTTTCTTCTGCAAATTTTTGCAGGTAAATAAGAAGCATCCGCTATATAAAATTATTCAATATGCGGGAAAGAAATAAACATATAGAGTAATGCCATAATTTTTTATAGGAAAATTATTAATTTATTTTTAATTAATTCAAATGCGAAATTAACATTTTTGTCTATGGCATCTGTTTTTATTATTATTTTTTTTTGTTAATTTTAAAAATGTTGCCATAAAAATACTCGGATCGAATATATTTTATGGCAACATTTTCATTTTTATAGTGGTTTTGGCGGTGTAGTGGCTCAAAAAGTCTTCTACAGAATTTTGTTGGGATATATGTCCTTTCTTGTCTCTCATGTACAAAAAGTCAATGTTATATCTCTTTCATTTTGCAGAAGTCAAATATTGGTCGCATGTAAATGGGGTATTATGCTGCTCTCTAGTTATCTACTTACATTGACGTCATCAGCAAAAAATGAATGTTGTCACAGGCTTATAGAAGGCACTGTCACAAGCCAGTACTATAGAAGGCATTGAACAAAATATACACAAAATAAACCAAATCGGTAAATGCAACATTTTGTTTTGTTTTACATTATTGGTATAGATTTTTAGCTTTATATTTTGTCTAGGTGCACGTTTTGTTGTGGCAAGTAGAAAAGTTCTCAAATTAAGATTTTTTTTGTTTGTAAATCAATCTAAAATATCGATATTTACAGTGAAGTTCGAGTCTTGCTCTTGGCGCACACTTTTTTTTATATTTTTATTCTTATTTTTAATTATTATTATTGTTATTATTATTACTACCGATATTAGAATCATTTATATTTATAGAACCATTCATTCTTGTTTTTGTAATTCGAGCTGTTACTCATGATTTGTAATTTTAAACAACGAACTTAGTTAAGCAACCTTTTTGTTGTGCAAGTTCGGTCATGAATTGAATAAATAACTTTTGTAACTTTTGTATGTAGACAAATGGCTTTTTATTATGTTGGCCTTGGTTTGACCCACTTGATGTTTCGATACTTTCTGTCGATGATGACAACACCAAATTAAACAAAAATAAAGAAACGTTCACTGAACTAAAAGCCGTCAAATACAAAAAATATTTTGTAACTGCCGTTTACTAGTGAAAAAGAAAACTGAAAGCGAAGCAAGCTCATAAGTGTTTTTATATTTTTTAAAATTGTATTATATTAAATTTAATAGTAAAATACTAATTTTAATAATATCTGTGAGGAAGCCAAGAGAATAACTATCTTTTAATGAAATGGAAGAATTTAAATCTAAAATAAAAGAATGGGTTCAAGTCGATAATGATTTAGTGGAATATGATAAAATGATAGAGGTTCGTTCTAAAAATGGTTGCGCCTAATGTGTTTTTATGGGTTTTTATGATTTGAATTATTGGTTTGGTTTGGTTGGTCCCCTGACATAGTTATAAATATTATAAAATATTCACTTCTTATGTCGATAAATAAGCATCCAGGCTCGTAAACCAATCTATATTTAAATAACTTAATACATTCATCTACTAGATGAACAACCTTAATGAAGGAATTTCAGAAATGCAACTGTTTTATGAGTTAATGTTTCCTATTATTTTTTTTTTTTTTAGAATTTCCTTAGTGAATTAGAACAACAGGATGGTCCCGATTTATCTTTAGATAAGACACCAAAACAACCGAAAAAGAAACGTAATGTTCCTTCAATTATTAACGATAATGTTGATTTTACTGAGAGTACGGAAAACCTAAACGAGGACAAATCAATAACTAAAAATTCCGTGAATCTAAAAGATTTGTCAGGACTGCCAACTGCTACAAATGAGAGACCAATTCGTGCCGCTAAGGATAAAGCATGTGCAAATTTAAAAGAGCCTGCAATTAATACGAAATTGCGAAATGAGATTAAGAAAGAACGGATTTCAAACTCGTCGCTAAGGAATGTAGGGGCTTCCAATATGTTAACCGGGGAACACAATGAAGAGAATACAGATAAATCTGATTCTAGAGTACACAATGGGGTTGAAAATTCGCAACAGGAAGGGAATGAAATTCGCCTGTCTAATAATAAAAAAGTAAAGGTTAATTGATATTTAAAGCTAAATCGATGATATTTGTAAACCTAATTTATTTATGTTTTAGTTATCGTCTCAAGGAAATTCATCATTAGAATTATTACCACCTGCCAATGTAAAAATTGAACTTTTATCTGATGATGAGAAAGATAAGATGCCACCTCCAAGTCAACCGCCATTAAAATCAAAAAAGAAAGCAAAAGCAGCTACGAAATCATCCAATTCCTCCGTAGTCGAAAAAATAATCCCGGCTAACGAAATAAAACAAGAACAATCAGAAATTGCAAGTACTATAACTGCACCGACAACTAGCAACACTCGTTCGAAACGTACTAAAGGTAAAGGAAAGCAAAATACAAGCGAAGGCGATGGTTCTAAATCACAAGAAAAGCCTTCTAATGAAATTGATCAAAATCATGTAATGGCGAAACAAGCTGAAATTGAAAAAATCGACGCAGCCAGGAAAGAAGATGTTGCAGTTCTTAACGCAACATTCGAATCCGTGTATGAAGATGCAATGTCAGCCAGTGCAAAGGGATCCGATGTTGGTAATAACGACATTGAGAATATAAAAAATGTCTCTGTTGTACTAAGAAAAATTACCAATTCCGAAATGGAGGCGTTAAAATTGTCTGGAATTCAAATACCAGCATATGAAAATGTAAATAATGATACGTTTAATATGAATGTTACGCGAACGGTTGATCCATGTGAAACCTTTGTAGCGGAACAGGTGCCAACTAATTCAACATTTGTAGTGCCGGAAATAAATGGAACCATTGTAATAAATGCTAATCAAAAGGAAGATGGTTTGCAATCGTCACTGATAACAGATGATGACAGTGAATCTGATGAAATTGTCATAGAGAAAATCAAGAAAACTGGTAAAATTGAAATATTTAATCCGTTGATACAGAGTCCTGTTCGAAAGAAAGTTCAAGCATTTGAACAACATGCGGCGAAAAATCTGAACCTAGGAAGTCCCGCGGGTCCAAGATGTACTCGTGTTAAATCACGTGTTCAAGACCTAAAAGAAAATCGTGATACAAACACACCAGTTTCACGAATTCCAAAGCCTGAGACACCGAATACCGATCCAAAACCACATCGATATCTCACGCCGAAAGAAACAAGCTCATCTTCCTTGGTAGCCATTAATATGAAAAAGAAGTACAATTCTACATCAAAATTACAAAGTGGAAGTAGTGGAGGAGTTAGTTCTAAATCGTCTACATCCCGAGAGAATAGTGTCGAAGATTTGAAACGGGGAGCAAACGCTATTCAAATGGCAGCCGATGAGAAGAAGCGTAAACGGGAGGAAAAACAGAAACATGCTCAACAGATTCGCGAGGCGAAGGAGCGGGAAAAGCGAGAGGCCGCCGAGCGAGTAGCTCGAGAAAAACAAGAAAAATGTAAAAAGTTACTTCAAGAACGAGAAGAAAAGGCACGACAAGAATTTGAAAAAAAGAAAATAATGCGAGAACATAAATTGCATAAAGCTGATCTACAGAAAAATTTAGAGGAAATTCGAAAGAATTTACAAATTTCGAAACATTTGGAACAAAAGCGGGATGAATTTACTTTATACGAAATGCAAGAAAAGTAAGATTTGTAATTTGTTTTGTGAAAGGCAAAGAATTAAATTGTATTATTTTGGGTTACAGGAAATTGGCTGATAAAGAAAGAGGTTTACTAGACGTCGCGCGCATGGCTGCAATGCGAGATGAAATTAATCGTAATTTATCGTATCATGTACAGGAAACAAGTACGAGTAAACCTAAACGAAAGCAGTATAATTTTGATTTACTACTGAGTGGTGATTCCACCGATGAAGAAGATAAACAGTCCACAAAGAAACCACCACCGCCAACATGGAGTTTGTGTAAGTGAAAACTCATAAACTAATGTTTGTCTTGAATTGATAACTAATTAAAATTTTGTGTTACAGCAAAAGTACGGGAACCAGTAATAAGGGAGCAAAGCTATGTCCAATGGAAAGTAGTTGACAAACTATTTTCAGTTCAGCCAATGACAATAGATTTACAAGAGATATTCCCAACGATCGATTCACGGTATCTTAAACGAAATTCCAGTGTTATTTGGTCAACGCCTCCAAGATATTCGGAGATTCCAAAGTATTAGTAATTTACACCGATTAATCATATAGAGTAAAGGGCGTAATAAGTATTTCGTTCATCAAAAAAATATAGGCACTTTCAAGTAGTATATCTGACATTTAATATTTTATCATTTCTATTCGATTTATACATTTGTCTTTTAAGTATTCTTTCTTTATTTCTCCCGTGTTTGTTAAGTTTACTTTTGAATAAATTTTTTAGTCTGTACTATCGGTACTTTATGTAAGTTTTACTTTAGGCTCTTTATTTATAGTTGTTGCTTCAGCTACAAGAACAGCATCCGGTTATAAAATTTAAGAGTATTTGTGAAATATTTTTTCATAAGTATAATATGTATGTAATAGATTTTGATAATAAAAGACTACCAGAGAAAACTTTTTATTGATTAGTTGCTGTAGCGACCACCGGGCCTAAATTCTGTAGATGTAAATATTTAAATTCACATATACAAGAAAATAGAGCCCATCTCTGAATTTATATTTCAAATACTTGAACTTTGGATATTCGAAACCTACATGTTTCTGACACGATGATCAATTTATTCTCTTAATTGCTACAGTAGAATTAAGTTTTTGTTCATTCCACTACAAAAAAAATAGGATTAAAGATATACAAATTGGAACTATTTGATAAACAAATACTAATCGACATTCGTATTCGCTTAACAGCATTTTGATAACAAAGATTTGGCTTAATTCATATAAACGAATAAATTTACAATAGACGATTCGCACGAAGTGTGCAATATTTAAAGATAATTACACTTTTTTATGTTTTTTACGTTGGTACCCCTCGCGCTTTAGCTGTCAAATTTTTTTCATCTTTCGCGACGTCTTGTTTTTGTGCTTGTAGATGGTATAAATCTCTAAAGTTCTTGTTTATCATTAAAACTAAGAGCAAAATTATTAAATTATGATTAAAATATGTAATTTATAGTGTTACTAGTGATTTTATTAAATAAAATAGTATATTTAATTTCGAATATCTCTGTGAAGTAATAATAAGGAAATAATCTTAGAAGGTACGTAGAATAAATGAATTTTGTGTTGTTGCTTGTCGCAAAATGTTTAGAAAAAAGTAGGTATGCATCACATTCACCTGTCATCTTAAATAAGCTTTGTGCATTTAAATAAGTGTGGGGAATTTGTTTCTTTAACTAAATAATTCAATAATCAAATCAAGTCATAACCTAAGACTTTTAAGTGAATTTAATTTTTCGAATGATAATTTTCCAAAACCATAATCATCGACAGAGAAAGTGGTAATTCATGTTTGTTGTTTTTTTGTTTATACTGAGGTAGTAAGGTGTAGAATCGAAAGAAAGAAACATTAGAGGCTTATATTAACTATATTTGCGGTTGACCTTCATCGTTGCAATTGCAATGAGCAAAATTAATGAATTTTACACTTAAAAAAAAATTAATTATGATAAATAATCATATCACTTTATAAAAAAATAATATAATATATTTACATATTCTTATCATCGTTTCCTGTCTTTAGTTTAATGCGATTACAATTTGTTTATAAATAACTGGAATTAAGATTGGTCTATAACTAGCATACATGCAATGATTGGCGTCGTTCAGAGAAAATCTATTTATTTTACTGTGTTGTACTTACTATGAAAACTCAATAGAATTCAGAATACGCGCACAAGTTGCATTTTCCGTTTGAAAATTTGAATAGAACATCTAGTTACTTAGAAATATTAGAAGAATAGGAGAAAAAAAAATATAGGTTGAATATGTTGCGGCCAACACCCGACTTTCTTTTATCACGAATGTATGCATAGATCTCGAATAAATCCCACTTGATTCTAAAGTGAAAAATTTAACTTACCGGACTTTTGGTAAAACTGTCCCACCAAATTTCACAAAGATCTCTCATTAATGGGAAAACGTTAAGTATGAAATTTGATCCCGAATAGGAAACCCACCTGGACAGTAGAAATGCAAAATTTTGAAGAAATAATGTTTTTACTCGATATTTCCAGTAAAATTAAAAAAAAAATGATTAAACAAATTTTGTTTGAAATCCTTAATCCACAAACTTTTTGTTTTTAATCATTTTTAAGGAAGTGCTATTTACTTTTCAAAATATTTGCAAACGAAAAAATGCCTGGCCGCTTCCCACTTCGGGTGGACCGATGTCGACCAAAAATCATTGCGCTCTCTCAATTTATGGAAATAGCTTAATTATGAGGGCCCGCATTTTTATTAAAAACATTTTTTTTGCCAAAAATCGCCATTATTCGTCCGCTTAAATTTTGAAAGCTGTTAGGAACCAAGCGAAAGTTTTAGTGGAAAGAAACTAGATATAATTTATTGTAATTGCTAGAAAAACGAACGTACAATTTCTACTATTACCGTATTAATTTGTATCGATTTGTATTCGTTTAAATTTGATTTATGAAATAAATAGTTCGAGATCAATAAACAAGTATTTGTACTTCAAAAATGATAAGAAATCAATTTAATTTAAATACTTAAATAAATAAATATATTAACTAATATAAGTAAATAGATTTCTCGATATTATAAAATAAAAGTTAAATTTGTTGCTAAAATAAAATTAAATATAAAAAATGTCGTTGTTTCTGTTCAAATAAAAAAATGTTTCTTTCACAAATCCAAAACAAATTTTATCTGCACCCTACTATGTACTGGCAAAATGTTGTCTAAATTATTTTTTTTATGTTGGTCGCATGCACAAAATTAATATAGCATTTTTGGTTGCAATCATATATTTTGGTTCAAACGAAAATAAGTTATATCGGTTTTTTTCGCTTAAATTTGCGCTTGGTTATTGTACTGTATAGGAGCCAAGCACACATTTTAGTGGAAAAAGAAAATTCGATATAATTTTTTTCGTTTAAATCAAAATGAATGTTTGCAGCAAAAAGTGCTATACAAATTTTGTGCATGCAACCCACATAAAAATAAAAAAAACAAATAAATTTAGACAAAATTTTCTCCGTACATATGGAGGTATGGATAAACATTTTTTTGCAAAATTTTTTATTTTAACAATAAATTTATTTAGGTTAAAACAAATTTAATTAAAATCAAGACGATTCGATAACCTTATACTCGTATGTAAATTAATAGTTTTCTTATCATTTTTACATAGAACTATTTTTATTGAGCTCGATACTATTTATTTCATAAATCAAGTTTAAATATTTTATTAACACAAATTAGAACGTCAATTTGAAATGTCACATTGTTTGTAAACACAGTAAATTGAATAAAAGTTGAACATACGTTTGCTTTAAAAATAAAAATACTAAACATTGTACGTTCGTTTTTCTAGCAATTGCAATAAATTATATCAAATTTTTTTTTCACTAAAATTTGCGCTTGGTTCCTATATTAATCTGTATAGGAGCCAAGCGCAAACTTTAGTGAACAAAAACGATATAATTTTTTCGGTTAAATAAAAATGTATGATTGCCGTCAAAACTGCTATACAAATTATGTGCATGTAAACAACATAAAAACTAAATAAATTTAGACAAAATTTTATCAGTACAGTACATAGGGGATAAACAAGCAAATTTCTTTTTTCTTATTTATAATTTGTATTGAGAACCTCGGATTTGCCTTGATTTATATAATTTTAGAACATTTTTTTTATTAATTTTTTATATTGATTTACTATTTATTTGGGTATTTTTATATTTAGAAAATAAACTTTTGCAGATAATAAATTAGTCAATATCCGGACCCGGATATAAATAATTTTGACTTAAATCAACAAATATCTTTATTTTAAAAATAATATGAAACCTATAAATAAAGCTATAATTATTTATAGGTTTCATATTATTTTTAAAATAAAAATATTTGTTGATTGAAGTAAAAATTGTTTCATTATTCAAATTTAAAACAAACGGCGACATATTAATACAAATTAAAAAATCATTGCGAAATGTCAAGTTGTTTGTACATTAGTAAAATTTATCAGAGTTTCACATAGGTTAGGTTAGGTTAGGTTTCAGTGGCTGCCATCGCACACCGACATCATCAAACTCCTTAAACCCATTTAGTGCTATTAATATAGCGTAAAAGATCTCGCACATTGCAGCTTTCGAGATCAGAGAGGCTGTCCATGGTGTATTTGCCCAAGTGATCATGTCTTCTGCCAGCTAGCGCAGGGCATGAGCATAGAAAGTGAACAAGAGTCTCTTCCTCCTCCTCGTCCCTGCACCTTCTGCTGAAATCATTTGAATCTAGACCCAGCCTTCTCGCATGATCTCCGAAAAGGCAGTGTTCGGTAAGTACCCTTACAATTCTACCTAAATCACGCTTCCCTAGTGTGATTAAGATCTTAGAGCGCTTCAAGTTCAGCACAGGCCATACTTGCTTCGCTGTCCTACCGGTTGGACTCTCAAGCCACCTAGCATTCGCCAAGGCAACTACTTTCCTATGGCTAGCCGTTTTCAGCATAGACATAGGTCTCCCTAAACATTCTCTCCCTGATTCCAGTTGGAGAGTTGGACCGTACCTTGCTAACTCGTCTGCCCTGCAATTCCCCTCAACCTCAGAGTGACCCGGAACCCAGACCAACTGGATATTGAAATGCTCACTCATCTCGTTAAGAGATGTGTGACAATTCAATGCCACCCGTGACGCCAGGGAAACTGAATCCAGCGAAAGAATGGCCGCCCGACTGTCCACATAAATAGTGATATCAATACACGATATCACATTATGCTTCAACCAGTTCATGACCTCTTCGATCGCTATAACTTCAGCCTGGTACACCACGAAAAGATAAATTGACATTTAATTCCCCACAGAACACACCCGCTCCCACTCTACCATCGAGCTTGGAGCCGTCGGTGAAGAAATTAACTGTCCCGGTCTAAGATAAGGAGACCTCTGTTCCAATCCTCCCGAGAGGGTAGAATCACCTTAAAACACTTGTCGAAGCACAACATGGGTATTTTATAATCTAAATTCTCCAAGTCATGCCTCACCGAATTGCTTATAGTTGAGTGCCCCTTTTGCAGGCACTTCCAACCAGAGGTCGCTGATAGCCGGGCGGCCGTATTAACCGCCATTTGCTTACCGATAATATCCAACGGGAGAAGATGCAGTATGACCTCTAAGGCACTAGTGGGGGTGGTTTTCAGAGCCCCACTAATGAGCAAACAGGCTGCCCTCTGCACCTTCGCCATCATGTTAGTATATGATGATTTCTCCAGAGCTGGCCACCACACACTCACACCATACAGCAGTATGGACCTTACAACTGCCGTGTAAAGCCATTGCACCAGCTCCGGTTTCAGGCCCCATTTCCTTCCAATGGCGTTTTTACAAGAGTAGAGTGCCACAGTGGCCTTCTTTACTCTTTCCATCGTGTTTGGCTTCCAACTGAGCTTACTGTCCAGGAGAATCCCTAGGAATCTCGCCTTATCAGTAAGGACCAGCGTAGTACCATTCAGGCTCGGTGGAACCATTGCCGGAATTTTGTATCTCCTAGTGAAAAGGACCAGCTCTGTTTTTGATGGGTTAATCCCCAATCCACACCTGCTGGCCCAACCCGCAGTGATTGACAACGCATTTTGCATCATATCCCTGACTGTTCCCAGGTGCTTTCCCGAGACAGCTATCGCCACATCGTCGGCATAAGCAACCACACCTATCCCTTCTCTCTCCAGTACCAATAGTAGTCCATTGATTACTAAGTTCCAGAGAAGGGGGGAGAATACCCCTCCCTGAGGGGTTCCCCGAACGACCCGTCTTCTGACGGAAACTTCCCCCATCCCTGCTATGACTTCTGCTACCCAGCAGATGAGTAATTAGCCTGGTTATAGGGTCTACAATCTCAAGTGGCAGCAATCCTTCCAAAATTGCTTCCATCTTTACGTTATTGAATGCGCCCTCGATATCGAGAAACGCAACCAGCGAGAATTCCTGAAAATCCAGTGACTTCTCAATTCCCCGAACCAGGGTATGTAATGCCGTATCCACGGACTTACCCTTATGATATGCATGTTGCGACTGAGCCCAGTTACTGGGTCCAATTTTCGAACGAATATATACATCTTGCATCCTTTCCATGGTTTTCAGCAGAAAAGATGACAAAGATATAGGTCTAAGGCCTTTAGGGTTGCTGTGCGAGCTTCTTCCCGCCTTCGGGATGAAGATCACCCTAGCCTCCCTCCATTTCTTGGGAGTGTACCCCAGCTTCAGGCACCCTTTGAAGATAACTTCCAGCCAGGGAAGCAAGATCTCCGAGTTCTTCTGAATTTCTGCTGGTACAATCCCATCCGGACCAGCTGACTTAAACGGCTTGAACCCATTAATGGCCCATTTTAGCTTTCGCGTGTTCAGAATAGCCTCTGTACACACCGGTTGGACCCCGCCGTGATCCCCTGACCCACGGTCATCCAGAGGATTCGCAGACGTCACGTCCTCATTTCCCGGGAAGTGTGTTTCCATCAAGAGATCAAGTGTCTCTTCACTAGAAACCGTCCATTCGCCATCCGTTTTTAACAGATAACCTGGAACAGTTGGATTGGTAGACAGAATTTTTCTTAAGCGCGAAGTTTCCGAGACCCCTTCCATTCTCTCACAGAAGCGCCTCCACGAATTTCTTTGCGCCTTCCTTATTTCCCTTTTGTACACTCTGAGGCTTTCCTTATAGAAGTCCCAGTCTTGACTGTCTCTAGATCTTTTCGCTCTATTAAAGGCAGACCCACAGACCTTCCGGCACTCCGCAAGTGCCGGGTTCCACCAAACAGGTTTTCGCTTCCCCCTAAGCTTTGTTAAAGAGTAGGCTACCCTCATAGAGGTATTGCAAGCCCTAGTTAGAGTGTCCACCATTGAATCCAGTTCACTTCCCGTGTCGGGAAGTCCTGGAACTCTGGATGGAATGATGCCCTCCAATACCTCCCTATATACATGCCATACTGTCCTCCGGGGGTTTCTGAACACGTATTGGTTTGTAGTGTTGAGATTAAGTTTAAACGTTAAGTATCGATGGTCGGAGAAGGAATGCTCCTTCGCTACCCTCCATTCTCTGATCATCGGTGAAATAAATTCGGAGACCAGAGTAATATCCAGAACCTCCTGTCTATTACTAATAATAAAGGTGGGTTCCTGGCCTATATTGCTAATAGTGAGGTTAGTTCTTAAGAGAAAATCAAAAAGTAACTCACCCCTGTCATTTATATTCGAGCTACCCCAGATGGTATGGTGTGCGTTGGCGTCGCACCCCAGGATAACTCCCACCTTCCTTCTATATCCGTCAGCAACCAGAGCCCCCAGAATGTCTGGCGGCACTGGCATCTCCCGGTCCATATACGCGGCTGCAAGCCAGAATCTTCTCCCCTCCGTCTCTATGCAGACCGCAGTAATGTCCCCATTACTATACTGTGGAAGTAGAAAAACATTTATGTTATTTCCCACCAATATACATGATCTGCTCTTTTCAGCCCCACTAGCATAAAGAAGGGTGTAGCCCTTCGCTCGCAGACCGCAGATCTTATTATTCTTGATCCAAGGTTCTTGGATCAGCATTATCTCCTCGCCCGACTTAGCAAGTCTGAGAAGTAGCGCCGCCGAAGCCGCCTTAGTGTGACGTAAGTTTATCTGCACAAACCTAATCATTGATAACAGTATTCACTTACCTTAATTGCAACAGCAGTGCTGCGTCGGTTATGCGGACCCGACGGAGTCGACGGTATCCTCCGTCTCACTCCCTCCGCAGTCCCTAAAACTAAGGAGATCCACATCTCCCCCCCTCGGAATCCGATGCATCCCTCATCCCCCTGCCAAGGGATAGTCGGTCCCTTAGTTCGCTAGTCAGCCCCTCACTCGGGTTCGCCACTAGCGGCAGTGTCTCCCCTGAAGAGATACTGCCCCTCGCGTTACCCATAGTAGGGTGGACCTCCTCCACCCCCTTCTCGGGCTGTGTAGTAACTAATTTGACTCCAACCTCATCCTTTCTGAACACCTTAAGTGTCACAGAACCGAAGCCGAAGTTTATAACCCCTTTAGTTTTTGACAGGGGAGCCAGGGATTCCTTATTTATCACCATAGTTGATGATCTGAAATTGCCCTTAGGCTCCTCCTGCTTCACAATCTTCCAATTTCCTGTCGGAAGATTCGGGTTGCAAACCTGGATAATCCTCAGGGATTCATCCAGGCTTGCCGGCTCCGTGGGGAGCCAGACCATTGCTCTTGGTCTGCTCGGTATTTCCTCCTTGGGAATTGCCTTGAGCTTAGCTCCTGGTCATACCTCGCCTACCTCCTCGATCGCCTTCCTATACAAGAAGGCCGACCGTTGATCCGCGCACGCGGTCAGCTTCAGCCGTCGCTGATACCAACCAGCGTCCCTGCAAACTGGCGGTGGTCCTGGATGTTGTCCTAGGACTCGGAGGAAAACGAGGTTCAGTGCATTAAACACCAACCTCCATTTTTCCCCGGTGATGCTCCCATCTTCGTGACTCTCGTCCACGACGGCTAGCACCACCTCCCCCTCCTTCACAACGTCGCTGAAGAGCTTAGGCCCCTTCCTCGACTGTTCCGCCTGGAGCTTGGCCCGTTTTCTTTCGGCATCCAAACTCCCCTGCTCTTCCTCTCCAAACCTGTCTTTTCGACCCAAGATCTTCTTTCTTAGCCTTGCTAACATTGGCGACGCAGCTCTTCGCCCACTCCGCCGTCCGCCTCTGTTCCTCCGTCCACTGCTTCTCCGGGACTGTGGCCAGTCTATCCAAGGCACGGTAGGCCGAACGCCTTGACCGATACCTTCGAACCGAAGGAGCAGTGACTTTCTCCTTCTTGCCGCTACCACTAGTTCCTGGCTTGCAAGCCTCCAGTTTTAGCCCCACCGACGGCTGGAGTCACAGACCCCTCCGTCTCCTCCAGCATTTGAGAAGTGCTGGCCACTTCTTTTTGTTTTTTAGTATTTTTATCCATAGTGTGTTCCCACGAGTATCGGAGAAATAGATGGTCCGCCCGTGTAGAGATCCGTATACACGGGTAAGGCTAAATACAACTGGAGGTCGCCAGGTATCCAGAGGGCTCCGTTCAAGACTGGGCTTTGTTAAATGGGCCCTCAGCCTAGTCGATCATCAGCACGGGTCGCGTAACACCTTAATCCAGCACATTGGCTCGCCGAGCGCCTCGCCCCTCCGCGCCCCAGCCCTTCTCCCACATTCACCTACTCATTCCGCCATTCACATGGAATCCCAACCCAATAGGACCCATTTCATACAGGGGATTACCATTTTTAGGGTTCCCTACTCACTACTTGAAGACCCGGGGCGCATTGAGACGTGACGCTCAGTTCACCGTGGTTTGTGGTCGATGGTTTTATGGCGCCATCAGTTCGCCCTTCCATACTGGGTATCATAGGCACTCAGGATTTAGTGAACAGAGGTTAACCACTCCCCAGTTCCCTGAGCTCTCCTCCCAGCAGAGCAGCGGTTGGGGGCGGCTTATTTGATTCACCGCTAACCTACCTATCGATAGGACGTTCACTATCCACCACCTGTGACCCCCCCGGTAGCTGCAGCCCGCCCCGAGACAGTTTCACATATGTCTGCTATGATTAAAAACATATTAAAAATACTAAATAGACCGTGCGTTTTTCTAGCAATTACCAGAAATTATATTGAATTTATAGGAAGCATGCGCAAGTTGTGAAAAAAACTATATATAACTGAATTTCGTTTAAATGAAAATATATGATTGGAACCAAAACTGAGTTATTGTTTCCGAATTTAGGGCCCTAAATTCGATAACTGGCGCAGTTGAAAAAAAAAAACGAAATAAGTGAACTAAGAAGTGTAAAAGAAAGTTTTAGTAAAATTAAGTCAAAAAAAAAATTATTTGAAAAAATTACGTAATCAAAAAAGTTTTACAAAAGAAAACTGTAATCTAAACAAAGCCAATAATAAAAAATAATCTTTAATTAAAGTGAGGTAACTAGTTATCCTACCAACGGCGCCAGTTATTGTTACCGAATTTGGGGAGACTGGATTTAAAAAAAAATAAACAAATGCACTAGTTGCAATTTTGGTGTTTATTCTTTGAGAATATAATTAGAACTAACTAGCCAACGTTTAGTTTTATATATTTCGCATTGTGCCTGTTATGCATTTTTATTATTATTATTATTTATTTATTTTTAATTTTTTAATTTTTTTTAAATTTACGGAATGATTTTTTATTTTATTTTATTTAAAAACAAATAACATTAATATCATTAACTTTTATATATAATAATCATTAAAGTGTGAATGACTATTAGTGGATTAAATGTCCTTTAAATGTTCGTCATTTTCAGAGTCATAGAGTTATAGTGACTAAAACTACATTACGCATAATAAAAAAACAAAATTCAAATACATAACAATTAATATAATTTATTACACGTATGTTTCTTATCTTTTTGTTAATTATGAATTTTTATTTATTGAATTACAATTTTATGTTTAATGTTTAATGTTGATTATGCATTTTTATTTATTGCGTATTGATGTCGGAACAGTTTCTTCTAGAGTTTTTGATATTTAATAGCTATTATGGATAACTCCTACTTAGTTTTTCCTTTTCTCAAAATTTTCTTTTACTATTTTGTTCTTAGCTCTCAAACTTGGAGAAGTTGTGCAAACTCAATCGGAATATACAACAATAATCGCCTCAACTTTTTTTCGTAATAATAAAGTTAAATCCATAATCTCGTGTCTAGTTTTGTTTGTTTTTAAATTTTTTAATTTTATATTATATAAATAATTTAAATAAAAACAGATTACCCCTAAATTCCAAAATAAATTATGAAAACTAACTCAGAAAATTGCGGATAGGGGGCCATGGATTGTTTGGTATGCAAATACGAAGTTTTTCTATTAGGTAGGTTTGCATGGTAAAGCAAAATGTATAAATAGATACATTGAAATTTAATTTTTAGATTAGGTTCAATAACAACAAATGTAATTTAGTAAAGAACGCTCGTAAGCAAAATAAATTTTATTTAAAACTACACAATTATTTTATATTTAATTTTATTTATTTTTTTGAAAAACACAAATGACCTTAGAAAACGGTGTGTATGTACTTCACAATTTCATTTACATTTAATTAGAGGGGTACATTTCTTCAAACCTAATAACAAATCGAAATCATATTCAGATAAATTTTATGAAATTAAAATTAAAATCATTTTACTTTTTATCAGGTGTATCGAAAGAGTTTCAACTAGCTCACATCCTTTCTCGTAAAATTACAACATTTGATGTGATATATTTCAATATTCATAGCAATACCATTAAATCGGCAACACTCATTTGGTTGATTAAATTAAAAATATATTAGATTATACATACATATATATAAGTACATATGTTTCATACATACATATGGGTTTTTCAATAAAGACGCTCGATTTTTAAATATAAATAAAAGAAGTTGTGTGTAAGATATTCATTCATTTTTTTTTATTTGAAAGAATATTTTCTGGCGTTAAGTATAGAATATAACGTCGTTCAAATGTTCACCGCGGCTTTATTTGGTGGCACGTATACGGGAAGTCCAATTTTCGATGACTTTATCGCATCAATCTGGCTGAATTGAGGGCATCAATTGTTTGTAGTTTATCCGCATAGACCAGCGATTTAAGATAGCCCCAAAGTAAGAAAGTCGTTAAATTGAACGATCTTGGTGGTCAGCATACGTTGCCGACGTGCGAGATAATCATACCCTCAAATCGCTCGTGCAGAATGTCCATCGTGGCATGTGCTGTGCGGCACATAGCGCCACCCTGTTGGAATAAGGAGTTGCTTATCATCAATCTGTAGCGCTCGCCGTTGACGGAACAAATAATATTTGAGCAATATATTTGGCTAATTATGGCCTTGGGCCGGCACACTTGCGCTTTGTTTTTTTTTTCGCGAAGTGAGCTATGTTTTGAGGTCACGGCTTCTCGATTTACTTCACAAAGCCGAAATAAGTGAAACCAAACTCGTGGAGCTTAGGTCAAACCTCTGAAATGCTTTATTTAAACCTGTGGGATAGAAATATAGCTCACATCGCTCATTTCCGAGCGATGTAAACTAATTGTTTATCTCCGAGAAGAAAATAAAAGGGTCCTGATATTTATCAAAAATATTTCTCTTATTTGAGTTTTGGAAACCAAAGCGAGAAACTGACAAATGTAAACAGGGGAGACATGTTATAACATCACATTTTCGATACTTTATCGAATATTATCGAATAATATTTCTATCATCAAATAATTTGTTTTCGATACTTGAACGAAGCTGGAGAAAGAGGTACTCCTGATATTTATTCTAGTAGGTTGTGATAGCAATATAAAAGAAATAATTCATGAACGAAACAATCGCCAATTTCAGTTTAGGAAAAGAGTCATAACATTCGATAATGTATCGAAAATGTTATGTTACAACATGTCACCCCAGGTCGCAATACAATAGGTAAGGTGCAACCGTTCCTATGTTATAAAAATAAAATTTAATTGATTAATTTTTTTCCCTTATTAATTACAACTGAGACTGTGCTCATCTAGCAATTTATCTTTCAAATTTACAAATTTTACATTTCTTAAACAATTCTGATTTGTTGGGGTGAAACCCAATTTTTGGTTAGTCCCAAAATTAATTAAACCTTTATTTTAAATATAATTTTAATTTGGTATGTTTACTAGGTCAAGTGGCCTCGTTCTTTGAAGACTTCTTTCAACGACAGGGTTATCTATCATATTGCGAATATTGGGGTTTCCATGTTCCTGGAGCCTTATTTTATGTTTGGCGGCATGTTTTTTTACTTCATCTTTGAAGTATTCGATCTGTAAGTTCCTGTGAAGGTCTTCATTTCTTGTGTACCACGGATCATTTACGATGCTACGGAGAACCTTATTTTGAAACGTCTGTATCCTTTTGGCGTTTGTTTGCCTAGTACATCCCCAGAGTTGACTACCGTAGGTCCATAGCGGCTTCAGTATTTGTGTATTGTAAGCTCAGAGCCTCTATGAGCCAATACATTTTTCTGAACTTAACGTTAAGTTTTCCTTTTTTCTTTTTGACATGCTCTCACCACTTGAGCTTGGCATCGAGTATCATGCCAAGATATTTAGCCTTGTTTGCATATGGTACCGGTCGTGAGTTAATTTCTTTCGGTAGATGGGAAGCCTTTTGGTATATGTAAAGTTATTATGCGTGGATTTCGTCTCATTCAGCTTGATTCTCCAGTACTTAGTCCAGTTACAAACCGCATTTGTAATCTTCTGGAGTTTGCTCGTTGCATCAGCGACATTACTTCCAATCGCTATGATTGCTGAGTCATCTGCAAAGGTGGCTATGGTTCCTTCATTTGTTGTTGGAATATCCCTTGTATATAATAAATACAGCATTGATCCTAAGGCACTCCCCTGTGGGACACCGGCAGAGATTTTCTTTAGTTCGGAGTATTCATCCTCATATTACACACGAAAATGTCTATTGGATAAATAAGATCTTAGTATGGCATAGAATTGCCTCGGCAGATCTCTGTGCAGATTGAATTCCAGTCCACTGTGCCAGACTTTATCGAATGCTTGGGCGACGTCCATAAATATGCTGGAGCATACTTTTTTGCGTTCTAACGTTCTTTCAATAACGTTGGTGATTCTATGCACCTGTTCAATTATGGAGTGGTTTTCCCTGAATCCAAATTGATGTGGAGGAATTAGTGTCGGTTCTCAATTATTGGTTTAAGCTTTTAGTAATAATTTTTCAAAGAGTTTTCACGTAATTGGCAGCAATCAAATTGGCCTGTATGATTTTTTATCGTTAGGTAGTTTATCAGGTTTTGCTATCATGATTACTTCTGCTACTTTCCATTGCTACGGAACATATTTTAACCGAAAGCTTGCATTGATTATGTGTAATAGCTTACGAAATCCTTTACCTGGTAGGTTGATTATTTGGCAAGTAATCAAGTCATACCCTGGGGCTTTTTTAACATTTATGTTGCTTTTTTACTTCTTCTTTTAATTCTTTGAGAGTTACTGGGCGTATATCAAAATCATCTAGCTTGTAGATTGACATTATATTTTCATTGGCCGTTTGCCTTGGTAGTGGTTGGAAGGTATCCTCGAGATACTCCGCCATCAGATCAGACTTCTCTTTAGGACCTCTTGCCCAGGTTCCATCCTCCTTTTTAAATGGAGGCACTTGTATTTTGGGTCTTTTGAGTCCCTTCGTCGCCTTCCACAGAGAATAATCGGAATTTTTTCATCGGTTAGGCTAATTAGATATCTGTTGATTGATGCATTTTTAACTTATTTAAGAGGAGATATGAGAATGTTGCCTAAATTGTTAAGAATTGTTTTGTTCTCCGGTGTTCTAGTTGTTTGCCAGGTTTTACGTGCCCGTCATTTTTCTCTTACCAACTCTCTAACATCCATTGGGTAGGATATGTTAAGCTTCTTCTTATTTTGTATAATGGGGGTACTTGCCAAAGCAGCATAGTGAATTGCTTCATTGAGTTCTAATTCATCTTCCAACTGGTGGGAATTTCTTATCGGTACCTGTAGATTGATTTTTTCCTCCAATTCTTCACGAAAAGATCTTAGTTTGTTTTTGAATTTGTTAATCTGGGTGCATTCTCCCTTTGAATTACCATTTCCCTGGCTGTCATGATAACCGGGGAATGATCCGATACTAGAGAATTACTGTCTTCAATGTGAATGTAGTTCTGGGATATACCTCTTGCTACATAGAAGTCTATTAGGTCAGGTATCTTCGTTCCGTCACTGGGCCAGTATGTTGGGGAACTACCAGAGTAAAATTCACATTTTGATGTCTGCCCTGCTTGAAGCAATTCTTTACCTTTTGATGTCGTAAGTCTAGATCCCCAATAGGTGTTTTTCGCATTAAAGTCACCTCCAATAATAAAATCACGCCCAAGCGATTTAAATAGTTTAAGGTAGTCCTCCCTTTTCAAGTTATGCCGGGGAGGACAATATATTGCAGAGACAGTAAGCTATCTGTTTTAATTTGGATCCTTACAGTAGTGACTTGCATTTGTTTCTTCTTCGATATTTGATTCTATATGGTGTTTTATATTTTCTTTTATTAGTAATGCCGAACCACCATATAAGTTATAACCCCGTATTTTAACAAACGAAGATTTAACTAGATGGCTTTCAGATATTAAGAAAATGCCGATTTTTTCTGAATTTAAAAATAATTCTATTTCTATTTCTCTTTCTAACATTTCTTCATTCGCATTCCAGGTTGCTATTTTGAAAGTTGTGTTCTTACTTAACATTTTTTGTTGGGTTGCGTTGAGCAACTCCCTCTTCAGTTGATCAAATATCATGTTGTTCAGAGTACTTTGGTCATCTAGCCGCTTTGTAATAGCTGCAATGCTGTTCATAATGTTTTCCATAATTTGGTTCTTTTCAGAGCCCATATGTTTGGTTGAACTCAAACCTTTCACTACCTGGACAAATGAACTACTTTGCACTGTGTTGCTTGGTTGTGGGTTTTCCTGGATTTCTGTTCTCTCTTTTTTAACAATATTCACAGCATCTAGTGTTTTAAGACCATTATTTTGTAAGTCTTCCATTATTTCTTTGTTTGGGTGTGATGCAAACCTCTTGCCATGACTTTTATAGGTCGGGCCTGTTTGTTCTCGTAAGTGAATCACTGATACTTTTCACCATTCATTTTCATAGATAAGGTTCTATAAGTATCTGAGTCCGGAGTTTTAATTTTCTAAACGTCATTTTTTAACGCTGTTACCTTATAGTCTTTGCCAGGAACCGATTTCATCAGTGACTGAATTTCTGGGTAACTGGTTACACCCACAATATTTATTGGTGGGGTGATTTTTCTTTCGGTTGCACCAAATTTGGTGTAATGTTCTTGGTAGATTTACTACCTTTTGGTTGATTGGCTTTGGATAGAATATCTTTTGAATTTGGACTAGATTGTCCCCTACCATTTAATTGCTCAGCCTCAGGTGACGATTCAGCTTTTCTTTTCTGACTTTCTGGACTCTTTTTTTCTTCTTTAGGATCCAGTCCGTTTCTCTTTGTAATAATCACACTTCTTCATCAGTGGAATAGATGAGTTTGTCTGGTTCAATTCCTATATCACAATCTTCTTTTGAATCCCGATTCATTTTTAGGTTTTAATTTTATCGCTTTAGGTACTCAATTTCTTCACTTAGCTTCGCCCCAAGAGATCCATATTCTCCTTTTCTAGGTCAATAGTTGTTTTACTAGATTCGGCTATTTGCAAAGTAAAATTTCCGGTGGCATCACTTATTTCGTGTAATGTTTGTGCGGTACATCTAGGTATAGCGTTAGAAAAAGTATCGGCTTGGTCAGCTACCGAGTTGCTTCTATTTTTCTTTATCGGTGATCTTTGTAAATTTGATCTTCTCTGGAACGGATTCGATGTTCCCTGATAATGTAATAGATGGCCCTCTCCAGAAACCATAGGGCCAGTCTCCACAGAGAGTGGATTTACCAATGTTGATATTGGTGACCACCTGGGGTATTATATCCTTTTGTTGGTACCATTGCATAGTTTTGATTGACTAATTAGCTATTCTGCTTCACTACTACGAAGGGATTGGGTACCACAACCGTCCATTCTACAGGACATTGCTCAGAGTAAGCCCGTGTCCATTTATGAATACTTTGTGGAGGCTGTTAATCCCGTACTCCAATTAATTAATTTAAAATATAATTTAAATTCATATTTTTTCTTTAATATAATTATGGCTCCAACCAAGTGCATTTCCATTAAAAAAAAAAAAAAAAAAAATTGATTATAAAAGTGGGTTATCTCAGAAGTATCTGTCTGGAAAATATAAAATGGCTAAGTCTGTCTTTTCTAGATTACTAAAAAATATCAAATAGTCTCCAACCTTGCAAAACTACAAATTTAGCTGACTGTGGAATTATTATAAGAATTCTAAAAAAAACCTATTTAACAGTGTCTAAGAAATCGGGAGCTAAATTTGAAGCCGGATTGAAATGTGTTCGAGCTGCCGACAAACCATTCATCTCCGAGGTATACAAAGAAGCTAAAATCTAATGTGCCAAAAACACAGAGAGACTAGACGATTCGTTGTATGGCCTATTGAAAGCAAATTTAGTCTTACAGATTCAGGCGGGGGCTTTGGAAAGCCATTAACCACAGCCCCTTTTTATTTATTATTTTTGTACTCACCGAAACAAATTTAACTAACGACGTTTTCCGCAAAGTTTCTGATGGTGTACTGAACGGTAGAGGCGTTTTTATTGCTGTGCATGTTAACTTTGACTGCTCAGTAGTGGTAATCCCGAATACCGACAATATTGAGCTGATTTGTTCTAAAATCAACAAGGGTTATACGAATAAAGATATACGCCCTAATAGTCATGCGGACATCTACCAGCTCGTCGTAGATGCTGTCGATTTCGTTTTTGAAAGCACTGATAAAATATCATCTGATCAGATGACCTTTTTCTCATTGGTAATTTTAACCTCCCGGATCTTATATGGACTCAATCTGAGGATAATACCCATTATGTTGCTGCGAATGCACGATCTGTAATATAAATTTTGATTACTGATAACTTTTCAAATTCTGGTTTGTGGATACCAGTTACGCCAAGAACAATCTAAATAGGCTTGCTTGACGTAGTATTCTCTTCTACTGGCGCCAATAATTCCAGAGATGCATAAATAGATTTGGTTCTCCGAACTTGTATCATGCACCTGTTTTAATTACATTTTCCAGCGAACAATGTAGAGTTAACATTAACTGTGAAACTTCACCTAGTTTTAATTTCCGTAAGGTTGATTTTAAGAAACTTAATGAATTATTAGCTAGCACCGATTTTAAAATCATTCTCGACAATAATCACAACCTGGAAACTTGGAATTTTTATGCCGTGATGGTTGAATGCTTTCATTAGTTCATTCCTTATACTGTACGAAGAAACAAACTGGCAGTTCCACCATGGCACAACAGGGAATTGCGTTTACTGTGTAATCATATAAATTACAACTGGAAAAAATTCTTAAAGGCGAGATTGGACTCGGATTACTTAAATTATGTGCACGTTTCAATGAATTTTCGAACTTGTCTCATAAACTCTACAATCATTACATTGGTCGTATGCAGTCGAAAATAATCGCTGATATCCTTCTACGATGAAGTTCAGTGATTATTGTTCTGGTGACCCCAAAATCATTGCTTACTTTTTCGCAAATTTTTTTAATACGGCTTGCTCCAACAACGAAATTGAGCCCGATGCGGACTACTTCAGTTACATGAATTAAAGCGCTCTAACATCTCTGGCCTTTGTTCAAATTGATCTTGATACTGTAGTAAGGAGCATTAACAAGCTTAAATTTAATTTTTCCGCTAGCCCGATGGGTTGCCTTCTATCGTTTTAAAAAATTGTGTTGGTAACTTAGCTCAACCATTTACAACGCTGTTCCAAAACTCGATCTCGCACCTAATAATTTCCATCAATATGGAAAGACTTATATTTCCGACCTATAAGATGGGATATAAATCAAATATCTCCAATTATAGGCCAACCGCGATTTACATAAACTATGTCACGCTTTTGTGGGGAGGAAGGAGTATCGATAGTCATGACCGCGTGTGACGATGGAGGAGGGATTCATAAAATGTGACGTCCCGTAATTAAAAGCAATTACTGTGATAGGATATTGCATATAACAATTTGCGAGGACGTATTTCGTAAATATAACTTTTTGAGTTCGTATACATGCCTTATATTTTAATGTATTACATTTTAATTTTTAGTTTGAAGAATTTTTAAGGGTTGAATTTTTTTTATGATAACAACGTTGTTCACTAACAATCTATCCAATTTTGTGACCTTCCGTAACGAAGGGGTAAGGTGGAGTTAAAAATGAAAAATTGCGTAACATAATTTATAGACGATCCTTTATCAAATTGTTTTTCTTTTTGTTTTTTAATTTTTTATTAAGGTCGACTGAATAATTCTAAATAGTTACTTTAACAGGTCGATCGAAAAAAATTAGTTGAAAAGTGAAAACACCATATTACAATTTGATTTTATATTAAAACAGTGTGTAGATCTTCATACTTAAATGTAAAGGGTGGTTACATTTTAAGGGCCGATGTTGATTTTGAATAAAACACAAATTATTTAGGAAATTATTGTCAATTCTTTTTATTATGATAATATGGTATGGTTCAATTATGTATGGAACAAAATATCGGCCAAATGGCCGCCGCGACCTCGGCGGCACACCTCCACCCGATGGTCCAAATTTTCGATGACGCTTTTGCATAATTGAGGTTCTATGCCGTTAATGTGCCGAATTATCTCATCCTTTAGCTCTTGAATTGTTGCTGGCTTATCGACGTACATCTTTTCTTTCAAATAACCCCAAAGAAAGAAGTCCAACGGTGTCAAATCATATGATCTTGGCGGCCAATTGACATCGCCACCACGTGAGATAACATGGCCATTGAATTTGTCGCGCAAAAGAGCCATTGTTTCGTTAGCTGTGTGGCAAGTGGCACCGTCCTGTTGAAACCACATATCGTCCACATCCATATCTTCCAATTCGGGCCATAAAAAGTTCGTTATCATCTCACGATAGCGAACACCATTCACAGTAACTGCCTGACCGGCCTCATTTTGGAAAAAATGCGGCCCGATGATGCCGCCAGCCCATAAACCGCACCAAACAGCCATTTCTTGCCACCATTCTGTGTTGTGTATCTTTCCATGGTTCAAATTGAGTTAGTCTGAAATTGAGAAATGTTAAATTAAATGCAGAAAAAAACTTGACGTTTAGGTGTGGTTCACATTCAACGTGGGCCCTTAAAATTTAACCACCCTTTATTTTGCGAGAAAACAAAAAAATTTACTATTCAAATTTTTTAGTATGTTCAATAAAATTAAATGGGGAAAAATTAAAAAAAAGAAATATGAACGTTCATCGAGAAAATTGTAAAATAATATTTCATTTTGAAAATGAAGAATAGAAAAACATTGTACGACTTTCATGTTTTTTCCAATCCTCTCTGAGTTTCCTTTTTTAGCCATATATACAACACCATGTTAATCATTCTTCTCAAAATTTGACACCCTGTGTCTTCACACATCACAACAACAATATAAAAAATCATGTTCCTCAATTTTTTAACCAGTACTACTTCAAAATATAAAAAATATTAAATTTAAACACGACTTCAGGACCCATATGTCAAATTTAGAATTTGACGTAATTTTCAACATGTATATTATAATAGTTCTTGGTTTTATCGTTGTCGATTGTAAATGCTGTATTATGTTGTATTTCATCGGCTGTGTGCTTGATACAATTAACATCATATTGAAACGTTAACACATTGTTTTTCTAAAGGTAATGGCCGAGATACCGATTTATAATACATTATAAATCGGTATCTCGGCCATTACCTTACGAATATTAGTTTTCAATTCGTCAAGAGTTTGAGGATTGTTTGCGTAAACACGATCTTTCGCGTAGCCCCACAAAAAAAAATCCAAAGGCGTTAAATCACAGGATCTTGGAGGCCAATTGACATCAGCCAAGCGAAAAATGAGCTTCATCACTGAAGAAAATTTTGTTCGAAAAATCAGCATCGACGGCCTGTTTTTCCAACACCCAATTTGCGTATGTTAAATGCTCCATATTCTTAAATGGCAGAATGTCAACTAAATAAATGACAGCGTACTTGACGTTTATCTTTGACAGATGTCGGTATACAGATTTCTACTTTATCAACCTCGAATTGGATAACCCTATACCTCAGAACAGTTATATAGAACTATTAATGTAACAATCTGTTAGTCATATATCTCCATATAAATAATCATATTTTACGACAAGATTCGAAATCTCTAAAAATTTTCCATTAATAGTTAATTACATCTACCATTACACTAATCAATTTAAATAAATAATCTTTACAGGCTGTCTATTATTAGCGCGATTTTTGCGCCTTAAAAAATCGCCTTCTTTATACGGTTTACAAATTTATATAATCAAATATGACTTATTTATATTAAGTTTTAAGTTTTAATATTATACTATATATTGTTTGGGCTCTGCTAATTGGTCCAAATTTCAATTCGCTACTGTTATATGGTATAAACATTGCATTTACGAAGGTATGTGTAATTATATGAATAGAAATAAGATGCAATTGCGTTTTGACTTAAGCGACAACGATCTGAATCATTCAACATACGATTTTCGTTATTTAAACTATTTTTCGTATGTTGCTTTAGTTTTAAGTAATTTGCATTGGTGAATTCCATAATAATCACATCTAATTATTTGGCAATTATTCATTAATATTAGAATTAAACCGTTGAAAAACTCTGTTAGTATTCGAATTGGTATTTTGGGCCGCTGACCTAGAACCACGTTCAGATTCCGGAAGACGACCTTTTTAAACTGGTTCATTATTTTTTTTAAATAAGGCTAAATGCCCGCCCCATCTTCAGTTTTTGTATAATTATTTGAACAGCAAAAAGTAATAATTTAACTGCATTGCAAATAATTCATAAGTGAATTTGTATTTTATTTGGAAAAAGATTGTTTGGGAAATTATTTTAAAGTTTTTAGTGAAAGAAGCTTTTAAAAAAAACCGTTTTCTTGAAAAATATTGTTTAATCAAATATTATACCAAGTAATATCTAGTTTCGATCTAATAAGATCATGGAAACAATTTAATAATCTGATCATCTGATCAAACAATGATCACACTTTGTGTTCAATATATGTAGAATACCCTGCTTTTCAGTAGCTTTATTGAATATTATGATATCTCACTAATTTATTCTTACAAATTTTGATCCCATCCGCACTGGTTCAATTCCCGTGCAAGTACGAAGGGTTGTCTGAAAAGTTTTCGTCCTCAACATGAAGATGGCAGCACTCGTCAACAAAAATGGGGAAGTGTGTTTACGCATGCGTGGAAGGATACTCATCGAAATATCAGCTATTTTGGACGCACAGTTGTTGTTTAATAATCCTTTGAGTGAGTCGATGTGAGTGTTTTGTTATCAAACGCAAAATCAAAAACGAGTTGGTCGCTGTGTACGGGAACTCTGCACCATCATTTACCACTGTGAAATTTTGGGCAGCTAAATTTAAACGAGGCCGTACCAACTTGGGTGACGATGAACGTTCAGGACGTTAAAAACTGCAATCCCTGACGAAAACATCGCTCAAATTTTCCAAATGGTATTAGACAACCAGTTATCAGTGTGGGTACCAATGATAACGCAATTTTTGCGGGGAAGCGTTCCGAGTTTTTCAAATGAAAATACTTTAATTTTTCTTTTGCGTTATAATATTATGTTTATTGTTCAATTTTTTCCAAAAACCGATTTCAAGTAGAGCTACTGTTTTAATTATGCTATTTATGCATTCGTTTTGCTGAATATGCGAATGCATATTTAGCGGATGTTTGTATAAAAGTTTATTTAAAATTAGTTATAATTTGACACTGAAATCTATCTTTTCTTTTAATTTATGATTTTAAGTTATGTACATATTATGCATTTTTTATTTTATGCCCAGTCTGCTCTATGATGCGTTCTTGGAATAGGTGGTTGACCCGTGGGACATAACTAACCGTCGAATTAAAATTAAAACACGTTAAATACGAATAAAAACACGTTCTTTGGTCTTTGTTACATATTGAATCAAGATTTAGGCGCTGTCTGCGCGTTGGGTGCCGCATTTGCTTACTTTGAACCAGAAATGTCTTCGAATGAACATTTCCAACGCTCTGTTGGCGCCGTTTAGGCACAAAAAAACAAGGTTTCGGTGTCGACTAATTGATGTTGATGAAACTTGGATACACCATTACACTCCAGAATTGAAATACAATCAAGGGGGAATCGGCTAAAAAAAGACAATGGCTGTTCCTTCGGCTAGGAAAGAGTTGGCGACTGTTTTCTGGGATAGTCAAGGAGTTATCTTAATGATTGAAAGATAGACGTTTGTGGATCCTTCCAACACAGTATCTTTTATTAAAGAAACTTCAATATCTTGAGAAATAACAATTTTTATTTTCACGTGTTAATTTCATAATATAATATACTCTTAAATATGGTATAATAATTAAAACTATTTATTTAAAACGTATTTCAAATTTAAACAAAACTTTTAGAATTCTATTTTTCTATATTTTTTGATGGAAACATAGTTCAGACTCTTTCAGAAAAACTAACTATTTATCATATTTGCTATACTATGTTATCTAAAAGAATTAAAAGTTCACAATAAAAATTTTGTATCTCTTCTATAAACGTTTATAACTTGATAAGAAGGGGTTTAACGTGCGAAGTTATAGAAGTAACCGCCTTCGTTTTGATCAAGGAATCCAACGGTACCATTTGTGTTAGCTACTTTAGGGACACCTTGTATATCATTTCTTACATATAACAGGGCAGGATTATTAGTAGCAAAGAAATTGTTCCGGTTAGTAAAAATATAATTGTAATTCTTTATTCGAATACTGTCATTCTTGTAAGATTGCAAAATCCCCAAGATTGAGTTACCTGACTTCGGAGGTCAACCAATTTGACAATTAAAGGGAATTTCCTAAGATTTTTTCGTTGTAATGTTTTTTTCTTAAATTAAAAATGTGGCGCGAAATGAACGAAAAGCTTCCGCTGGTTACAAAACACTATCGGAAATGCTCTCTGCGACAACACAGCCTCCTGTTGCGACCCGGCAAATTACCACTTTCCCCTGGCAAACTTCTACCAATCTATAGAGCATTGCGTGTGAGAATCCAAATTTAATATTGCATTTAAAACTTTTGCTTTGTGGAAAACGAGGCACGAAAATACTAAACTAATGCAATAGCGCTATCTCTGGTGATGAATATAACAAAGTACCACTTCCCGCTGGCAAATTCAGCTGTCTTATACAGTATCTGCAAAACTAGAAACGAGAAGAAAGAAAGATGAAAGAAGTAGAAAATCTCAAATCAAAATTTGTGATGGAAAATAAAATTTGGAGCATGTTGTTCATATACAATTTGGACAGTCCCCGTTCAACGGGTGACATCGACACAGTAAATATTAATAACATTCCACTTACGTTTCTAGCCGGTTTGAGTTCCTAATTCCTTGCATATAACGCCCGACAGTATTGCATCGTTTACCTACAGTACGTTTCATAATCATATATACACCTTTTTTTTTGATTTTTTTCAAATAACAAAAAAAATTAGAAAATTTTAATTCCACAAATTAGATAAGTACAAAATTCAGCTAAAACAACTACATTGTTTTATAACAAATATCCAATTTTTTTAAAACTACAAAAATCAGCAAAATAACTTATTTATAAAAAAATATTATATGCCGTGGGTCCTTCTTTGTTTTCTGCTATTGCCAAAATCCTGTTAAACATACTTCGTTCTTCTAACCAACAAACACAAAGATTTTCAATTGGTTTTTGGTCTGGCGAACAAGCGGTTCAATCTAATAGTGGTATGTAATGTTCTGCAAACCATGATTTTGCATTTCGGCTCATGTTTACTGGAGCGTTATCTTGTTGTAAAATCCAGCTTTCTCCTTGGGCTATGTACAAAAAAAACCTAGAAGGTGGGTTTCTAGAACGCCAATACACGCCTCGCTGAGAGTACTAAAAGTACTGAAGAGTTATGAAGTGCAAAATGTCGAAATTGTCGCTACGCTACATTTTTGTTGTCGCTAATTATTAAGATTTCGCTAATCATGTTTATTTCAAATTAATGAGTGATCAATCCCATGGAATTCAAGCCAACTCCCAGATCTATTGCTTTTCACTTCGTACCCCTTTACACTTTCATCTTTCTTTGTGCTCCCCCCCGCTCACAAATTAGTATTAACCAATCTTTCCTTAACGTGGAATAAAGTTGGTTCGTCTTTTCTCTGTATGCTACTCACCCAAAGGTTTCATAATTTTAAAACCCAAGCAATATTTATAAAATTATATTTAACAAGAATTAACCTAAATTTTCGCCTGTCTTAACAGGTTTTGCATAGCCAACTTTATTTTCATTCAGCCACTAGCTCAGGTCTGATGAAATTACGGTTCTCTCTAGCTGTTGTCATCGTTACTTCTGCTCTGCTTTTACTAAGTTTTTGTAACTCCCTTGCCAAAAATGCGGAGGCATTCTCGCTTTTGCATATACCGCTTTATGTGCAAAAGCCAAAGATCTCTCGTAGTGTACGCCATTGATACACTACTGAAACTCGCCATAGTGCAATCGGAAAAATAATAGTGTTTTAATTTTAACGTGCCAATGCCACAATACACAAAACCAATCCGATAACCAGAAATCTCAAATGACGCAAGAAACCATAGTTTAGTCAACACAAAGCTCGGATTTTTTTTTATAAAAAACAAAGTATTAATTATCCAGTGGATTTAAAGTCCTTTGAAGGTCAATTGAATACCTCCCTTTTCATGCACGCACACACCACCCATTCACCTACTCACACAATTACAGTATACTACTTGCACATTGCAAGCTCTATGTTAATCTGAACACTGACATAGACGATGGGTCGCTGAATTCCGCACTCCAACAGATGGTCTTAGTTGTGTTTATTATCATATCACCGACCGTAATCGATGACGAAAATTTGCTTTGTATCTATATTCTGGTGGGATTCGAACCCGGTATCTCCCGGTCCAAGTGCCGAAGCTTTAACCACTGCACCACTTGCCCGCCAAATTTAGATTTTACGAAAAATGAGGTACAAATAATTCTGTAATTTTATTTTATGGGTATTTAGTATTAAATAACGGGTGTTTTTGTTTTTATTTTTTTAAAATATGAAATCATAAGTTGTTGTTTATCAACCAATGTTAAATTATTCATAAGGTACAAATAGTTTTGATATGGACTGTATTACATTTTTAGTTTTTATTATTTTATTAATTATTTTGAGACTTTAAATCTCTAACATTAGAGTTAATTGTCATCGGGAGTACGTCTATTCTGAATGCTTCAGCTCGATAGCAACTGCGTAAGTGCATGCCATTTTATTTACAAGATTCATCGCCCACACACCCGCGAAATTAAATAATCCAACAATGCTTCCAATTCCGCGTCTTCGTACACTTTCGGCCTTCCACCACGTTTTTTGTCTTCGACATCAAATTCGGCGTTCTGAAACTTGTGAAACCACTCTCGACAACTTCTGTCACTTAAGGCAGCCTAACCATACCATAGCCTCAGCTGCAGATTTCTTCAATTTAAAGAAGTATATCAAAAGTTCCCGCAAATGACGATGCAATGTCAGATGCAATAAGAGGAATAATCTCGAACAGGGATAGGCAAAATGGAAATTAAACGATGCGTGAAACAAGAGGGGCAAGTTTTCAGCAATCGCCTACTACCGAATAATAAAAACCTTCCCTTGATTTAGGAGACATGATGAATACGCTTCTGCTTTAGGAGAGAATAAACGATAACCTAGACAAGCTAAATTTCAAATTAGCGACAAGCTGATCAGTTTGCCGAGCTGGATAAACACCACGGTCCAAGAGCACGAAATAAAATAACTGAAAGATGTGATTAAGTCTTTTGTCACAAAAGTACAAGAAGTTGAAAACCAATTGGACGGCCGAGTTGAAGAGTTCGAGTCAAAAATCCAGCAAGAAGTTGAAAGTAAAATCAAAGAAGTCGATGCCAGCCCGTCTCACAAACAGAGAAAACGGACGCACAGATTGCACTGAATGTTGTTTCCGAGAACTAAAGTGAAGGTTTAAAGCCTCAGACATTAGGTGTTGAAGTTCAGTTCGAGCATGTTAAGGTTCAAGATGAAGTACAGAACTTTGGTCCTCGAGAAAGGGCACCAGATGTATTGCAGACAACACTCAAGATAGAGAGATGTTATGATCGAGTCACGGCAGAGTTGAAAGTAAGAAATATCACAGGAGCGGAAAGTGTATCCATCTGAACCAATATCGGAGATAAAGACTATAATAAGAGGAGCTGACATCAAACATCAAATAAGACGCTTCAGATGTGGGAAGTTAGATTACTACATACGAGAGTGTACGCAGCGATGCCGCCTGATTCCGGAGATATTCAACTTGAAAACTGGGCAGAGGAACAGACACCGGGAATAAAGAAAAACACAGAGGGTTCAAGAATCAACCAAGTCGAGAGGCAAACACTTGATACTGGCTCGGATAGTGCAAGTCGACTTAAATAGAGTTTATAGCCAGAGAAAAGGAGGGATGAATTGGCTTATCAAATGGAACAAGGATCTTTGAGAGAGACCCGGCGAAAGTTTTCAGTACTATTGTTGAGAGTGAGTCCAGCAGTGGAGTTGATTGCTAAAGAGAGAGCGATCCAGAAGGCCGCGATTGAGAATCGCAAAGGTAACATGCATTGGAGTTGAGAAGGAGGTGTGCTGAAATACGACGAGGCAGAGAAAGGATCAGGGACCTGACGAACCAATAGCAGAAAGCCGAGTAAAGACCGATTTGTCAAGCAGTTATAGGCCACAAAAATAACGTAGCTGAATAACGCCGACGAATAAAAGATCGATCTGCAGTAGGGAATAATGTCTATCTTGAAATTAGAGAATTGCTGCAGAAATTAAACGGAAAATAAAGTTTATATCTTAAATCGCTGAGTGTTTTATTTGCAAAGTCGAGTACGATGCTATATCGAATGCCCGAAATTCGAAACAGTACGTTAGATTTCTGTTTTATATGCTGTTAATTCATTGATCTGCCAACCAATTGGGGTAAGGTCGACAGTGTCAAAACATTAATCAGGGATCTTGACAATTGACGGTTCAATGTCGAATGAATCTTAGCTGGCGAGCGTTGGTTGCATCTGCTTCTTTTAAACGGATTTTCCTTTTCATTTTTATTTTCACGGGCATCTTTACCGTCGGGGGGGATTGATGCTATTTACAACAAAGGCCAAGTTCCACGGTTGTTACATTGTAGTCACTTCGGCAGACCTGTTTTTGCACTCCCTGAAGCCGCCAGTACTGGGCTCCACATCCCTGCATTGTAATGTTGGTTTGGTTGATTTACTTCATTGTGTATTTTGAATTATTATTACCAGGAATGAAACAGCTACTCCTTACTTGGATAACACACACTAACCGGAGAATTACATACGAACCTAGAAGCATGTCTTTCAATATTAAACATACACTTCCTGGTTTGTCTGTACCATCGCAGTTTTAGCACACTTTTAGTATACGCTGGCATTATGCGACATAGACGCGTCATAGGATTTTATATAACATTTTTAGCACATCGTCCGCTTCTATTGTTCGGTTGGGTATTGGGTATTACTTATTGGTTATTCTCAGCTAAACTATATATCCATATGCCGTCCAGCTATTCATCACCGAGTAATCCATAAGAAATTATGTGATTATCACATAGAAACAACTGTACTAGTTTACTCGTTAACAATGTCTTAACTTACTGTGAATTTTTGTTATTTTGATTAGACTACATATAGAATTGCTACAGAGAAGTGATAAACTTTGAATTCTATTATGTAAATGACGTTTTATCAACTTTTAATGTAAATACAAAGTGTCTGTCCATATTATTATTGACCGACGTCCAGGAAATCAGTTCATTCTTAATAATCTGTATTCAGTGCAGTGCACTCAATGTAAATAGAACTTTTTGAGATTATTTTTGCTCAATCAAATGGATCATTTATAGTTTTCAAATAATTTCCAATAAACGTGTAGAATTGTTTTAAATTATTGTAGTTGGTTTTATCAATTAATTTGCCAAACTAATTTTACTATTGAAAAGCTTTTGACCACGATTTACGCACGATTTTACGTACTTAGTACGTTCTACACATTTCATGATAAATACGTATGGTTTAGCCTGGACGGAATTCTTAATATACAATTGCTTAACAATGACTCTTAACTTAACACTTTATGCCGTGACGTAATTTTTATTAATATTGATTCATATTACGTATGTACTTGTAAACATGACTAAATGAGTAATTATTGTCACATTGAAATTGATTTTATTTGAAGGCTTAAAATTTACATAATACATAAGTAGATAAGACAATTTATGAATAAAGATATTGAATACTTAATAGTTGTTAGTTTAAACGTTAAAATATAAATAAACATTTTTAATTGATTTTATGTTAGATGCGTACGTGAATGTTTAATGTCTCATGCCAATATGTTTATATCGAAGATAATCACTAGTTGAAATATTTTCTTAAGCACATAATTTCAATCGTACTTAATTATCATTAATTATAAGAGTGTTTATGCCCGATTTAAAATGAAAACACGAAGAAATAGAATTTTGTTAAATTTCTGATCTGAAACTTGATTAACTTTATAAAATTTGCTCCAATAATGATTGCTTAACATAAAATTCAACAAAATCATCAAGTACGTACGACTCATATGAATTGAATTTTAAATCAAGTAAAATTAAATATTGGTGTAGGTCAAAACAAAAGAAATTTATTTGGGTCAATAAAAACACCGATTTTAATTTATTTGAGAGAGGCAGCGAAGATGAAAATAATGGTTTAATGACATATATCGCGTTGGAACGTCACCAACGGCTTAGGCGATTTGGTCAGCGCGGATGAAAATTAAAAAAAAATGGAGATTGGGCTGTGTCGTTTAACGGCCGAAGATGTTTTATGTGGTAACGTCGTTAGCAAAATGATACACTGTATGGGTTTGTCAATAACGTTTATTTATCGTGTACCATCGATGGAACACAAACGATTATGTATTCTGCAAACGGCCGAACACAACATGCTAATCTGATCGATAATGATGCACGTGATGTCGACAAACAGCTGTGCAATTCTTTATTGGACGCGGTTGCTTTCCTGGACGTAAGGACGAATACACTTGTACCGTCTATGATCGTGGAAACCTTGTCATAATTGGCACAAGCCACGTGCACTTTATGCAGATCATTTTGTATGTCGATTGAAGCGATTGTAAGTTTCCATTAGCAATTTTAATGAATTTTTGTTTTGCCATAATATTATAAAATTACCCTTCAAGATTTGTCCATCAAATAAAGTATTTTAAATTAGTTAGAACTGAAATTTAGTACGAAATTATAAATCTAAGATTTTTTTATTTTCTTTTATTTTTCGAGATGTTTCTAAATAAAAATGAAGCCATTTATATGAGTTTTTAGAAGAGATGCAATTTGTCACGATTTTGATTGAAACATCTAAAATTAATAAAAGTGTGAACGTAAAATTAGATTTTTTTTTACAAAACTTATGGTCTGCGAAAATATAGTAATTTAGTTTTACGAGTTCTTACTCATAGTGTGTGTGTGAATGAAAAGGGGGTATTAATTGACCTTCAAAGGACATTAAATCCATTGGACAATTAATACTTTCTTTTATGAAAGAAAAAAGAAAAATTAATGCGGTTACTGTTGCAGAAATTGTCATGTGTTTAGAGCTGTGTGTGGCCGGCCATTAACATGCATAAAAAAATCCACGCCCAACTTGCCTTTTCTTGGAAAGCATATGGGGACCTTATACGCATAAGAAACCTTGTAATTTCTTCCACATATCGTCATTATCAATGCAATAGTGCGTATCTACGTTTTCAGATTTTACAATAGGCGAAAAAAACTTTTTGATTTTACTCTACCCTATATGAAAATAAAATTACAAAATTCTAAGTTTGACAAGCTTCAAACATGTTTGGGTGGAACTGAAACTAGGGAACAAGTCAAACAGTGGCGTTCTTGTATGTAATTCTTGTATGTAAAACTGTTATACAAGCAGTTGGAAAGATATATCAGAAGCAACAGGCAAATTTCAAAATGTAGCTAACACTGTGAGCAACTGGACCAAAAAATGGCGCATCTTATTAAATGAAGCCAAATCAGTACATGTCAGTACAACTTTACAAGTACATACTTTACAAACCAAAATGTAAACTGGATTTTCGTGGTACCTAATTCAAACTAAATTCAATATGCAAATACAGCTAAATACCTTGGCATGACCCTCGATGCTAAGCTAAGATGGAAAGAGCATTTCAAGAAGTAAATGATGAGAACCATCAAATATGGAAAAATGTACATACTGCCTCATGGGTAGAAATCCTGACTCACAATGCATAACAAATTGCTTCATTACAGGCAAGTGCTAAAATCACTATGAACCTATGGTATCCAACTTTGGGCTTGTGTCAGGAATGTACAAATAATGATTTAAAAATTTAACCCTGCTAGGGATTGCGAATGCCTTATGGTACATTAGGAATGACAAACTTCATAGAGACATAAAGATGGAATATGTCGGCGATGAAATAAAGAAACAAACAAGAAGACACGTACAGCGATCTCGGCATGAAAATGCAGGTAAACGTCGTATGTTGGACACCACCAGTGACAAAACTTCAAAGGCAGAATCCGCTGGAGTTTAGCAGTTCAAATTAGAATAATAAATTATTATAAAATAAGTAACCAATAGGTTATTCATCATCAACCGAGAAACTAATTTAAGATAGATAATTACTATAGACGATCTCTGAGTCAGTTGTAATATTGAATAAATTTATTTCATGATTTTACTATCGATCATATTTATTATGAATGTGACATTGAGACGAAGCATTAGTTAGTAAATGCTACTAATACATTCACAAATTTTTGTCATCTAATTATTAATGGGCCAGGAACAACATTAATGATACATTTTTGAGGCACGAAAAATATTACGTTTGCGAAGAATCGAATGAACGAATGATTCTTTCGCGGTACGTAAGCGTGACACGTAACAGAACATTATCTCCTGTTCGTTATTCCTCCGAAAACTCCCCCTGCCATTACCCGCCGTCATTGATCCCCGTCATTATCCCCCCGCCATTACCCTCCGCCATTACACCAATATTAACCAGCCTTACGCTTTATCAGCAAAAAGTTTTATTTTCATTTATCGGGTTTACGATTATCGATAAGCGTATTTTTGAATGAAGAACTTCAACGAGATCCTCCGCGAGATAACTAAAGAGCCAACGTCAAAATCGCCGCAGAAAGGTCAGAAGTAAGTCGCAGTTACGAAATTTTTCGCTCGCTCCGGCGTCCTTGAAGATCTGAACGGGCGTATGAGCCGCCTGTTCTCCGCAGCAAGTAAGTTCTCCAGGATCTACTGAAAACCTAGGCACTTCATTGTGCCAAAAATATCATTGTGCTGTGAAGCAACGATAAACACCGGAGAACGCATACATCGCTTTCACAGTAAAGGTGTAATAAATGAAGGACATAAAAAGCAGTGAGAGAAATACTTAAATCCGCTGTTGTGCTCTGCCTCTCGCGGACTTCAAATGAAGTTTATAAAACTAAATATGTAATGACTCGGTTATTAGAGCTTTGAAGGAATGATGAGGTTTAAGTATAAGGCTCAAAACGCTTCGAATTTTAATAAGGCCTTGATATCTGGTGAAAATCCGAGAGGTTGTATAAGTAATAAAAGAAGAATGGTTACACTGGCTCTAGTAACCTTATAGGCGCAGATGAATTAATCAACATTAAAACGTACGGTTATCTAACCATAATGTTTAAGTACAATAAAACTTAAAAAATTTCTCACCCAAAATTGTTTTGAGGACTAGAAGTCAAGAAGCCCTACAAGCATATGTTGGGTCGCTCTTTTATACGAAATATACTCATCATTTCTCTGTTATATTTCGACGGTGATTTTAAGGGTGCAACATATCTCGATATACCAACCGATATTGATAAATACTTTGAGATGGCCAGATAATATGTGGTTTGTTTAATGCGATAGATGATATATTATCAAATTTAGAAACGCCACCAGCTGCAATAATCGTTCGCCTTCGTTACAACAGCTGAATTTTAATCATGCGGACTGCGTTAAGTTTTAGGATAGTTTATGATTCAGTAGGATAGTAAATTAATATCGGTTGCATAATACCTTTCTCAATGATTTTGTTTTCATTTCGTCTTTCAGATACCCTAAATATAGATTTAATCAGAGTTAAGATCATTGGCAAAATTTCATAAGCAATGTGTTCGTATAATCGCAGATGCAGGCTGGGTGTAGATACTGTAAATTATTAGTTCAGTTTCCGATTTGATTCTTTACAGAAACAATAGAGGCCATCCCAGATGTTGGAGTGCTAATTGTTTAAAAATAACACAAATTATATTGGACCAGATCGATTTTTTTATATTTCTAAAGAGTTCTCTCTATAATAATGTTGTAGTTTTTAATATATTGTTAGTGTTGTATTTGCTTGGGTTGATAATCTACGTCGAATACATCGATTAGGGTCTAAAAATTGATTTAAAATCACCTTTGAATGAACGTGCATTGATAGAACGACCTATAATTTTAAATGTAAAGCGATTATTAGTCCAATTTGCTAACTTTAGGGTGGTTTATAATTTATGTAATCATTCGAGCGTTAAAATATTAAGTACTTTGGTACTTTATATATTAATAAATTACGCACATATTTTTAAACACAATAAATTTTTACATATTTTTGTTTGTAACAACGGTTAGCGTGAATTTTATGCTTGTAACCATACGTGAAATTATTTTGCATATGAGTAAATATTCAATTGGCTATAATTTTTCAATAATGGATAATTAAATTAATGTTTTTGCCTTTAGGTCTACTTTTATGTTTTTATAGTCTATGTTATTTAGTTAGAACGTCGATTAAAAGTGAAGATTAAAGTGAAAAGTGTTCACTTTCATTTGGATGGATAGCAGTTGAAAATTATCTAATAACAATTTCTTTCAGTATTCTTAGATTAACATTCGGCGAAATTATAAAATAAAGCAAAATTTTGTACAATATAATGTAAATTGCATGATGTAACCGCCACCATTGTTTTCCTAGCGGCTAACTTTGAATTTTTCCTCACTGTGTTCCCATTATACTCGTAGATAGAAATAGCTGTTACATACTTTTATAATGGGCCAGTTTTATTTAGCTCGTTATACTTTAATAAATCTTTATTATTTCTTGTGTTAAGATATACAGATTTTATTTTTTAATTGAAATAAATTATATATTTGTATGTATTATGTAGAATGTAGATGAATATCGGATGTAAGAAATGAAATAAACAATTTCTAATGTTTGTGAAATACTTAGCTATGTAATACGCTTGTTGAGAGGTAAATTCAAATTTGACACACGACACATAACATACTGTCTACACTCGTAACAACATGTTTTAAGCATTATTAAATTTTATGTCGAATGTAGTGAAGTGTGAGGCCACAAATAAATTAATTATAAAAGAAATTGCGGGGCGGTGTAAAGTCAATATATTTACATATATACATAGTTTGCAAAACATATGTTTACTATACATAATTTACCATTAGGTATATCATATAAAAATATGGTTTGAGTTTTTAGTTCACTCTGTAGTCTTTATTTTGAAAACAAGAATTTGCATACAGATATATATTTATTTCCTGTGTATCATCCGGCATTCGCCAAAAAAAAAGAATATGTTAATCTTTACTTAATTCCTAATCTTTACAAATTAATTAGCTAACTTTTAATTTTGTGGTGTCTAGCAACACTGTTGATATAGATGATGAATATTATTATATTTGAGTTACGTACTAAATTTCGTTAAGTCGAATGAATGTGTGATTCGAAAAATTGTATTGGACTGCTCAATACGTGTTCCAATATGAGGTTAGTTTTTAAATTTTTATTAAAACACATAAATTATGTGATAAATACCTAAATTTTTAGTTCAAATGATAGTACAAAGGTTCGGTTTTAGTAACGGAAAATAACGTCTTCTAAATGTCCTCCTGCTGATGTACGGCAAGTTCTTTTACCAAAACTTTTAATGCCATTCTGGCATAAGCGCAGCTCAATTTCTTGAATACAATTAATAATATTCTCCTTTACATCATCAGCTGTTTGTGGATCGTTGGCATAGATTTTTCCATTCAAATAGCCCCATAGGAAAAATCTAGAGTAGAGGTGTTCGATCGTAAGATCTAACCGGCTACTGATCGATTACGAAATCATTCGCGCAAAAGATCAATTGTTTCTGTTGCTGTATAATATGTGACCTGGCTTGCTGAAACTACACATTCATACTTTCTAATTTGTGAAACAAAAAATTCGTAGTGATATTTCAATATCGAGGTTCATTAGCAGTAACAGCAATCCCACTTTCGTTAAAAAAAAGTACGGTCCGATTACTACACCAGCCCATAAACCACACCTGGCAATAGCTTTCTGTGAATACATCGGTTTTTCATTATTTCTCGTGGATTTTATTTACCCACTTGAATATTGTTTTAAGATGCATTTTTTACAATAATTCGATCAATAAGTAGTACCCGTGTTTGAAAACAGGTGGCATTGCTAAGGGAAGTTGACATTACCACCGTGTACTGTCATTTGTCAAACGACACCATACTAAATTTCAGTCTAGTTTCACAGGTTAGTTTTTATTTAATAGCCTGTTGTATCACCCGTCTTTCGTGTTTCTCAATAAAATGAGCAATATAGCTTAATACAAAGCTTAATTCCGAGGGGATTCAGTTGATAACCTATGAGGTCTTCACCCAACCTGTGCAAAAGAGGAAATTATTGAGGGTATCAAGCAAAATGGTTATCAAATAGAAAATGCCGTAAACATCATTAAGAAAGAAGAAATCGAAACTGAACAAGGAGTTCAAATTAACAAAAGAGGGCTTCCACTATTTATGCTCACTTTTAATAACAAGCAAAAAGTGGAAGATGTGTATAATATCAAGGCAATAATGAGCATGAGAGTTAAAATAGAGCCATTGAAAAAAAATTGCGGATTAATACCGCAGTGTAAAAAATGTCAAGGTTTTAATCATACGCAAAAATATTGCCAAAGAGAGGCTAGATGTGTGAAATGTGCCGAAAAGCATCATGGCCAAGTATGCCCGGTTAGTAAAAATATTACTGCAAAATGTGTCAATTGCAATAAGTCACATCCCGCAAACTACCGGGGTTGTGAAATAGATAAGGAGCTACAACGAATAAGAAATAAAACGCAAAAACAAAGTCCAGGAGTATCGGTAAAAAATTATCAAACTTCCACCAAAGAGGAACCTAAACCTCATGCTAGTAAAACGGGAGAACCAAAACCAAAACTGTACTCGCAAGTAGTCATGTCAAAACCAGTTATTTCGGAGGGCACTACTGAGGGTACAGGAGTGCTCCAAAAGATACTAAGAAGCATGGAAGCTCTTAACATTCGTCTAGCTAAACAAGAGAAATGCCTTCAAGCTCTAAGCAACAGATTAAATAAGCAAGACTCTCTAAATGAAATGAAATCCATGCTCTATTAAAATGATGCAAACAACAACAAATAAAACATTAAGAATAGTAACCTGGAATGCAAATGGGCTAATGCAATATATTCCAGAATTAGAAATTTTCCTAAATACTGAAAAAATAGATACGATTATATGCCTAGTATCGGAAACTCATTTTACTTCAACTTCATATCTTAAAATATATGGATACAGTTGTTACCACGCCATTCATCCAGCAGGAAGGGCATCGTCGGGGGTTATAAAAGAAAACATCACACACTTTATAGATCTTAAAATTGAAGAGGAATTTATGCTAGTAGTCACTTTAAAAGTATTTATAAATAATAACAAAGAATATAGTATATCGTCAATATATTGCCACCCAAGCTATAATCTAATTAAAGAAGACTATTGCACGTTATTTAAATCACTTGGATCAAGTTTCATAATCGGAGGTGATTTTAATACAAAAAACACCTACTGGAGATCAAGAGGAGCCTCTATAAAAAAGAAAGAGGGCTGTTTGCAGCAGGAAGACTATGCAATTGCGATTTTCATTCTGGAGATCAACCAACTTATTGACCTACGGATAGAAACAAAATACCCGATGTCATGGACTTCTTTATCACCAAAGGTATAGACGAAAACTACATATACCTAGAAAGCAGCGAGGGGGTTATGTCGGATCACACGCCTGTTATTATGACAATCAATGCAACGATTGTTAAAAAAACTAGTCCACCTTCGCTAACGAACAAAAAACCTGCTGGGAGAATTTCCAGAAACTTGTTGAGGATAATATTGATCTTCAGGTGCCAATTAAAAACCCGATACAGCTAGAAGAAGAACTAGAACATCTCAACAACAGTATACAAAAAGCGGCGTGGAGTAGTACCCCTTCAAGTTCAAAGGAAATGCGCCGAAATGCTACTTATCCTCTCGAAGTTAGGGAACTGGTTGCAGCAAAACGAAAAGCAAGAAAGGCTTGGCAAAGAAGTCGAGCGCCAGAATATAAAACAACTCTAAATTTGTTGCTAATTAAAGAAATCAAAATAAATATTTGAGTGGCCTTACTGGGTAAAAAGATGCCTAGTACTCCCTTTGGAAAGCGACAAAAAGTTTAAAACGACCTAAGCTACAAATTCCACCAGTAAAAAATGAAGATGGCAATGGGCTATAAGTGCAAAGCAAAAAGCTTCGTTGTTTGCAACCCATCTCGAGAACACGTTCCAGCCTCTACCTAGACAAACTGCAGAGGAAAACATACCACCAGTATATAAAATGGATAACTGCAATATATCTCCTGTCACATTACAAGAATTAAAATAGGAAATCAATCTTAACCTAAATACAAAGAAATCTCCAGGATATGACTTAATTACAGGACAAATAGTAAAAGCTCTTCCTGAAAAGGGACTACGTAAACTACACCAAATAATTAATGCAGTGTTCAGACTTAAACACGTTCCAACTCAATGGAAAGTAGTAGAAGTAATTATGATACCTAACCCAAACAAACCACTTAATAACAAAAATTCGTATAGGCCGATTTCCTTACTTCCAATAATTTCAAAATAGAGAAACTTCTCTCGAATAGAGAAACTACTCCTAAAGAAACTCAAGCCAATAATAGCAGAACGAAATCTTATTCCTCCACATCAATTTGGCATCAGAGAAAACCATTCAACAATAGAACAAGTACACCGATTTACAAACATAATTGAAGACGTACTTGAAAAAAAGAAAGTATGTTCAAGCGTCTTCTTGGATGTAGTACAGGCCTTGGACAGAGTATGGCATAAAGGTTTGGAATATAAATTACAAAGAGTCTTACCAAAGCAGTTTTATGAAATTCTAAAATTTTACATATCTAACCGACACTTTCGAGTTAAATTAGATGGCGAATATTCAGAAAGAAAGAAAATATCAGCAGGAGTACCACAAGGTAGCGTTCTGGGACCAACATTATATGTTCTATACACCTCGGACCTGCCAACGATAGAGGAGACTAACATAGCGACGTTCGCGGATGATACGGCCATCTTAGCAGTTGCTAATTGCATAGAAGAATCTACAAGCAAATTGCAAGGAGCTACTAATATTGTCAGTACCTAGACCAAGAGATGGCGAATAAAACTTAATGGAACAATATCTGTTCACGTAAACTTTACCAACAAGAAGGTCAACTGGATACCAGTAGAACTGAACTCCCAGCAAATTCCCTATGCAAACACGGCAAAATATCTAGGCATGACTCTAGACGCGAAACTAAAATGGAAAGAGCATGTGAAAAAGAAAAAAAAAGAGTTAAACATCAAATACAGAAAGATGGATTGGCTCTTAGGAAAAAGTTCTGAGCTAACTTTACATAATAAATTGCTACTATACCGGCAAATCCTAAAACCTGTGTGGACTTACGGTATTCAACTCTGGGCCTGTACAAAGAAAACCAATGTCAATATCATCCAGTCATTCCAAAGCAAAGTCCTTCGTGGAATAGTTAATGCGCCGTGGTTCATAAGAAATGAGAACCTCCATAGAGATCTGAAAATGGATTTCGTTAGTGAAGAAATAAGCAAACACGCGAGAAAACACATGCAACGTATATATTAGTCTACACCAAAATGCTGAGATACGTCGTATGTTGGATGATTCAAACCCAGTAAGACGGCTGCGAAGGAAGAAACCGCATGATCTTCAAGATCCAATCAGGATCGACTAAAAATATAATAAAATTGTAAAGGGGACTAGTCAAAGGGCTACAACCCTCCAAACAAGAATATAAATTATTAAAGATAAATTACTAGATGATTTGTAAATCAGTTGTAATAAATAAATATAAAAAAAACACAAGACGCCGCTCGCAACTCCACTACACTACCATGCCTCACACAAGCCATCCGCCATTGTACATGGATGAAAATCGGATAAATATAAATAAAAATTTAATTTAAATTAATAAAATCAAATTAATAATAATAACAAATTAAAAATATTTAAACAAAATTATAAATTATAATTAAATAAAAGTTAATAATTTTAATATTATAACAATTTAATAATAATAAAATAACTTGTATAAAGCCATCAGTGTAGAGCAACAATAGAAACAAATCGAAGAAGCCTATTTCGAAACAGCTACCAACACACTCGATTAACAAGAATACAGACGCAAACTCTGGATCACCTCACAGCAAAATTCCCTAACATTGTTTCAAATCAAATTAAGAATGCCAATTAAATGGTATGTCAACTATTAATACTACAGATTATAGGATTATTAATAATTTTTCTAAACTCATCCTTTACAAGTTGAACCGAATTCGAGAATTGGCATAGTTCTATTCATATAGGCCAGCATTTTCCCAAATCATCCGTATGGTGAAGCGCTGGTCAGTGGTTGACCGGTTGGGACTAAAAGCACATTGATAGTCGCCAATGATATTCTCGGCGATAGGGATGAATCTGGCAAGTACAACATTAGCTAATACTTCATAAGCAGTGTTCAATAGAGCTATGAAACGGTAGTTTCACAGTTAAGGCCGTCACATTTTCTGTGCAGCGTACATGTGAGCGCGGTCCTCCATTTCTCCGACAGCTCTTCTTGGTCCCATAGAGGGACGACAAGATCGTATAAATTTGATGCAAGAGCAACACCCGCCAGTTTAATCAATTCTGCGAGAATTTCGTCGAGACAATCCATTCCATTCTTCAATCTACGAATATAGCTACGTTTATTTTCGTCGACAAAGATCTCTTCATCTGGTGGAGCAATTGCTTTAATCGGGGTCACTTTGTCATTAGGATTTAGCCGATTTTTGAAGTAGGTTTGCCAAACTGAGAGAACATCAGCCACGTTTGTTCTCAGCTCCCAATTCCCCCGTATTTTATTGCTGTACTTCTTGGATGAAAGTCTAGTGAGATTTCTGGTGTTAGCAAAACCGTCTCTCGAATTTTCTTGTTCTGCTTGGAGTTGTTGTTTTCCATGCATTTTCTCATATGAGATCGCACTTCTTTTGCCGAAGATATTTAATCGTAACTTTCCCAGCACGAAGGCAATCTGCTAGAGTGCTGCTAGCGTTATGAGTCCGTTATTTTTCACGAAGCTTTTGCTTATTTTCGACGACCAGGCGCCACTGATCATTGAACCAATCATTGCGGGATCTCGGATGTCTTCGTGGAAACCGATTTCGGGAACTCATCTTGGAATACAATTTTCCACATACAAACGAATTGTATTCAACGGATGAGAATGGTTTAGTTCCTATCAAACTATCCATTTTCCAGATCTACCACCGAAACATAATTCCATTCCTTTCTATCGGATCTCATGTTAAATTCGTAGTTCCCTCTAAAATTATCATTTGTTAGATCTCAGTACTTCCGAACAGCATCATACGAGTAGATCCCCATTTGTGTGGGAAATAATTCTATTCAAATTGGCCATCTTCCAGGACCCGTGTATTTTAGTCCATTCCTATTTTGTTAATTATCGTTTTCGGTGATATGTCGTTTTTGGAAAAAAAGTTTTCAGTGAATTTTTGTGAACATTTTTTGAACCATTTTTCCCCTTAATATTTACACTACAAAATCACATAGATGATTCTTAATGTTTCCATGGAAAGTGCGAATTATGAGTTTACTTAAGTTAGCTCAATATTCGTGCAATATTAGATCATGTGATAATCGAGGGCGTTCGCTAGGATCAATCTAATTGGAACACACTCAGGAATTCAGCTGATTACCAGATATAAGTTAAATTATCATTCTAGGTTTGACTGCATTTTTTATGGTTCGACAAATAAGCTGTACGAGTACTCGTTTTAACAGACTACAAATTTATTGCGTCTTCTATGGTTGTTTGATAAGCGTTTTACACTGTGGTTCCTCGTATTTTATGTTGGACAGGGAATATGTTCCCAGGGAATGATGTATATTCTTATCTGTGCTAAAAGCTGTTTCGCGTTTGATTTCAGAAAATAAACTGTTCTTTTCTGTTTTAGAAATTGGCTGATATTAGCAGACCATCACAGGATTAAAAACTTCAACAAAATAGAATTTGACTGCAATATTTTGTTTCTGATATTTAACTTTGATGATCTTCTGGAAAACTGTTTCTCGTTTTCATAATGAAAACGAATATTTTCGAGCAGCATTAATGGCTCCGATATCTTGATAGTTTTGTGAATTAACGATTAATTTCCTCACAGAAAGGTTGTAACTCTGTTATTAGATGAAAATTCTTAATCAGAAATAATAACAAAAACTCTAAAGTCGCTTTAAGATTATTTTGATTCCTTTAACTTGAATGGGCAACAGTATTTAACAAATTTCTTGACTATGATGCCATGACTTGATATGATGAGGATAGAACTTTTATTGCCTAGTAATTTTTAAACATCGCTTAGAATTATTTCTAATTATTATGTACATAACACTTACATTATTATCCAAGATAAATAAGATCAAAAACAGGGTATCTGTTGAATAAAATTTGTATAATAATGGAAACTTGCCAAAATTAGTTATCGCGTTATACAATATAATCTCACTTTGGTTTAGTTTTGGTAAATTTTTCACTTGACTTTGAATTGTTAGAAACATGTTTGAAAAGGCTAAGGCCACGAATTACGTTACAGTAGAAATCCAAATGATTTTTTTCTTTTTTCTTAAATTCGAAGTAAATCCAGAATGTATTGACATTTAGAAAAATTCTAACATTATCGTAAACTATGGATGTTAATAATGAGCTGCTTTTATTTTAATAAATTGTTTTAAATAAAAAAATCGTTTACAGAACAGACATGAGTTAGTAAATTTAATGTTTCCGAGTTTTTATTTCAAATTTTAATTATATTGTTCATGTGTTGAGTGCATTTCATTTAGCAAATTCGGATTTAAATTTAAATTGCTTTTAATTAGTCGAGGCAATTAAACCGCTCTCGATCAAATTTACTGAATTTGTACATGTTTATGTATTGCGATATAAACAAAAAATTTTAAATATAATTTTTATGTCATTGAACTTGGTTAAATCTATTTTTATTTATTTATTATCATTTTGATTAGAAATATGGCTGCCGATATAGAAACCGAATGGTTGGATGAACTTTTAAAGGATGTCCAACTCGAGCAATTTTTGGTAGCAATACGTGATGATCTACAAATAACACGGTTAGCACATTTCGATTATGTGCATGCTGACGATCTGGAGAAAATTGGGCTAGGTAAACCGGCCGTCCGTCGTCTACTAGAGGCTGTTAAAAAAAAAAAAGCGGCACAATGGAAAAAGTATATCTTATCAAAGTTAATAGGTGGTGGTAAACAACAACCCATTAAACAAAAGCCATCCGCCACAGTACCGGTTGCTAGCACCGCGGAAGAATCTACGCCTTTAACGTGTTTGATACATGAAAAGGATTTAGTATTAGGACCAAAATTGGGTGATGGATCGTTTGGAGTGGTGCGGCGCGGTGATTGGACAATGAGCAACGGTCGAATAGTTTCGGTAGCTGTTAAAGTATTAAAGGCGGATCATTTAAGTGAACCGGGAGTATTAGGTGATTTTTTTAAAGAGGTACAGGCAATGCACGCTCTTAATCATCCAAATTTAGTAAGACTGCATGGTGTTGTGTTATCACAGCCGATGATGATGATTACGGAATTGGCGGAAAAAGGCTCTATATTAGATATACTACGAAAAGAGACAAAACATACTCCACTTCCAGTTTTATGGAATTGGGCAGTTCAAGTGGCTATTGGAATGGCGTATCTGGAGTCAAAACGATTTTTGCATCGTGACTTAGCGTGCCGCAATGTATTACTGGCTGTTGGGAATAAAATAAAAATAGGAGATTTCGGTTTAATGCGTGCTCTACCACAACAAGAAGATTGTTATGTCATGACGGAACATAAAAAGGTACCATTTCCGTGGTGTGCACCGGAATCGCTTCGTTATCGGCAATTTAGTCATGCTTCAGATACATGGATGTTTGGTGTTACAATTTGGGAAATGTTTACATTTGGAGAAGATCCTTGGATGGGTCTGAATGGATCACAAATATTACGAAAAATTGATCGAGAAGGTGAGCGATTACATCATCCAGATGCTTGTCCACCCGATGTTTACCAATTGATGCTGCAATGCTGGGATAAAACACCAAGTGAACGACCAACATTTGCCGCAATAAAGTAATATTTCAATGAAATTCGTCTGTTTCATATGTCTTATTATCAATTTTTTTTTCAGGGAATTTTTGTCCGGTGTGCCACCACAAATTGTAAAGGCGAATAGTTCGTTTAGCGAAATCAATCGATTGAATGTTGAGCAAGGCGACACGATTGCAATAATAGATGGACGACCGGAGTTAAACTTCATTAAGGGACAGAATCAAAGGTCGTTTGATATAGGCACCTTTGCGAGACAAATTATCGAGCCAACGAAACTCAAAGGAAGTGAAGATATAAGTAAGCCACTTCATGATTCGTTTAGACATACTGGTCACGGTTCACCATTTGGAACCTCCTGGGGAAGCCCTACTGTTTTAGATCCCGCCTATTTATCGGGCGCAAAGACAGCTGAATCTGTGGAATTGCGACCTAAACTTTTAAATCAAAATATCAATAAACTAAACGACAGACGAAAAAAATGCGTTTCCGAGCAATATGTCAAAGAACGAAAAAGTAACGCTAATAAACAATTCTCATACAATAAGTTGGTGAACGAGCCAGGAAAATTAGGTTCCCCAAAAAATAAACCATCACGACCACCACAGCCAAATGTGGCAAAGAGAAATGAAAGTCAAGATGGGATGTTAATCGATTTATCACCAAATGATGGTGATACATTATTAAGTCCTAGGCGGCAATTAGCAATGTCACAAGCGCCGAAAAAGAGTGATACATGTATACTAGATGAACCGATAGAAATTCCGACTGTAGGTTGGGACGATACTTCTGAAACCGAACCGGCGACAGAAAGAAAGTTGGAACCACCACCGTATAAAAATCCACCGACATACTCAAATACCATTGAATATAGTCGTACACTTAGCTCTCCAAGATTCTCGAATAAAAATTTTCAAAATACTCAAAATATAGAACCGCTAACTATAAGCAATGCCTTTAACTATGCAATAAGCTCTTCCAATATTGAAATCGGACTGCCTGAGACGAATCCCATGACTGCATCAACGGCAAAATTATCAATTAGTAATCCTAATTTAGATTTTAGTAAATATTCGAATCAATCATTAAGCGGAGATTCGCTGGATGTAAATTTAAGTGCATTAACAGTAGATGATAGTAAGGATGTTAGTACTGCTTCAACATCGACTCTGAAATTGGATCAGTCGTTTTTAGCGGAATTAGAAAAGGATATATACAAGGATAGTAAAAATATAAATTCAAGCAATGAAAAATATCAATCGACAAATATTTATGAAAAAACATTTAACAATGTTGAAAAAGTTATGTATTTGAATCAAACTGCAATCAAATCGCCCAGTAAAAATAACCTAGTGAATAATGTTCCTAAAACGATGAATACACAAGAGACTCAGTCAATTAATCGAAATTTATACGGTGAATATATGAATGCGGGTAATGTACATGGAAATGGGGCCGATTTGTCACCGTTGAACAGTTCGAAAAACTACGCTTCGACTGCTACACTCGGGTCACAAAACAAGGTAATTAATAAGCAAATTTATGGCGACACAAGTTCCATTGTGAATCAAATTTGGTATGAAAAAGTAGTGGCCCCCACGATGGTACAAAATCAGCCACCAGCGTCACTGCAACAACCAAGCGAAATTAATAATATTTATAACAGCGTTGCTGGAAGTGAATTTTACAGCCGGGTTGTATATGAACCGTTGAGCATGCCAAATGTTGCTAATCATTCTCCATATGATATTTATAATAATACAGGGCCCAATCTGTACAATAATGTGGTGCCACTTGCTATTTATGACGAAGTGGCTGAATTGCGACCTCATCGTCCTGCGCCGCAACTGCCTGCTGGCCAAGTTCTTTCTGCGCAACAAATACAACGACGTTTAGAAAGACAACAATATCAATCAATTTATGGAAACACTACAACAATTTCAAATATGGATGAATCTCAGAAAATTGCAGCGTTTCTTCAAGAGGTTGGAAACGATGCGTCAGAAGAAGAAGCAAAGCAGTATTTAATTTCGGCCCGAGGAGATGCTCCCACCGCCATTAGGCAGTTTAAAATAGAAAAACTTGTGAGGTAATACAATATTTTATTATTAACTTTATCTAGATAACATATTGGATTTGCTTTTTTCTAGACTTGGAGTTGCTCCCCGTCCAAAGTGTGAAGAAGCATTGCAGAAATGTGGTTGGAGCATTCAAGTGGCGGCGTCAATACTGCTAGAATCGACATAATGAATTAGCGAAATATATTTTATGAAATAACTTGTATATATATGTATAACTTTTATAGCTTTAAACTTGAATTTTATATAAGGAAAATGGCCAATCACCAATAAAAAGGAAAAAAATGGATTATTGATTGATTGATTGATTGGACTGTAGGACCAAGTGCTGGACAAGTGTCTCGGATAACGCCGGGCCTATTCCTACAGCCTGTTTACACATAACAATAGGAACGATAGGAAAGGTTTTTGAAAAAAAAATTATTTATTTCACGTATATCTGTAGATTTCTTGAAATTTAATTCTAAATTAATATTTTCCGACTTCCTAAATAATATAAACATTTATTAATTTAATCCTGCGATTCCACAACTTACAATAAAATTTCCTGAAACCATAGTTATTTAAATTATATTGAAAATTACTCTAAAATTCATTAGTATTTAACCCTTGAATTGGCAACCACGAAATATCTTTAAAAAAATATGTGAGGCATCCCAAAGGCAATAGTTCTCGGAAATTTATGAGTGTTATTCAATGCTAGATTAGCTACCGGATTGGTTATTTCAAGCAAATTTAGCTTATTTCGCCAAAATTTCAAATTGTATTGCAAAATTGTATTTTTCTGGCCTACTCACGGAATTAGTTTGGTGTAAATATTTACGAAACGCTATTCTAGTTTTCCCGGGGAATTGAAGAACGGGCAAATATTTTCCTGTAATAACTAATTGCATTCATTATCTTCTAATTACCCTAATTTCCTCCTACCCACACCTGGCTTATAACCCGCAGTATAAAAAGATTAACTTTTTATAAAAAAAATATGTTCACGTATAACTCGCACTCGTATAACCCAAAAATTTAAACTTATTTATTTCTATGGCAACCGTGAAGCAACAATTAACGAAGCTCCAAGAATGACCCAGGGCTGACATGTTGTAACATCACATTTTCGATACTTCTTCGAAGTTTATTTCTCGTTTTTCCAACCTGAAATGGGCAACTGTTTCATTTATGAAAATATATGTGATGAAGGAAGTGGGCAGATTTTAGCGAAAAAAAAGTAGATATGTATAATTATTTGTCGCTTAAATAAAAATAAATGATTGCAACCAAAACTGTTCTACAAATTTTGTGCATGCAACCAACATGCAAAAAACTCAATAAATGTAGACAAAATTTAATCAGTACGTCTACGTACTACTTAGGAGGGTACATATAAAATAAAAACTCGTTATTTTAATGTAAGAAAAATTTGTTTAAAAAACATATGTACCTACACAAATTTTTTATACTTTAATTTAATTTAATTTTTAAACACATTAACATTAGAAATAGGTGTGTACTTCATAATTTTATGTATTAGTAAAGCTATCGGCAGATTTATCCGGCAGGCGGGAATCTCTTTAGGCCTAAGCCTAATCAAAATGGAAATTATGCAGACTAATTTATTGGAATTAAAAAATCATCTTACTTGTTTTCATTTATTTCGAAAGTGGTTCTAACTCACATCCGTAAAATTTAAATGTGATTCATTTAATAATACAAATATTTTAATGATACATTTCATGGTACAAAGTAATACATTTACAGGCACAGGACCTTTTTTTTGTTTTATCTTTGTTTGGCTTGACCTCTTCGATCACATTGCCAATGGATGTGTTTTATTGATTTTTCTTTACCTATTTCTCTTAATGTTGATCTTATTTTTCATAAGTTATTAGTTTCTTCTTTATTTTAATCATTTATTATTATTTTGATTAATTTATTGATTTAATATTTATTTGTCCTTTCTCCTTTTTTTAATTGAGCTCAATAATCTGTATTGATTGAAAATGTTCTTCATCCATTCTTTGCTTTTTTTTAAATGCTTTTATTTCTTCTAAGAACCTGATCAGTTCTTCATATTCTGCCATCCGTTGATCACTCAGTATTTTTTGCAGTGTTTTCCCTTTTATTGTTTTGTATTTTTCCCTTATTCCGTCATATTTTTTGCATTTTTCTATCATGTGTCGTGTGTCCTCCGTAACTTGGCACACTCCACACTCGTCATTATCTATTTTTTTAATTAATTTAAAATATTTTTGGTCATACGTGTGGTTCGTTCTGATCCTCGTCAATCTTTTTATTGTTCCTACATCCATCGCTTTCTTGTGAAAGCAAGTAAGTGTCCTGTGTTGTATTCCTTTTGTCTCTGTTCTCCTTACAAATTCTTCGTTCCATTTTTCATATATTTTCCTCCAGTGAACGTTTTATTGCTAGAGTCCTTTTAGATTTTGTGTCCATTTTTGCTGCCATATCGGCTTCGTCATTTCCTTCTATGTCTATGTGGCTTGGTAACCATATAATTTTGACTCTTATGTTTTGTCCCTTTATCCTCTCTCTCATCTGTTGTTCATAGTATTTCTCCTTATTTTTCTTATTCTTCTCCAATGCCGCACATGTACTTAAAGAATCTGTAATTATAGTCACTTCTCTTATTCCATTTTCCATTGCTATGCTAATCGCTTCGGTCATTGCTATGGTTTCTAGGGTTTTTATCGAAATTGTTTCTTTTATGTTGTAGCTATATGTTTCTTCATTGTATTTATTATATATTCCTATTAGTAAAGCTCATATTGTGACTTTTGTTTTTCTCTAGATATTCTAATGTGAGTTGTTTTAGCTGTGTTTTGTTGTACTCTGATATTGATTTTATTTTCGTGTGTAGCTTCATATCCACTTCCAACCTTCCTTTTATTGTTTCGTCATTTCTGTCTATTTGTTATTTTTTTCTGTGTATCGATTTTGTCCCAAAATGTGTGAAACGAAATGAGTGTAACCGGAAAGATATAGTAGTAGTATTTATGTTTATGTTGGTTAGTGACGCGCGTATAATTGGTTTGCTTTACTATACACATGCAAACCACGTGGCATTGTTTTTTGTTTATTCTATTAACCCTTGATGAGATTTTAGATTCCTATATTGAAGATTGCGCTCTTTGGCACTCAAAGGGTTAACCATTGTAAACGCCATATTTTTGTGTTGTTTGAAAAAATTAAGAAAAATTCATAATTTTGGAACCATATGATTGGTCGAAAAAATTCTTTAGACGAATGAAAAGCCAAATTAACGCAACACTGAATCCGCCTTTACAAGATAGTGTTACTTTTTAAATATTTATGTATTTTCGATTTTTTTGTTTAATAATTAATATTTTATTTTTAAAATTTATTAAATTTAAATTAAATTTGTTTATAAAATTTTAACATATATCATATAAACATATAAAATTATAAAAATTTATTATAAAAAAATATTAAATATAAAATACATTAGCATGTTAAATAATGACACTCCACAGCTCGTGAGCAGACGTAATGTGTTGAGAAAAGGAAATAAGCACCATAACAATTAAACTGATTCACCCGGATCGCGTTATTTTGGTACTGTCCATCATAAGAATGACACAAATACGAACAAAAGAAAAATACAAATACAAAGACATAATAGTGTATTATACAGTGTATACATATTCGATATTTTTTGCTTCACTCATTTTAAATTTAACTCACGGGACAAAATCGATATACTGGTAGCTTATCTAGGTCTTTTCTGTTTTCCATATATGCTTTTTTTAATGTATTGTTTACTTTATTTTCTCTTATTTTTTCCCCCATTGTTGAGTTGTTATATATTTGTTTTGCTATGTATGAGTAGTCGAATAGATCCATTTTCATTACTACTGGGATTTCCCCAGCTTCCGCTATGATGGCTGTTATTGTCGTGCTATGTGTGAGTCCTAGACAAACCCTTAGACTTGCATTCGTTACCTTCTGTAATATTTCTTTTTTCTTCTCTGTGTTAATAACTGTTGAACTGTATCTTATTCTGTTTTCTATTATGCTCTTGTGTATGTTGAGTAGTGTGGATGGATGTGCATCTCCTTTTTTCGTTGCTATAAATTTAATTAAATTGATAGCTTGCATACAGTTGTTTTTTACCGCCATAACATGTTGGTTGAAGTTTAGCTTTTTGTCAATTATGTACCCCAGCACTTTTATTTGGTTCAACTCCTCTATTTCTGTGTTGTTTAGCTTGATTTTGATCTGTTTTTCTTTACTCTTTTTGTTTATTGTGACATATGATGTTTTTTGTGGGTTTATTTTCAGATGTAGTTCTTGTAGTTTATTATTAAACTTATTCAATGTGTTCTTTGCTTTGCTTTCTGCTTCCTCTGCATTTTTGCCTGCAACTATTATCAGAAAGTCATCCGCGTATTGTAATATTTTGATGTCTTCTTCTATCATCTCATGAAGCTTGTATGTATATATATATTGAAGAGATTCGGGCTGAGTAAATCTCCTTGTGAAATGCTGTGGCTGGTTTTCTTTTTGATCTCCTTGTCCCCGTTCTTAAATATGATTTCCCTGATTATTAATGAGTTGTATACCCAGTTTGTATATTCATTAGGTATTTGGGTTTGTTGCATTATTGTTATCAGTTTGTTGATATTCATTTTGACAAACGCCTTCTCTATGTTTGTTGCTATTATTATTGATACTTTGCTGTCCTCTTTATTTCTTTCTAATATATTCATCAACTCGTTTATATAGTCGGTCGCTGATCTTCCTTTTCTGAAGCCAAATGTAGTGTGCGGCAGTATTCGGCGTTTCTCTAAATGTTCGTTTACTCTCTTTTTTATTAGTTTGCTGAGAATTTTGGCAAACGTTGCATACAGATTTATTCCTCTTTCTTCTCTTGCCGCATCTTTATCTTGTTTTGGTACTGGAATGATCTTTATTTTTTTCCATTTAGCTGGGTATTCCTGTTTTCCCCCACCTCGTTCAGAAAATCTGTTAATTTATTTATGTGTTGACTCGGTAATTCCTTTAATATTTTGTTTGTAATTTTATTTATTCCTGGCGCTGTGTTCTTGTTGTTTTTTATTATGGTTAATATTTCTTCTGAATTGAATTTTGTCTTTGTGGTGAATACTGCTGGAAGCTTCATTTTATTTTGCTGCGTTGTGTCCGATTCCTGTACATTATTATTCATAACCCTTTCCATGTTTTCCAAATTGTTGAATATGTCGCGCTTTTCTTTCTTTTTGTTATTAAATATCCTGATTTTTTGCCACTATTGTTTTCTATTTAGAGTCGGATTTATTTCGCTAATAAAATCATTCCAGCTTTTTTTCTTTTCTTTTCTTATTTCTCTTCTTGGTGTGCTTGTTGCTTTTTTTAGTTCTATTTCAATGTATATATTGTCTCTATTTTGGTTACACTGTTTCAGTTTTGTTTTTTAATTTCCCACAATCGTTTTATTTTATCTGACCACCAGCTTTTCGGCACATATTTGTTGTTTTTTTGGATTGTTACCGTATGATTTTCTATTATTTTTTGTAGCTCGTCCTCATAGTCTTCCAGGTTGAATGTATGTGCTGGGTTTATTCTCAATATCTGTTTTATTGCTTTTTTGTAGTTTGTTGTTTCCTGGTTATTGACGTTGATATTCTCGATTTTTATTTTATCGGAAAATGATCCGACGTGCCTATCTTTGTTTGGTCTACAATCCAATCTGTATTTTCTGATATATCTGGGGAGGTTATTGTTATATCTATCGCCGATCTTCTTCCGTGATGTCCTGTCCAAGTCTCGTCCCCGTTGTTTAGCATTACGAATTGCGAATTTGTGATTATTTCTGCTATCTTTTTCCCGCTACTATCTGTTTTAAAGTCCTCATAAATGCACATAAATGCACATCATCCATTATGATGTGCATTTATGTCTCCTAGTATTATTGTTTTATTTTTATTGTTATGTTGATTTATTAGTGTTTTAAATTTATTATTTATTGTATTGCTGTTTATGTTTGGTGGGATGTATATTTCCATTATATTTATTTCTTTGTTATCGTTATCTATTATCTGCAGTTTTATTGTTTCTATCGGGTTGAGGCATGTATTATTTTCTATTGCTTTTATTTTGATTTTAGCTGCGTTGCTTTCAAAATTTTACAACAACAATTGCATTGTATTAAGCCGATTGTTTTAGAATGTTAAGAAAAAAATTTTTAGGATTAGGGGAAATAAATCTTTTTATGGTTATGGTGTTTACCGCAAGGCGGCTATTTTTAAATTTTTTTTTTTTCGAAGGGTTGTCATCTTGTAAAAAAAAGGCAATTGGCATTTGTTATTTGACAGAAAAATCCATTTAATTTGTTCTGTGTAAAAACTTAATAAAAAAAAATTAAAACGTGCGCATCAACGAATTATAAAACAGACAGTAAAAAAATTAATTGTGTTACTGTCTGTTTTATAATTCGTTGATGCGCAAGTATCGAGCTTGGGATAACGCACCCTGCCGTTATTGTTTCATGGCCGCTGATTTCAACTGATCTTTCGGAATCATACAAATCCCGAAGTAGGTCTCTGAATGGTTCAATCGAAGGTGCAGCACCGGTTGAGGCATTGTTGTCAATTGCTGCCTTATATGCGCATTTCATGTTTTTTAATTTCGTTTTCCGTGTATGGTACATCCTATAACAAATAAAAAATGTTAACAAATAAATTAGTTACAGATACCCATAATAAATTATATTCATTTGTATATTCTTACCGCTACGCCGGAACTAATCATGTCTTCCACCAAATTTTTGTGGACATTTTTTTTTTTGGTAAGATGATTAAATTCCTCTTTCCTTTTTATAGCGAATACCAGCAGTGTACGGGTTTCAACGCGGCTCCATCCGCGTCTGATACATCTAAAGAAATTAAGCGCAATTAAAAATAAATCAGTATACTAAAAACACGAAAAACTTACGATTTTCCCTCAGGTGTTGCCATTTAAATTCTATATATATATATATATATATATATATATATATATATATATATTATATATATATATGTATATATATATATATATATATATATATATATATATATATATATATATATATATACATATATATATATAATATATATATATTTATATATATATATTAATTTATAAATATAATATGTATATATATATTTATATATAATATGTATATATATATTTATATATATATATATTAATTTATAAATATAATTTTATCGTATAGTTCACTTTATTTTAATTAAACGAAAAGATATTTAAACTGTTTGCCGCATTAAATGTCGTATCTTTTATGTTAATGTTCTGTAGATAATTTGACAGAAATTTTGTTATTGCCAACACAGAAGAATTAAAAATACCTCAAAAAAAATAAATCCAAAAGTTGTTGCTTTCACATTTCTTAGCTAATCCGATTAGATTAGTGAAAGCAACACTACCATTATTATTTACTATAAAACCTACTCCACCATAGTTGTCTCCTCTGTGCATTATTACAATAAGGTACATTTATTGTTTTTGAATTTTATTTTATTATTCTCGTTCGTCCAAGTTTCGAAGACGAATCCAATATCTATTTTCTCTCTGTTCATATACTCTTCTAGTTCGTCTTTGTTTGGTATTATGCTTCTAATGTTTATTTCTATTATCGAGAGACTGTCCATCATGAGCATTATTTTTAATTTTGTTGTTGTTTTTGTTAATCAGCTTATCCATATTTTCCAGCAATTGTATTACCTCCGTCAAAATAAGGTCATTTCTTGGATCATTAACCGGCGCGTTTAAGAACCCTTGGGTCGTCACTTGGATTTTCCTATTTATTTTACTTATTTCCCACATATGTTCTCTTATTTCCGTTATGTTGTCCTGTAATTTTATGTTGTCTGCCTCTAGCTTCATTTTTATTTGGTTCATCTCATGTCTTATTCGTTGTATGCCATTTTGTTCATTTTCTTGCTGGTTCTTGAGAGAGGGAGATTCTCCTTTATTTTCTGTGTATTCTGGTGGTGCTATCATCTTTTTGGTGTCTCCGTATGTTATTTTCTTAGTTACCATTAGATATTTTATTTTTTTCTGATTTTTAAATTCGTTGCAGATACTGCTGCTCGTTACATGTTGTTCTCCGCAATAATAGCATTTTGTTTCATTCTTGCAGTTTTGTCTCGTATGATCTGTCTCGGAACAATTTATGCATTTTTGTGTGCCTCTACAGTATTTCTGTGTATGCCCATAAATTAGGCATTTTTTTACATAACATTGGTTACGGTATATAGTATGTCACCTTCCTTTTGACGTTGAATATTGCTATATCATACGGTAAGACATTCGACCTGAATGTTATTTTAATTGCTGTCGTATCTCCTGTTTTCTGCTCTGCACTGTTCCACCTTGTGATCACAGGACTTATTTTGTTGATTATGAGGATATAGATATAAAAAAATTGTATATTATATATACGAATATAATAAAGTTTTCTTATAATTTTGTATATGAATATATTAGTTTATTAAACAAAATTATTTATTTATAAATCATATTTAAAAGTTAGTCCTAACACAAATTAAACCGCCAATGCAATATGTCAAATTGCATTATGTAAACATAAGCAAAGCGAAGATTTTTTTCGCTAAAATCTGAGCATGGTTCCTATTTGTTTTATCTTCTATGTTTACACAAATGACTAAATGTATATAAATACATAAAGTCGATAAGTCGATTATACCATCAAACTCTGTTATATACGTTTGCATTATTTGTTTTTTCTTATTTCATTTGCATAGGCCAACTAGCACTTATAGCTGTATACGACCTTTTATAGTATACGAGTAATTAGCAATGAGTGATATTATATAATATTTAGAGATTATAGTTAATTTCTTTTATGTAGTTACATAGTGTTTTATAATAGGCGGTATTATTTGATTTTAATATGTCAATTAATTTATGATTTAAAATGAAAGGGTATTTATTTCTGATATTATTATATTTAGAACATTTTCTTATGGTATGTTTGTTAACTTAAATGTCGTTACAAGAATCACATAGATTATTATCTTCACAACCCATTAGGTTTTTTTTTTTTTATTATAGGCATGACCAGTCTATTAATTAATTTTATATCATAAGCATTTAATTTGACGTTTTTTGGGGTTGCGTTTGAGTGGTCGTAGAAGAAAGACGCGTTTTTGTCTTTCTCCGTGTAACAAAACATTAAAAATTAAAATGTAATTTAATTTAATTTAATTTACTGTGATAAAAATGTAAAGTGTTATAAAATGTTAATAATTAAAAAATAAATAAAAAAATAAAAAGTGGATTATAATAAAAATTTGTTTGAAGTGAAATAAATAAAACAATAGAAATAAAATAAATTGTGTGTCGCAGCAATGATGACATTACTCATTTTAATGTACGAGTCTATGTTTACTGTGTGGGGATTACAAAGGACTCAAAAGATAAGTGTTTTTATTATTTTAATTCATATTTTATATAAATATCCATATACATTCTAATTTTATTTATATAAATATGTTTAGTAGTTGTGCTAGAAATAAGAAAATACGCTTTTTTAATATGTCGCCGTAATGGTGGTGTGAACGTGTGGTACGGTGTACGTGTGTTTGTATGAAAGAGAAATATGTTCATTAAACCTTATATTTTTATATACATATATACTAATTTGTTTTTTTTCTTGTATATACTGTTATATATGTTCACACATTCATTACATAAAATAATAATATGGTTATATACGCGACGATTTATAAGGAAAAGGATCAAAATAAAATATGAGAGTACGGTGTTTGTGTTTATCATGATCAAAATAAAAATTGAAAGTACGATGTGTGTGTGTATTTTGTCCGAAATATTTTTTTTTGTTATATGAAAAATAAAATAAGTAAAATGATAAATAGTTTTATTATATATTAACATAGTTAGTTAATATTCTTAAAGTGTGTAAAAGTGGAAAATTAAATTTATCAACATACTGAAAAGGAAAAGAATATCGTTAATGCTCAATCTAAGTATGTTTGTATTTTAGTACACATACGTATATGTATTTGTAAAATTCATTGTAGTATTTTAAAACGATATTTTTTTTTTTGAATTTGGCAACAGTGCTCTCTCTCTCTCTCTCTCTCTGTGATGAAAGAATGCGGCGTAAAAAATGGCATTTATCTGCTATTCTATACGAGGACTCATGAATCCGGTTTCAATCACGTTTCTTTCTTAGTCACACTGACAGACAAGAATGAAATAAGTAAATTTCCAGTACATTTTTGACATGTGTTTTGTTAATTTAATTTTATTTTTCGAGTGTGTATTTAAGAGGGAGAAATGAATGAAACAATTTTTGTTAGATATATCGTATACCTCTATGTATATATATGAATGTGTATGTTTATATGTATGTATGGGTATGTGTGTAGGTATATTTATGTGTATATGTGTATGTATGAGTGTATGTATCTCTATGTATATGTACTTGTGTGTGTATGTGTATGTGTGTAGTATATATATATATATATATATATATATATATATATGTATATGTGTATAATATGTGTATGTGTATATATATGTATATGTGTATATATGTATATAAGTGTGTATGTGTGTATATATATGCATATGTATGTATGTATATATGTATATATATTTATGTATTTGTATGTGTGTATGCTATGTGTATATGTGTGTGTATGCGTGTTTGTATATATATATATATGTATGTGTATTTATGTGTGTATGTATATGTATAATGTATATATATATATATATATATATATATATATTTATATATATATATATATATATATATATATATATATATATATATATATATATATATATATATATATATATATATATATATACATACATACACACTCCTCTGGTTTTCATCGAACATGGAGTCAAGGTAAACCAAGATGTGTACCGCCAGAAAATCCTAAACGATGCTTTGCTACCTTGGGCACGTAAACACTTTGGTACGAACCGTTGGACATTCCAACAGAACTCGGCACCATAGAATGGCCACCATATTCTCCAGACTTGAATCCCATGGATTTCTCCATATGGTCCATTTTGGAGAGTAAGGTGTCCACTAAAAAATACGAAAGTGTTGATGCATTGAAGTCAGCTCTTGTTCGAAATTCCGCAAGCTCACGTTCGGCAGCATGCAATGCTTTCTATGGAAGACTGAATCAAATAATCAGAGCCAAAAGAGGTCATATCGAGCAGTAACATGTTTTTCATAAAATGTAATATGTTTTCAACATATTCCACGAAATTTCAATAAAAAATAATCAAAATTAAAAAAATTACAGCGTTTTCATTTGGTAACACTTGGTCTCAGCCACCCTGTATATTTATGTATGAATGTATGTGTATGTATATGTGTGTATGTATGCATGTATGTATGTATGTATGTATGTATGTATGTGTATGTATATGTATGTATATATATATATATATATATATATATATATATATATATATATATATATATTTATATATATGTATATATATATGTATGTGTGTATGTATATATAACTGATTGTTTTTATTAAATTATTTTGATATTTTAATAATTAGTTAATATATTATTATATCATTGTAATATTGTTTTAATGTGTTTATAATTAATTGTTTTTGTCTGTGGTGTGTGGGTATCTTCATTTATCAGTATATTTTTGTGTAAGTTTTTTCGATAAATTATACTGGGTGAATGATGCGAGGACATTAAAAATGATTCGAGTATTGATGAGTCCGGACTCATGAAATGTGTGTGTGAACGCCTATGGTATTTTGAGACCAGAAACCGGTTTCAAATGAGTCCTCGTGTGAATTTACCTAATGTAATTTAATTTCATGTATGTATTGTAAATATATAATATATATATAAATATATATATATATATATATATATATATATATATATATATATATATATATATATATATATATATATATATATATATATATATATATATATATATAAGGATAGGCGTTATTATTATTTATTATTAACTGCTTTTAATGTTTATTTAATTGGTTTATAATTTATTTAATTAGAAGCAAATTTCAGAACTTCTCTAAAATCCATTTTTAAATTCCCACCCGGTTCTGTATACATGATGTGGCAATATTTGGTTGGGATATGGCCGGGTTCCATTCAGAATGGTCGAATTGTAGAACTTCATCAAAACGACATGTTAAAATCCCAATACAAGTTGACCTTGGTTTATTAGAATCCTAGCCCAGCTGTACAAACAAAATTGGAGAATTATTAACGGCTTGGTTCCATTCATTATGGCCAAATCCCAACATTTCGTCCAAATTCAGCTACGCACATCGTATTTGGCCATTATTTGTTGAAAGATGGCCTCGTTCCAATCCAATTATTTGACGTTCCTCAACCAATCACCGTTAGTTCCAGTTTGACGGTGATTGGTTGAGGAACGGTAAGTTCCATTGAGCATGGCTTGAATATGTCCTATGCAGTATAATTACATTTGGTAATTAATCACATATTCTTTTGTGACCAAATTGGTAAGGCATTTTTTTACGAAATAAGCTAAATCTATTTAGCTAAAACCGAAAAAGATTTTTTTTTTGCTTTTTTGTGGGTTACCCAATTCAAGGGTTAAATACTAATGGATTTTAGAGTAATTATAATTTCATATTTATTATATGGTTTCAGGAAATTCTATTGTAAGTTGTGAAGTTGCGGAGGATTAAATTAATAAATGTTTATATTATTTAGGAAGCCGGAAAATATTAATTTAGAATTAAATTTCAGGAAATCTATGAATGCTTGTGAAATAATAAAATTTTCTTTGAAATATTAATTGCTGATTGTGTAGACTAGAATTGTGTTACTAACAATCGACTTTACCTAGGTGTCTGTAACCGGGCCGATTCAATTGATTAATTTTGTTTAGGAAAAACGAAAAGTATTAATGCAGAATTATATTTCAGGAAATTTTAAGATGCACGTGAAATAATAACATTATTTTCCCATGTTGCTGATTTAAAGAAGCAATTGTTGAAGACCAATACTATCGTTATCCATTATACCTATTAAGCCTTTATCCTTCCTCTAGTAGATTAGAAGTAGATTAGAATTGTGTTGTGCCGTACGATCGCTAGGTGTCTGAAACCGGATCGTTCCGTCTCAAAAAAAAAAAAAAAACCTTTCCTATCCTTCCTATTGTTATGTGTATACAGGCTGTAGGAATAGGCCCGGCGTTATCCGGGACACTTGTCCAGTACTTGGTTCTATAGTCCAATCAATCAATCAATAAGCATTTAAATTGACGTTTTTAAACCAAGTTTTATCAGGCGGATAATTATTAATTATTTTATTATATTTTCCTTTAGTTAAAATCCAATTATTATATATTGAATTCCAATCTTGCTTTATTATATCTTCAATTATTTTATAAGAGTCTTCAAGGGTTATTAAGTTATTAAATACTTCATTGTTATTATTACTTGCGAGTTTAGCTCATTTCCCATAATACCAGAATGACCTGGGAATAATTGTATAATGACATATAGTATATTTTTTTTTATTATTGTTGATAACATTAATAATTTCGTCCTCATAAAACTTAGGTTTATTTGAATTACTTAAATTCAGCAGTGAATCTCAACTACATACATTTAGAGTCAGTGAAAATTATGACTTTTTCCAAGTTCATTTGAATTGCTTTAACTAAAGCAAGTTTCATTGCAATAAGTTCAACATTTTTAATAGATACTTTATTTTTAAGTTTGAATATAAACTCCTTATTAATGTTTTGGAAGAAAATACCAACACCTCCAATATCGGAGATCAATGAGCTATCCGTGAAAATGTGGGAGAAATCTTTATATTTATTAGAGATTTGGGTAAAATTAGATTTTATTTGAAAATTATTCATAGTATTGGACTTATCGGTGAAGTTATTATTAATCAATAAATTATTTATTTTATTATGTTTTTTGTTATTTTGCGTTATATTATGTAAAAAATTGTATTTAGAATATAAGATACAGAATATAAGATAGATAAAATATTGTTATTTTTAATTTTCTCGTATATATTATTGTTTTTGTGCATTATTTGTATGTTGCATTTCGGACTGATTTAGTATATAGGTTTATTCAGGTATATTTCATAATATTTAGGATAGACATAATCTCTAGGGTAATAGTATATTTGTTAATAGGTATATATATATAGTACATGTACATAAGGTTATATATTTTTTATTTGATTACTACTAATTAATCGACAAAATATTTTTAATTTATTCATGTCAGAAGCTACCCAATAATAAGGCACGTGGTATCGCCGAGGATCCGGTACCAAATGGCGCCGAAACTGGGACCTGAGGGGAAACCCGTTATGGTTCCGTTATTTTTGCAAATCGCGTGTTTTAGTCTAAGCATCGTGATTCTCTAATTTTTTTATTTTTCATTATTTGTTTTCGGTAATCCTAAGAAGATATCCATGCAGCTTCTCTGATTAGCACGTTTGGCCTTAAGTACCGCTTCTTGTTTCGTTTTTCTAATTTAAATTCAAAATTTTTTTATTTTTGATCTTAAAGTTTTTATTAATGATAGCGGGTTGGTCAACGTTTATTTTTTTTTCTCATATAATGAGTACGAAAGAGATTGATTTTTCGATACACGAGGTTTTCATGAGTTCAATCAATCACTTTTTATCGAGTTCTACACAGGAATGCCTCACTCTATTTCAAAATTATTAGATATGGTTAATATTACTTTTTTTATATTATTGGATACGACAGATGGTGGTAGAGTCTGCTGCGTGAATCCAGGATCGACTACTCAGTGACACTGTAGGTTCACATCTCTTTGATTTGCGTATGTGGCTTCTCACCAGTAGTTGTTAGCAAATATGATAATTCTAATTTTAATTTAAACCATTTGAATTATAGTTCTCACATTTATTTCACATCCCTTAATATCATCATCACCAATATTATATTATATAAATAAATTGATAGCTTATTAATTTTAATTAATTTTTTTTTTGATTTTTTTCAATATATTTAAGAAAAAAAATATTTTTGATGACCAACAACATAAAAGTTATACTTTCACATATTACGTCAAATCACATTTACCCACACGCATATATATTATTTTTTTATTATTGGTCAGGTATTCTTTTTGATCCAAACAGTAATTTGAACTTATTTCAACTTTCATATTTATCGAATTTAGTTTGTTTGCATGTCATTTATTAAAATGGATGCTGCTATTTACTTTAAAAATTTGACACCTTCTAAATTAGAGGTCGAATTTCTTGTGAGGGGTTTATCTAGTAGAGCGGATGATGCGGAAAGGATTTTAGTGAATAGTTATGCTGCAGAACAATTAGATACTAATCTTCATTAATTTTTACAAGAAACTTTGGACCGAACATAAAAACCCAGAAACTGTTATTGCACTCACAGAGAGTCTCCAATACAGAGCTAATTCAAAATCAAAAAATAGCAACAAGTTCGTTTAATGAGAAAATTGATCATTTGATAAACAACAGTTCTATGTTCAGTGATAGCCAGCCAAAAGTAGCAAAATCTTCTCCAGCACAGTTCTAAGCTGTTATAAATCCAGGTCACAATCCAATTGGCCAGGTAAACCTGATTTCTTTTTTAGTATAGATACTCGATTTCTCCAGGTTCCAAATAGAATTGGTAATTTAAATCGATCCGAATTTCCATTCAGACAAAATGAACAGCAACCACTAAGGAATCCCTATGACGAACGACTGAACCGTGTTGCGGAATAAATATTGCCACGACAACCTGCATCAGTACAAACGCCAGTAGTTCCAATTACGAGGAAGAAATTGAGGAAAGTATTTTGAAGAAAATGTAGGGTAGTAAAGAATCGTTTTCTGACTTTTCCCTAACCATACAGAAGATGAATGCACGACTGCAACATCGATTGTCTCAGCGTCAAATAATTTATCGTATATGCCAGAATATGTATCCAGCCTTAAAAAACGCAACGTTGCCTTATCACGCCTCCATTCGGTCTATTGAACAACTCAGGGTTCAAATTGGGTATGGTCCTAGGAAATTTGTAGATACATACCATCGCAGACCAAAGATTAACGAGATCAATATAGAGTTGCAAAATTTAAATATTGATAAGCCGAAAAATTTCAGTTTCAGCAGTGAAAATAGTAACAACTATATACCAAGTGCTGAAATTTTAGAAGCCTTTAATTCAGGAAACAAACATCGTCGCTATGAGAGTTCGTTAAATAATGTTTCAGTTTGTTGGAACTGCAAGGACCTTGGGCACAGATATGAGAATTGTGTCAAATCATTTTTAAATATTTTTTATTTTGGTTGCGGAGCAGCTAATGTTAGGAAACCTAACTGTCAAAACTGCTTAAAGTTCGTTTCGGGAAACTGATCATCGAGTGCGGGATGAGGGGATCACACCTCGAAGAAAGCAATCGACATTTGGAATCGAAAGGGCCGAACAATCCAAGCTTCTAATAAACTCGCATAATGACAACTCTGTAAAAAATTGAATTCCAAGTCTAGATGTAAGAAAATGTCACGGTCCATAAAATATTTTAGAGAAAAGCGAAAGCTCCTTAAAAATTGTATAGCCTCGCTAATCAAAACGAAATCAATAAATGACCCACTTCCGCCCGTAGAAGTTATTATTTGCTCAAAACCAATAATTGGTCTTTCGGACAGCGGCGCCACAATCAGTGTATTGAGTAAAAATTCGTTAGATTTCCTTGGTAATAATAAAATTAAATTCCATAAGCTCGTATCTCACATTACTACCGCTGACGGAACTAGTAATAAAATTGAAGGGTATGTTAGTGTACCAGTAACTTTTGACAAGAGGACCGAAATAATTAAATTTTGTATTGTGCCCACAAATTCATTTTTATATTTGGGAATTGATTTTTGGCGTACGTTCTATATTATTCCGAGAGTTCTGATAAATGAAATCGTCGAAGAGTCACCAACCGTCATCTTTTATTCGTTAGAGGAAAAAAAGAATTGTATAGAGTGATTAACTTATTTCCATCTGTCACTAAAAATGGGCTAGGTAGGACTACATTACAACACGAAATTGATATTATAAAGGATACTAAACCAATCAAGCAGCGGTACTATCCAGTCTCACCAGCAATCCAAAAAGAACTTTACGATGAGATAGATCGTATGCTGAGTCTGGATGTGATTGAGGTGAACAAAAGTTCGTGGAGCTCTTCCGCAGTCAATCGAACGGGAAGACGAGATTTTGCTTGGATATCCGCAAGCTTAACGCAGTGACAGAAAAAGCCGCATATCCTCTCCCTTTAATTGACGGACTTTTAGCACGACTTTCGGAGACCAAATTTATCATAGCACTAGACCTTAAAGACGCGTTTTGGCTGATACCGCTTGCGGAATGTAAGTTTAACATTTGGTACCGTTCTCATTATCATGGAGATTGCAGTGGTTCTCAAGAAGGCGAATGCATCATCGGCTAATAACACGAGACACACTACAATTCCTTTTATCGATCTTCAATGCCGCCCACAGCATGTTCAGCTGAAGAACTAGGACAACTGTATAAGTATAAAGTTAATTGAGCATTAATGCCAATATTACCCTATATACACCCCAATTACCACAGTCGTGTCACGTCATATTATGTGACTATAGTCACGTCGCTTACTTTTTCCTATCCTCTTGATCGCAACGTACGCCTATTGTCATTTTATACGACTATTGTCATATCGTTTTCTTATGTGACTGGGAAGGAGAAAAAATGGAGGCTCGAAAAACGTTAGTATATTTTGTACTACATTATATATTACATTTTTTGTAAATTTTATAATTTTATATATGTAAATAATTAACATAACAATAACAAATAAAAAATATAGATTTTTTTTGTATTTGTTAAAAGCGTTGTGTTGAATTGGTTTTTACGAAGTGAAACACTTTTTGTAAACTTGCGGTTGAATTTTCTCGTAAATAAAACCTTGTATACATTTTGTTATTAATTTATTTTTAGTAAGTCACAAACTGCAAAGAAGTTTTCAAAACAATTTAAATGTTTATATGGATTCGACATTTTATATTTGTCAAACGTGAGCAAACATTTTTAAATTTGAGCTATTTTTGGTATTACCCGATTGTATTATACGATGGTATTAGTTCCAGTCGAATCGACTGAGAATTACAAATTTCAAGTGAAGTGACATTACTATTGTCACTTCACATGAAGTGATTCGACTGTGGTAATTAGGGTGATAATTCACTTCCTGGGAAATGCCAACCCATCAAATATTGTATGTTAAATATCTTTTACTTATTTATATTAAGCATACCATCTTTCTTCTGTTTTTAATATTTTATTTGTCTCTATTACACATCTATGGAATTTATCTATTCGGTAATTATTATAATGGCTGTGGACCAATTCGAAGGTAAATCGACTACCCAATTGTTAACACTGTATGTGACAAATTCAAATATTGTACTAAAAAGTGGGAGTGAAGCAAAGTCACAAAAGGTAAATTAAATTTTTTGTGTTTGTGCTAAACGATTAACACGAAAATGGCGAATTAGTTCCTAGAAAATATATTTTATAAAAAAAATTGCAATACCCTCCCAAATATTGTTTTGAAATAAAAATGCGTTTCTGATTTATGTAAAATAATTATTAATTTTATTTAAAGTGTTCCTTTAATAAAAAAAATGGTACATGAAAAACAAAAATAAAAATCCAATCATTTAGCCATTAGCCATTCAAATTTCCCCTGCATACGTATCTACACATAAAACACAAAAATGAAACGCGTACAACGGATACACAACTGTAATCACAATAAAAAAAATAAAATTTCTTATCGACGATTTGAAATGAGAGATTTATCATAATGTTTTATTTACAAAAATTAATTTTGACATTAGTTTATGCACATACACAATAACATTTTTTGTATATCCTGTGTACTATTTCGATCCTTTGAGTTGGTACGGTTTGAGAACTAAACGATTTACTCGAGCATTGGTCCGCAGCCAATGTAGACAATAGCCAGCAGTTTTCAGGTATATAGAATGTAAACTATTATTTAGTTGAGTTGAATAAAATCAGATGAATACACGAATGATCTTTCACAAAAATAATCTAATGATGTTAGATCGCACGTTCTTGGTCGCAAAATTAATCGTCTACCAAATCTGTTTCTCAAAAACCGATTGTTTCATTGGCTGTATGACATGTAGCGCCGTTCTATTGGCACCACAAGCCGTTAATATTCATATCATCAAATATTGGCTGTAAAATTCCCTATGTGGTCATTGTGGAAATGTTTAATTGTTGAGAATGTCGTAAAATCGATAATAAACGTGGCTTCTCTGCAACACTTTCTCTCTCTGTAGCAATATAGTGGACTCAAATATTTTACATTAAATTTTAATAGCAGTCATCGATGGTCGATTAAAATAACTATCTATAAAAATAACACAAATTCTACCGCTATTTTCAATAATATTTTAAAGCGAAATTGATTACTGAAATGGTAAATCTTCTATTGTTAATTTGTAAAAAACTGAATAACGGAACTTTTGAAATAACTACTTTATACTCTATTAAAAAAATGCTCTTAATGGAAGACCTTTTAATAGTATAAATAATTTATTTGTTTGTAATGTTTTAAAATAAAACATATTTGTGTTATTTTACCCTTTAACTGAATAATGTTGCTTCGAAAATTGTTTTCGCCCTGCGTAATCATTTTTCAGCGAAGACGATAATACAAAGCTATTGTGAATTCGCCGTAGTCGTATTCCTAAAAAATCGTATTCGTAAAAATCCGGGATTTTCCCCATCTCAAGCGTGAAGTTAGTAACTTATTTGATTTTTGCTTTATATTTCGTCGCAAAAACCAAATAAGTTACTAACTTCACGCTTGATGGTAAAAATCACAGATTTTTATCCGTCGTTTGAATACGAGCTGAATAATAAAACATACATAATAATACGAATGTAATTTTTTTTATCTTTATGATTATGACGAGTGATCTTTGATTATTCTCGACATTATGCGAAAAAATTTCGTTTTGTTCTGACGAGTATACACGACATAAATAGGTAAACGGGTAATATAAAAATTTTACTTTTCAAAAATAATAAATTATTAAAGTAAGGGTTTACACAACGTTAATAATAAAAATGTGTTCTACTATTAAAGTATCTGTGGTTTAAACCGGGATTAGTATGTTTAAAGGTTTACACTTCAGAACCAGAACGTTTTAAATTGTGTACACAAAACCCGATTTTGGAAATAGCCCATGGTAACTTTTCGGAAATTTTAATTTTTTTAAAGTTGGTAACAAAAGTTCTCAAGTTACCCTGGCTATACAAAAAGTAAGATTACACATTTCTCGTGTGAATATTTTTATTCATATTTTAATTCAATGGCGTATTTTTGGCAGATACGACAGTTTTTGTTGCTTCTTTTTGTACAAGTTGTACTTTAAAAGTTTGCAATTTAATTTTTCTGATACTTCTAATTTAAGATAAAGACAGAAACAAAAAACAAGAACAACTAAATTATCCTAAAGTTCTCTACATGTTCGGAAATAGATTTGGTAATTTATTGTCAGAAAGTTACCCAAAAGTTACTACCGTGGGCTATTGCCGAAAACCGCTAATATTTCGCGTTTTCAGCAAACCTAAGTACATACCTTCCAGCTTAACGCGTTCGAATTACAAAAAATTCTAAAAGATGGCACCAGCATATATTTATGAGCAAAAAAATAAAAATAAATTCTTAAAAATGTATACATTATTTTTCAAACATTATTTATTTTATTATTAATCAACTGCACAATAATATTTGCATCCTTTTTTTACAATTACTTAATTATTAGCTTATGTTACGTTTATAAAATTATATAAAATAATAATAATTTGGTTTTATTTTTATTGTAAATCTATTATTTTCACCATAATAAATAGTACAAATAAAACGAAATCAAATATAATTTTCACGTACATTAGTTATATAAAAGGTGGCAGTATTGTGGAATTTTCTATTTTAAAAATTATTTAATGGATTTTTATTAAATTTACAATTTTGTACCCATTGTTTAATGAAGAAACTAATAAATTTGTATTATAAATGTACATTATATTTGTATCTATTGTCCTATTTGATTGCATAATAAAAATTATATCCTCTATCGAGTTGAAGTACCATTTTTTGGTAGCCACATTTTATAACATTTAGGCGCATGCATGCACTTCCATTGCAGTTTGTTAAATAACATTACATAAACATGGACTGCTAGTGCTTTGTTAAATCCGTATTATACTATTTATATATTTTTTGTTTATTTTTTAGTTTAGTGTTCTCTTCAAGAATGCTAACTCACATTAATCAAAATACGGAAAAAGAATACAGCTAGTAGTCCATTGGTATTTATTATGTCTACGGTATGTAGTTAACTAATAGCGATGGTTACGGTGCGCGGAACCATCCTGAGATATGTGAATATGTTTTGCAATAAGTTTAATAAAAAATAAAAATAGACTCCCGCAACAAGGACGTAAATTAAAACCACTCACCTATAATCATGCTAGTATTTTCTTATTATTTGCTAAAAATGTTTATGTATATCATGGGTTTAAGCTAAATTGCCTACCCATTCGCGCGTCCACTTTCTTTGTCTATGGCGGAATACTTACAATGCAAATAAAATTATAAACTTATATAAAAAATATTATTTACTTTCTTTTTTTTTTCATTTATATAATATATTTACAAATATTTTTAATTTTATATATTTTAAAATATTTACATATCTCAGATTTAATTATATGTGTTTTTTAAGTAAATCGCATTTAGACAAAATCATAAAAAAAGCAGAAACAAAAATTAAATGAAATTTTGTGTATTTTATGTTTTTTATAAATTTTAAATATATTAACTTATCACAGTTTTATAAAAATTCATCAAATCAAATTTATAATTTTTCAATTTTTTTACTAACATTAAAAAAAATTAAATTAAGATTTTATATAAATTTAGCCATCTATCGAAGAATAATAATATAATAATATTAACAGAAAATTATTAAGTTTGGTTTAAAATTATTTTGTTTTTTAATTTCTTTTCCCTATTGTTATAATATGTATACAAAATTTAAAATAATTGGTTTTTCCATTTCTTGGCTTTTCTTTGACTTATTTACTAGTAATTTCTCTAAGTCCTTTTTTCTATGCTGTTATTGCTTCATGTTCTGTGTGTGATCTTCTTTCTCCTATTATTATATTAAAAAATTATTAACAAAATAAAAAAGAAAATTATAAAAATTAAGGAAAATTATTAAGTTTGCAAGTTATTTTTATCTTTGTATGTTTGTAAGTCTTTTTTTTGTTAAGTTCCCCTTTTTTAATTAAAAGCTACAGTTTATCCTTTGGTAATGGGATAGTCAAAGCCTTATACTTTTAGTGTGTAGGACATAAAATATGATATCACAAAATAACTTGCATATTTTATAAAAAAAAATATTAATGATAAACAATAAATAGTTTTGAGTTCAAAAAATCTATCAATTAATGGAGTAATTTATTTATCTACTTAATTAGATTCAACATAAAAAAAATTTGAAAACAAATTACGTTTTATTATTTTCTAAACCACGGTGCATTTTCTCATAAATCCTTCTCGACTAAATATTTTTTAATTAATTATTAATTATTGTTTATATACTAATAATAAAATCATGTCCCTTTTTGTAATTTGTTTTCACAATTTTTTTTTATATTTATTTTAAAAATTTTAATTAATTGTTGTATCCTAGCTTTATTAATTTGATTTTTAAACTAACAGTACTAAAATAATGTATTGTGTAATTTTTTTTAATTTTTGTTTGTTTTCTTTTATCCTTAATAATTATATACTAGTTTATACTTAATAGTAATTTTTAAATAAGTTAAATTAAAAAAATAATAATAATATAATTAAATTATGTGTATATATATATATATATATGTATATTATATTATGTATAATTAAAAATATATAGAACAAATTAAATAAATTAAAACGCAATACTGTCTTGTTCTTCCCGGTGTGCTACTGCGGCGACTAGAGCGGCCCCACGTCCTGAACCATCCTCGGACAACATTAATTCAAATTGAATTTTTGGTTTGACCAATTGTTTAATTTTAGCTGACATTAATTCATGGAATTTAGGATGGAACCGATATACTGAACCATCAATACCAACCTAAATAATTTTGGAAATATATTTAATTTAATATCCTTATTGGACCCGGGTATCGTATTTAAAAATCACTTACTGTTACTGGTGTATCATCCATTTTATTTAATAGGGTTGCAATACCAGCCGATACTAAATGTGCCGCTCTACTTGACACCACTTCACAGATATAACGCACATTTTCACAATCTTGATCTGTCGCATGCCCTAATCCTAATTCTTCAAACACTTCCATACAGTAAGTATATGAACCAGGTTTGTCTAATTCAATTTCTGATACGTATTTTGTAAAGAATTGACCACGTTTAAATAGTAAATCAGATCCTACGCCACCGAATAATAAGCCGGCACAGGTAAATCGAACAATCGCTAGGCGGGCCAATTCACCCAAGTACATTCCCGAAATCATTTTCTCATGCAATTGTTTACCGGGATTAATACTGTTCTTGTCAATTTCACGATCGTATTCTGTCCGAATGAAATCAAGTGAACCACTATCACCAAATGCTCCCCACTCTGTGTTGACTAATACATGTGGTTTTTTATTTGTTGGATCTTCTGGTTCGAATAATTCGCAATTTTCTACTTTTTCTACGTAACATGCATTTGAACCGGTACCTAAAAACAAAATATATAAATATATATGAACAAAACGTTATTATCATTTTATCAATAAAAATGGTGATACATAAAATATAACCACAAAAATTACGCGTGTATAAGATAAAATTAAAAATAAGAATACAAGTCAGGTCTTTGTTTTTTACGTTGCAAATTGTAGTCAAACAAACAAATTTTTTTTCGTTAGTTACGTGCAAAAGCACACAGTTACGGTTAACCTTAAAACTAAGTAACGTTTCGTGCAATGTTTTTAATTTTTACCTTGATGTAATTTCCAATTATTAAAGAAAAAATTGTTAAACACAAAAAACCAAACACCGCTTATTAAATACAAAGGTTGGTACCTACCAATAATAATTCCAATTTTTGTATTATGATTTTTCCAGCCACAAGACATCAATGTTCCCGTTGTATCATTTAATATAGCGCAAATTTTAATATGACAATCCTATCAAAACACAGTTAATAAATCGCGCCCAAAATTAATATTTTTGTTGTTTGTAATAATTATAAAAATAATAATACATGTTAATTTAATATTAACACTGTGTTAATTGCAGTGGTAATATTTATATTGTTTGTAAATGTGTGTGGGTGTGTGTTTACATGATATATGAATGAGCGATTCACGCACGAAATTGCGATTCTCTAACTATTCAGTAAATGATGACATTCAATAATTTACAGTGTTTAATTCTAAATAACAGACTAAAAATTATATAGATTAATAAACAATCATGCAATACATCCAATTATAATTATAAATTAAGTTAATTCATAACCAACGTTAAAAACATTATAGCCATGTGACAATCACTATTATAATATAATATATATATATATAATTTTGTGTGCCCTCTCTAAAAACGTTATAATTAATTAATAGCGATATAAAAATTTTTTGTTTGTTTGATGGCGGCGGTTTTTCTTTCGGTCCATAATAAATTATAAATTTATAATCGTTTACAAAGTAAATTCGAAATCTTACCAATAATAACACCAACTTTACAATCGTGATTTCGATGGCCACATGACATTAATGTCCCAGTTGAATCATTTAGAATAGCCATCACCGCTATTGTACAATCCTAATTCGTTTGTATAATAACCAATATTGCAAATTTTAATTTAATTTAAATTGAAATTAGATAATTTTAGAATATAAACAATTTAAAAAAAAGAAGTCATACATTTTTTGTTTTGTAAATTGCACGCACACAATTTATGAAATGGTTTGTATTATTAGAAAATAATAAACGGTTTAATATGCTTACCCCACGTCTATTTATGGCGTCTTTTAATAGTTGTACAACATCTTCACCCACCACTCCCGCACAATTAAAACCTTTTGTCCATCGTTCTAGCATACCTTTGGTTAGCCCCAATTGCATTAAAGGAAATGAAAATGTGAATCCTAATGGTAAAAGTTCATTGATTACATTATGTTCCTGTAAGTAAATATAAAATAATATTAATTTAGTAAACTAGTATAAAGTCGTTATCCTTCGCGAGTAAAAACGCGGAAAACTATTTTATGACCTTAAATATATATTTATATATTTACCTTCATGAAATTGGCTAAACATTCAGCTATATGATCAAATAATTGTATTCCCGTGCCGATCATAATTTGTTGAGGTATAGCATAAATTTTTGATTGCATTTCAAAATCATTTTCACCTTTTAAATGAATTAATAGTACACGGAAATTTGTACCGCCCAAATCAAGGGCCAAAAATTTACCCTTCTCCTTACCATTTGGTAAATCTTGTACATACGTAACAAAACATTTAACATCGGCTATCGGCTGTGTGGCACGTTTTAATCCTTTATTGAGCTGATCAAGCAGACGTGCCATAATTTCTTTTAAATGGTCATCGGATAATACTAATTCTTGACATTGTTCTCGGATCTAAAATAAATCACAAACAAAAATAAAAACCCATTAATTATATTTAATAAAAGAAATAAATCTAAAAATATATTTTTTACGTTACAAAAAAAAAAAAAAATATTCTATTTCTAATATAAAACTGACGCCGGACCGACTTAGTAATTTACAAAAGGAAATTTAAAAATAACACATAAATTAACATCTCGATGAGTTTTCTTTTTCCTTTTACACTTAATACACTATTTTTGATAAAGGTCATTTTTGAGGGTACGTACTAATGAATAGTCAATAATCAAACTATACATCCATATTGTTCAAAAGAGAACGGTTAATACACGATGGTTGCGCCAATTTGACTTATGGAATATTACTAAGCCGCAAAAATGTTTACCTTTGCCGACGCATCTGTGATGACAGTCATCTCTTTAATAAACTAATTTTTTATTATTATTTTTAATAATTTACACTCAAAATGTTTTTTTTTGTTTTCTATAAAATAATATATAAACACACATACAATTAAAAATTGATTATAAATTACAAATTTTCACTGAAGCGATTAATAATTTTTGTAATACTGAGAATATAAAACACAGTTTTTTTAATTTTTTTTTGTAAAGTAGTTGCCTCTTTCACGTTTAATATTTAAATGATTTAAAAAAATCCGTTTTCATGTTATTTATATTTATAAGATTTACACGGTACGTATGTTTGTGTATTTTATACACATATGTACTCGTATGTATATGATATGAACGCGAGCACATTTGTGTGACGAGCATGGAATGAATGTAGTTTTGTGTAAAGTAAAATATGTAAACACACACATATAAATCAAAAATTACAAGATACTGATAAGCTTTTCAATGTAGTACCTAAATTAATATAATCGGATAACCGCACACAGGAAACAAAACTTACATACTGAACATGTAAGTTTTGTAAATTTATTAATAAGATTACACAAAGAGTATGAATTGAAGGTCACCCTTTTTGATTTATTGGTGATTTTTTTGTGTTTGTATTTTTAAATTAGAGGTGACATCTATGCGGATTTTGTCCGTTAAATTAAAATCGTCATTTTTGTTTAAAAAAAATTTCTCCGCTTTTGTATTTTTATGACGTTGAATGAAAAATTTTATTTGTTGGCGACGAACGTAATTAAAACAATCACGAGTTTTATTTTTTATGTGGAATTATTTATCTCGCGCGATATACGTTGAGGGCGTTAAAAAATCTGCTGACGACAAATTTTCAAAAAATTATTTATTTTATTTATTTTTAGTATCGAACGTTATATCCAAAACACAAAACACGTCTTGTGATATTTTGTCTTAATGCCAAATGACCTGTTTTGTTTGCGCACCACTACACTTTTCCTGTGTGTGGACTATTATTATTATAAAATTCGAATTAGCGTCGTTCGGTGTATGCGCATCTAAAATACAGCCGACAATTTTCGCATGAATGCATACAGTGGAGTTTGGTTGGAATCGCTATTTTGAATAATCATGCCAATATCTAATCATAGTAAAAAAAAAAATTACATTATACGATTATTATAAATTCAGCAGGAGCTTATAACGGCGGCGCAAACAAATCAAACTAAACTTAAAATAAAAACGATAGCAACTAAAATGATTAAAATGTGTTACTCAATTCAATTGAAACTTATTTCACTTCTTAATTAAAATTAATTGAACATTATTATTTTACCAATGTGTATATTGTTGGGTGCCAAGAAATGATCAATTGGTGTCTTATGTAGGCGACAAAAATACGAATCTATTAAAAACGTGTTACCGTGACCCAACAAACCAGGTACACACGCACACACTATTTGCATAAAATGGGCCAATTGTTTAAATTTAAAATTGGTTAATTTTAAAATAAACATAATTTGTAATTCCAACCCCGAAATAGTGAAAGGCACACACATACATATACGAAATACATAGGTATATAAAATAAAATTTAAAAAAGGGGCTCGGCTTATATTTTAGTGAATTATTCAATAACGCATTCATGTCAAGTATTATATCTATACATATACTCGTATATATAAATATATGTTTAAGGTTCAAACTACTTTTTATATAAATTTAATTAAAAAAAAACTTGTTTTTAATTCCAAGTAATTATAAAACTATTCAAACTTGTTTATTATTATTATTTATTTATATTGCTTTGTATTACATTTAATTGTGTAGTTTTTTAAAACTATATGCAAATTAAACTAAAAGGTTATTGGGGCAGGCATATAATGCCAAACTTCAGTTGGTGATAGCACTGATAACAAAAACAAACTCTTCAAAAACTTAAAAGTGAAAGTAGTCAATAAATTTGTTAGTGTGTATTACACAATTTTTTCTAAAAAAATATTTAGGGAAAATCATATTTTCCTCTCATTCACGTCAATTGTGTGGAGATTAGGAACAAAAAAAAATCGAGCATGCGTTTTACTCGTTTACTTGACGTCAAGTCAAATCAAAATTAAATGTAACCAAAACAATATAAATATTTTTTTTTCATAAAATGCTTAACAAACAAACTTTAATTTATTAATAATTTTAATTTATTATTATTTTTGTTTTTCACTTTGCACTTTATATAATGAATATTACAAGCGATTAAATAAACTTTGCGTCCGAACTTGACGACTGTTATTTTCAAACTATCACTACTTCCTTAACAAACTTGCTAATAAGTTGGTTGCTCGTTATGCTTACTTTTAAAGATTTTATTTTAGCAAATTTTTATTTTATCGGAATACAATTGTATAATATAATTGTGTGTGTGCTTGATAGTGTAAACTTTAAAAATGTGTAGAATACAGTTGAGATCAACATTTTTTTGCCACTCTACCAGCAGTAATCTACAAACATATATTACCTGGAAATTTGAGCAATTTTTAAGTTAGTTAAGTGTTAAGTACTGACCTAATTAATTTTTTAATCTTGGCAAAATAACAAAGGCCAGGTGTGAACGATACAATCGATAAATTCGGAAAAAATTACTAGCGCACATTATAATACACATAAATACCTGGCAGCATTGTAATGAGGTTATCGCATTTAATAAAGTAAACATGCTAATCTACATATAATTATTTACACCTAAGACATTGGTATTGTAGTAAACGTATCAACATTGTCTAGGAAATATATTATTGTATAAGACGTTGCGTCGGTTTTGTATTATTATTAAGTATTAGATCAAAACGTAAAAGAGATGTGCTTGACGTTTGCAGTGTTACTACTAAGGCAATCTTAGTTTATTTCCTTAGGGAATGGTAAATTAGTATATAAATTTAATTCAGAAAGTCATGAATCGCTACATTTATTTGTATTACTGAATTAACTAATTATAGAGCACTAAAAATGTATTTTTTGAAATTTAAATGTAAGGGATAATAAATTATACAATATATATATATATATATATATATATATATATATATATATATATATATATATATATATATATATATATATATATATATATATATATATATATATATATATATATATATATATATATATATATATATATATATATATATATATATATATATATATATATACCGAGTGACTGACACAAAGTGTTACCAACTTCAGACTGTCATTGCTGTCACACCAGTGATGAGAGAGCGCTCAAATTTACACTAATGACAGTTCATTCCATTGTTTACAAGCGTACAAAAGCATTTTAGTGGGAAAGTATTCAGGAAAAAAGTTGTCCGTAATGGAATTCAAGCGTAATAGTGTGATTGCTCTATATTTGGCTGGCAAACCACAGCCGCAGTTTGTTACCCAGTTAAAACATCTAAATGTGAATAAAATGTTTGTGTATCGCACCATAAATCATTATATCGATACTGGCAGCATTGCAAAACGCCATGGTGGTGGACCGAAACGCACTGCAACATCGCCGGAAATCATTCGGAAGGTGAAGACCAAATTGGCTCGGAACACGCGCCGTAGCGGCAGAAAAATGGCTTGTGAGGCGAACATTTCGCTCGAACGGATGGTCTCACCGATGCTCAAAAAAAAGTTAGAGTGGAAAGAGCAAAGGAGTTATTACGCTTGCACGAAAGTGGCAATTTGCCGAATTTGGTTTTCTCCGATGAGTCATCGTTCGTTATTGAGCAATATGTGAACAAGCAAAACGACCGGATTTACTTGGCCGGCCGTTCTACTGAAAATTTGGCCCAACGGATTGCTACTCGAAACCAAGCGCCGCCGATGGTGATGGTTTGGGCCGCCGTAATGGCCGAAAGCCGTTCACCGCTCATTTTTTTGAACCGTGGCATCAAGATAAATGCTCAAATTAATCGGGATCATGTGTTGGAGGGAGCGTTGAAGCCTTGGGCACAAAAACATTTCGGCAGCAGAGTCTGGACATTTCAATAGGGCTCGGCGCCGAGTTATAAAGCGCGCGTCAATCAAGATTGGCTGAGAAATAACGTTCCGCGGTTCATTTCCACTGCCCAATGGCCATCAAATTCACAGGTTGCAAATCCGTTAGATTTCTCGGCTTGGAGTATTTTGAAGAAAAGGTTGGGACACAAAAATCCCAAAGTGTCGATCATCTCAAGCAAGCGCTTCGCTGGGAATGGGCCAAAATACCGCAGAACCACTTTCGTGCTGCATGCAATAGCTTAGTCGTTTGAAGGCCATAATCGCGGCTAGGGGTGGCCAAATCGAAAACTGATAATGCAATTCGAAAATTTAAATATTTGTGAACATTTTTTACTTTGATTCAATAAAATTCATCAAAAAATAAAAATTCTGTGGCGTTTTGTTTTGGTAACACTTCGTGTCAGCCACGATTTTATATATATATATATATAAAATATATATATATATATATATATATATATATATATATATATAACTATATATATATATATATATATATATATATATATATATATATATATATATATATATATATCGCACCATGCGTGCAAGAAAACGATAAGTACTACTTATAGCGTTATTGCATGATTGCATTTTTAGAATATGGGCAATAGGCTCAACAGATGTGTCTATTCAATTTTTTCTTACGGAACCTCCTGCAGAAATTATCAAGCTTTAAACATAAATTTTACTATGAGCTTACACTAAAATTTTTTAGAGAAAAACTGTTTTCCTGAAAAAGTATGTTTTTGAGTTATCGTTTTATTGCACGGATGGTGCGATATATAGTTTGGGTATTCAAATAAGTCTCCGCCGTTCCAAATGTTGGATGTCTGTCAACAACATAAGTGAGAGAAGTTGTCGATAGTGGTTTTAAAAGTTTAAGAACGGTGAATTTGATGTCGAAGACAAAGGACGTAGCGGAAGGCCGAAAGTGTAGGAAGATGTGGAATTGGAAGCTTTATTGGATGAAGATTCATGCCAAACGCAAGAAGAACTTGCACTTACATTAGGTATGATTCAACTAGCAATTACACATGGTTTAAAATCATTGGGAATGATTTAAAAGCATAAATTGGGTGCCATATAATCTGATGCCGAGAGATGTTGAACACCGATTTTTTTTCATGTGAAATGTTGCTTACCAGACATAAACGAGAGGGTGGTTTTTTGCATCGCATAGTCACTTGTGATGAAAAATGGATCTACTAAATTAACCCAAAAAAATAAGAAATCATGTGAACCACCTGGCCATGCTGCAGCATCGACAAACAAGCATGGAATAATCATGGAAAAAAAATCATGTTGTGTATTTGGTGTGATAAGTTTGGTGTCGTGTGTTGAGTTGATAAATCCGAGCGACATTACTGGGACACTGTACCAAACACAATTGATGAGATTGAGCCGAGCACTCAAGGAAAAACATTCCCACTTCTAAAAATTGGGTTGATTCACGGATAGCCTCAAACGAACGGCGTTCTTCCGACGTGGGATTCGGATGCTGCCGGAAAGATGTGAAAAAGTAGTGACTAGCGATGGAAAGTACTCTGAATAAAACATAACCGCTACCACACCACTAAACTATAACCACTACACACAACAACTACCACCATTAGGTGTTTTTCCACCACCGAGTTTTTTTAACAAAACATATTGTGCATTATAATTATTTTTAATGTCATATATTTTGTTTTAAAAAATTTAATGTGAGTGTTAAATTATCGAAATATTCGCCATTACTATCTGTGGCTTTTGCCATTTATCAGGTAGATGATAAATGCCTTCACGATAGAAACTTGGTGGTTTCGAAGCAAAATAATCATCGAGCCATTTTTGCTCATCTTCAACTTTCGTGAACCGCTGGTCTTTCAAATATGATGACATCGATCTGAATAAGTAACAATCAGAGGGAGATAAGTCTGAGGAATACGCCGCACGCCATAAAACTTCCCAGCTTAATGAGAAGATGAGTTCCTGAGTTGATTTTGCTGTATATGGACGAGCGTGTCATGCAGCAATTCCGCCTTTCTTGGCCCTTAAATGGACTTTTTTCCTCCAGAGCATCATTTAATTTGATTAATTGGGCCTGGTAACGTTCAGCTGTAACAGTTTGAAGAGGTTCCATAAGTTCGTAGTAAATGACTCCTTTCCAATCCCACCAGACACACAGTAACATGTTTTTGGCATGAATATTTATTTTTGCAACTGATGTTGATGGCTGGCGTGGATTAACCCATGGTTTTCTGCGTTTAGGATTATCGTACATAATTCACTTTTCATCACCCGCAATGGTTAAGTGCAAACAATTTTATCGTTTGTAACCAAGAAAGCAAATTCATGCGGATGTCAACTCTTCGGTTTATATTTTCTTCGGTCAGGTTTATGAGGAACCCATTTCCCTTCCTTCTGTATTTTTACCATTACATGCAAACACAGTGATATTGCTTAGTAAGTAACTCCTAACTGTTCTGCAAGCTTTTTTTGAGTTTGACACAGATTTTCATCCAGTAAAACTTTAAGTTCTTCGTCTTCAAATTGTTTTATTGCACTTGGACGTGGGTCGTCCTCAAGTCTAAAATTGTCAATATGAAATCTTGCAAACCACTTTTTACTGTTGAATGACTCACATAATTTTCACTCAAGGTCGAATTAATCAATCCCAAAGCTTGAGCAGCACGTTTTTCATTTGAAAACCGAATAAAATGCAATGACGTATAAATGTTGCTTATCGACATCCATCTTTTAAAATTGATGCACACGGAACGACTAACGACAGCTCGTAAATGACTGAAACTTATGTTATAAAAATCGCAATGACTAAGCTACATATATTCAAAATGGCGGGCGATTTGGATGCGTTCAAGTATATTTTAATGCTATCAACTTCAGAGCCGAGTTTCTAATTGCACAACTAATGCAAATAATTTCGCTTTAAACACCACATATAATACAACTACTTTCCAATTTTTCCGCTAGTAATTTTCTCTGTTATTCTTCCGCATAGCGCATCTTCACAAAGCCTATTTTTATACGGCGGTCGGTGAACATATGCTAGATACCACCAGAATATTTGCAAAGGTTCTGATCTAGACTAAACTGCTACAAAACAACTAATACTATTACCAATATTTAAAACTAGATGTCACTAATTTATATATAACTGATATGCAAATAACATGATTATATATTTGTTCATCGCAACAGTTTGGCTCGTTGGATTCTGTTAGAGTACATACCGAATTGGTTTCGAAATACCTGAAATTTACTGTCTTCCTAAAAAAGATTTTATTAATAGCAAAGTGCATCTATAAACAGTACAATACAATATCGATTTTTTTTATTATTTTATATCAACTGCTTTATTCTTTAATCTTTCTAGAAAAGAAATGTTTAAATTTTAAATTCTGATATTATTATATTTGAAAGTGCTAGCTCAGGTAGAACGTAATTATTAATTAACGAACGAATTTTTTGACCATTTTTCTCCTCCCTGTCTAATGCGTGGACACAAGTTTCCTGATCTTTTAATATTTCTCGTTGTTTTCCATTATTTTTTGTCGATTCCAAGAGCTACAAATAATATAGAATATCGAAACTGGAGGCAGTGAGCGATAAATCGAAACAGTTGAAGGGACACAGAGTGTGAGATTGAGTTTCTCTGCATAAAGGCTTTATACAGTTGTTTTCCATTCGCAATGTTAATTTTGAACCTGATTGGTCAGGCTATGCATTGTGATCACCACTCGCCAAAAATGACGGCCCAGCTGATTAAAGTAATCCATCAGTCTGGCGATTCAACGAACATCTGGCAGGTGTTCGTTGCTTTGATGGTCATTCATACTTTGTGAATTCCATGTATTGAAATCTTTTTTTATAGTACAGCTGTATCTGTATGTGCTTTGCCGTCAAGAGGCTTGGACTATAAAATTGAGTATCCATTGATTTTGAAATGGGTTTTTTCGTAAAGTGTGTGTTTCTGATATTAACATTACATAAATGTTGTGATCGATGAGAAATGCTTGGAAATCTTTATGTTGTGCCAGCCCATGTGAGTTCCATACAACTAGTTTGATGCTATTAATTTTTTATTTTGAATGAGTATACCTACTTTAACATATTCATGTATTGCATTAATTAAAAAGCTTTGCATTAATTTAGTGAGCTGGAAGTAAATTGAACACTATACACTATTAATCAATTAATTCGGATGGGTCAGTACTTGAAAATTACACATCACCACTAACTCTATCGTCAGGCGCTGTTACATGGATATCATATTATACATTAGTTAGAAAAATATAGGCCAATCGGGGGTTGTTGTTTTTCTCTTTTCTCTTTAACCTAACTCATTGATCAATAAGTGCCGAGGTTAAATACTAAAAAAACATTTTTTTTTGCTAGTTCGACTTTTTTTGTATTTATCTTTAATCTGTTCTGAGGCCTAGGCACTCCCAACTCTGTCGCGGTTCGCTTTTTACGTCCTTACTTTTTCGTCGTTTTTCAGCCTATTCGAGGCCGTACCGGATTCATATTTCATCCATTGTCACATATCCAATGTGAGCAAGCGTAGCAAACAATTTGAACAGAGCTTTCTCTTTTTATATTGTTGGGGTGTCAGCTACCTCAGGCAACTTCACTTTACGGTCTTTTTTGAGCACTTTTTTTAATTTTTCTGGAAATACCTGTCAAATTCGGGCAACCAGAGCGTTCAGCAATATCGATGCTTGTACCGTACAGCCACATTTAAACCGAGCAAACCAACATCCGACGGCGACGGTTGCTTTCGAAGGAGTGGAGCCTCTTAACACTTATCAAGTCATTGCTTAGCTTGACGGTATTTTTACCATCAAAAACAGTGTTTAGTCAATACACGAAATTAATTTTTTTTCCATTGTATTGAAAATAACACAAGTAGCGTTGCTGTAACAACTGTAATTTGTAAACTAATAGTTGGATTTTTATAAAATTTTGATACAAATCGTTTGAAGATTGGTAGTTTCTAAAAATCATTGAGTTTTTAATTAGATGCGCCTATGTGTCAGCTTATAGGCTTATCGATCGACGGATTATTATACTGTGATCATGCGGAAAAACTTACTCATTGAATTTTCCAAGCATGATTAAATAAATAAACATATCCTATTACTATTGATAAGCACACAAAATTATAATTCATCAGCAACCGTTATTCACGATTTTGATTAAAGTTATAATAAAAATAATTTTTGCTTTCTGATTAAAATTATGCGAATTGTAAATTATTTGAACATGCAGTACAAAAACTCCGCGAATGGTATGGTTAAGTGCCACTGTTTGTGCGATATTACACCAAAAAAAACAAACAAACTCGAAACGTAACGAACAAGAATTCGATTATCAATTCGTTAATGTGTTAGTTTTGTAAGTAATATAACTTACCAACACTATTAGCATTCGATTTTTTTTTTCAAATCGATAAATTAAATTTGAAAACGTGATGTAACTCATGACTGAATTAACATCATTTTCTAAAATTATATTAAAATACATACAAATAGAAAATTAAATTTTATGAAATGTTCGGCTTTTTTCTTTTTATATATTTCAATTGCTACTTTCTTAGAATAGCACTAGCTACACACACACACAATTTTTTGAAAGAAAGATACACAAAAAACCAAAATTCAGTGTATAATGAGGTCGTTTCAACAAGGGCATTCACCAATTTACTCTTTACCCCGTACAATATGTGTGACGTAAGTCGAGCCCCTAATTCTGATTGGTTGTTCGACGAAGGCACGTCATGTTTTTTTTTGTATTTTATGAATGTAAACGAGAATAAAGAAAACACGAACGTACACTGAAAATAATTGTGTATGGGTGTGCTAGTACACAAATGAAAAATATTGATCGATAAAATATATGAATGTGTACGTATAATTGTGTGGGGTACTGTTACAAATACAGTATTGAGATTTTTCCCAAATAGCATATATTTATAATAATAGGATGTGTACATATACAATATGACAGTAGATGTAAGAAAAATATTTGCTGTATTTTCTTAAGAATTTCACTCTATATAAGGTAGGACTTAAGCAATTTTGTAGACTGGTGTAATAACTTGACTTGATTACAAAACACTAGGGTATTTATTTGGTCATTTTTCGTTCAACGGCAGCTTCATTTTTCGGTTGGTTACACAGTGTCATATTTAATCAAAGCCGCTGTTAAATCGGTGGGAAACTCATATTACATTGCAATAACCAGCGTCGAACTCTAACGTTATGATAAGCTGAGTGTGATAAGATTAATTAAAAGAAATAACGTTGTTGGCGGTTACACACCTACAATTTTTTAGACATTGTAGGTACAAAAGTTGATAGACAAGATATTTATTTATTTATTTATTAAGAAACTGTAATGTAGGAATAAGAGCACACAGGCATAACATAAAATTACACAAATACCACAATCAAGTTTAAGTGCACATGTCGCTGACGTCAGAGCACGAACAAAATACAATTAAACATAGTTTTTATAAAAATGAATTTTAATCAACATTTTTGTTGTTGCATGATCAATTCAAAAAAAAGTTTCTTTTATCAAGAATTCGTTGCTAGATTTTTCAATGACATTGAAAAAAAATCGGCGAACGTATGTGTTAGAGATTTCGCTTAGCTTTTCATACCCATACTAACGATTTCTCCAATAAATATGTTGAACCATCAATAAAACATTATTTTGTCACACGAATTTGATAACTGGATTGTACCAGTTTCGGTGCTAATATTAATATATATACGTAGGTAATTGGATAGTTATCATTTTTTATTACAGTCGGATACTTTAAAGCCTTATGCTAATTGTATATTGTAGATGTAGGCAATCGTTTAGATTTTAGAGGTTGGCCGAAGGTGAATTTTGTTACGATTTTTACGCACACGCACATATAAAAAACAAGCGTTTAATTCTATTTTTTTATAAACCAATTAAAGGAGAAGTTGTATCGATATATTTGCATTTATTGGAAAAACTAATACCAACAACACTTCCGGCTGATCAATTATTATTCGTATTTTTATAAGAAGCTTGTAAGGGGATTTTTACTATCTGACAAAATCCTATCAATAATTGCATCATCTTAATAATATTCAAATTAAATAGATAAAACACACCTAACATAATTTAGTGGAAACGGTTTCTCGCAAATATTTAAATTTTGTACAATATTTTTTACCCTGCAATGGTTACTTTACAATGGTTGAGATTGTTTGTGTGTGTCGTCGAGCTGGGTAAAAGAAACAGTAAAACAATTTTTTTAGCTTAAGGCATATTAGAATTTATAGGTGCCTCACTATAAACTAATTACCTACAGTGTACAAGGTGATTTCCGATCGATTAACGCATAGTACATACTCAACACAATTTTTTTTTCACACATATTACATGACTCACAGAATCGTCCCGGTAGCCAATCTCGACAAGTTTCAAATAGCACGTGTTATATCATCATTATTTTATGGCATAAATTAAACTATAATACAAAACTTACTACTTTGCCTGCTACTTTGTAATCTTTTTGTTTCTGCACCGATAATGCTCCCATTGTTGGTGTTATAAAATCCATTTTACTAAATTTAGTGTTAATATTTTTACTCGAACAAGTTTTTTGCAATATAAGCACTTCACACGTATATTTGTAAACTGAATTTTTATTGAACAATTTGTAATATTGTTACTATTGCTAATAAGATAAATATTGTAAAAAAATACAAATTCTTACGATTCTACAATAAATATCCACAGAAAATAAAAATAAAAAACGGAACCGAAAAACTCAATTTAATTCTGCGAATTTTAAATAAGTAAATATTATTTTTGGTTAAAAACGTTTTTTTGGTATTTTAACTTGGAAAATCACACAATTTTATCCAAAGAAGGTCACCTTGGTTAGTAAACTGACGAAGATTCCTAAATAATAGGAAAGTTATTATAAATTTTGGATTGGAAAAAGTTTTGTGTATTAGTATAGAAGAACGGAAAATACATATAACACATGCGCAAAAATACAGTATTTTTTGTATTGTGATTGTGTTCATATCAATTTTCACTGGAAGTGAAGTTTGTATGTAATTTATGGCTTTGTGATGTTTGTGTTTATAATTTGATAACACAACAAAAAATATCGACATAGTACTAAATTTTGTTTTTGATTAGAATATTGTAATTACGCGGCTTTTACAATATATTTTATTTTATTTTTGTTTAAGGGGTATATAAATTTAGCCAAAAGTAATTCAATAAAAATTCGCTAAGGGGCATACCCGATAAGGTTTCGCGCGATATACGTACACCTGCTGTTATGTACATACTAACGTTTGGTATTGATGTAATAATAACGATACATTTATTTTCTCTAAATGTAAAATTTGAAGCAGGGATCAAATATGTATCATTAGAACATAAATTTATCATTTGAAACGGGGGAAAACTATATTGTTAATGAAAAAACGATCTTTCTGGGATTATCTTGTGCTTCACGCAACAAGTAGTTTTGATAAGCAACACATGTTTTTAATAAAAATGGTGAATTTTCAATTGATTTATAAAGTATATAGTATAGAGTTGTTGGCGTAAGGCTTAAACTTTAAAAAATCCTAATAAAAAAGTCCAACAGCGTTAAATCTCCATTGGATTCTTCGTGTTCTGAGCAGCCAATTCTGATCAACAAAACATTGTTTAGCAAATCACAGGACAAACATATCTGGCGATTTAGGCACACAGAACTGGATTATATGTCGCGATAGCGAGCACCATTAACTGTTTTGGCCTGATCAGCCGCATTTAAGAAGAAGAATGGCCCGATGATGCCTCCAGCCTAAAATTTTGACCGTGTTTCCGACCATATTTTGTACGAAAATTGCGAATTGTAGCTGCTCAACAATGAAAACGCGTCATGTATAGCGCTCCGTTTTTAATAACCCTGAACTATACTGCACCAATGCCCCAAAATTCAAATCTGGCGTGAAATGTCACCTTTAAGTTATTTCACTTGAAACAAAATCGAAAGTGTGAGAAATTATAAATCAAAATAATTATTTTAACTGAACGCACAATCTGACTAGCAAGATTAGCTCAGATCAACTCACACAAAAGACACCGAATTCGACCTAAGTAGTTTATTTGAAACGCAGGTGGCATGAAGAATAGATAATTTTTGCGCATCATGTTTGCTGCATTGAACTATGTTTTTCTCGTTGACGAACTGAGTATGCTATAAACATATAAATATACAGTGCGAAAAATACCTTATTTTCAATTGGGTACTAAGTTGAACAGTGGTTAAAGCTTTGTCGTTTGGATCGCTAGGTACTGGATTCGAATCCCGATAGGAACAGGATGCAAAAGGGATTCTTCATCATCTGACTACGATCGGTAATGGAAAGATTAATCACCCCTATTTGATGTCACTGTAACACTGTAAAGATAAGATAATTTCTTAATGATTTGAGATGAACACGAGAAAATTGTAACGCAATTTACTAGTTTTGTTAATTGAAAAGATATTTCAAAATAACTTTATACTTTTATATTGCGCATTCTACAGATATTTACGGGGTTTCACTTACAGAAGAAGTACACTTTTTAATTAAACGGAAAAGTATCTTGTAATTACGTTTTGATGCCATTTTGAATTTATTCAATCTTAATAATTTGTAATGACTACAAAATTTCTAATGACTACAAAAAGCTTTTATGACAGTACATGGTACTACGTACTACTACATGGTACACATACATTCTAATCAATCAATCAACCAAATTTTTAGAATAATTAAGGATTCCAATAAAATTAGGTAAATATTTTAACATGCCACACAGCCTAGGTGGATTGACTAATCGCGGTAAAATTTCATAATTACGCTGTTCCCAAAAATAAGGAGACCCCAGTGATATTTGGCCGGAAATCGGTCATCCAGATTTTTTTTGCAAATATTTTGAAAAGTGTGTCATTTCTTTATGAGAAAAACGATTATGAACTAAAATATTCTAGATTACAATTGCAACAATATCTAAAATTTAAGCGGAAATGGCGATTATTGGCGGAAAAATGTTTTTCATCAAAAGTTCGGTCTCTTTACAGCCCAGACGGATTGATTGATCAAGATAATACTTCATAATTACGCTATTCCCATATACTTGGAGATCTCTGTAATTTTTGGAAGAAATCGGTTCAACGGAATTGGCAGCGTCTATAGGAGCTTTTTCGTTGTTTGTAAATATTTTGAAAAGTGTATAGCATTTACGAAAAAACTATTAAAAACAAAACGATATAAATTAAGTTTCAAACAAAATTTGTTCAGATCATTTTTTTAAATTTTACCGGATATGACGAGTTTTGATAAAAAAAACTTTATTTCAACAAAATTCGGCATATACGAGTATAATGCCGCAATACAGCTAAGGCGGATTGCCTATTTGATCAAACTTCATACGTAACATTAACGTTTGTCCATTAATTGGGGAGATCGTTGCGAAATTTGGTGGAAATCTGTGAAACGGAAGTGGCCGCTACCAAAGGAGCTTTTTCAATTTTTGCAATGATGTTGAAAAGTTTAGCATTTACAAAAAACGACCCAAAATTAAATTTTTCAACATTGTTGAGTTGGGTTGATTTTATGAAATTTAAGCAGGAATAATGATTTTTGATTATACAAAACAATTTTATCAAAAGGCTGGTAGTTTAATTTTTCGCTTTAGAAATCATGTATGCGGTGTATTCAAGATCTATGTGTACATTTGTGGTAAAAGAAAGTCGGATGTCGGTCACAACATAAGCATTCCCTTTGTTTCGGTAATATTTCCTTTAGTCGATTTCATTTGGTAATCATGAAAGTGAATGTGATTGCTTTTTACGACATAGTCGAAGATTTTGTTTGTTTGGTTTTGATTAGTAGTTACATCATCAATAAAGTTCCATAATCAATAAAGTTTTAATTATATGTCTACAAATGTGTTAATACACCTGATTTACGGTTTTTTCAGCATAATGTAAATGACTCCTTTAACTTTGAATAACAGAGGTAATATCCATTCTTATAAATTCACTTCATCGATAAGTTGAAGTAGCAATTAGAGGCTATAATAGCCTGAACAGACTGCGGATTAGTTAAACTGGTTTAGAAAAATTCAATCAAGCTTCCTATGGAAAACTTTGAATTTGGTAGATGGTAGTGTATCGAACTGAATTGAATTTTATTCCTTAGAGTACTTGACCAAATTTTGCTAAACCTGTTTAACTAATCGACAGACTGACGACCACGCTATAACACTTAGTTGAGTACAAATGCTTCAAGTTTCACAACTAATCTTGGACAATAAACCTACAAAAGCACTTCAATACTGAATAAATATAATTAGCTTTTTTCGATTGTATTCGCTTTAGTAATATAACCATACATTTTTTGCATTTGCCACATCAACACCATGTCAATGCCTCAAGTTTTATATAAGGCAATATAATTTTACGTGGAATTTTGTTATCTTGTAATTAAAATCTTCCCGATAAACACTATAAATACTACTACAGAGCACGAGTATGTACTTAAGATTTTTCTTGGGTATGTGTTAAAGGCATATAATATTTAGAGTTGCATTTTAGCTTTAGCCTTATCAGGAATGTGAAAATAATATTTTTAGTAAAATTAGTGAAATACAAAAGGCGTGTTTTCGTATCACTTACGAGGGTCGATCAATTAGTACCCGTGTTATTAATAAAGACACAGTTTTTTAAATTTTTATTTTTTATTTTTCAACGAATTCTCCTTTTAGGTCTGTATCGACCTTTATTTTCCTAACGTTTCTGCCATTTCTTTAGCCCTTCCAAACTCTTCAAAATACGCTTCTGTCTCGGCGATAACCTCTTCGTTTGAGCTGAATTTTTTTCCTCTAAGCCTTTTTTCAACAGGAACAGAAAGAAATCGCAGAGAGCCAGATCGGGCGAGTATGGTGGGTGGGGCAGTAATTCGTCGCGCAGTTCGTGCAATTTGGCCGAGACAATTCGGAATTTGTCACACTTATCTTATCATTTAAAATATTAATTGCCGTTCCGTATGACACGCCTGGCCGCTAAACATCAAAACAGATGTACGGCCACGTTTAAATTCGTTGAACCAATATCTCACGGTTGTCTATTAGGGTGCCTAATAGGCAGCACCCAACTTCGCTTTTATTCCTTTGCATGTTTTTCCATTGAAAAATAGAAAGCGAATTACGGATAGATATTGCTCTTTTGCAATTTTATTGAGAAACACGAAGCACGAGTGATACAACAGGCAGGTGTCGTTTGACAGATGAGCTTCTCTCAGCAATGCTACCAGTTTTCAAGCACGGGTACTTATTGATTGACCCTCGTATTTGTTCGAGAATAGAATTAATCGATTGCAACGGATAACCAACTCAAATGTCAAAATTGGCGAATGGTTGGGACAAACACCAACCATTTAACGTTAAATACCCACCAAGCTCAAGATTAAAACGCCTATTGTATAGTTGCCACAAAAATCAATGACCATTAATTGTTTAAAACAGTAAAAAAATGTAATCGATTCATATTTTGTTTAATTGATGTCCACCACACACACTTTTAGCAGAAAAATACGAGGTTCGCTCGAAAGTGTGTGTATCATCATGATATTGAATTTCTTTTTATATCTATATCTATATACGATATTTATAAAATGTGATGATGGAGTCAACAGAAAACCGATAAAAAATGAAAAACACATTAAAAACCACGACTGGAGTATAACAAACACATTGATGTTGGTTATACACAGAATGTACATAAAAATAAGCTTTCCAGGAATTAAACTATAGCATGCGCACTGTCGACAAGTGACACACCTCCCATTCGAATAAAATATTCAGCAATGTGCGTGCTCGTGATATTACACATGTATGGATAGATATATTAAATGTACGCAAGCTCACCAATACTCTTATTCAATTTAAATGTCATTTTGGGGGCATATGTATTTATAACTGAACACGAGCAACAAAAATAAAATTGAAACTCAAAATTGGAATTACATCCGATGACGTAATCATTTTTGACTACATATACACATTTTCTTTGTTCACGTAAATTCATGGAGCAATTATGTAGCTGTGTGGAGTGAGCCAGTTATTTGAACAGTATACGAACATTGGGTTTAGAGGATTTCTAAATTTTGATTGTCTTCTCTAGCGGCAGCGGCCATATAATGGCATTACGAGAGTTTGAGACAGTATTCTTCTTACAAAAAAAAAATGGGAACTTCAAATTTAACAAAATGTTGATAGCCTCTGCGCTATATTCATAAACTAGTATAGTAATCATTAACATTAAATCTGGTTTTTCTTATGTAAATTGGAATTTATATTTTTTGTTTATTTTTTACTTTTCGTTCAAAGAACGCGAGTGCGATCTGGTTAATTCTAGTAACTGTGTATAAGAAATGTGGTTTTGTTATTTCAAAATTATGTATATTTAGTTTGAGATTTGTCGCGTTAATAAAACGTGAATTCAAAAAATTACAGATAACAATAAATTACATTGACTGAGAATCATGTGTCTATAATAAATAATTAATATTCATAACCGTTGGCTACAATATATGTTATTTAAAATGTAGTCGCCCGATCATCAAAATAATGTCCAAGGTTGTTTAATGTAACTTTTCTAAATGTTGGGAATGAACATTAAAAATGAATCGGATTTCACAATATATTGGAGATTTTAAATATCGCATAACACACATGTTAATCGAACACAATAAACTAATCGCCAGACTAATAAAATTCATAAGACAGCCGGCCGGTTGGAATCGATAAATGAAACTATGTGTTTATCACACGTCGCTACGAATATTGAGGTGAAAAGGTCGAGAATAGACTTTACTGTGTTACTATGCAACACACCTTCAAAATTTAGCCAATCAGTGAACGCAGTTTTCTTTTGCGTTTTATTTTACAAGAATGTTCTCTAAGTAACGTACAATGAAATTATAAAAAGTATAAATGAGACGAGCCATCATGTTATAGTAATATCCAATAGTGTTACCATAAGTCAAACAAAATACGCGATGGGAACGGAAATATCAAATTTCTATATGCAACGAACTGTGGAGATAAATAAATCGTAATTGTGATTGAATACCTATACAAATTGAATATGTAGGCGCCGAAATAATTGAAATTGCTTGTTGGCGGTTAAAAGGTCAACCGTTGATTCATGACAAAAACAGAAAAACTGCAAACTCATTCTGACTTCTCTTTTGTTTTCGAGTCATTATACTCAAGATATTTTGAGATATTTAATGTTATAATGCAAAACGTAATAAGATTGCCTCATTATGTGTGGTGCGTGACTCTTTAAAAATATTTCATTCATAAACTATATTTTTTCATACGAAAAAGAGAAGGGGCACAAGCGGGAGCGCCATCTACAAAAGCAGTAACATTTTGAAGTGAACAATTTAAGAATGTTTGTAATTAAATAAAGATGCAAGAACATGCATCTCCATTGTGATAGCAAATTCAAATTTGCTCGCATTTGGTCTCTAATCGGCAAAATATTTTTTTGTGCGGAAAATTATGCAAAGCGGACATACACTTGCTTTACGATTATAAGCATTACAGTAAAAATATACAATTTGGCAAATTAATTTCTCTGAGCTAAATTTGATTAGAAGCCAGTTTCTTATGTAAATTCACTGAAATTTAAAAGATCTCCAATCCACTTGCAATGAAAACATAAAACCTCCTTCCAAGTATTGCATCCGGATCTGGATAGTCAGCACAAATTTCTCTGCTCTTATTATAAATAATTAAGCCAGGAATAATTTAATAATTATTTCTTTCTTGATTTGAATTAATACATCCTGATGGATGCCAAATGAATATAGAGACCATTTTCTTTTAACGTCAAAATGACTATTTGTAGTTATTTTGACGTTAAAGGAAAATGGTCTCTGTATTCATTTGGCATCCATCAGGATGTATTTGTAGGGCAAACAATTAAAATAAAATTGTATTTTTAGGTTCTTCATAAATTCTCATTATGTAAAAGAGTATTTTTTTCCTTCCAAATTAATGTTTTTCTGTAATATTTTATTAAAGGTACGCATCAACTTTTATTAGTAAGTTCTGTTCTGTATTCTTCAACTTACAGATTTGGAATTCTCTGAAATCGTCAAAACCAGCTTATCCGCTTATATCGCACTCAATTAACTGTTAATTTAAATATGTATTTGCAACTCGTTAGTCATAGTAAATCTTAAATATTGTTAGTTAGTAATCAGTTTAGTTCTGTACGCTACCTTTTTATAACATTCGCTTGGACTGTATTTGACGCCGGCGTTGGTTACACTCGATCCCTATAATAATAACATAATTAGATAAATTTTTTATGAATATTATAAAAATGAAACTTAACTATATATATTAAAAAAGCATGAACGAAGCATGAAATAGTTTGATAGATGCATGTATGCTAGTTTGAGATTAGAGTACAATTGAGCTTTCAGTAACCAAGATAAACAAGTGAAAACAGAAAAAATGTGATTGCCTTTGTTGGAACCGATTACTTTGAATGTACTTATGTAAATTTAGCACAAATTTCATAGCCCAAAAAAGCGATGACATCCCAATAATTATCGATATTACGATGTTTTTTAATCTCAAATCCAAAACCACCATACTTTTGCTCCTACTCGTAGCTATGAAAATAATTAGTAAAAGTTATTAGAATTGGTTAGCGAAATTAGCTCAAAATTTATCCCCGAATACGATGGCAATACTAATTATTGCTACCATGACGTGTTTTACTCTCAGCCAAAAACACCATATTTCCATCAGATCTGAGAGTAAAAATAATACTCCAAAAAATATCTTTGTGAAGCTAGTCCAAATTTCATTCTCGAAAAATGCGATAGTACCACTAATTATTGCTATCAAAAACTATAGTTAAAAACATCAAGTAGATATTTTCGGAGCTGGGAGTAAAAATAATACCTACAAATCTAGGTTTGGGTAGTTAGCTCAAATTTCATCTTCAAAACCTGCGATTCTAACATTAATTATTGTTATCATGACATTTTATCCTACAAGCCCAAATAATCACAATTTTTTAATCTTACTTACTTAATCTTTTACCACGATTGTTAAAAACTGTTAATAGCAGTCGAACCATTTTACGCTCGTCCCAAAAATACACCATAATTTCTATTCTCAGCTATAAAAAGATTTGCTCTCATGATAGTTAAAAATTGCCATGATAGTAGAAATTTTCCGAACGAAGAATAAAAATAATACGTATAAAACCTACGTTCGCTAAACTAGCCAAAATTATATTTAATTATTGCTATGATGAAATTTGTGACTTTCAGCATATAGGCACCATATTTTTACTCTTAGCCACGAAAATATTTGCTTTTATAATAGTTAAAAACTGCAATGATTCTACAAATTTCCTGGGCTGAGAGAAAAATAATACATAACAACTTATATATTTGTGTATTTTATTCGAAATTTCATCCCCGAACATATTTTCTATCATGACAGTTACAAACCGCCATGACATTTTCGGAGCTGAGAGTAACAAAATTACATCAACTCATATGTGTACGTGAAGTATGTAAGTCCAAATTTCATCTCCGCGAAATCCCATGGTAGCACTAATTATTGCTATCATAACATTTTTTACTATCATCCCAAAAAGCTATATTTATACTTCCAGCCACGAAGATATTTGCTATCAGTATAGTTAAGAACTGTCATGACAATAGAAATTATCGCGGCTGAAAGTAAAAATAATATATATCAAAATATATGTTAGCTTGTGAAATTAGCGTAAATTTCATTCAAGAAAAATACGATAACAGCACTAATTATTTCTATCATGACGTTTGTGACCCTCAGCTGTGATAATACAATACTTGCTATCACGATAGTGGAAAACTATCATGGCATCATGGTAGATATTTCTATGGTTGAGAGTTACAATATATAACGTACGTCTTAAAATATGTGAAGTTAGCCCAAATTTAAACTAATTATTGCTGTCATGACATTTTCTCCTAAGCATGAGAGTAAAAATGTCGTGAGTTTTTGGGCGAGAGTAAACAATACCATAATTAGGATGATGTTCTGGGGTAATTGTCAAAAATAAGTCAAGCGTTTTGGTAATTTGACATATTGTCAAAAAAATTCGCTTCCAAAGTTTTGGAAAAGGTATATAGAAACACTTAGGGGTAAATTTTATTTAGGATTTTTTGATCTAAGGGTGTTTTCCAAACACCGGCGGCTTACTACAAACTTATTGACTTACTTGACGCCATCTTGAATAAGTCGGTCAAGTCATTTCAATTCATTCACCAACTTATTTGTGACATAATAACAAAAAACAAAACGCAATTTCTATTATATGGAAGAAAACTAATTTCATCACATGTTGGTCGTTGTCACTAGATTTGAAAATAAAAACTGCATGTATTACATTTAGACAAGACACAATTTTGGAGGCATTTATGTGTAGACGTACTTATTCAAATAAGTATCCTCGCGAGGTGACTTATTTGAATAAGTTGGTGTCCACAAATTAGTCTCATTTAAAACACCGACTTATTTTGTGGACGAATATGTAATAAGTCATCTCGAGGTATAATACCGTTTTGTTTGTTTGTGATTACACCACAAATAAGTCCGTTAAATTATTTGGAACGATTTCGTTCACCTATTTAAGATAACGGTCAAAATAATTAGAAAACACCCTAATAGCTATTCTAATAAGGAGTACTTTTAAAAAATTTGTTCAAATCGAAAAATTAACAAACGTTCCGGCGAAACGAATTCGACCAAAACCGGAAGTCTGAGATTTACTCCTCCGTATTGCTACTTCTTGGGGAGCACTAAGATGAGCCAGGCAGGCACACTGGGCTGGATAATAGCGTTAATCGAGTGCTGAAACCAGCTAAGGTGGGATTCCAGTTTAAGAACTACTTACATATGTATTGCAGATCTCTGCACAGATGGTTTCTCATTATTCCGCAACTGGTGCAACTTACTAGTGCTCACACGACATTCGAGAGCTAATACTAGGGCTAATCCTCGATTAACCCTAGTATTAGCTCTTTACCTGGTCTCCAAGGCAATACGGTACAACGGGACACGGCTATGATTAATGCTGGTCTCTCAAAAATTACGTTTAGAAAGATGGCCGTTCGATAAGCGTTGGTACTTTTGTACCAAATTAGCAAACTAGAAAGAGGTTCCTAAAATCTCTGAGAAAGCTGAACGAGATTTCTTTGGGGAAGAGATCGGTCAAGGATAGGAAACGCCCAAGTAATAGTTAGATTTCGGAACCTAGGAAGGGTTCATCTAAAGGCTTTCTGTCCAGGTGACAGATCTCGGGTGGAATTGGCCACTCTCGCTTGGACCACTGGCGTTTGGAGAGCTTGCCAATAAGCAAGATATTCTCTGTAGACTAAAAGCACGGGTTTGAATGCCAGGGAAACCAAGTGACCCTAGGGTGGTATTGAAAATGCTACAAATCAGCTATCTTTTCCAAGGAAACACTCGGGACAAGGTGATTGGGGGTGGTTCCGGTACTAGGGCAGAGCACCTTGAGCGGTATTCCGTCCGCTTATACGAAAATAATGCAGGTCAGGGGATCAAGTCACGTTCCGTGAAATATTGAAAATTAAAAGTTTTTTCATTAACAATCTAGTAGTTTGAATTAGTCGCACATAATTTTAAATTTTAAAATTTGTTATGGCAATTCTAACCTACTCGATTGCAAATGAAAACAACTTATAATTTTCATTACTTCAAGGCACGCGACTGACCCTCAGGTTCGTTTCGGTATTTTCACGAGAATAAAAATTATATAAATAATTTAGAATAATAATTTTTTAAATTTCATTTTCACCTGCAAATCTGGAAAGTTATGTAAATAAAGCCTAAGCGAGGAAAGTTAAAGTTATTCTGTGAAGCAAGTTCATATTACAAAGCTTGGTGAAATTTGGATATGAGCGAGAGAGATGAGACACTCCTCGTATATTAGTGCTAATCTATGTTTACGATTCACTGGTTGTAAGCCAACGTCTATTGCCATTAATAGACAAGACGTCTTAGACCATTCCATTACTGATCAGTGTCGTCTCCAGTACGAAATTGGAACAAAATGAAAACCGACCGTGATATTTTTAGAACCATCCTAGGGAATTCACTACCTGTATTGGTTCCCAAACCCCCTGTATCAATGCAAGAACTTGATGATCTTTTGGGCATGTGATCAGATGTTTTTAATTGAGCTTCTCAGAGTTCGAGTAGGAGGTATACTTAGATTGGCCATCGAAGGAACTCAAAAGCTCCCGCAGCAAACGCAAAATGCTTTTCAAAAAAGCAAGAAAGCAAAATCTGCTGTGGATTGGAACTGCTATAACGAAGGCCTTAAAAACGTTTAAATAGGAATAAAGAAGGCTCAGAACCAACTTCTGGCTGGAATAAAATACAAGGGTTCTTCGGAGGTGTAAGGTACTTGTTACTAGTCCAACCGCTTCGGGTTGTCTTTACCTTCTATTATTAGCGCAGGATTGGTGCAGTGGTTAAACCTTCGGCACTTGGAACGGGAGGTACTGGGTTCGAATCCCACCAGAGGCTGGATGCAAAGCGAATTTTCGTCATCGATCGGTGATGTTAATAAACAGAACTAAGACCCTCTGTTGGAGTGCAGAATTCAGCGCCGACCCACCGTTCATGTTAATGTACAGGTTGACATGGAGCTTGCAATGCGCAGGTGGTATACTGTAATAGTGTGAATGGGTGGTGTGTGCGTGAATGAAAAGGAGGGTATTAATTGACCTTCAAAGGACATTAAATCCACTGGACAATTAACACTTTCTTTGAAAAACAAGTAAAAAAAAAAATATAAGATTATTTATTGCTGGAAGGAAAATATTTAGTGATGATCATCCAAACGCTAGAACAACTGGGGTTCAATCACCACGACGAAGTGAGTTAAATATCAAAAGTAGTGAATATTAAAGGGGAGAAAATATATAATAGCGAATACCACAATTCTTTACTATCTCAGTGTCAATAACGGATCACTGAAAAAGTAATGGACCACGCCTTAAAACAACAAGGCCGACTCAGAATGGCTTGTGTATTTTAAATTATAAACGACATTTATAAGACCGTTATTACAGTATTTCTGGATAACACCCAAAGTGAGTAATGTAAATAAGTGACGTGATGTAAACAATTGACTGTAACAAGAAATAAAAACACATTTGCACTGGAAGTTTCTTTAAACCACTTCCATTTTACGCCTTCAACACGAGAAAATAAATTAGGCCTATACAATATTTCCAAAAAAGTTTGTAACCAGCCTATACTTTTTACGGATAACACAAAATCTGCCTGGGCAGATAACATCTCTTTAACGGGAAATATGTTTTGTCTCGTTAATTAAAGATTACATTTTTGTAATTATCGATCATAGAGTAGCCGTGGAGTGCGGTCTGTTTGTTTAGTGCTCATTGGAAATTAAAACTCAATGTTCCCAAACTCATTTTGTTAGTGTGTCATGAAAAAGCTTTACATGTAATATTAATACTCTCTCTGTTATGACAAAATTATTGAGAGTGAACGACGGGAGCATCTCTCATTATTAAAAAAATTAAAAATTCGGTCATACTCGTTGGTTAAGGTGTAAAGTGAAATAACTGATATTTAAATTTCGTTAGTGTCACATTTGTATAACGATAAATTATTGTTGTCGGTATCTAATTATCAATATCCATTCAGGAGCCCTTGTTTTTTATAAAATGGCTTAAATTTGGTTAATGCTTTTTTCATATTTGTAGTACACCAGTACAGAAGAATCCCACATGAGCTCTGTATTACGGCAGTTAAATGGTTTAATACATTTGCGAATTACGATCTCCAAGTGAGAAAAAAACACCGCCAAACGTTAGTTAAAAGTTTGTTATTGTAGGAAAATAAAAACAATTGCGATAACTACAAGTTCAAGACAGTTTAATACACCAAACTAGTAAAATTTAGAAAATACATTGACAGATTACAACTGGTTTAATTAATACGTACATAAACTAAAATATCATGATCTCATTCTTGAGAAAAACCCCTGAAGTTGTTATAAACGTTAATTTGCTTCGGCATTTTCGAAAATAGTTTGGGTGTGTTGTACGTAAGTTCGGTTTATTCGAGTGTCGAGTGCTTACACTTTACTTTACGGCGATAAATTTTCTATTTAATTTTTTTGAAAGTTAAATAAGCAAAAATAAATTATGTGGTATACTGAATGAAAGATCTGTTGCATAGACTTTCAACAATTGAAGAACGCTGTTGTTTTACATTTTGCTGCTACACATGCGAGTTTCTTACTAATTTTAGGACACCACAAGATGTTTATATTGGTGCTATTTATCTTGGGTTTATGTTTTTTGGTTGAAGAAAACATTTTGTATTGTTTCTTAAAGCATATAATCTCGTGACTTTAAATTGAAGAAATAAATATAATTTCTTATGAAAATTTAACATTAATTTTAGTAGATCTAAAAATACCGCGATCGTTCGAAGAGAAAGTGGGATGTATACTCGAATATTTCTTTTGTGTACATGCGACTATTTAGAATAATATAAATATCATTCAGAGAAATACGTATTACAAAAATATGTGACGTCATGGAAAGTTCTAGCATTTTGATGTTAATCCGCTTTATGTAACACGTTCACAAGAACCCCGCACTTACGACTAGTAAAAATGGAAACACAAACAATTCTTACTATACTGATGATGATTTATATAATTCTTATCGAATAAAAACTATCTTAAAATACACATCACAATTAAAAGTGATCGTCATTTTCTATTGTTATTGTTGGATATTTCAAGGTGAGGAATTTATTGGGTTGATTAAAGAAAAATGGGTCAGAAAAATTTAAAGTGCGTAGGCGTTTTTAGATGATAAAAAATAACTTTAGTTGGCGTGTGATCAAATCATGCCTTATTTACTCGTGACGTTACTTTTTACTACTCATTTTAAAGGTCAAAAAATTATTTCATTGGAGTATACTCTCTTTGCTACTTATAATAGAGGACGATGACACGTCAAATAACAAAACGTTATATAATTATTTATTTCTCATTATCACAGTCTGTAACAAGCATACTCATTTATACAGTTGAACAGTTTTTCTGCACTAGTGCGGAAATTATAGTAAGCGAACATGAATAAATTGACAGTGTATTTTCTGTAAACAATTGTATTTATTATTAATATTATGGTTTTTAACTCGATGCTAAGTTACACAATTCACGGATGAATAACAATGGCATTCCTAACCGAATAAATATGTAAAGGCGGCTTACATTAATCAATGCATTGCCTACGTCACATTCGTCTTGTTTTATTTTTCCATATGGGTTTTACGTCTGTGTGGTTTGGTATTAAAAATAAAAACTTAAATTGTAGAAAATATTAAGAAAATATTCTTTCTATAAGCTATACTCATAAATACCCGTCCAAAGTTGTACAGTGTTTACTGCGTCTCTAAGAAGAAAATGGAAAGTGAATAACGCGAGTGAGTGTAGGCACGTGGTACATGAACTAATTGATTTTCTGGTAATGCTATTTTTATTTTTAACCGAATAAAATTAACAACAATGATCATATGATTTTAAACCGCATTTGTTTATTTCATTTGATTTATTCAGATTTGTTTTGCGAGGGCGGCTTTAACGAGACGTTTGCTATAAATTACATTTTTTTTTGTGTAATATATTTAGAAAGTGTTGAAGAATTCGTTATTTAATGTTGGAATAGGGATAGGTGCTGGTAAACTTTGGAATAATCCAATTTCAGAGCGAAAATGATATTTACCAACATTTTATCAGACGAAGAATTGCAATATAAATTCCTCGGTAAATAAAACAATAGCATGTCTAAGCCAATAAACCGCATACAATTGATGCCCTCAAAGTCCGCATACCACCATCCAGCAAATTCAGCCAGGTTCATGCCACAGGGTCATCCATATGACTCCATACTTAATGCCATAAAATATCGTGATATTTTAACATTTTTGTCTGAATGAACACTAGGATTATGTGTCACAAATATTTAAATTCTCATTTGGTGGCGCCAATAAATTGTATGTGAGGATATGTAACGATCTCACTCACAGTGAGAATCATAAAACTAAAATTTGATTATGATTACATCTCGTCATGTGGTGAGGAGTACATAAGATTCATAATAGGGATATTAAACAAAATGGTGCCACATTTAAATATTTTTTACTGTTAGAGACAACACCAGACTCTTCCACTTAGATCAGAGATGACATCTATCGTTTGGTATCCAAACCAACACAAACCTGCGTCGGACAATTGTCTTCATGGCAGTTTCGGAAGAAAAATACCTTTCTTCTTATTCCAACCTTCAACCGAGCAATAATACGAGACTGACTTAAATAAAAGCAAAATAGTCGGAATAAAGTTAATTGTATAATACAAGACAAATCGTGATTTTAATTTGGGAATCAATTCAATAATTTTGGTCTTTTGAGCCGGATTATCCGTGTCCATATTGTTTAATCAGCGGTAAGAAAATCAGTTTAATGAACAGTATACAAATAGTGCCAGATTTACCGAACCAAGCGGTATACCAAGTGAAAATTATCCGCCCAGGCGCAGAATAACCACGTATGTAATCGCGAGAGGAGCTCTGAAATTTGTAAGACTTGTCGCTGTATCTAATGTAAAATCAGGGAAGTGACAATTACGCACATCAGACGACGTTAAATACAACCTCACAGCAATTAATCGGCGCACATTTGCTTCGAATAAAAATTCCAGTTGATGATGGTTATACGAATTGAACAGACTTTGAAATTATTTATTACACTTTTAACAACAATAAGCAGCTGACCAATTCACGATAACTCCATTATTTCAATGAACCTAACTGGAGACGCAGCGCTGTTTTTAAGTCTGCAAGCAACGTCAATTACGAGAAATAATAGCACCTTTGGAAGTTTCAAATCAAGGACGTATTTGATCTCGAATCATCTGCAGAATTGCGTCGACACCATTCGCTACTTCAAGGGTTTTGGATTGCCGGTCGCTACATGGATTATCATTATGACCAACCCGAGCGCAATATCTTTCTTACTCAAATGTCATCGATTTCTCAAACGACCGATGACAGCCGTTGAAAATGATCTCCATGACTTGAATCAACTATAATTTGTCACAACCACTTTTTTACGTTCCGTTATCGATCGTTGCACACTCGAACACATTGCAAATCATACAATCAACTTGCTCACTTGTAAATACTTTGGACACTCACGCATTCACGTGTTAAGTTTGTGCTATAAATTGCAACGTGTTTCAGTGTTTTCAGCGAAAAGAGATTACGTATCAATTGCTTGCACACGTACCACCCTACTTCAGCTTGCATATCCATTTCGTGCCGTGTATGTCATAACAAATATCACATGTTACTGCACATTTTGCTACCGTATCGCATGCCAATCAAGAATATATCGTTCACACTCTGTTCGATTCGAGTTGGCACCTTATTCTCATCTCGGAGAACAGCTGCAACTCACATCGGATTATCAAGAAACGTATGGAGAAATTATAAATCGCGAGTGCCCCACATGCACTTACAATGTGTATGTGCTTCATCAATTAGTACGAGAGGAACAAGAGAGATTCCCAAAGGAAGGCGGATCAACTTAAATGCAATCCAGAGGGGAATGGTGGCCCTGATCCGATGGGATGGCTTCGAATTACGATGCTTGGAATATTGTTATATCAAGCAGTTCAAATTAATCGCTCAAAGATGGCTCACAGTAATTCCAAAGGTCAGGCTAATCTTCAACTTCACGGGCTTAGTACTGCCTCTAAACCTGGTCGGTCAACAATTCTGTCCTGGCATCTAAAACGAAGGTCACACTACTGAAAACTAACACTTTGCTACGTTTAGAGCTTTACGCCAGTTTACTTCTTGCTAAGCTTATGCGCACCATCGTTCATTTACTTAACATGATACATGTTCAAAATTATACGTGGGCCGACTCGCAAGTGATCCTTGGTTGGGTATGCAGCTCGCTGAGACGATGGAAGACGTTGCTCTTAATCCCAGACAGCTACATCAAAAACTAAATGCATATTTTTTTAGAGCAGTGGCAATACTGGCCAAACAGCTTCACATATATCCGAGATGACATCTATCGGTGGGCACTCTAAGCAATAAAAGGAGGCTTCAGAGAAAGAAATTTGGATTATATCAGTTTTAATGGGAACAACGGCTTTGACAAATTATTCTATGGAAAAGGAAGAGACAAGTTGAATAAGCGTTAGACTGATTGTACCACAGGAAGAGGACTATGATGAGGAAACAATTATATTTTCCTAAAAAAACAGAAAGAAGTCCTTGGAACTGGATCGAGTTGAAAGAACCAAACACTCGTTATTTCGAACTTGAATAGTTGGTTTGAGCAACCTCAAAGAGATGGCAATATCTTTCCACGGAATGTAGCGCTTTGGGAAAAAGCCGATAAATAAAACTGATAATAAAATTAGCCAACTATGATGAATATCTTTTTGACCAATAAAAGTTAAGTACTTTGTGGCGTAGAATCGGAATGTATAACATAAAATGGGGGTTCCCTTTAAACATTTTAAAGTCACTCCCATCTCGTCTTCAGGGGGTGGGGATAGGTGTCGAGTTTAGTGGTACTGGATATGTATTTAGAAAATATTGGATACCTATTTTATGTTTTTCTATCTTAATGCCCCCAACTTCACAGCGACACGCACTTAGTTATTACATTCAGTAACAAAATAACCCATTTATTATTATCTAACGGCTACTTAAATCCACAAGCTTTGTAATAAACATATATCAAAATTTACCTGCAATATAAAGTACCGCATAAATAAAGTGTCAATTTTACAGAGTACACAGGACCCATCTACGATATAAACCGCACAACACAATTTTTCTGTTAAAACTTGAGCAACATTCTTTTGGTTTTGGTTAGCTAACTAATTTTTCTTCGTATATGAATTAAAAGTTTATCTACCGAGGACATTATTTTCCCCCCGACTGCTGCGTCTTTAAACTTTAATAACACGTTATATTTGACTGTCTGTGAGAAAACACGGCTATGATTTTGAGCAAAGCTGTTTTGTACTCACATGTTCAAGTGTAATATGATAAACACGTTCTTTTGATATGTTTATGATGTCAGTTATCTCCTGCAGTATACAGTGAGTACATTCCAACATTTTTGTCTGGATTTTATTAGGTTTTCTGGAGTTACCATCTTCCGTACACATATGCCTATATCGTTAAGTATCATTGATGCTCGTACTACCGCATTTAAATTCACAATACAAACTTTTATGGGTGATTTTTGTTAGCAGAGAATCAGTAACCAAGAAAAACCTTTGCTTGAACAGACTTATTTAAAACCGAAAACAAAACAACAAACAAGCACGAGAAATAATTCTGTTTTCATCTCCATCGTTTTTAAAATATAAAAAGTAGCATCACTAAAACAACTGTAACCTGAAAGAATTATGATTGAAATGCCATGCAATTTTGACACGAATCGTTTTAGACGTCATCTATGAGTCAGTCTGGGGACTATTCCGAAGATGCATAAATCCTAAAATATTTTTATTTGATTGATAGATCGAATTGCAATACAGAAGTTCTGTGAAAATGTGGATAATGTTTTAAAAGAGCAATTATTGTATTTGTATGGACATTTTTAAATCATTTAGAAATAAAATTTCCTTCTATGTTTATAGTCTCTAATTTATATATTTCGAGAGTCCATATTCGGCAACCCTTAATGAAAAACTTCCAATTATAGTACAAATATAATAACATAAAGTACTGCTTTTTAAGAAAAAAATTTGAGTTACCGTATTTTTTTCTAATTTACTGCAGATATTTTTTAAAGAAAAGAGCATTACAATGAAAATTCCAATCACTATGAGGGAACAAATTGAAATGTTAATGTGTGTAGTGTAATTCATCTACTCACCGTTAGCGCCGTTCTATAGAGAAATGCCGTCACTAACCGATATGCTAAGCAAATAATATAATTATTGATTTTGAAATCTTGATTTTTAATTGTTACATTTTTTAGCCATATTTGAATATAAAAATGATGTGAAAAATTACTAAAAACTATTTGACAAAATTAGGCATTAATTATTTTTCACCGTCGTGTTAATTAGGAAATAAATGGACATAAATTTCTTGGAGACATTCTTACAAATTCTTGGAGTTGTGCGTCATAAGTCGTTTTTTATTTGTTTTTATTGTTATTCTAGAGTCAAAACAAAAACAAATAAAAGTTTAATTTGTTTTGAATCCATTTGTGCTAATTACTTAATTGTATTGATAAATTACAAGAACAAAACATATGCAAAATGTATAGTTTTTGATAGGGATAGATCCAAATTATTTTTTAAAGACTTCTTATGTGAAGGACATATTATCGATCTATCACTCGAAATTTTACAAGTTTGGCAATTATTCTTTATTTAAAAAAGCAGAACTATATGACGAGCTCAACTACTTACTGAAATCGTATCATTCACACCTTAGAACGATTAAAAGTGTCTTGTTCAGAAGCGATTCAGAGTTACAATTTTTTACCTCATTGCTTTACACACAACATAGAGTCGACGCAATTTCTCCTTGTTAAGCAGGCAAAAATCGTAAATCCCATTAATTACTGACATTATTAACGATTTAGCCCATTGGGAAAATATGACCGAAATTGGTTACTTGGGTTAGATGCCAAAATTGATCACTTGAGAGCGTTGTCTTGAACATAAATCTGTTGGCGAATCTAAAATGTTCCCGCTGTATATAAATGGTAGACAACGAACTCAGTTTGAGTAGTCATATAAGAGATATAGTAAGCGCTAGATTAAAAGCGAAAGTGAACAGTGAAAAAAGTGTGAATCAATAAATAATTGTGTTGTATTTTAAGTGTCGAGTGGAACCGAATATTCCGGAAGTGAAGTAAATTAAACAACTTGTATTTAAAATCTAGTGATACGAACCTAGTTTGATAAGATAACTTCGTAACAGTATAGTAGTAAACAGTATAGTACTTAAAAATTTGGCAGTATAGTTTTGTAGTTCCCTACAAAATTTGAATCTACCAACTAACTCTATTTTCCTTATATTGTTGTGATATTATGACACATACTTAAAATATTTCTTCATTTGTACCACTGCTGCTCACACTACCGCTGCTTCAGACGAATTAATTACCACCAATTTAGCCACATTAATTGATTGATTTACCATCTTGCGACATAAATAATGTTGACGTGAAAAACAAACACATATCGATGAACATAATTTCCATAAAATATTACACGTCTGAAAAGTTCCCCGTCTGACACATAGGTAGTTGCCACAAATTTAAAACCCATATGATTTTTAAATTCTATCATCAAAATTGCATTACATTGCCCACCAGTGGTTTACAAGTTACAGATGTTTTAGTGACGCTACTTTTGTTAATTTCAAAACAACGAACAAAAAAAGAATTTCGTGTGTTGATTAAACACTATTTTGGTTGGTAAAAATACCGTTCAAGCAAAGCAGTGGCTGGATAAGTGTTATTCGGACTCTGCACCAGAGAAATCAGCCATCATTGACCGGTATGCTGAATTTAAAAGTGGTCGTACAACCACCGATGATGCACCACGCTCTGGACACCTAAATGAGGCTGTTACTGTAGAAAACGTAAAAAAAATTGTTTAGAAAGCCGTAAAGTGAAGTTGCGTGAGATACATGGGTGATAAAATTAGTATCCCTCCTCCCCTTCTTGTAGGTGGGGCGGGGGTAACTTTGAAATTAAAATATGAACCCCTATTATTTATTGCAGATTCGGATTCTACGGCTTAAATTACATAGGATTTCTTTGAAACATTTTTTCGATTCATGATAGATGGCGCTGTTAAATTTATATTAATTTTTTTTCGATTTCTTACTGAAAACCTATGCATACGATTCTGCAATATGTTTACCTTTAGCCAATTATATTTCTACAGGTAACAATTTCCGAGTTATTCAGATATTTTTAAAACAATACAACGAACAATACAAAAAAAAATCATTTATTTGAAAGCAGATTTAATCACATGTTCCTGGGTTGCGATAATAATAGTTTCTTGAAAAGTTATTTTTCCGTAATTAAAGAAGTACAAATTTAAGAAATACAATTTGTTTAAGACTAATTTCGAGTGAAGACTAATTGAAAACGTGTTAATTTTAATTTAAGCGTATTGCAGAATTCTCTTAGTAGGCGAAATCGAAAAAATTTAAACGCGCAGCTGAACAATGAAGTTGCTGTGCTAAAGAAAGAAAACCTTATGCCAAAGGAAACAGTAAATAAAAATAACAACGCAGGAAACTCAGCATTATTGAATAACCAATTTCAAGTACTCACAGATCTAGACGAATATCACACGGATGAAGATGATCCCAATTGGAGACTACAGAAATTCAAGAGAGCTAATAAGAAACCAAGAAAAGAAATCAATCCAAACAAGAGGAAAGCTGAATCATCACCAGAAGTTGAGCCAATTCAAACCCACATTAAAACTGCCAACTGGGAGTAATTAAGTCACTGGAATTAGTTGGTCTGACGTCTAGAGTGGCGCTAAGTTGCCATTTCATGAACGATCAAGAGTGAGAAAGTTTTTATCAACACTTAAACTAAGACTCCAAGTAGGGGCGTTACAGTCGAAAACGAAAATTGGAAGAACACCTTCACATCTAAGTTAGTAAGATAAGTTTGTAGCAGGACACTGCCAAGTTGAAGGAACTTCAAGAGACTGTAGTTCATTTTATATGTTCCTAACTGGGAATAGTACTCAGAAGCCACAAGAATTTGGGTTAATTCATAATGGAAAACCTGTCAGTTCCTGAAAATAGTAAAAAGCGCGACAACGAACTGCCATCAGTCGACATGTGCATATGTAGCTAATACAACATAACCTAAATTATTAGTTATTGATGAAATTATAGTTTTCTAAAATGGTTAATTTAATACTACTGCTAATACTAATTAAATTGTATTTAAATGTTGGTCAAGTGCTCAATTTGTAAATAAAAATCTTGTAAAAGTTAGAGCGATTTCGAATTATTCCGAAACGGTCGCTCTATTTGAATGAACTACAACGCATGGACATTCGACGTAGGCAGAGATGAAATATTTCTTGATATGAAAAGATTTTTCATATCGAACTGTGCAGTGTTGTCGAACATCTCCTAAATTCTTATTACAGTCCCGGAGCAAATATTTTGGTGTAATGGAGAACTTTGTTATTATAAATAATTGTAATACTAGCAATTACAAAGTATAAACCAATACATCGTTTTCCGCACGTTTCACCTTTTCAAGAAATATTTACGGAATGCGATTGGCAGGAAAGATTCAACAGATTAGTGCTAATAGAGGTAAATAAATTTACACAACAACTAAACATTAAATTACATTAAGAAACGAATAAATATGCTAAGATCCAACTATTTTGTAAAACCCTCGGTCCAGATATTTCCAGCTACGCCTCTGCATGCCCATTTCAACAGAGTCAACTTGTGGTTGCTTATGCGCCAATTTGCAAAAAATTAGTGTATCAAAAATTACAAACGTATCTTTATTACATAACGGTTTTCTAAAATAAATCGATTTAACTCATTTCATATCATAGAAATAATAAAAAATGTAAAGAGTTAATTAAAATTTTATATCGCGTAAAATGTATTGCATTGAAGCATTTGTTCTTGAAGCCGTTTATTACCTTTCTATAAAATAAAATTATAAAATCGATAATTTTCTTTATTGATTGTATTTGTATTTTTGTGAGGGTATTACAAAGTGTGCCTATATGAAAAAATTTAATCGACTTTGACGTAATTAAATTTGGTATATTCAACCCATCGTCAAAAGAAAACGAAATTTGAAAACAGTTAGTAACGGTAACGTAACAAGCCCCCAACCTTGTATAATTAAATTATTGTAAACAATTTTAATCCGAAGTGTCGGTCATGTGTGTCTAGTCTATGGCTGTGTACGTGACGAAAAGTGTGTACAAGAAAATGATCTACGAAAATTTAGTTAATTCTCTTACAATATGGTTGGTTAACCCCAAAAGATACATATAAGAGAAATATGAATAAATCGGTTTTTGGCCATGAGCCATATTTTATTGAACGAACATTTTTTTGTAGTTTTGTATTAGCGATGAGTAACTATGCCGAATATAATAATAATAATTATTATTTAATAAAGGTCGAAATCTTAAAAATTTCAAAATTACGCACATCGTCTATATTCTCATGAGCTGGTTGAAACTAGTTACTTTTAAATGAAAATAATTTGTATTGGGTGTGGGTTGATATTTTTTGATTTGGTCTAACTAGACCAGTTACGTAGATTAATTTAAATATGTTTTTTTTGCAAAGTACAAGTACCCCAAACTCTAACGCGTGGTATATGGCAAATAACGTAGAAAACAATTATTATCTCGTACACCTGTTTGACAAAAGGTTGACGCAGTTAATTATGTTTAAGATGTTATAACTTTTATCTTACACACGATGACTTAAAAATTTACATCATAGACCAACCAATTGTGCTGCTACAAGCAACGCAAATATTTGGCCGTACATGCGCGCACTTATTAATTAAAATTCACAATTGATCGGCAATAAAGCCAATAAAAATAAGCTGACGACTAAGTTTCTTTCGAAAATAAGCACATGACAGAAGCATATAACTACATTTCGTTTCGTCATTTCTCTGAATATTTTACAATTCGTCATTCAGCGCAATTATTGTTTTTTAAATGAAAACTCAACTCATTGAAAGTGTAAATATTACGTGCACTAACGCACACGATTTTATCGTTTTTACGCTCCTCAACGTCTTGTCGTGTTGGTGTATAAATATCTGTATGTCAATATCAATGTAAATACTCCGATTTCGATTGTTATTTTAGAGTCCCCGCAGTAATGTATTAAATTTTTACCAAACAAGAGGCATAGTGGTTCAAGTTAAGATTTTGGATCAGGATGGACCGAATTTTATTAACAAGATTACGATCAACGATGTTAATAAACTCAAATAGGTCATCTTTCTGACTAATTTAAGAAGTTATAAATAGTTTTTTACACTTTACTTTTAATTAAATTAATGCAATGTGGTTTGACACAGACACGGTGGGAAGATGGGGGGGGGGGATTAATTATTTTACCTCGTTCATTTGAATTTTTTTAAAGTTCCAAGACAAAATCATTTCAATAAGCGGGCAAATTAATTTGCTATGAATATTCATTAAGTAAGGATAATAATTATTCTGCAAGCTCAATTTTTTTTAAGGTTAAAAGCAGCGTTCGATCTTTTGTGAATATTTCTAACATTTCTGATCCAATCCAATTTTCTTCTGACCAAAAACATGTACAAAATTATTTTATAAAATTATTTGTGAGATAGAAAGGGACTAAGACAGACTCAGATAAAGATAGGGAGGGGAGGTGTAAAGCTCCAATTATATAATTAAAAGATTGCCTTTCTCGTTCATTTTAAAAATTTCAGTATTAACTCTTCTATTTTTCTCTTTTAAGTTTACATAATAAAAATTTCATATAAAAATAATAAAAGGATGTAAAAGTTGTATTGAATCAGGGCTAGTTATCTACATGCAAGAAAACTAAATTGCGGCGAACCCTTTTATCATTTTCGGCATATACAGTTTCAGTATAACAATACTGTCACTGAGCAAAAAACTGAGGCGTGAATCGCTTTCACATTTTTTCGTAACTATACTTCAGAGCTCTATACCGTATACAAGCTTTGTGTAGTTTTGTTATTGTGCGCAAGATTAGTTCAAATAAGCAAAGTATTTATGTTAAAAGTCGCAAACTATTGTACTGTAACCAATACAACTGGGTTTTATTTCAACAGCTGTTACTCGTCAAAAATGAAGGAAATTATTAGATAATGGTTCTACAAATTGTGTGATTGCTATAAGTTCTTAAGTATTAAATTGGAGTAATGTATTGGAATTAATTTCAATTTATGAGAAAGCTTAAACATAAAATTTCCCTCTACGTTAGGTTATCAAGAAGTTTTATCCTAACTGATTTTAAGTTCTTCAAATATTCGGTCGTCTCGTCAGACTACAGTGATCAAACCACAAAAGTGTGGGAAATACTGTAAGTGTATATTCAAAGTATATAAACACAATGACAATGAATTATTATTATTATTTCGCTAAATATTTGTAACCCAACGAAGGTTACGATGAACCTCAAATTTTATTGTATTTGACACATTTTGTAATCTCATCTTTAGACCTACTAAAAGAAATATCTGGCTATCCAGAATATTCCAAAATTTTATACAATTTCCTCTCGCTCATTACGTAAATATCGTAACTCTACTTAACCCTTTCAATCCTCTTGTACATCATTTTTGCCGTAGAGCACTTAGTGCTTAGAGCCGTAGTGAACTCAATTAAAATGTTTCCTCTCTCATTTATTTTACTTTTATATTCTACTATTCGAGTGGTAAAAAAATACAAAAAATATGAAAGTGAGGTTAGTATCGAGAATTTAATATTGGAACCCCAGCACCAATCACAATTAACTCTTCAATCTCATCAATGTCGTTTGAGCTAAGGAAAAATATAAAAAGAGACGAGGCCCCACGAGAATACCTCCTTCCCGCAATCAGGACCCATCGCAATCGATTTCTGACCCATAGAACCTCGCCCCGTTCCTTCAGTAATTTTCATGAAAATCGATCTAGCCGTTTCCGAAAGAAAGCATAATTGATATGAATATTTATGGAAATATTACATTTTATATCGGTAGCCTTAGAAATAATAGCCGAATAGAAGAAAAGACAAATTGAAGATTTTCGCAGAATTGACACCATTATTTCATAAGAGTTTATGATAAATACAAAAGGCGAATGAACTGCCCAGAAATTTTGAAGACACTTTTGAATGGGGCGGATAAAATACAAAATTTACAAAAAAATTGTTATGATTTAATCGGTTCTCATTTGGCCGGTAACTATTTAATAGTGGTACGCTTAAAAGTTTTCAGAACATCGGTTCATCATTTAGTCGGTGGAACGTTTCATCGGTTCTCGTTTAGTTATATCAGTGCCATTTTCTATGTTTCATTTTGCAAGGTTAGTGCAGCAAGGTTTATATGGCTTTATGGAAAATGGTAATGGGAAATTTGTAACTATCGGCTTTTGGTCCGCTATCCGCCTCAAAGGAAGAAAAAACTGATGATAACTACTAATGCGATCTTACCATCGAGGGCTCTATCCTTCGCGAATACATTTTTCCCCGTACAAACAAATAAAAAGATATCGGAATCCGCACTTATAAAATAATGAAATATCCGCATTCGCACTCATCCACATCCGCAAATGTAAAATAAATTATTTCAATTCTCATAAATTTTTTTGAATTAGAGTAATAATTTCCCAGATTAAACAAATTAATTGAACTGCAGTAAATCAAATTATTTTTCCTGCTTATCGCGCATTTCCACTAAAATCTATGTAATTTTGATACATTTTATGTCATGTAACTGGATAGCAGGTATGGTTAGTATTAGCATTTTGCGAATAAACCCGATTAAGCTGATATATATTAAAAATCCGCTTGCGATCCGAATTCGTAAGTAACTACTTCGACAATATCCGATTTTACCGGCAGATATGTTGATTTTATTTTTTCGTCATTGACTGGGTTAATGAGAAATTCGTGATGTTGGATGTTATTAGTACTCGCAAATTGAAAATGCTTACTTACAATAATTGAGAATAACAGACCCATATTAGGTAGGCGCTTACCTAAAACGAAAAAGAAAAAATAAACTTAATATAATTTAAATTTTTACTTGTAAAACTGTGTTTGCGCACCTCAATTCGGATCGTAAAGAAATTTTTATTATCGACAACATTTTAGTGGTTTTATGTACAGACAAGTGAATTAACAGAATCTACAATTACACTGCGGTGTAGTTAACGGAACTAACAATTTTGCTTTAATTGCTTTCGCGATACAAAGAAAAAATTTCCTTTGAGCAGAGAGAAAAATTAGCTTTCATTGCGTTTTTATTTAAAATCTCATAATCGAAGAGAGGACAGATATGATATTTTGCGTTATTTTGGGTGATACTCAGATATTGTGTTTACATCGATGTAAAGTTACCAAAACGTTGTTTAATTAAAGAATTCAAGGTTTCAATCGTGTCCAAAACAAACTTCCCAACGTCTTGGTAACCGCGTCTCGATGGAAGATCATTTTAATAAAAATAAAACCGTAATCTGAATGGGTTTTTAAGAGAATTTACTATATCAATTTGAAGAGGAAGAGGACCTTGTTTGAACATTACTCGAGAGTAAATAAAAACGCTCCATAATTTTCGGAAGGAATTTTTAAGAAGTGCGAATTCAGATTGAGGTGCTCGTATAAATTGGGTGGTTGTTTCCAATGAAATAACTAAAACTTATAGTTGGCATGCTACAATTAAGTAAGAATTGTTCCACAAGTTTAGGAACTATTGGAGCCTCTTCAGTAAATTTTTCAACTGGATAAAGCGCTCCTACATATAATGTTTGTGCTGTAAAGTCGTGGTTTGCTAGACAAAACGTTTCCACCGTATTCATCTGATTTTAAATATCGAAAACATTTGGGGGTTAAGTCGCATAGTTTTGAAGGGCCGCGCAGTACGAATTCAACGAAGAGTACGATCATTCGAGAGATCAGAGTACTTAGGATCTTTATACGATTCTCTTAGAGGCGGGGTTTCGAAAGTAATTTCAAGGAATAGAGGAGTAAGAATTTAGTAAGAATTTCTCTCCCTTTCAATGAAAATATTTCCTTTTTGAAGAAAGATCCCGCAAAAATTTATACATGAAATTATTCTGTATTTGATTAGCTACGCGCTTCGCAATTTTGTATCTCTTTCTTTAAATAACATTCAAACTTTTATGAAGTATGATTAGAGTAAAATTAGAACCATGCACTAATAGCTCCGTCTCGTTCTGACCTCGTTGCGATTGTGACAATTTTATCGTATTTTGGCGATTTTAGATTTAAAATACGATGAGAGTAGGGAATGTTTTTTAATTCTTGTGATGATTTTAATTTTTTCTAGAAAGCACTAAAACATATGTAAATTATCAGAATGCTTTACTAACCAAAGCTAAATTACTAAACAAATGAAATACTCTTCTCTACAACATTTTTTAGAAAATTTAGCTCTACCTAGTCCTTTATTCGTTTGTGGTATTAGTTGGAGTTTTCATCAGCATCATTTGATTTTATGAGTTTCTTTTTTTATTGTATACGACTCCAATAAACGACCTTAAACAATCAAGATTCTAGTTTAGTTTTCAGTCAAAACGAAAATCGGAATTACCTGGTGCCATAACAAGTTGGGTTTACTAAGCTTAACGCAAAAAAAACTGTTTCTGTATATGCGAACAAGTGGTTTTGAAGAGACAAATATATTTTTGTCTCGTACTTGACAAAAATTGTAAAATAGGTGTACATGTATGAACAATGTGTGGAACCATTTCAGCGCCGCGTTAAATCCTTTACCTACAAAGCCACTAAACAGATCTGTAAGGTTTCATTTTTCCAAATAAATGAAATGAGTCCAAAAATCAGGTAATTAGTTTTGCAATAAACAATAACAATATGGTACATTTCGGCCGGGGCGTTTGGGCGTTTTCCGGTCTCCTATATCATGATCAGTAACATCATCGTCAATTTGATTTGAAAACTGCATAATGATAAACATTTTCTTTACGTTGGCCGCGATTTTACTTGATTTTTCTTGAAAGCGCCCGACCGGAAATGTATATGAATTTATAATTGCCAGCCTGCTTTGATGAAGAGGAAATATTTTGATTTTTTGCTATGGTGCTTGTGAGTAAAATATACCAATAATGTTACGACACAGTTCAGTGTTCTGACGTCAAGACAATTTTTATGACTGGGAGCGCGGCTTCATATTTAAATTAAATAGTTACAAAAAACATTTTGAAAAAGATGGTTTAGTTTTCAGTGAAACCTTTCATAATTAAACTAAAATGCGCTATTTTTCAGTAGTTTATAACTAAGATATTTAACAAAATATTAGTAGGCCAGTTTAGGATTTAGTTCGATTTGTTAGTCAATTTATCGTAGTAAAAGTAGTTGATTATTCAACATATCATCCAAATGCGATTTATGTCAATTTAATTACGAGGTCGAATAGCCAAGAAATCTCTGAAAATGTTATGTTTAATAAGTTAAATACAACAGAAGTGTTATGTCTAAGTGGACCAAAATAAAACCTTGAGCAGGACCTTGAGCAACTACTTTATAACTGTAATATAACGAAGTGCCCGTCGTGTCACTTAAGAGGCTAATACTAATATACTAATACTAATATAAATTAATTATCGCTGCCAACGCAAAGTTCCAGTACTACTATATTGATCTGATAATTATATTAAGTGAATGAAGTTGTGTGATGTAGTTCTTTAAGTAACAGCCATAATAAATTGGTGTACATTTAAACTAATTCCTTTTTAAAGATTATATCTAGGAATAGGAATTGAAATAAATAATTTTCTATAGTAATATTGACCACGACGAATAAAGCTTTCCCGTATAGAGTATATCTCCTTCAGCATAGGTACACGAAACTATTCGTAAGTGGAAACTATTGCCTTGAAATTAGTCAGTTATATTGATATGTTAAATCTACTTTATAGCAGTTTTATATTATGGATACACGACAATGTTGACGACGAACCGGCACCGGTTCAAAGTCTAGGCATCATATTTTTTTATCGTGCGATTCTAAAAATCCAAAGCTCAATAAAGTGTGTTTTGCTGCGGATTTTTCACAGCATTACAAAATTCAGATTACAATTTTAATACGTAAACATCTTCGTTTAATCGACGTAATCATATTTACTAATAAATTGTGCAGTGGAATTTTTATTTTTTGTGCAAAATATTTTTAATTCAACAAGCTGTTAATTTCAGTCAATTAACACAATAAAAATATGAACACAGTTTTGACCCGCAGCGCTCGTCTTATCGCCCACTAAATTTTCCAGATGAAACCAAATTCTCAGTATATTTTTAAAATGTTTACGGAGGCTTGGCAAGTTCATTAAAATTAAATTAAGCGAAAACATAAACATTGATAACCCTCACACAAAAAAATTCGAGTGTATCATCAAGTTGTGTATTGTGTTAGGTTCAAAGGTATTGCATTTTCAACTGATTAAATAATATTCTTTAGTAGTTTATAGGAACAGCTGTCTGACAATTTTGTGCGCCACAATCTACACGACGTACACGTCTTATTCAGAGATAATATATAGTTAAATATATCAAGATGCGCAATAATTTGCGTGTAAAGTATTTTCAAACTTTATAATCATTTTAATTCTCTTATCTATTTTTACATGATTTTTACGGAATAGAAAAATAATTTCTTTAAATTCGAATAATTAGTAATGAATAATTAGAGAGTCACGTTGACTGGCTGATTTTGTTTGTTTTGTATAATAAATTTATGATAATTCGTTCTTTACTTCGATTTGTTATATTTTATATTGAAACTAAATATTTAATATAATTCGGTCTTTTTAACTAATAAGTAAGCTGAGACTATTACAATGTTCATATAATATTATATCTCCATATATTTAGTACCAATAACTGGGTTAAACAAGAAGAAATACGAGTAATTGATCTTGCATGTGCTACAAATGACAATGTATTTTTAAAAAGAGAATAATATCAAATACCTGCCCATATTCAAGTACCCTACAAACCAAAAGGCTTACAAATAATGGAAAATTACAAATAATATGTATACATATACATAAACCCGCCTAATTTTTTCCTACACGTTTGTCGCTTTCACGTTTGATTACAAGATATTAACAGAGCTGACGTTTACAAAATGTAAACGAGCCATTAATTAAATATTGATAATTTTATTCCAACAAAAACACGCATCATATGCAAATGAATCAAATTTATAATTAATCACAGTTAATTTTTGTTTTGTTTTGGAAGTTCTTTGATAAGAACCGCAATGAAATCAGCTTAAAATATTTCCTCCGAAGTTATTTATAAACCAAAAAATTCGAATTTATCTTGGAAATTTGTTTCGATTGAGCCACCCTGTACATGTATTGAAAAGCTATATAGCCATTTACGTATTTCATTTGGTTTTCAATATTTTATTTATTTTTTGTATCTAAAGCTAGTAATAATCGAATTTCATATAAGTACACACGTCGATAGGAATACATAATATGTGAATAAAAAGGCCAGTTTAGATTTTTTGGAGGCGCGGTATTCAAATGCGCACAATTTTATATTTTAAAAAGATTATCGCGTGATAAACATCAACACTAATATAAATGTTTACGTAATCCCACAAACGATTCGATTCGAATTGGCTTTTCTCCAATGTACACGTAAATAATAAATTGTTTTGTTTTCATACGTCACTCGCAGAACAGCGTTTTTCATTAATAAATTTCTAAAATTCACAATGAAACAAGTAAATGCCGTTAATTACCATCTCACGCAATTTGAAATAAACGGTGGTCTACGGAAAACGGAACAGCAAGATTATTATAAAAAACCAGTGAAAATTTTGTTAAAATTTTCCGAAATATATAATTAACCCTCATGCATGACATAAATGTTTTTTCAAATAATAGGTGCACAGTATTATTTCCATCAGGTCACCCTGTATAAATGTATATTATTTATTTTAATGATGTTTTAATCGATTACAAAGAAATTGACCTTCAATTCAAAAGAATTATTTAGAAATTTATATCATATTTGTGAGTAGAAACGTCGTATTGTTTGCGATGTACAAAGTACATCCAATCCATTCATTGTATAAGAGACTCGTTATTCTATCTCCGATATTCCACTGGAAATGCCATTAATGATGTAGTCAGTTCATCAGCTGTAAATTCGTTTTTAATTTAATCTTTATTTAACATCTTATTCATCACAAAATCTGCCCTACATTTCAAAATATAATTCTGGATTATGACACGCCACTACACATCTAATTATATGCAAACACTTATCCTTACCACATGATGCTTAAGAGCGCGCTCTATTACATTAAATTTGTTGTTGCCCCTAACCTAAAAATTATATTTCAATGTGGCCATTAATACATTACAATTCGAACCTACTTAATAGAATAAGTAATAGAATAGTAATAGTAATAGAAAAACTGTGTATTTGCATAAAAAATAATTTCAGGCCTTCTGTCGACAATTTTCTGAGTTAGTTTTCATAAATTTTTTGGCTGTTTTTATTTAAATTTTTCTATATTATAAAATTAAACTATTTTAAAACAAATAAAACTAGGCACACGATTATGAATTTAACTTTATTATTGCAAAAAATTGAGTCTATTGTTGTTGTAGATTCCGATGAAGCTTGCACAACTTCTCCAAGTGTGTGAGCTAATAACAAAAAATTGAATATCAAAAACACTAGAAGAAAATGTTCGCACAGATGCTTATTGAATCTGCACAACTTATCCTTCCCTGCCCCTTCCAATTGCACGGTTCTTGCAAGCAGATTATGCAGATAGCAATTTGAACGGGAAACTAAAGTTAGTATTTGTTAAGACCAAGTTTTGAACAGGCGGAGGTAGCTGGGTTACCTCAGGAGTGCTTGAAAGTACTTAAAACGTGCGAGAGACGGTAGCATTGTTGAATTTCAGATCATCATCCATTCCACATGGTGAACAAATTTTAAGATGAGCAACCGATAATTTTTTATAATGGTTGAACAAATTCACAACGTACTCATATAAATTTACCAGCCCAAAAAATGTGAATAAGAGATATTCATTACAATAAATAAAATGGGTCGTATATCAAGATTTTACCAGCTCAACACCGATTGAAGGTTTCGGGTAAGTTTGCTAAAATTACAGGTTGAAATTTTATGTTTATAGTTTACATGGTTCGCGATTTTGCCAGATTGACGACTTTCTCACTAAGCCATATTCATCATTATGCTACGTAAATTGTGAATTTAGTTTGGGGTGAGCACGGATCTAACTACGAGTATGTGGCTCATGACCCTATTTGATGAGGTTATGTGGAAATTATTTTGCTTATTTTTGTTCTTTATAGTCAGCGCATATAATTAACTATATTTTGTATATTAATTTCGGAATTTTGTACGATAAACCACTATACAAACACATTTATACTCTGAGAAATGTCAGAAAAGCAAATATTTTGAAATTATTTTCCGTTAAAAAATGATAAGTGTTTAGAACGAGTTCTTCAGATTTTCCATTGAAACTATTTTACAAAGGGAACAAGAACAAGAAGTTGCGAGTTTATATTGCGTAGTGTTTATAGTGAAATATGGTTTTACATTACAAAACTACTAATACGATTAGGGCGAGTTCTTTTAGATTATCAACTAAAATTATTTTATCAAGAAAACATTACAACAAGTGCGAGAAGTGACTGCACAATTCTACTATGAAAAGTGTCCCTTATAAGACTAGCGCTTAAAATTCATCTGGAGGAAAAATCACAATATGGATTTATAATGACTGTTGTACGACATTGATTAAAGATTTTATATTTTTAAAAGACGGCAGTATTTTACTATACATGATCGATTGTAAAATTGAACCATTTCTTACTATACAAATTTCCGCTGTTTTCTATTTGTAATATTTAGAAACTATTAAAGCAGCTATCAGGTGCGCAATTAAATTTCCGAGTTTCACACATAGATGGTGGTAGGCTAACGATGGCGATGGTGGCTAACGACACATCTAGTTATCATTTATATCAGAGCAGAAGTTGTGTTTTGTTCATAGCGTGGACAGTTGTTAACGATAACTAGTTGTAACACCAGCACATATAGCAACGCAAAAATATTTTTTCTAAGAGCGAAAATGTCGAGTTTTGTGCCAAACAAACAGCATTTGCGGGAAGCTTTCCTTTTCTGCTTCAACTTAAAAACAATGCAGCTGAAGCATTTCATTTGCTTGAGCAGGCCTACGGTGAACATGCACCATCGAGGTTTAAACGCTTCAAAAGTGGTGATTTCGATATTGAGGAGAAGAAGCGCTCCGAAAGACCAAAAACATTTGAAGTCACCGAGCTGCAAGCGTTATTGGATGAAGATAATACACAAAATCAAGAATCCCAAACGCAAACAGTCGTGGCCTGACGAAGCATCAACATCGACGGCACCACCACATCGCTTCGGAAAGAGACAATGCTGTGCGTTTGGTGGGACCAGAAAGGCATTGTATACTATGAGCTGCTGAAACAAGGCGAAACTGTCAATGAGCAATGCTACCGACAACAACTCATAAATTCGAACCACGGATTGCTCGAAAAACGGCCAGAATGGGATACGAGACACGAACGAGTGATATTGCAGCACGACAATGCTCCATGCCATCGCACTCCCATCGTCCAAAACACCATCGAAACGCTGAGATGGGATCTGCTACCGCACCCGCCTTATTCACCAGACCCCGTTCCTTTGGATTATCATTTGTTCTGGTCGATGGCACATGGCTTGGCAGGGCCGCATTTGACCAGTTTCGAAGAAGTGCAAAATTGGTTGGATGAATGGTTTCGGTCCAAAGACGCGTCGTTTTATCGTCATGGTATTCATGTATTGCCAGAGAGATGGCAAAATGTGTAGTTAGCGAAGGACAATATTTTGAACAAACCGTTTTTTATATTTCTATTGAAATTTTCCATTTTTCATTTTTCAAAAAAAGGCGAAAATTTAGTTGCGCATCTAATATATATCATTATACAAAAAATTAGATTTATAACTTTATAACTTATTTATAAATTTCAAGTGTACAAATGTATGGTGTATTTTCAGTATGAAAATTTAAGTTTTCCGAAAGAGAATACCACAAAAGATGGTTGTTATTTTTGTATACTATCAATATCATTTTAAAAATATACTATGGAAAATAGCCCTTTATTACTATGGTTAGAAAAATAAACCAACCGTTTAGTCTCAATATGACGTTAGCTATTAGAAAACCAACCGTAAACATTGGTTACCTGTGTGAGTTTTTGCGATAGTGTCCGAAACTGAAAAGAACTTATATGGCCGCAAAAACTCAAAATATTATACAAATAATTCTAACCGATACATTTTTCCCAAATTTTCCATGACACAAAGATTCAGTACGACTTTAGCTATATTTTAAAAACAACCAAACATATCAGTTGCCTGTGGGAATTTTTGAGATATTGGTGAAAGAATTGCAATATAAACCTTCTAACCAACTTTGTATTTGAATTCAAATTCAAAATTTACGGAATGGCGGATTGAACAGATTTCTTCATTGCTTAAGAAAAAGCTGAGTTCTGCCCAACAACGACAGATTCTAGATTGCCCAAAACTCACTTTAGAATTACATCCAATCCAAAACTAAAGATGGATTACATACCACAGATAAATTGTGCGCTCCGAACATGTATCAAGAAATATGCGTCGTTGGCCAATGGTAATATTTTTCTCTCAAATACTCAAATAATTTATTTTGGAAATGCTGAAAATCTTGAAATGAAATTGGTCTCGCCTCATATAACCAGAAGAAGTTTAGGCTCAGGATTACAGTTAGAGCTGCAAGAAAAGCTTAGACATTATAAACCAGTAGAAGCCAACATTCTAGACACCAATGAAAATAGTGGTTGAAGAGATGTCATACGTGCGTAGAAAAAAGACAAGTGTATAATTGTAAACAAAGTATGATAAAAATTTGTTTGAACCAAATAAAGTGCTTTTGTTCGGAATGCAGTAAAATGTACCAAAAGAACGTTATTCCGGTAATGATTCTCAAAATGATCATTATACGGATAATAATACCCAACATGATCATCATAGCTTTATTTTAGGTAAATCTCTGTAACTGGCTTATTGTTCCTAATACATGGAGGATTATTTTTGTTGGAAAACTATCGACTTATAAATGAAGTCAAATTAATTCGTATTTTTAAAATTATGTTGTCAAATTTTCTAAAATGTGGCAGTAAAGAAATGAAGGATTAATTCCACCAAACTATACCTAAATAGAAACAAAATATATCAAACAAAACCTATAAATAGAAACGAAAAAAAATTTATAAAATAGAGCAAATAAGGGAATACAAAGCATCCTCCCAGAAGCTGGCACCTCGTTAAACGATTTTTGTAAAATCAATAGTTGGGTCTAATTTGTCATCATATTTGTTCACATTTGGTTAAGGTGATCAAAGGAAAATAAGGAAACCACCTCAAATAAGGAAAATGCCATCGATTAAGCTCGAAATTCTGTTAAATGGTCAGCTAAACCCAATAATTTGTCAGGCCTGCAAATATATTAAAACAGTTAAAAAAATTAACTTATATTATTGCGGATGCGCGGGTTAGAAAATAAAATTTTCTCAAGCATTTATTTTCATTGTATTGTACTAAATTAAGTGTTTATTAGATTATATTAAAATATAAATTTGACTTAGCAATCGATAACGATAATTATAGTTAGTTGACACGAATAAAAGGTTTGGCATGGTTAATGAACTGATCAGAAACAATTATCTATGATGTTGGACCGTTCGTTGTACGTGCATTTGTTAAAATGTCACACAACTTCTGTCACAGAGTTCACCTTTCAACAATGTTGCTAGGCCATCTAGCAAACCAAAATCTACTTAAATATAAGTCCTGCTAACTCCACACATGAAATAAACAATAACTAACTAAAGATGTATTGGCTATTTTTTTACCATAGTAATTATTTAAAAAAACTAAGTATAAACAAAAAAAATGTGAAAAAAAATGAAATTTACATTGGGCACATCCAGAGCATAAAGATCTCACTAAAAAAAAGTTGACCTCACATATTTTACCACTGCTTATAAAATATCGCACCAAAAATGTACATGGGCCTCACTATTTTTGTGAGGCTAAAAATTTTTGTCTACATTTTTGAGTAAATATGTTTATGGTTTGGATATTTCCTATTTTGACATTTTTTTAAATTTGGAATTCGAAATTACAGATTCAACTTGAATGGAATTAAATAAATTAATAAAAAATAGATGAGATTTGATTGTGATTTGTTAAAAATAAAGAATGCAAACCAATAATTTTAGGTAATTAGAATTAGAATTTTTAGGTAATTCTAATATTACTAATATAATATTACTTTATGACAACTACGATAATTATTATACTTTTATTTTAATTACTTGAATATAGAAATTGAATACCTCGACGAGGAACCCACACCCATGCCAGAAGTGATCCTGGAGGATGCCGTATTATGTACTAACACATTCAACACCCCACAAAGCAGTGGCTCGTTGAAGTGGACAAGCGCGTCTATAAAGCTTCTAATAGGTGAATATGACGCCCGCACAAACGGTTTTCGAAACCCCCCCAAAAAAGCCATTTGTGGAAGCATATACTGTGCGTATTTCAAAATTTCGAGCATATTATTGAAGGTGGAGAATTAAAAAAAAATTCTCAAATTTGAAAAAGACGTATTTGAACATCAAAGGCAATCATAATAAAACCGGTCGAGGAAAATCACATTAGGAATTTTATGATTTGTTTGTTAAAATATTTCGAAACGATTTAACGGTGAACCTACCTGAAAATCTAAAATCATCGACATCAGAATTGGATCAAGGGTGTTTCACGAATTTCAATGCAGACGAGAAGAGCAACTCGAGCGCTACTAGTTCAGCCGTATCTAGCAACGCAAGATGTAACCAACTCAGAAAATTTCGTGAAGAACAACTCCGAGTAGAACAGGAAAAGGTAAATGCGATTTTAAAACTGGTGACAGTGGTTGAGGAAAATTATAAAGTACAAGAAGAAAGGAATACATTTCTTAGCGATATTTTGAAAGTTACGTTGAATAACCAACAGTAAAAAATTTTTATCTTGTAGAAATATATTTGATTATTTTTTAAATTATAAATGAAGCAAATATATATTGAATTACATAAAATGAATTTAATGAAATAAAACAAAATGGATTTTGATTAAAATAAAGAAGCACCAAATTTTTTTTTATTTCGAGCGAATTCAGGTTGTTATGAATCGACATCCTCGCCATCAGATATTTCGGCATTCAAAAGTTCATCGCATGTAATGCCGTCCTCCATTAAAATAAAATTATGGTTGGACAAATCCATATATTGGAGTTTTCGAAATTTTCCATTTAAAAGGGCATATGTTCTTTCAATTACGGATTGAACTGAACTGAACATGTATTATACATTGTTTGCTGCTTCGTAAGATGTCCGTTGTCTTTAAAAGGAGTAATCATCATGCTCCGTATGCTGAATCAGCTATTAAATGATATTTTGGTAAAATAATGACCGGTGCATATGTAATGACCGGCGCTGACGGCTATCCCAAATCGATCGCTTACTGAAAGAAATGTTTTCTGTTTACTTAACAGCCAAATTGTTAAGAGAAGTTTCGTAGGTACATAGGCGAATCTAACCGGTTTCAAACAGCTGGCAACCACGCCAAGTAGTTTCTAAAAATACAAATATATCCGTACTATTATTATGTATTTTGTTTTTAAACAAATAAAATAAATAAACATACCTCAAAACGTATTTTATCATACGTAAATAGGCCTTAAATTCGTCTAAATTGTACCTGGAAATAGTTTCTCGTAATAATTATTATTCCTAGTAGTATACAGCTTTTGTCCTGACCAAATGAGTACTCTTTATCCAAAATTGACACCACTGACCATAGAATTATATACTATAGAGTGAATGTAAAATTTTCCCATATAAGATTTGCTATTTCATGTGTCACAAGCCAGAGCAGGATGGTTATATAAAAAATGCATATGGCGGTCTCATACGTCAAAGAAAGAACCCCTCAAACCAGTTTTTGTTTTTGTTAAGTGACGCGTTAAATTTTGTGCTCTTAAAAAATCTTGAAAATATTAATTAAAATAATTAAAAAATAATTATTATATATAATTATATAATTATTAATTAGTGCATCATTTTAGTAATAAAAATTAGAAACATTTAATAAAATGAAGTGTCTCGTGAAAAACTGCTAATTACGCCTCAAAAATTACAAGATGGAATTTCGTACCATCAGTAAGTGTTTATACAAAATAAAATGTAAATTATGTTAAAAAGAAAATGATTTGGGGTAAAATTATCCTTAATTTAAGTTAAAAATCAGATAAAAATAAGAAAACAATTTTGTTTATTAGCGTGGGTTCTTTCTTTTTGTAAATAAATGTTTTTTCCAGTGCCGCCTGCAAAAGCAATGGTTTAAGCCTCATCAGATGATATTTCAATTGACCAAGAAATTTCTAAAGTAGACGAATCTAATATGTATGACGAAGATTTTTTTAGACACCCAATTATACTAAGTGAATTTTCAACATACATTACATTTTAAAGGAATGTGAAATAAATAAGCGTAGTGGTTTTATAATTACTATTTATTATACACATAATATTATATTTAAATAAAAATAATTAATGCACTTTTATTAAAGAAATAAAAATGTAATTAAATTTAAATAATTTTTTAATTCTAACTTTCTAAGTTCATTGCACTCGATCGAAACAAATTCTAAATATTGCCCTGTTAATTTATATGCTTTCTCTTTTACCCTACGAATTTGTGACGCTTGACAGTTGCTTACATTCATTCTATATACTCTATTTCTATGCCACTGACACGAGAACTTTGAAAACAACGTCAATTCGTTTACTACCATCGATCTAATTTTATTGATTTTATTTTTCAAATTTAACAATTTTTTTTAATAGTTTGATTAAAAATTAGTTTTACTTAAGAAATCAAATTGAACTGTCAAAAAACCATTTGCTATCCAAGACAAAAAACAAATTATCCAATAGGTTTACATATATTTATTTCATTCAGCGCATCTACAAATGAGATTATTCTACATTTGAGAAAGATATCATTTGTAGACTTATTTGCGCTGGATGTGTCCATTGTATTGTTAGTGTATCCAACCAATGCACCTAGAATACTACAGGCAGTATGGCTTTAAAAGTTTTGCTGTATGACTTCATATTGGTAAAAACAATTGTAAAGAAACAACAAGAAAAATGTTATAATAATATATTTTAAAATTTAATAAAAAGCTATTGGTAAATATTAATTTATAATATTGTGTTAAATATGTAAACACGTGTAAAATGTGTACACAAGACTTATTTTTAGCACTCGTATACACATTTTTTCTTTTTATGAACATGACTGCCGTTTACAGTTTAAAGAATAAACTGTAGACATAAATTTGATGGCATAACAAGCAGTGTGGTCTGTAGTATTGTAGGTGCACTGATCCAATACGATCTTTGGTAGTTTTTTATATAGGGAACTGTCAATGAGTGTTTATAATAAAAAACCGTAGTTATTTTATTTTTTATTTTTATTAAAAATTACCTTATAGTAACAATGATTTATTATTTTAAGAATATTAATTTCGGATTACTCCTTCATCAGTTCTTTTTTAACTATTTTTAATTCTAAAAGTTTTCCTGTTTTTATATGTTTTTGGGGTAATGTTATTGGCTCCTCCTGTTTTTTTTTTTTTTCTTTTTTAAAATAAATTTTGTATTATGTAGTCATAAATTCTGTTTGTTTTTGTATTTATTTTGTCATTTAAAAGGTTATTACTATCTTTATTTTTGTATATTTCTAATTCTTCTAATCTGTTTAATTTTTGTCCTTTGGTGAGTCTATGTAATACTGTTAAGTTTGTGTGGTAGTCTGAGTATGTGTGTGTTTCTGATTTTATGTGTTGTGCGTAATTGGATTTGGGATCTGGTTTTTTGATATCACTGACATGTTCTTTGAATCTTATTTCAAAAGAACGGCCTGTTTGTCCAATATAAATTTTATCACAATCATTACAGTGTATTTTGTATACTCCTGTGTCTGTAAGTATTTTATTTTTGTTGAATTTTAGTTTTCTTTCTACTTTGTTGTTATTTTTGTATGCTGTTTTATAACCCATTTTTTTGAACGTTTTTTGGATTATTTTACTGGTGCCTTTCTGATACTCTACGCTGATGTATTTTTCAGTTTTTTCTTCCTCTTGTCTTAATGTCGTTGTGAGTTGTTGATGTAGTTTGGCCTTTACTCTATTGTTTATTTTGTCTATTATTGCTGTTTTGTATCCGTTTTGATTCGCTATATATTTAATGGTTCTCAGTTCCTCGTCATAGTCTTTTTTATCCATTGGTACAATGTTTAATCTGTTTACCATGTGGTTGTAGGCGGATATTTTGTGCTGGTAAGGATGATGTGACTCATTATGTATAGTGTGATCTGTTTGGGTCGGTTTTCTGTAGATTTTAAATGAATGTTTTGAGTTTATGTTTTGTATAGTAATGTCTAAAAAGTTAATTTGTTTGTCTTTCTCTTTTTCTAAAGTGAATTTTATTGCGGGGTGTTGGTTATTAATATAATGGTGTAAATTATTTAGCTGTCGGTCTGATCCGTTGAATAGTAAAATAATATCGTCGACGTACCTGTACCAGTAGATAATGTTTTTTCGGTATTTATTTCTGTTGTTAATTACGTATTTATTTTCGAAGTCGTTCAGGTATATTTCAGCTAGTGTACCAGAAAGTGGGCTTCCCATTGGTAATCCTTTTGTTTGTGTGTATGATTCATTGTTATGTATAAAATAGTTTTGTTTGGTGATTTACAAACATTATCTACTGGTACAGGTACGTCGACGATATTATTTTACTATTCAACGGATCAGACCGACAGCTAAATAATTTACACCATTATATTAATAACCAACACCCCGCAATAAAATTCACTTTAGAAAAAGAGAAAGACAAACAAATTAACTTTTTAGACATTACTATACAAAACATAAACTCAAAACATTCATTTAAAATCTACAGAAAACCGACCCAAACAGATCACACTATACATAATGAGTCACATCATATACCAATGGATAAAAAAGACTATGACGAGGAACTGAGAACCATTAAATATATAGCGAATCAAAACGGATACAAAACAGCAATAATAGACAAAATAAACAATAGAGTAAAGGCCAAACTACATCAACAACTCACAACGACATTAAGACAAGAGGAAGAAAAAACTGAAAAATACATCAGCGTAGAGTATCAGAAAGGCACCAGTAAAATAATTCAAAAAACGTTCAAAAAAATGGGTTATAAAACAGCATACAAAAATAACAACAAAGTAGAAAGAAAACTAAAATTCAACAAAAATAAAATACTTACAGACACAGGAGTATACAAAATACACTGTAATGATTGTGATAAAATTTATATTGGACAAACAGGCCGTTCTTTTGAAATAAGATTCAAAGAACATGTCAGTGATATCAAAAAAACCAGATCCCAAATCCAATTACGCACAACACATAAAATCAGAAACACACACATACTCAGACTACCACACAAACTTAACAGTATTACATAGACTCACCAAAGGACAAAAATTAAACAGATTAGAAGAATTAGAAATATACAAAAATAAAGATAGTAATAACCTTTTAAATGACAAAATAAATACAAAAACAAACAGAATTTATGACTACATAATACAAAATTTATTTTAAAAAACAGAAAAAAAAAAAAAAAAAAACAGGAGGAGCCAATAACATTACCCCAAAAACATATAAAAACAGGAAAACTTTTAGAATTAAAAATAGTTAAAAAAGAACTGATGAAGGAGTAATCCGAAATTAATATTCTTAAAATAATAAATCATTGTTACTAAATATAAGGTAATTTTTAATAAAAATAAAAAATAAAATAACTACGGTTTTTTATTATAAACATTTATAAGTGACAAAATACACAAAAAAAAGAAAATATGAATAACCATATCAACTCATATTGTCAATGAGTGTTAGAGTAAGACTTAATATTTAAGTTTAAGTAGCTTTTGAGCATAGAAATAGAGTATATAGAATGAATGTAAGCAACTGTCAAGCGTCACAAATTCGGAGGGTAAAAGAGAAAGCATATAAATTAACAGGGCCATATTTAGAATTTTTTCGATCGAATGCAATGAAGTTAGAAAGTTAAAATTAAAAAATTATTTAAATTTAATTACATTTTTATTTCTTTAATAAAAGTGCATTAATTATTTTTATTTAAATATTAAATTCAAAATATGAGTAATAAATTATTTAGAGTTGCCATTGTTAAATGATTATAACTTAAGGAAATAACATGTATCAGTGAACATTTGTAATTTTTAGTTACATAAATGTCGATAGATGGCATCAATAATAATTAGTTAAGTTATTTAGAATTACATTTTTATTTTTATTTTATTTTTGATGACAGTTTAGTTATCTATACTCTACTTCAGGAAATTCTTCTGCAAGTTGCGGAGTTGCAGGAGGTGAAAATTAAATTAATAAATGTGTATTTATATATTTAGTATAATATTTTTATTTAGTATAAAATTCCAGGTATTTTTCAAATGCTGGAGAAATTATTTTTCTAGGTAATGTGTATTGCGGATTGTTTAGATTTGAATTGTATTGACATTGTGTTACTAACTATCGATTTTACCTAGGTGTATGCAACTGGGTCGATTCAATTAATCAATTTTATTAGGTAGTCAGAAAATATTAATATTGTTTTAAATTTCAGGGAATTTGCAAATACATGTGAATTAATAACATTTTTCTTAGGTTGCTGATTTGCATGAAGCAATTGTTGATGTCCAATACCATCGTTATCCGTTTAACCTAATAAACCATTATCCTTCTTGTAGATTAGTATTGTGTTGTCTTTGTGTTACTAACTATCGACTATACCGAGGTGTCTGTAACCGGGCCGATTCTGTCCCACTTAATTAACCTATCCCATCCTTCGGTTTTGTTATGTGTAAAAAGAGTGTACGGTGGACCCGGCGTCATCCGGGAATTCAAGTGTAAGAACTTGGTCGTACATTTATAATCAATCAATCAATCAATTAATTATTTTTATTTAAATATAATATTATGTGTATAAAAAATAGTAATTATAAAACCACTACGCTTATTTATTTCACATTCCTTTAAAATGTAATGTATGTCGAAAATACACTTAGTATAATTGGGTATCCAAAAAAATCTTCGTCATACATATTAGATTCGTCTACTTTAGAAATTTCTTGGTCAATTGAAATATCATCTAATGAGGCTTCAACCATTGCTTTTGCAATACTCCATATTTTGGTAAACTAAAAACAAATGTTGACATTATAATTTCTGTAAAAAATTGTATTTACAGTACATATTCCAAAATAAAAATAAATTATGAAAAGAAATGCACATGAAACAATCAACACCCACTTTTCGAACCATAGTAATACGATAAATGCGGCACTGGTAAAAACATTTATTTACAAAAAGAAAGAACCCACGCTAATAACTAAAATTGTTTTCTTATTTTTATCTGATTTTTAACTTAAATTAAGGATAATTTTACCACAAATCACTTTCTTTTTAACATAATTTACATTTTATTTTGTATAAACACTTACTGATGGTACGAAATTCCATCTTGTAATTTTTTAGGCGTAATTAGCAGTTTTTCACGAGACACTTCATTTTATTAAATGTTTCTAATTTGTTATACTAAAATGATGCACTACACACAATCCACTAACTATTTTAATAATATTTTAATTATTTTTTAATTTTTTTAATTAATATTTTCAAGATTTTTTAAGAGCAGAAAATTTAACGCGTCTTTTTAAACAAAAACAAAAACTGGTTTGAGGGGTTCTTTCTTTGACATATGAGACCGCCATATGCATTTTTTATATAACCATCCTGCTCTGGCTTGTGACACATGAAATAGCAAATCTTATATGGGAAAAAGTTTACATTCATTCTATAGTATATAATTCTATGATTTTGAGCAAACCTATATTTACCAATAAAAATAGAGACTATGATTTTGAAACGTCTTAACATATTTTTTACTAGTAAATATTAAAACAAGAGAATATCCCGATTAAGTTGTCAAATGACAAAATACATATAACATAATTTGTATACATTTTTACTAAACTCAAGTTAACCCGCGCAAAAACTGATTAATACTTTTGTTATTAAATCACAATTTCTATAATAAACCGCGAAATTGCAAACAACAGAAAACACACCTTTCTAATTGTATATTGAATATTGTATATTGCAAATTGCACACAAACTCATACTTAACAAATATGTAAATCATTTTCTATTATTTATTACAAACAATAAAATTTGACCGTGATTTTCATAAATTTAACCAAGCAAAATTTACATATGTTGAGGGGGTTACCTTGCCAAAGGCGGTTCATCGATCTAAGAGAGTCCCCAGTTTACAATTACATTGTGTTGATTAAATTTAAAAAGCGAAAAGCAAAATTGCAAAAAATAATAAAATGTCAAATGTATATTATTCAAAGAAATACTAATAGTAATAATCAATGAAATGTGATGATGTCATCGCGAACACGATTTGCCAAGACTAAAACGTGATTGGAATTGAATTAAAGATATGAATCAACTTTTGACAATTTACATATTATGTTGGACATACATACATACATTTGTAACCAATTAAACAATACAGTGAGATGTATTAAAAAAAATAATGGGACGTACAAACATTAATAATATGTTCGAGTCGTTTAGAACTAGTTTAGAACCGATTTCAGCTTGCCAAAATTAATTTTTATTACTTTGTTTACTAATTTTTTTGTATATCTAAAAAGCCGCAAATATTTGAAAAGATGTAATAGTCCAAGGTCAGATCTATATAAAATATCTTTAAACCGAATAATTTAAACAAATGGCCGGGAATCCAATATTGTGATAGTCTTAACAATTTCAATAACAAGATAAATCGAAGATAGAACTCGAATATGAGTCATTATAAAACAACACAAACCAAACACTATGATTGGGTAGCAGAAGAGTCATTTTGCCAGAGAATATGTTACCATTTATGACAAATAACGTTGTGAAAGCGCATCAAAGGTACCCACGTAAAAAGCATTAAGAAATTTTTTTGGTTATGCGACAACAACGTGTTATTTAAAGAATAAAGAAATTTAAAAATTGTTTTTCTGACAAATTATAATTTTCTAAAAAAAAAAATTATAGAGAGTATGAGGTAATTAATAATCCTCGACTGACCAGGTTGAAATTTTAAACTTAAGCTATTCCATAAATTAGGAGATCCCAGTGATTTTTGGTTGAAATCGGTCCACCGAAAGTGACGCCTTCTACAGGAGTTTATCGTATTTTGGAAATATTTTGAAAAGTATATATAATTTACAAAAAAATCGTTAGTAAAATAAATTCCATAGCAAATTATCTGAATTGATTGTATAAATTTACCGGAAATAACGAGTTTTCATAAAAAAATTTTTTTTCTCCAAAATTGGGCATTTCCTACAGTTCAGGTGGGTTGACTAATCGGGATGAATCTTCATGCTTAAGATTTTTCAATAAATTGAGAGATCTTCAGGAATTGCTTGAAATTTTTGTAATGATAGCGAAAAGTATAGCATTTACTAAACATAACAAAGAATTAAAAATTCAACAAGATTTAACGTTGTGGGTTTTCTGATCGCAGATCGTGTCCTACGTTATCACGTATACCAGCGTAGTCTAGGCCTTCTCCTGAATCTCTCGTATTTTATTCGAATGATATTCGTTTTCGCTACCTTAATTGGACCATAAATGGATTGGATAACCTTTTTCTCAAATGTAGATAATAAGGAACCATCGTTGGTTCCAATTTTCACTTCAGAGATCTTTCACAGATCTAATGTTAAATGGGTTTTTATATCTGCCTGAATAACATTTATTGATGTATAATTAGTCCGAGATATTAAAATCTTCCATATTGCCAAAGTTGTAGTCGTTTTCTCCGATATTTGTCGTAAGGATGCTCCTAGGTGTTTATAACAGTTTTTTTGGTTACTGTCGATTTTCAAACCATGTCGTTTCGCGTACCGATCAAGCGGTATTAAGCAGCTTTTGTTATCATTTGAGCTTTGGTGGTTCGGATATCATTTGGTCTTCCATTCCTCAGACAACTTCTCTCCAGTTCATCATGGCGAGGCCATAAAGATTTGATGCAAGAGTAGCTCTTCCTCGTTTTAATAGTTCTGCGGAGATTCCGTGGAGACCGAGTGACAAAGGCTTTCCCATCCGGCGAGCGGTTCTCTAATAGGAGTCACTTCGTTAGTCCGATTCAACAGATTTTGGAAATAGGTTTGCCGTACTGAGATAATGTCAGCTACCTTTATTCTCAGCACACCATTCGTGTTTTTGATGGCTGTGGATTTTGGATAGCAATCTTTAATAAGATTTCTGGTGTTGGCAAAACAATCTCTTGAGTTTCCGTGTTCCATCTCGAAGCTAATGTTTTATATTCAGGTTCTTATATATTTGCGCTACGTTTTGTCGAAGTAGGTTGGGCGTGGCTTTTCTGAAGCGGAGATATTGTTTTGAGAGGGATCTCTAGTGTTATGAGCTACCTATTTTTTATCCAGCTCTCAGTTATTTTTGACGAGTTGAAGGCACTGACAACCGAACCAATTATTACATGATCTTCATGGTATTCTTCCAATTGGGTTATCCGCTGCAGCTGATATGACGGACTGGATAGCTTGCCACTGCTTCTGTATGTTTGATTCAGACCCTGTGATTCGCGTTGGGCTGGTCTGAACATCTTCTCAGTCACAGAGTCTTCTCTTCAGTTTTTAGTGCATCGATATTACAAACTATTGAATTATTTGCTTGTTTATTAAATGTGTACTTGTAACAAGCATATGATCGCTTTCAATATCAGCGCCTTTATAAGATCTAACGTCCGTTATACTGGTGAAATGTCACTTCGAGATCACGACGTGATCCATTTGATTTTCCGTTCTTATATCATTCAATCGTACCTTGTTGATTTTATTAAATTGAAAGAACATGCTCGATACTACTAGGTTCTAGATTATAGCAAACGCGGCAACGCTTTGACCATTGTTGTTACCAAGCTGATCTAAGCTGCACTTGTTTCTGCACTCATACCAATTTTTGCTTTAAAGTGTGAGAAATGCGACTCCAAATTCGCCCCATTCTGATGGCCGCTGTAGTGGAGAGTGTAGCCCACTCCTAGGCCATCTAAGTGTGTTATGGATCCCACTCCCAGACCATCTAAGCTTTTATAGCGCCAGGTCTTAATAGGCTAAGCAAGTTCCATGTTTCCATTTTTATAGCTTTATCCTTTGAATAAGGTTCATAAGTTGAAGGTTTTTGTGAGAGTAGGTAGTTAGTCCACCGCTCAACCATCATTTTGTGTATGTTGGTCATGTACTGGTGATAGTCAGTCCTATATCAAACACGTTTATATAGCTAGCCGCTTGCTACAACACGGAAGGTCGCTTCAACCGCCCCTTACCAGGAGAACAGACGATGATTTGGTATTAGTTTTATGATTTGTTTCCACGACACCACCACATTCATTAAGAATTACCCAGCGAGGACCACGTAGAGGTACAAATCTGGGCCCTGGAATTTGTATCTCCAGCTGCTTGGAAGACAAAAACTGGTAAGACGGTAGTGAAAGTTTTGTGTTATCCAAGTTTTTCTTTAGTGGACCATGTATCTCTTCGGGGCCCATGAACCGTTACTTCTTTTAAGGAAGTGTAGAAAATAAGTTCCTCGTAATTCCTCTACGTAAAAAGTAGAAACGTAGAGAGTACGTTAGAGTTTTGATATTTGCACTACAATTTTTGGTAATCCTTGGTCGTCGGTAATTGCAATGCGATGTTTCTTCATTATAATTTGCGGTCCGTTTTCATCGGTACTTATTATTTCTAATATTGCAAATGAAAAACAACAACAAGGACACAATATCATCAATAAAATACTGTACTAGGTATTCATATTCTCTTAACAGTTCGTTTTGAGTACATATTGAAATAGACTTTTAAAAACACATTAATTATTTCTGAAGTAATATATATTCTGATATTTGCAATATCTATTCGTTCGACAACCGTTAAATCGCAGTGTGCATTTTCAGTGGCTGTTACGAAATTTGGATCGCAAGCTAATCAATACAATTTTTGTTTTTGTTTTACTTCTTACTATAAATCTAGGTTCTATTGAACATCTGTCCACAAATACTTGCAAGTATCTTGCTAACGCTAATGCAATCCGGCTGTTAATTCAAGCAGTTTTCAGGGATGGGATGTTGTAACACCACTTTTTTTTCTATATTATCGAAGTTTACGATACTTTCATTACGAATAATATTTAATGATTTAATGTTTTTTTCATTTTTCATTTACGTTTTTTCAGTGCCTGTGTATGTATACGGCCATATCACAATATATGGAGTTTGTATATATGCAGGTCTATAAACCTCACACGAAAAAAATTCTCATTTGTATGAAAAATGAACTATGGATTTTTTTTTGTTTTGTTTTGAGTCTCGCAAATGTAAAGCCAGAAAAATACATGTTCATTCTCTTGAGCGCGGCCCTTGTTTATTTACATTTGATTTTGATAAATTGTTTTTGATTTTACGGTAGTTTTCATTCATTTAATTTCACATTTATTTACTATGATGTCTTTAATTTGATGATTGTTTTAAATATATAGAGCAAAGTTTGTGTTATGCATGAAGAGTAAGTAGTTATTAATTTCGATTTTTGCTTCTTTTGCCTTTTTTATTATCTTTGCAATCTGTTCTGTGGCCGAGGCTCTTCCAACTCTTTCGCGATTCGGTTTTCCCGTCCTTACTTTAACGCCGTTGCCAGCCAATTCGAGGCCTACGATTTACCGGTTTATCAAAGAATTTTAAGAAAGAGGGACTGTGGCAAATAAGCCAAAGTGTGTGTTTATAACGTATAGTGAGAACACCAGAAAATATTGCTGCTGTACGTGAAAATGTACGAGATAATTCAACAACATCAATCAGATACCGTGCACAAGAACTTGGACTTCGAAGATCAACGTTAATCAGTATTTTGCATAAAGACTTGCATTTATTCCCGTATAAAATTCAATTAAAACTAGAGGTGATACCAAGAGATCATTTGCGGCGCCGTACGTATGCAAATAAGATACTGTTGCTTGACAATGACAATCCGGATATTTTTGAAAAATTATTTATGAGTGATGAAGCTCATTTTCACTTAAATGTACATGTCAACAAACAAAACAACCGCTTCTAGGCAGTACAGAATGCACAAATAATTCATCAACCACCATTACATCACTTGGTAGTGACGGTAAGGTGTGCAATTTGGGCCGGGAAATCATTGGGCCATATTTTTACGACATCCCGAATGGTTTAGTTGTTACAGTCACTAGCGAACGTTATCGTGATATGATAAGGAACTTTTTTAGACTAGAATTATATGCCAATGGTTTGGTGAACTGCTCGAGAAACCATGGAATTGTTACGAGAAATGTTTCCACAACAGTTAACCAATTAAATGAACCCATTTAAAAGGCCTTTTGCAATAGAATGTTGTTTTCCATATTCTTTCTAGTTGAATTAAAGTGTGTATATTTCTGTTATTAAGAAATGAATGTTGTATTATAAATCCGAGTAATTTGAATGATTGATAATTAGAAAGGCAGCTAAATATATGTTAATACTGAATTAAACTTGAATAATTGACGATTAGAATTGTAAGGTCATGATATGTTTATATATGCTGTAGGAACTTTCCGAGCATATCTTCGGGTTAATTGGTGTATGATTGGGTGTTAGTGCAGCTGTCACCAGTCATCAGTCAGTCATTTACGACTGAGCAGGATAGAGATAAATGATCAGATATGATGAAATTTAGAAATCTTATACCTAATCACAACTAACACAAATTAATAAATTAACAAGTCTGAACATAGACAACGTATGTACTCGTATGTGTAAATAATTAACAAATCGTATTTATAATTTATTAACGAAGTAGTTAGATAATAATTTTGCTGCGTAGCGCCCTAGTCGTTTACGTGAGTAACTAATCCTTTCCGTATGTTACCTTTAATGTGAGGATGCAAGCAGGGGTTGGGCCCGCATAATTCTGCAGTACGATTCATTTTTCAAATACGCATTATTGTGTATATACACGGCCATGTCGAAGCAAATACAAAAGGTGTGGAGGCCTATAAAAGGTAAACACGAAAAATAGTCCCATAAAAATTGCTATGATATGTTGTTATGATATGATATCTTAAGAAACGTACCATAGTGGTGATCCTAGGTATATATAGCACATTCATGGAGAAAGCATAGTCCAATAACAAAATATTGTGTTTCTATTGCAATCGCAGCCTACTATAATAATTTATTTGGTTATCCAAAATATACTTAAATAGAAATCCTGTTAACTCCACACATATGAAATAAACAATAACTAACTAAAGATGTATTGGTAATTATTTTTTTCTATAGTATTTTTTTTTTAAATAACTAAGCATACATATGTTGGTGCAGAAATAAACAAAAAATCAAAAAAATTGAAATTTACATTGCATTGTTAGTGTAACCAACACAATCTTCGGTGTTGGTTACGCTAACTGGTGGTTCTGCAATGAGAGTTAGAGCAGGATTTATATTTAAGTAAATTTTTGGTGCAACCAATTCCCATTCTGAATAGAAATAAATATTGTGCTCAAAGATTTTTTTGATTTATTTTTATTAGTTAGTAACGATTACATTTTGAATTTCAAAATAACGTAAAAATTCAACTAAATACATTCAATTAAATAGTAATGTGCTAGAATATTATTGAATATTATTACAAATCTTAACTAATTTCTCGTCTTGTTTAGAAAAATGCAATGTCAAAATAAAAAAAAATCACTTTTATATTTTTATTGCCACCATTTAAAAATAAAAGTCTTCAATAAAACTGTCCTGGTGGTGGAGATTAAAACTACAGGTAGAATATAATTATTCTACACCAGCAAAAAAGTTGTTTGAAAACTATTCCAATTTGGAATAACATATAAGGGATTGTTGTTGTAAATTTCCCAAAGTAAGAACACCAATCCTTTATTAGAATAGGTCACAATAGAAGCGGAGGTCACAATAGAAGCGGAGGTCACAATAGAAGCAATGAAATTGAAAAATGAAAAAACCATTTAATTGGATGGAACTTTATTAATTTTCCATATAAATTTCAAGACACAGTTCGGAAACGATTGGAAATTTATTCGGCGTACGGGAAGGCGCATATTATTATTTACATGAAATAATTTATAATAAAATTAAATTTGTGAGTCTAGAAAGTTTGTGAAACAGAAGCATAACAAGTTTTACAAACAAAATCAGTACGTTAAATTTGATCTAGCAGTAACAAGGCCGGGTCCACCATATATAAATATAAGTTATATATCCATCATATATTTATAAGTTTTAAGAATAAAGTAACTTGCTCAAACGTCCTCGTTCTAAATGAAACATAACCAACGACCATCGCATAGCGATACTCAACGAATTAATTCTATTCAACCAGTATGGTGATATCGACTTAGTGTATGAAACGCAAATACTCAACGGAATTTACCTGATAAAATTCAGTAATACTAGTCTAACTTTAGCTTCACTTATAGGGAAAGATCAGGTATTAAAGATCAGTACATTCATGATCATTTGAAGGTCAACATTAGAAATAAATAATACGGGTTAATTCACTCTTCGGCAAAAAGATTTGTCGATTTAGCTAATAGCCTGTTATAGCACAGTTTCCACCATCATTATCTGCCAGAATCGCAATGTACGAATTTCCAATGTAACCAGTATCGAAAAGACGGAACGAATGATCGAATTGCAAGAATCTGATAAAAATTATGTCACAAAGAAAATCGTCAACAAGAAATGGAAATGAACCAAAACACAGGTCATAAACCAAAAATGGAGGAAACATCACTCACAATTAAGCCAAAAACAAAGTTATACGAAACCCGGTTCTTTTAAAATAGTCGAATGCGGAGATTCGAAATTTAAAGTGGAAGGATTAACACACACTCTGCAATAAACCTCTTCCTGCGAAAGTGTTTGTTCGCGATATTTTCCGTCATCGCCACGATTTCTTGCTGATCGATTTTGACTCATTTAACTTGCTACTCTTCGAACTAGCCTTGTGTATGTCGCGACTTTTTAACTTTTTGTGTGACCATTTTGATTTTAACGTGTTTCGATAATCGTTGAGAACCGTACATTATAATTTTTTCAGATGTCTGAATTAAAAAGAAATTTATAATATTTTGAGTATCATTTGTTCATTTGATTTTTTGGCACTCTTTTTTCTTGATTACTATTACCGATTGCATGTACACACATATAGCTGTAGGTAATAATTAGTTAAATAAATAAATAAATATGTCAATACACAATATTTCAAGGTGTACGTTATTTAAACTTGACCGAAGGCAAGTTCATTTGAAGCGCTAAAGAAAGCAGTAAGTAGACATTTATAAATCCTGTTTAACAAACTATTTATGTATATAGTATTAAATTTATGCATACGTAGGTATTTCTGCCGCACAATCGCCGCCGTCTCCAAGTTCTCATTCTTGGTAACAAGACTGGGTGAAATAAGAAACCTAGGTGTGGGGTGAATCACGCTAAACAGCGGCGGATGGGCCGGATCAAGATATTATGCGAACCGTGTCGATGATCAGCCAGGCTGGGGATGCATTGAAAAATAATGGGCCAGTCCTGAACGGAGCGCTCTGGGTATCTGGCGGTTCCAGTTGTATATAGCCTTTCCTGTGTATACGGATCTCTGCACGAGTGGACCACGCTGGCAGAACATATGATCACTTGGGCAATAACACTATGGACAGCCTCTCTGATATCGAAAGCTGTAATGTTCGAGATCTTGTACGCTATGTGAACAGTACTAGCTGGTTTTAAAAGGAGTTGAATGATGTCGGATCCTGTGGCATTACAATGGGCTAAAATTGGCCTAAGTGTGCGTTAGCAACCACTGAAACCTAACCTAACCTAGCCTAGGTATTTTTGATAAAATGCAATTATAATTATTGCCATGTGGTGATATTGTTTATAGGTGTGAAAGTAGTATTTCACATATAAATTAACAGTTTTGTCCCACATTGAAAAATCATTGATACTTTTAAAATTTGGAGGTTGGAGCGTTTAGATTTGCTTACAATAACTAAAATATACTGATTTTATTTTTTTATCGTAGTGCAGTTTTAAGTCAAATGTAAGCCCCTCTTCACAGGTACACTTTGTAATATTCTTGTTTTACAAAATTATTAATTCAATTAAACTGAATTGATTACAAACCTATGCCCCATTACTAACGGAAATGGAATATTAAACCAATCACCGAGTCGACTTTAGTCATGTTTTATATGTGTGGATTAAATGACGTCATCAAACAGCTAACCGTATTTTTAAATTTAGGCTACCAAAGATTATTACCAAATTTACGTTTGACCAAATCACGACAATATAAATTGATTCGTTTTACAGAAAGGAAAAGTTTAAACTTCTTCTCAATATTCAACCATTTAGAATTCAACCATTTAGAAAACCACTATACTATAAATAGCTAAGCTAATAATAAATAAATTAGTTTGTTATCACTTATCAGTCTTATATAAAAGGTCAATTAAACAGCATTGTATATTTGGATATGTGCAACACAAAAATGTTTAGTTTGCTTTTAACAGCATATTCGGAAAAAAACTAGTTACCGGAGAACTTGTTTCGGTTGCTTAAATTAGAATGTCAAAAATGAATTGGCCAGAAATGAAATGTAAATACAGAAATACGTTCTTAAAACAGGAAATATATAGCTAGTTGCTTTTTGTTGTATTTTATTTTATTGCGCGATTACTTCCCCAAAGAAAGTGACAAGGTCAACTAGTCTCTATATTTATTTTATTAAACCGAATTTTAAATTTTTTCTAAATTAGTCTCCATTGGTTTTGTTATAAATAATTTTGTGGTTTCAGTGCTTTGTTCATAAATGACAAAACTCTCGCAAATTCGCCTCCCTTGATAAACAATTTTCTTATTTTCTTTCAATCAGGTATGGACAAAAGGCGATTAACCCTCGATAATACTTCGTCTCAAACCTGTTTTTGAACATCTTATTAACATAAAGCTAATTTCGCTTAAAGTAGAAAACAGATATACCACCATTCTATCTTGGTAACCAGAACGGCCACAGTAAAAGCGAACACAACGCAAAAGTTCACTACACATTTTTTCGGAAATATACCATCAGAATTTACCTGAATTACTCAAATAAGCGCAAAGTGACACATATTATTTAAGTTATGGCCGTTTAATTCTGGCATTTTGCAAAGTGTACTTTAAACGATAAGCGCTTAAATTTAGCATTTTCTACCAATTTGAACATTTGAAGCATTAAAATATTCTAACCAAATGTTTCATAAAACTGCATAGTAAACCACCTTTTACAAATTAATTGTTAATACCAATAAAAGTTTATCTTTTTTCTAGAGATCATTTATGACAGAATCAACTTGCTTGTTAATCCGACACACAGTATTCGAGAACGCTTATCCCAAATTTTAAATTGGGTAAGTCAGAGAAGAGTTCTAAACGTGGTTATCAAGTCTTGACAATTAAAATATAGTTAAGCCACAGAGAAAACTACTTGCCTTTTAACGCAGTATCTGATATCTGATGCCATATTCTGAAACTACAGACTGGGCCATCTGTTGTAATTATTGGAATGTGTTCTAACAATAGGATTGTTAAAAGTTCTGAACTCCAATGGGTTGAATAACAGCGAGCTGTTAATGGAGCTTTGGCTTTCTTCTTGTGAGACCGTTCGATAAGATCATTCACTTTCGAGTTGTATGTAGCTGTTCCAATACGATGTAAGCTTAGGAGCTTCGTGAACTCGGTAAGAAATGTGGATTTGAATTGTTATCCTTGTTCTGTCCTGATAAATAAAGGTCACAAAATCTACGGATATGAAATACTCATTGTAGAAGATTTTCAGTTCTGATTTCGTTTGGCAGTGAACTTTGAACTGTTTGGCATGGGATACAAGATTACGCCCAATTTGGCCAGAAGTATTTAGAAGTAATACATTTTCTCGTTGCACGGATACCGGGATGTGATAAGCCATGTAGACTATCGAAGATTATCCTTGATTTCGGAGTGCGTGCTGAAATCAATTTCTGCAATTCGTCATCGCGTTGTTGCTGTACAAGTAATTCGTTCGTGTCGAAAGAGAAGATGCCCAGTTTTTTGTGAAGTGTTTCATCAGAACGTGAAAAACAGTCGCTTTCCACATTGTGTTTACCCTTAATGTGATGAATGTCGGAAGTGAATTTTGGAATAAAATCAAGATGTTGTAATTATTGCCGGGGATTACTTTTGAGAAGTATATGGTCGGTAAGTATAGATAAATTTTGGTCTTCGACGAAATCGTGAACGGGATTGATTGTCAAATATGCACATAGCAAGAAGCTCACTATCGAAAGTAGAGTGTTCAATTTTCACAGGGCAGAGCTTCTTTGAAAAGAGCGCTAATGGTTGCCAAAATCCTTTGTTGCATTGTTGTAAGACAGCCAAAATGAAAATGCAATTCGAAGCTTTAATGTTAATTCTAACTACGAAGAGAGAATGTTAACTACTGACTCGAGACATTCACTGTGTTCCATTTCAGAGTGTCTCGCAATGAGGATATCGTCGATATAGGAGTACACAAAGTCTAGCCCTTTTAACACTTAGTTAGAGAACTGCGGATTCGGATAAGCTCGACAAATCCAGAAGTAGTGGTTATCGCAGTTTTATGAATATCCTCGATAGATGTAGCCATGGGAATTTTATGATTGGCTCGAATCAAATCTATTTTTGAGAAAATAGTGGCACCGGCTTGTTTCAACGAGAAACTTTGTTCGGGATAGAATATCAATCTGGGACTGTAACTGTCTTTAAATGTCCGATAGTCTCCACAAGGGCGAAAGTTCTCATCTTTCTCTTTTGCACCTAACGTAATGGTGAGAAGACTGATGATGATGAAGGGCGACAGATCTCGATGTCTGTCATAAACTGGAATTCAGTTTTTACAGATTTAAGTTTCGTTGTGTTGAGTTCTTGCGGTCCTAAAGTAACATACCTTGCGTGACGATGTAATGAACTACGTTATGCTTCACTGTAAGATTGTATTTCGGAGTCCCATTTTTCCAAAAGATCGTCGTATTCGTTGTTGACGCTGAAATGATCGTAAACAATACCAACTTCAGCGATCGTTGCGTTCAGAACGGAGTAAATGGATCAGATGTTCTGTTTTTCAAATTGATTACGAAATTATATTTGGACAGAAAGTCAGTACGACGATGAAAGGATGTGAGAACGAACCCTTGGGAGCGAAATTAACCTTCAAAAGAATTGCAACTCGTCAAGTCGTTGCTTATCGCTAATAGTATAGTGGCTCACTACCGTGAATTTTAGTGTGCTGTACTTGTGCCTTGGCTGCGCGGATTTTTAAACATTTCCATTATAAATTATACCGTCGGTTGTGGTATCGGAGAGCGAGTTCGTGTTTGACAAGGATGAATCACACTGCAGTTTGTTTGTTCCGGAAGAAGAAAATTTTCGGTGGCAAGTTATAAATATTGGTAGTTGCGCCCGATGCTAATGTACCAACATTGTTTTCGTCTGCGGCTTTTTTGTTGTTTCGGTGGCATTTTTTTACTCACTCATCGTATTTTCATTTCACTCGCTATTTATAACGGCGTAGCAGAAATGTTTATTTTAACAATTGTATAGACAATTTGAGACCAAAGAAAATGTATGATCCTGAACAAATAAAATATAATTATTTATTCAACTCTCTCTTGGGTTTTCATTTTGTAAATGCAAAATTTTCAAAGCAAAAAGTTGTATGGCCGACAACTAGATCTAGTTGTAAACTGTTAAGTGTGCGTAAATAAATTTGTATACCGATATGTACTATTTTTCAATGCGTACTGTATGTACATGCGCAAACATTTAAAATATAATGCGAATAATTACACAGCAATTTAGGTGGGAACCTACGTTTAGATAAATAGATGCATTGACATTTAATTAGTAGGGTAAATTGTATTTAGTAAAGATCGCTCTTAAACAACAAATATTATCTGAGATCATAAAAGCCTTATTATAAAGTAGAGTACACTAATAGAGACCCGTGTAAATTTTACGGCTTATTTATGATAAATTCTAACGATTTCACTAATCGGTATGTTGTTTCACTACTAAACATTCAGTTTACGGACTCTCATTTCGATGCGGATAATTTTCGCAGCAAATTTATCTGCACGCTTCATAATTCGAAGATGAATTTTGATAAAGTTAATTTATAAAAAAGGCAAATGTGAAAGAAAAACAATTATGAAAATTTATATCTCTGCTTTATTCATTAGAGTAGCTTTAGGATTCTTGATTAGCCATTTCTAAATTAAAAGGCATAAACAATTACTGCGATTGTATCAAATTGTGCCATTTTCATACTTTTGGCCGAAACAGCAAATTTTTATATTTTGGTGTAGCCAAACCAAAAATATTCATTTATTTTGTTGGGCACACATCCACATCGTTTCAATTTGGCAGTTTATACAGACATACTCAACAGAAATAATTTACAATGAATCTATTTATAAATTATTTATGCAGATGAAAAAGAATTTTGTGATGAATCTTTGATATTTTATCATCCGGTCTTTTCACAATTAAAAAATGAATGAGTGCAAAATAGCACCCCTATCTCGATTAAAAGAAAAATCAAAATTTGGATAAACAAATAATTATTGTATTGTGATGGAAAACAATAACAAAAATAAATTTTGCAGTACCCATAACCACAAGCCAAAATTATTATTTTTTAATTATTACTCATTAACATAATAAATGAATGAATGAGCTAAATATAACTAGTAGATGTAATAAAATTTTACTAGCAATTATACAGAATTTTATTATTTATTCCGAATGTAAATATATATAAGTCACAAATTTAAATAACAAGTTATGTAAAGCGAGACATTAAATGTAAATGATCTCAAGTTCATTGTGCAATACATTAGTTACTCGAAATGAACTGCAGCTTTTAGCTAAATATGTGATGTACAAAATGTAATGTCTCAAAAGTCATTTCAAGATACCGAAATGGATGAGGAAAATTACCATTACCACTTAATTTAGGTAATTTGGTAATTACCATTACCAAACTAAGCGCCTTACTTTTAAAATTTTACAACAACCGTGTCTTATTTCTCATTCCAATCCTAATAGTTTTAAATTTTACTCCATGTTTTTGTAGGAAAAAGGCTAGACGCAATTGATGTGATATGACATTTTTGACGGTTTCCAAAATTAATCAGATAAATAATTCCATGAAAAATTAGTTTGCCGTTTTTCGTAAAATTTTAACGCAGGCAGCTTCATATTGAATAATAATTTTTTTTAACTTCATGTCAAAATATTTTTTATGTGAGTTTGTTTGATAACAAATAAAAATAATTGATGAAATGTCAAAAATTTAGCTTACTAAATACTATTGTATTTAGTATACCTGCGATAAATATGCAGTGAAGAATGTTTAGGGTAAACGGGGACATCTATATACTCTAATACGAGACATACCAGTTTCACTAGCTAAACTGCTGTAACATTTCATTTCAGTTCAGCTTGCTTACTAGGTAGGCATAGGAATGCAAATTATTCTACCTATAGTTATCGTATTGACCACTAGGGCAACTTTTGCAAAATTAAAACTTTATGGATTGGCATCTTGACAAGAAAAGTCAATTTTAAATTTGTCAGCAACACAATATTTTGTTTTTATATTTATTGCGCAAAAACTAAATGAAACAAATTAAATAATACTAAAAAGAACTAGACGATAAATTAAATTGGAAAATAAGGAATGTTTACGTTGAAATTGAATTTTATGTTTTTGATAATTATTTGTTATGACAACAATAAATCGCATGCTTTATTTGGTTTTATTTAATATTAAAATTTTGTGCCAACCGAGAAAAGCAAAATAAAAAAGATTTGCCTGGAGCTTACTTTGGACACAAATTTCATTCCAATTCGGATAGATACAGTTTTTCCCAAAGTAGGACCACATTTATTTCCAACGAAATGAGACAATTATTATATAATTTGCACCAGTAGTTTTTAGGATTGTAAATTAGTTGTTTAGAGCGAAATTTAACTGAAACATCCGTTAAATTGAAACATCGACTGCAACGCTATTCTCATCAAAAAGGCGCACGTAAGAATTGATCAAAGTCACAAATTTACAATTACCTTTGTAATTACCTTTGGCCAGTTTTCGGAGGCTGCACTACTTTAATAAAAACTGGTAAAGTACCCGGTAAGCCCAACACTGGGGCGAGATCATAAAATCCAACCAGATAAATCAATTGTTTCAAATTATTTCAATCGAAATGGCTGACACTGGTGTAAAAGTAAGGACGAAAGAAGCAAACCGCGAAAGAGTTGGGAAAGCCTTCGCCCCAGAACAGATTGCAGGGATAATAAAATTAAAAAAGAAAAGATTGAAAATATGTTTGAATCCGTTTAAACTTTCCGAGCGTCTTTCATGACACCCACCCCTGAACTGAATTTTTACATAACCGATGTTCTCATATGCAATTGGTGTAAATTTGGTTTCCCAAAATAGTTTAGTAGTGGTCTTACTTTGGGAAATATTATTCCTAGTCGAATAAGAATGAAATTTGTGTCCAAAGTAAGAGCCGAGCGATTTTTTTACTTTTCTCGGTTGGCACAAAATTTTAATATTAAAAAAACAAAGCATTGATTTATTTTTATGTGAACAAATAATTATATATAGTAAAATTCGTTTCCGTAAATATGTTTTATTTTCTAGTTTAATTTATCAACGATTTCTTTTTAGTACTGTTACGGTCTCGACCAAAAGGGCGAGTCATTAATTCAGCAGAAATTGTTCAGTTGAAGGTTAGGAATTATTGGCCTTTTTTGAAATTAGTGACATCTCGGGTTAAGTAGCAGCATTAGAAGTAATTTTATAACAGTTGAAGAGTGAGTCTTAAGTTAGTGTTTATGCAATCTAATAGTTAAGACGGGGTGTGCGATAGTTTAAGAGCGAAAGTGAGTAGCGGGAAAATTATAAGTGGTGTTAAAGTGAAAATAGTGACGATTAAAAATAAATGGTGAGTAAAATGATTTAATAAATAATTTTTACAAATTAATTGTTGTTGAGTTTAAGTGTTGGCGGAAATTATGAGAATTAAAAATTCTAATCTATGGCTGTGTTCACAATCTAGTGATATCAACCGGATTTGACAGGACAGATTCGAAACAATTTAATTTATTTCATTTAGTATTTTCTGCAATAAAAAAATTAAAAATAATTAGTTGCATTGTTGACAAATTTAACTTTTCTTGTCAAAATGACAAACCATAAAATTACAACTTTTCGAAAAGCCATCACCTTCCTTCTCTAGGGTGGTTTTGTCCCGAAGGAAAATTCGTGTTCAATTATTTTAAAATCATGGAAGGCCTAAAAAAGTTGTAAGAATAAAAGTACCTAATTGTAGAGCAAGTTATTCTATCTTTGAGTGAAAAACGACTAAAACTACAATTAGCAGAATAAGGTTAGGTAGAGTAGCTGTTAAAAGAAGTAACACAAACTGGCCTGTACTCCTGCCATGCACGAATTATTCCACCTAGTCCGTGGCATTTGAATTTTATTCTGCTAGCGCCGAACAGAGGAACGTCGCCCAAGTATCACACATGCACAGGCACTGGCGTTATTGTATTCTTCCTAAATATAATATGCATACCTATCATAGCATCGTAAATGTAGTAACGGTATTGAGATGGATCATCAAAATGTTTACCCTATGTCGAATATGAAGTTGTTACCACACGCATGATCAATTAAGATACACATCGGAAGACCAATGAAGATACACTGAGACACAGCAGTATTCTTGGGAATCCCCTATCGGTGCCTAACTTTAGCTACGCTGGAGTTCGGAAGTACTTCAATGCACTTAACAAAAATGAAGTAAGCTTCTCAGAAAAACCACGAAAAGAAGAGATGGGCTTATTATGAAAAAAAAACTATTTCATATTTGGGACTATAAAACACCATATTCGCATTTAATCCGCTCTTAGTCGAACGATTAGCTATATCATAAAATAAAAAATTAACACTTTATTATATTTTAACAATTTCACAGATACAAGCTCCAAGCTTCCTTTTTTATTTTTTTTATTTATCTTTAATCTGTTCTGTGACCTAGGCACTCCCAGCTCTTTCGCGGTTCGTTTTTCCTCGTCCTTACTACCTAACCATCCGTCAGGGGTCATAGTTGGTGTCATTTTCTTCACTGATCGAAATCGTATGATGAAAAATCCCTTTCGCATCTTGCTTCTATCGAGATTCGAACCCAGTACCTCCCGATCCAAACACCAAAGCTTCAACCACTGTGCTTTTTGATCTTCGGTTTCATAATAGGACCTCTGCTGAAGAATTACTACTATAATAAGGAAGTTCTTAGATTATACGTATAACTATGAAATGTCAGAACCAACACATGAAAGATGTAATAATATACACGAGCGTTTGGAGTTTTCTATCATATTCAAAGCCAACCGAAAACTTTGTCACATCCCTAGGAAATGGTCTGGATTTATAGTAATTGGGCGCAACCTAAGGCGGAAAAACCTCTTATTGCCATCCCAAAAACTTTAAACCTATAAACTTATACTAATTCTCCTACAATTTTTGGAAGGATAAACTCAAATTAGATGCTTGATCGAACCGAATAAGGTCGAAATCTCACCGTGCGTATTATTGTATCTTAAAATCTGCGAAAACTGCTCATCTGCTCCCTTATTAACCCAATTGAGCAATCGGAATATATACTAACTAATAAGTTTTCTGTGCCACCGTTTAGAGTTTCCATGCGGGAATGGGGAACTGCGAAAAATATTTTCATATTATTTTTGTCCGAATTGTATTTTTCTGGCCTATGATGGAATCACTTTAGTATAAATATTTTCTAAAGAAAGAAATATTTTTCCCAATTCCCTATTCCCATGGAAATTCAGTGCTTCTATTAAACTTAATCATTGTTTTGGAACCTGGAAGCGTTCCGTTTCCACATGGCTGCGTATGTAGATGATGTTGTTATCGCAGCGTCTTGGATAAATATTATAGTACCCTAAGCGGACGAATGAAAGTGCGCTTATCATACTCTCCAATTAGGACAACAGCTGAGGTTGGAGCGTAATCCAAACAAGACTGAGTTGATCGTTTCTTAAATAAATAAATTAGTCTTTTTCTTTTCACACCCTTGGACTTCTTAGGTAAACAAATGGCTGCTAGCCCATATGTAACGCTCAATTCCAATGCAATGTAGAACTACATGAATTGAAGACACTAGTCTGTTAAAAACGGAGACAAAATCCCTAAAACCTCCGATTATGCTGTTCCTATATCCTGTTCCTGTATCATTTGAGGAAAAAGGTTCGGCATTGATATTCTCACCGTACAAGAGAGGGGAGATGTTATTCTGAACCCTGAAGAGGTTAAACTTTCCATGGATGGTAGATGGTAACATTGTAGAATTGCAGTGTGTTCCATGCTGAAGTAATTAAACAACCGATAAACATTATACCGTATTTTTATGGACAGGCAATTTAAAATCCGTTTGATGTGGGTGCCAGGAATTACAATGTTATACGAAGAATTTAAGGGCAGATTAGCTCTCATCTAGTACAGCCAGTAGTATAATAACTAGATAGATCTGGCAAAAAATATACCTGCCAAGATCCAGAACACTTATATCTTTGCGAAGGCATCTTATCACCGAGGTTTCGAATTTCTTATTAAACTTAACAAACACATTATTCCACTCGTTTAATTATTTCACAAAAAAAAAATTAAAAAAAAATTGTTTAAAGAGTTTAAAAAATTACTCGATCGATTTCGACTTGTTAGGTCATCATCAGGAGTATTTACTCTCAGGAGTAAAGTTAAAGAAAAAAATTTTAAAAAATTTTGTTTAGAGTTTAAAAAATTACTCGATCGATTTCGACTTTTTAAAATCTTTGAACAAATTTTGTAACATTTTTTTTTTGTGAAATAATTAAACGAGTGGAATAATGTGTTTATTAAGTGTTAATGTGTTTCGCCAAGTACCTACGGCGCATAGTGTTAAAAATCTTATTAAACTTCTTTCAAGATTTAATAAATAATTTTAATTTTTTTTTATTGGGAATCGTACGATATGTGATACTAGCCCTGTTTGCATTAAATAATCATGTATCACATTTCGTTACTTATTTTATTACGAATAAAGTTACTCACGTTTGCAATTTGCGTTTGTAGTGTGAATATTACTGATATTACAAATGCCTCAACCAATCTATATTGCGATAAGTTCAATTTGAAAGATTGTTCGCTTACAGCTGTTCTATTTTACCACATAACACTCTAGTACAACCGTCTCATTCATATTTGAGAATTACGTGACGGGATTAACACCTTCGTGATTCAGAACCAGCCTTAGGAGAATCTATCCTTAGGATCCCAAGATAGTGAAGGGGGAGCATGATCGGTAGTTTTAGGGATGTATCTATGGCTCTAAGTGTCAAATATTATTAAAGGCCTTTCTGAAAATTAGAATTGAACCTTTTAGTTGTACTCGCTGCCATTCGTTTTTTTAGGATGTGTAGAGATTATTTCCTGGCTGGCAATACTCCGCTAATACATAAGATTGCTGTTCGCTACATTTTCATTGAGGACTTTAGATTAACCAGAATTTTTAAATCTTGCTACAAAATAGTACTTCAGAATAATGGAATATATGTCCAAAATGGGTTCCAGCTTCTTAGTTGAATCTGTAAAAGCCAAACTTGGTATTTTCTACTTTCTGCACGCGCACATTTTTCGATGATCGAGCTTCTGTTTCTAGCGGTCTTTCTAAATTTTTTTTAAAATTTATAAGTTGTCACCTTGGGCGCATTAGGACCTTTAGAGGTAGGCAAACTACATCTATTTAATTGACTAGGGATCTATAACTGATAATTCTACGTTAACTTTGAAGATGAATAATAGTATTTTCACTAGATTTTCCAAAGAAACTTGTTACATTGTAAACGAAAAACTTTTGTTATTTCAGTTTATTTTTAAGATATTCTAAATGGGGAGAAAGTCATTGCGGTGCTTCTTGATTGTACTTACACTGCGTGAAAGTAGGAGAGTTACTGCATTCAAAAACATCTGCGATGTATTAAGATTTTTAAAACTTATTCAAAATTTTCTAAAAGTATTATCGATGAGTCACTCATTTTGCCTCATAAATTTAATTATATTGAAAGAAACATACGAGCACGTTTAAATACTACTGCAATGGCAAACATTTATTTGATATGATAAAACTTTATAATATTATACTCGTAGACATGTTTACACCATTTTTTTAATGTTGATATCAGGTTTAAAGCGTATTGTTCTTACAAATTTAAAATTATTTCGCACAGATAAAAATATATCTACGCCACTAAAAATATATGTAGTTTAGTGACTATTTTTATTATTCCATATTCGTGTAAATTTGCATTTTTGCTGTTGACTTACCTTAGGCATTAATGGAAGCCGTGAATGGGCTGTGCAGTATTTGGCATAGCCATAATAGACGCTGTGTAAATTTGAACGATCATTTAAACTATTAAATTTTTCAATACATCGTAATGTGATTTTGCATAACCTGGTAGATATTCCTATGAACATGGTGTATCACTGATTTGAACAACACACGATTTTAGATAAAGCTTTGAAAGCTCGAATGTCAACTTTCTGGACACTCTGAATCAAATCGGTAGAAATCGATATATAATGCTGAAACTAATTTTAAGTCTTTTCGAAGTTTAAAAACTACCACGTTTGTTGAAAGTTTTTGAGAAATTTGACAATTCAAACAAATTTGACAACGAACATTTTTTTATTTGCTGGGCTACTTTAATTTAAAATATTAAAATAACGTTGAAAATACAGCTGGCATTTTTTTTAAAATTTAGTGCACTATGCTGGACAGATGGGAAACATTTTCGTTCTCAGCACTACCGACACAAACTACCTGTGCGTTTTTTATTAAAAAATGTATCTAATGTAGAAGATATAAAAAAATAAATGAAACAAGTGTATTATTTTATTCTTTACAGAGATAACAGAAAAAATAACAGAAAAAGTAAAAGACAAATATTTTTTAGCCGTGATTCACTTTTGCTTTTATGTGACATCGCCTTGCTGTCGAGCAGCGAACTTTGAAATAAAGATATGAAATTCTGCCTGAATGAAGATTTCGGCATAAGGATAAAACGCACCAAGCGATAATTTAGTAAAAAATTTCAATGTCAGGCAAACAGTATTAGTATCAGAACGTATACTTATTTCGCCCCAAAGATAATGAAACAAATGCCTAATATAACTAGACATAGCAACTTTATCAGCCCAGCTAAAGTAAAATTAAGATAAAACAATGAGAAAATTCAGTTTTTGAACTGCGATCCAATTCGAGACTTATTATGTGGAGACTGACTTACTCAAAAGTCTACAATTAGTCTCCTGTCGAATAGACTTATTGTAAACTTGTATAACTTATTTGGTTGAGCTACTACTTTGAACGGCATCCTCCCATTAAAGTCAAATAAATCTACAACGAGTCTATTTAACAAGAGACCCATTGTAGACTTTTAAACAAGTCAGTCTACAGTCGACATCAGGGGAAATAAATCTCTATGTAATCTATGTAATAGATTACCTCTCGAAACCCCCGTAGATTACATTGCATAATCTACCTTGCCCATCCCTACAGAGCAAAATAAATTATTGTAGTGTTAAATTAGACGGAATTGGCTTTAGACGGGTTCAAAATTAGCTTTGGGACTTACTCATACGGGAAAGACCAGTCATTCTGGTGTGTTTAACATATACTATGTGTCAAATTTTATAAAAATTGCCCCAAATATGACTAGGTATAATCCAATTATTAATTTTACAAGTTCTGGTTAAGAAATTTCCATCCTAATTCTGTTTAAGCGAATAATAAATTTTATTAGTTCTCCAGAAGAAATTTTTGAAAAAACGCAACTATCTATAGATTGGTAATATTGACTTATTAATCTATTGTTGTCAGCTTCATCCGCGAGCATTGTTGTGCGTATACATGTTGGTGTCGAAAATAGTGTAGACAATTGAGTTTTTCGTAGACAATCTCGATAATTGGTAGAGTGTGTAGACAATTCGTAGAAAATGTAAAATATTACTTTTTGTATTTGTTCTCAATGTTTTTTCAGTAGAAGGGTCCCATCTTATAGTTTTCTCGTTCAAATTGGCGTTCTCCAAAATTTTGGAAGTTAACATTTAATTTTTACAAACCAAATGGATGAAATTAGTACGTCTAAAATATTTTAAGATATTACAAATAAATATACAGATATATACAGATATTTAAAAAATTCTGACGCCAACTGTTTTAGTGATTAATAAACTATATATTACATAGTATTAAATTAGAATTTTTGCCACATATGCCACTTTTTGGTAATTCCAACATCTGTACATAATAACTTCGAAAAACATATTTGAACTAAACTAAACCAACCAAAAATACCGGCAGATAAAAAATATTAGCTATACAGTTGTTTAAATTAAAACTATCGTATCAATTTTTATGTTAGCATATTAAATAGAATTTAATTATTTGTTTATTTATTTATTTATTCACGTACATGTGCCAACGATACTAAAAAGTTTGTGGAGTACACTTTTATATTGAGCAAACGCTCATTTGTTATAAATTGTGTAGCCCGGATAAATCCAAACGTTTTAAATTCGCCCAGTTATCCTCGTGCCTTGTTCTGTCGCTACAATATATCTAAGCTACAACGAAAACTAAGGTCGTCTTCTTTGCATTCTCAGCAATAGCCCCAATGTACAATTCTCTTTAGGTTTCTGTCTTAGATTAAATAAATTTTTGGAAATAAAAATAAAAAACAAAGACGTGTTGCGACGGAAATATCTTTGGTTTCACCCATTTTCAGAAAATATATGGCCACACTTGGTAACATCTCTGAGTTTTCTGGAATCGGCCATAGTGTAGCAGGTATTTTGACGAATATTAGAATATTCATTAAATTTACCGATTTAAAAATAGTTGTTTACTATTAGACGGCATATGCCTTTACTTGGTATTATTCCTGAGTTTTTTTAATCGGGCATAGTGTCGCATATGTATATCATTTCAAACATTTAAACAATTCATTTTTTACTCGTAATAACCCCAAGTTTTAGGTAATTCTATTATTATGATAAAATTTGATCTCGGTATTTGCATGAAATATACATTTTGCTACACTTTTCGATAATTTGTGTAGCTACACTTTTCATTAATTTATGTAGCTACACTTTTCGTTAAAAACTTCATACTGGTAAATCAAAGGCCACAACTTGAGTTCATAAATTAATTTGTCGCCTTAGATCACTTTAAATTTGAACATTTTCTTATTTGTTCAATCCTTCAAATGTTTTGGTTATAATAGTATGGCGCAACTTCCAGCAGTAATTTACTTTCGAAATTAAACACCTGTACCACCATAGAAAAATAAGTTTACCGGTACGCGATCCTGTAAACTTCTTTTCTATGGTACCACTGTGTACTAAAATTTGATTACGTTCATTGATTGTGCACCTTAAACAAGGTAAAATGGTCACCGTTGACATGATTAAAATTATCGAGTTATATATCCGTTTGCACCAATCATGACAATTTCTCCAGAACATTTGTACTGGGCTGAGATCCTTTGCTTGCTTCACACTTTCAAAATTCATCTTTTCAGAATCCAGCTTTCCAAAACCTCGATTTTTATAATAGAAAGCGGGATTTAAATCATACAATAGTAGATAACAGTACAATGTAGATAATGCATTAAACATTTGAGGGATCCAAATTAAGGTAAATTAGAATTGTAACATTAACGTTTGAAGAAATTTGGCATTTTTGTCAAAATAAACAGAAATAGGCCATTTCTTAACAAATTAAGATTACATTTGGTTTGTAAAAACACTCAGCTATATGTTTTTTTTTTATTTTGTACAAAGGACACGGACAATTTGGTGAATCGCACACCACATATTGTCATTTTGATAATTTATGAAGATGTCCTGTGAAATACAGAGATGAAGGCTCTTGACCATCGCTCATTTTTAATCTATAATGATTACACGTAATTCCATACATACGTTGGTGCGATTTTTTTATAGCAATTTCTATTATGATAGTTTTATTTATATGGCTTTAATTTAGCTTTAGATGTGGACTTCTCGTTATGAATTAAATTCTTATTATTATTGAAAATTAATAATTTAAATTTATTTTAGAATATCAATAAAAAATAAACAAACACGTCTTTTCAACGTGAAAGTCCAAAATGAAAATAAAAATGTAATGAAATTTGACCATGAATTTCGGAAAAATTCTAGAATTCAGTCATGCTAAATGGAAACAAATAATAAAACAAAAAACCACGGGCTTTTCAAATAATATACACCCGATATGGTTGAACTCGAAAAATTTTGATTATAGATTTCTATTCTTTATGAATGTTTTATAGATTATAAATGTATTATTTTAGTAATAGGCATTTTTTAAGGTCGTGTTGAAAAGGACGGCTGTTTTTGAGTGGAATTTGATATTAACCTGATTAATTAGTTTCAGTATTACCAAAATTCAAAACTTCATTCAAAATTGAGGTAAGATTTCCAATCCTGCTATAAAAATTAAATTTGACTATAATTAGTAAAGCAATTGTTGCCTAGTTCTATTCAGAATTGTCGAATTTTGAATTTTATTCAAATATTAAAAATAATTAAATTAAATAAATTTAAATTTTGCGACATGTAAAAAAATAAATAAAATTTTATAAATTGGAATTTCTTATCATCCTTACATTTCTTGTAAAATGGAATCAAATTTTTTTCTAAAAAGAGGTTTTGAAATTAAGGTCAGTTGGATTTTTTTTTAGAATAGCGAACCGTCCCCTTCAAAAACATTATTCAAAATTCAATCCAATTCTACATAACAAATTTTACAATTATTGGTTGAGGAATGGGTAATTTCAATTGAGCGAGGCCTAATTCCAAAAATTTACGATAAAATGCAAATCACATCTCATAAACCAAGTTTGATATTGGTCGGTTAAGAAACGGCCGAGTTCTTAATAAAAATGTACATAAAAAGAATTTTTTATGTTTTAAAAAGTTCCTCTTTTGGCGGGATTTTTTAATAATTCAACAATAGTGGGATTTTAAGAAGCTGAACTTTAAAGCGAGATTTTTTAAAGCGGTACCGTTGAAAAAAAGGTTTTTCTAAAAAATGCTGGATTTTGATAATTCGTGTTTTTGAAATTCGAGTTTTCGTACCAATTGCATTTGTACTTATTACTGTCCAGAATCAATAACGATTTTAAAATGAGTGCATTGCTAAAGCTCATCCGTTGAATTTCCGCAATTATGTTAAGTCCATACAGTAGTATATAAACTAAAACATTTATCAATTACCATCCAGTATCATTTGTACCTTCCTTCGGTCATGGGATTCGGAAAATAGGAATATCGACGTTTTACATCCGGCGTTGCTACTGTATAAAGTTTTAACATAAGTCCTGGTTATAATCGAGTTACATCTTTAACAAATCTAAAATAAATGTTAGTTTATAAATCCCATTACGGGTTTCTTTATAATTATTACTCTTAACAAACGAAGTTAAATCCGACGCATAAGGGAAATTCACTGCGCAATATGCGATCTTTCATACACATCTTCGAAACAAATACAACATCCACCCAACACAGGTGGTATACAGATATAGCGGTCACTCATTGAGGCTGTGTTAAACCAATTTGGTCCTTCCCGATTTAAATCCAGCTTCATGTCTCAACTACAAAAATACCCCAATATCTATGGGGTAGTTGTATATGATTTTGCCAGCTTAAAATTTAGTATTGTGTGACAGAGTAATATTTAGATGGAGGTTGATTTTTTATGTCGATGATATTTGTCTTCTTCTGACGAGGTGTCTATTGCTTTTCGATTTTTCCGAAATTGTTCTAAAGCAGTTAAAGCTTTATGAAATGTGGAGTAAAAATGAAGCTCTCCACCATGAAATGGTTCCTTTAACAATAAAAACATAGAATTTTGCCTATTGCTAACATAATCAGTAATTTTCGACATATTATCTACGTTCTCTACATAGTCGATACTATTTGCTTAATTATCTACATACATTGTCTACCATTGTAGAATATTAATTAAAATTTATTGTTCTGTTACATTTACGAGATAAATAAAGTAAAAAAAACTTAATACAAAATATAGCATTTCTACGAAAGTTTTTTCCGTGTTTACGTTTTTTGGGTCTGCATACACAAACTGCATACATATATTGCGAAACGGCCGTATACATTATTCCATTTAATAATGCCATTTACGTTATTCCGGTCCTACGAACCAATTTTCATTATAATTGATTAAGCAATGGCCAAGTTCCGTGCAGCATAATTATATACTCGCACTTCCTTCAAAATTTATGTTAAAACCCCAAACTGGTTCGTAAGAACCAAATTTTATAATTTTGGGTTAAAAATGGCACAGTTCTGAATCCGATCCATAATTCTATAATAATTTGTTAAAAATGACCGAGTGTCTACAAGCATTTTAAGATTTCAAAATTCAGTAGACCTCGGAGGTCAGCCAATTTGATAATTTATTTTCCGCTCTCAAGTTTTCGCTAAATTACTCGTACGCAACATGTTGCCACAAGAGATTATGACAAAATTATGGAATCTGTCCACGCTGATATTTTAAGAATTTTGTCATAAACTCATGAGTATCGTTGGATCGTGGTTTTTGATGAGATGTAATGAAATTAAACCTTTCGGTATTAAAACCTTTCGGTAACTAGCCTGAGTATGTGTGTTGTGAAATTTGGGCAATATAAAAAAACGATAGGGTAAGTAGCGCTTCAGACATTTTTAAAATCATCTCGACATGAAAAATTTCCAGTTCTTTTTCTAAAGTGTCGGAAGCTCAACTGCCCTAGGTTTGTGTTTTAGGATAGCGCGGTTCGACATCCTTCTACAAATAATCCAAAGTTTCTGGAGCTAACGATTTTTTTGTGGGGTTGCTCATGTGTGATCATAAAAATACTGTTCAACTTGTTTATGATAAATAGAAAGACATTCATGCAAATTTATGATGCATAATTTGTAAGTTATTTATTTTCTTAATTATATTGCAAATTACATAAAAATATCTGTCAATTAAAAAATGGCACATATTATTTATCAGAGATACTTCTAATCGTTCATCATAATTTAAATGAAATACAAGAATCGTTCTTTATGATGCTCATTACGATAGGGATAGCACCACAGTTTTTAACAAAAACTTAGTTCAAAATCTTCCGGAAGTTAAAACACAAATGAATCAAAATAATAATGGTAAATAAACAGAATTTGTAATAAAAAAATTAAATTACAAAAAAGTATTGTTTAATTTACGTTGTTAATGCAGCATTATTGGAAGTGATTACAGAGGTGGTAACACATACTAAAATCACAGGATAAATTACTAAAACTCAAAGAGTAGATAATCCTGATGATGACCTAACAAGTCGAAATCGATCGAGTAATTTTTAAACTTTTTAAACAAATTTTTTTAATTAAAATGTCTCGCTAAAGTTTCCATAGCCATACCTCTTGTACTCTACGACAATTTCAACATTGATGTCATCACTACACCCGAATTCGCGTACTTCACAGTAACGACATCCTTCACTTAGATTGCATATCTGCAACATACCAATCCCGACGATTTTCGGAGGAACTTCCCTTGGTTTCTCATTCGCCAGTAATATTACACATCTATTATTGTATACAATCGTTGAGACCCTGCCCATCATATCGGACTTCTCATACCGTCGCCCTATATTTAATCTTTTGCAACAACAACGATGGTGCGAATGCTAGTAATATATAAAATGAGTTTAACAAAAAACATGAAGTCTATAATTACTCTCAACTCCTACGGCACCACGTTCAGTGATAATTTTATAATTATCGTTACAAAACTATCAAAACATATATTTTTATGTTTGGTATAAAACACGTGGAATTCTTAATAATACGTTCTGCTGATATTTTTGTTTTCGGTTTAACAATTTAGTAAATTTTGCCTAATTTTAAAAATCTGAGCAAAACAAATATCACTTTTGTGGTAGTGCTGCTTCGGGCAACGAATCGCCGATTCGTAAATTCCTAAATCCATTACTTCATAAATGGAATAATAATTAGAAAAGAAGAGACTGAGTTGCTATAGTCTACAATTTACCTATTTTAGAATTGCAACCAACTTTTATAAATAAAACTTCATCGTTATTAATGACGAAAAAACATTAATTCAAATTGTCTATCTTTAAAACAAAAAACAAAACGAAAGAGAAATTATCTTTAGTGATAGTACGAGTCTAGCTCTTGGGTTGTATAGATTAAAACGCTTGACAATTCCCGCTTTCTTATCTAGCATCAATTCATTAAAGGCTCATTATGACCTATTTAAATACTCAATACCAAATTTTGGACTCACAATTTAAAACGCAAAATAAGCACGAAACACTAAACTAGTTGTTGTACTCAATTTTATTGAACATAATAGTAAAGTAAACTTAAAATCTTCGATAGTTGTTGTAATGTAGGAATTAACTTTTAATTTTAAAGGTATACAAAGAACTAGAGATACAGCGACAAGCGACAACGCGTGTCAAATTAAATTACACATGAACCATAAGATGCTACCACAAACAATGTTGCTGGCGACTTCGACATTGTCGCTGAATGTTTTTTAGAATCTATTTCTAATTTTGTCATCGGCGCTGCAGTGCCGAAGTTATTATGTTGGTATTAAATTTGTTAAAACTGTTACTAAATGGATTTCAACCAAATTTGAACGTTGACACTTTGTTTCGGCAGACAAATGTATTTGGCGATGTATCTTGTCCCTCCAGAGATCGGGTTCTGTTTATAATTTTAGATAAAAAATGGTATGTAGCCGAATTTGACATGCGATAGTAGCACGTCCAATTGGACTAAATTATTTGGCTTCGTGCTAGAAATTTAGGCGAATTTGATAAACGATAGCGGAAATGTTGATTTGGTACTCAAAATCAATCGTAATGTGGTTTGAACCATTTTCATGCTGTTGAGTAGAAAATTACGATAACACCAATTTAATTAGACAGGATCACAGATCTAATGTAATTTGATTATTCATTGATTAACGGCTATGTATAGGTTGTAATTAAGCGCTCTATAAACAATTTAAAAAATGTTGGGCTCGCCTGGTCTTAGATAAAACATTTTTTTTTTAATTTTAATGCTAGCAGAACAAACATTTAAGAATGTATTTAAAATTCAATTTAAATGTAAAACAAGATAATAAGGTCTAATTTAATGCTCCATTGTAATATGTTGGAATCGAAAATTCGGGAGATTAAGATCTTATTATGTGTCCTAAGTTATACAGGGTGTTACAATTTGTGGTTATTTTTAAAAAAATTTATAAAACACATAAATTATTTAATAAATATTTAAATTTTTATTTTAAATGATAGTACAAAGGTTCCGGTCTAGTAATTGAAAATAATTCCGTGAAAACGACCTCCTGCTGTACGGCAAGTTCACATTATTTTATTAAAATTGTCGAAGATATTCTGGCCTAACTGCAGTTTAAAATAGCCGCATAGAATAAAGTTTAGAGGTGTGAGATAACAATATCTAGGTGCCCAGTTAAAGGTGGTCTCCTCGAGAAATTACCGAAGCACTAGCGCAAAAGATCAATTGTTTCTATTGCTGAAAGACATGTGGCACTGTCCTGCTGAAACCACACCTTCTGCTCATCCATACCTTCCAATTTGTCAAACAAAAAATTCGTTATCATAGCACTAGCACTCACAGTAGCAATATTTTCTTCTGAATGACACTAAAATGGTAGGTTGATTATACTATTTCTCGTCGTTTATCGAACGAATTTCCACAAATTTGGAACAATTTTTAGAATGGCCACAATTGTAAGTGCTTTTTGGTTTCGGTTTACCAGGCTGAATTTGTTTAGGGTATTGCTCATCGTTAGGCGGATTCATATTTTCGAAACGTTATTTGCTACACTTTTAATTCCAAAGCTGAACTGGCTGATAAGTTTTATACGCCTGGACCAATAAAAATAAAAATTTTACGCATGCTGTGTCATCTAGAATCTACGGAAAAATGAAGCGGTGATGTTTCTAGACCTTAAATTAATTGGTTGAAAATTGTGTGCTTAAAAAATAAATTGTAACTTAATTGTACTTTGCTTTAGCACTAAAAAATATATTAAAAAGATAGCATATGAAGTTATCCCAGTTCTTTAATCGCAGGAAATTTTTATTTTATCATTTACTCGAAACTGTTCTATTCCACCCCAGTTTTTCCATTTTATACGAAGACGTTTTTTTTAATAAACTCAACAACAAAATATCGCATTCCAGTTGTTTCATTCAAATATTAACATTATAAAAATAAACTGTACCTGGTTTGATAATAATCGGTCCTTGTGTGGATTCTTCCTCGTATAAGCGGCGGATACCGTGAAATAGCTGCCATTGTTGGCTCAAAGGCTCAAAGAATATGTTTACGAATATTATAAAAAAAAATCTCGCACATCAAAAATGGTGTGAAGAGGAAACCAATTCCTCAGCCCTATTTTCATATTTTTAAAATAGTGAAAAGGATCATTTTATGACTTCGGTTGGCGTTAAAAAGGAATGAAAATTATAGATTACTATGCGCCTAATTAGAAGACGACTAGTGAAGTGTAGTCTACATACCAGAGTACTTCGAAATATATTACTAGAATGTGGTTTCCAGAAAACCTTGTTAATTGGAATTTTGACCGTGTCATCCGAAAACCAAGAAGGGTTTCTTAGGCCGATAAAATCCCTCCAAATACCTTTAGGGTTTCTTAAGAAAACCATTATTTTATTAACAACGGCTGGAGCCTAAGATTTTGTAATAGGTAGTAATTAGGTGTAATTAGGTCATAATAAAATAATAAAAATAAGGAGGCCATAATAAGATGCTGTCTGCAAAGGCAGAATAGAAGAAAACCGGAAAGATAGCAGAAAATTTCCAGAAGAACAACAATATTTTGGCACCCACCGCTAGAGGCAGCATGGTTCTGGCTTAGCTTTTCTTTCGATCATGGAATTGCATGATTTTGAAGAAAACTACAGAGAATGGGATTGGTAGCGTGTGAACTCCGGATAATATTATCTATATGTGAAACTGACCCCTTAACCCAAACAAATTTAATGCCAACCCGGCAATTAATTTTCTATGAAATTTTAAAAGTCAGCCTAAAAAAATTATGTAATGATATTTTAAAAATATTAGTAAGATACATCATATATATGTGATATCATATTTCCATGTAAGTTGAGAGTTTTTGTATTATTGGTCATCTATCGGATGTAATTGGTTATTGATGCCGGGCCAGTACTATTCGAGAATCATGGTAAGACGATTACCATATACCACAAATCTCATTTTTCTTGAAGATAAAGTATTTGTGCGTAAAGTGTTTGTAGAGGCTAGAGTTATAACTAATCAAAGATCCTACAGAGACTGATGTCCAATACCTAAAATATGAACTTCCATTAAAATAGGGGCTCTATGTGGGCCATTCTTGCCACAAGGTACCAATTACATCCTCCAGAAACAATGCACCAAAATATTAGAAATTACATAGTTAAATTTCAGCACTTTCCTCAGACATTTTGGGAAAGCCGCAAAAATTAAATTTCTCGTAATTTTTCTTTCTTTGTCACTTTGACCCTATCGAAGGTTAAAGACAGTTACCTAGCTACTGTAGTAATATATTTTTAGATACCATTAAAAAACATGTGTAAAATTTGAAACCAACAGGAAATAGAAACAATTTCGGATACAATTTTCATAAAATTTAAAGACAAACTACAATTTCATTGGTGGCAAATATAAGAAATTCCGTTTGATTTAATTTATAGAAACCGCGATATAAATAATGACTGCCATAAAAAACTTACTTTATTTACTTGCGAGCACGTGTGCATAACTATTAGCTGAATTGCAAAGTATAATATTTTAATTATGTATTACACAACACCTAGAATTATTATAAATTATTTTTGTTTTTGGCTTGGAAATATTTTACGGGTTTTTATTAATCACATGTAGCAAAAAAATGTACTCAATAATACTTAGAATATGAATTTATAGCTAATGGTCACTGTAACACACTAAACAGTTGATTTTGAAGAAAAAGGCACTTACCTGTACTGTTGGCTCAGGTATATCTGCCATTTCTCCTTTGTCCATGCAAATATCTCACGCAGTTTTATTTATAAATAAACACTTTTAATAATAATTTTTTGAAATTACAATGTTTTCGTTATTATTACTAAAAAATGTTTTAAACTCGTTCACTTCACATGAGTCTTAAAAGTTTTTCGTTATAGTTTTGAGACAGTTTTTTTGGCAAAAACACTTTTTTGTATATGTATATGTATAGTTAACAAATAAGGAAAAGAAACTTTTTTCTTAAATATTTTTTGTAAAAATTAAGCTTTTAAACACCTCTCGTTCGTATTTTGGGTCCCTTGGTTTTTGAAACTTTCTTAATTTTGATTTTTTACTTTTTGCTTCGGATTTTTTCAAAAGACCGAATAATTTTTTTGTGTTATATTTTTAGTCAAAGATCTTAAGCGAAAATATTGAAGTCTACTAGTTATAGACAAAGTTCCTGTAAAACTAAAACAACTTAATATATTAAAAATAAAATGAAAATTGTATAAATAATAAAAATTCTTGGCGGTTGACGGTCAAAATAAAGTCACTTGTGTGTTGTTTATAATAATTAATTAAAACTATTATTACGTCTATTATAAATTAAGTGCAGTTACTTAGTATTTTGCAAAATGATTTATGTGGGTGTTTTGCGAGTACAACTACAAATAACAACCGAGTAGTATTTTACAAATATTTGAAAATAATTTAACCGCACTTTATACGTTGACACAAGATAGTGAAGTAAGTAATTCGTATGCATACAAAAGAATAATTAGTAATTTTACGTTTTTATCGGATTTTCTACATTCAATGGTATTTGTATACAAATTCGTGTACGCTTACAGTACACCCACACAGACCAAATTACTAACTGTTTACGATTAGGAAACTTGTTTAATAAATAGGAAAAGCGCGCAATTCACAACCAATTTTTTTTTTGTTCACTTTGGTCCACTTCTAAATTTGTAGGCACACTATTATCCCGTAACAAATTTTTTCTCAATTTATAAATAATAATATAATTTAAATTTAATTTGAGTTTAATTTTTAGATACCGAAATTTATGCAAAACGAAAAAAAAAGAAAATGATTTGCGTATTTGTCGATGTCACATATTTGGTTTTGTTTTATTTTTCACCAAACGTACTTGATTTGAGCGGATGTTGTTTACGGTACGATAAACAGTGTGTGGATCGATGTTGAGTATTGATATGATATTACTGGTTGATAAATTAAAAAAAATATTTGATAGCGCAGTTGTGACTAGCCACTATTTTCTTTAAGGTGTTACATCAAATTGAGGAAATAATTTTTACAGTTAGAGGTAGTATATAACCCCGTAAAACATTTGACTCATAACAATTATGTAATTTTAACGATCGAACGATTCAATCAATAAAATAATATTTCCATTTGTTAGCGATAGAAGAGGTAAATGCGCCAACACAAGTCATTAAAATGTTTTATTTCAGCAATGGGATTTTCCATGTCAGTCTTTATACATCAGGAATTGCAAAACACGAAAAGAAAAGTGAGTTAAATGAGTGTGACATTTGCACTATAATATTGAATGGCGCATGAAATCTAATACAAATGCATAGGGCTGATTTTATGAAAACTATTGGGATTATCGGGATTGATTCCGAGCTGATACTTACTCAGAATCGAGCTTCTGAACGCCTTTATTTTATTTAACTCGGAAACTAAAATTATGGTTACCACTTACCACCATCAACCTGAAATTTTAATTCAGATTTCATAAATATTTTTATGTAATTCTATATTATATTTAACACGTACCAAATCTTAAAATAAGAATTATGTACACTAAACCACAACAATAAGACATTTAAACCCCCGGGGCGATTTTGTTCGAAATCCGAGATACGAGACTTAACGTTTCCGTATTCTGGAGTGTAGTTTACAATTTTATATTAGTTTTTTCCTTTTTTTTTAAAATAATTACAACTGAGACTGCTCATCTAGCAATTTATGTTTCAAAATTAATTAAACCTATTTAAAATACTAATTTTAATTTGGTATGCTTGCCTCGTTCTTTGAAGCCTTCTTTCAACGTCAGGTTTATCTATCATTTGGCAATACATCATCTTTGATGTATTCCATCTGTAGGTCACTGTGAAAGTCTTCATTTCTTGTATACCACGGAGCATTTACGATGCTACGGAGAACCTTGTTTTGACCAACACATTTTTCTGAACTTAATATTAAGTTCTTTTTCCTTTTTGACATGCTCTCTCCACTTGAGCTGGGCATCGATTGTCATGCCAAGATATTTAGCCTTATTTGCATATGGCACCGGTCGTGAGTTAATTACTATCGGTAGATGGGAAGCCTTTTGATATTTAAGTTAATATGCGTGGATTTCGTCTCATTAAGCTTGATTATCCAGCGCTTAGTCCAGTTACAAACCGCATTGGTAATCTTCTAGAGTTTTTTCTCGTTGTATCAGAGACATTACTTCCAATGGCCATGATTGCTGTGTCATCTGCAAAGGTGGCTATGGTTCCTTCATCTATTGTGGGAATATCCCTTGTATATAATAAATACAGGATTGGTCCTAAGACACTTCCCTGTGGGACACCGGCAGAGATTTTGTTTAGTTTGGAGTATTCATCCTCATATTTCACAAATCTCTATTGGATAAATAAGATCTTAGTATGGCATAGAATAGCCTCTGCAGATCTATATGCAGCTTGAATTCCAGTCCACTGTGCCAAACTTTATCGAATGCTTGGGTGACGTCCAGAAATATGCTTGAGCATACTTTTTTACGTTCTAAAGTTCTTTCAACAATGTTGGTGATTCTATGCACCTGTTCAATTGTGGAGTGCTTTTCTCTGAATCCAAATTGATATGGAGGAATTAGTTGTCGGTCCTCAATGATTGGTTTAAGCCTTTTTAGTTATAATTTTTCAAAGAGTTTTGATTTTTTATCGTTAGGTGGTTTATCAGGTTTTCCATTGCCACGGAACATATTTTAACCGAAAGCTTCCATTGATTATGTGTAATAGCTTACGAAATCCTTTACCTGGTAGAGCCTTGATTATTTGGCAAGTAATCAAGCCATACCCTGGGGCTTTTTTAACATTCATGTTGCTTTTTACTTTTTCTTTTAATTCTTTGAGAATTACTGGGCGTATATTAAAATCATCTAGCTTGTGGAGTGACATTATATTTTCATTGGCCGTTTGTCTTGGTAGTGGTTGGAAGGTATCAGCCTTCTCTTTAGGACCTCTTGCCCAGGTTCCATCCTCCTTTTTAAGTGGAGGCACTTGCATTTTGCGTCTTTTGAGTCCCTTCGTCGACTTCCACAGTGAATAATCAGAATTTTTTTCATCGGTTAGGCTAACTAGATATCTGTTGATTGATGCAGTTTTAACTTCTTTAAGAAGAGATTTGAGACTGTTACGTAAATTGTTAAGAATTGTTTTGTTGTTCTCCACTGTTCTAGTAATTTGCCAGGTTTTAAGTGCCCGTCGTTTTTCTCTTACCAACTCTCTAACTTCCATTGGGTAGGATATGTTAAGCTTCTTCTAATTTTGTATAATGGTGGTACTAACCAAAGCAGCATAGTGAATTGTTTCATTGAGTTGCCCTAATTCATCTTCCAACTGATGAGAATTTGTTATTGGTACCTGAAGATTGATTTTTTCCTCCATTACTTCACGAAAGAGACCCCAGTTTGTTTTTGAATTTTTTAATCTGAGTGCACTCTCCCTTTGAATTACCATTTCACTGACTGTCATGATAACCGGGGAATGATCCGATACTTGAGAATTATTGTCTTCAATGTGAATGTAGTTCTGGGATATACCTCTTGCTACATAAAAGTCTATTACGTCAGGTATCCTCGTTCCGTCACTCGGCCAGTATGATGGGGAACCACCAGAGTAAAATTCACATTTTGATGTCTGCTCTGCTTGAAGCAATTCTTTACCTTTTAACGTCGTAAGTCTAGATTTCCAGTAGGTGTTTTTCACATTAAAGTCACCTCCAATAATAAAATCACGTTCAAGCGATTTAAATAGTTTAAGGTAGTCCTCCCTTTTCAAGTTATGCCGGGGAGGACAATATAGAGACAGTAGGCTGTTTGTGTTTAATTGAAAAATGTAAACATTTTGAGTACTCAGTTCACCAGAAAAAAACCAAGTGTGTTCAATAAATCAAAGATGGAGCGCATAAACTCTCCAAATTATTTTCATGTGAAATTTGTAAATGCCGAAAATTTTTCAATTTTAAATAAAATCAATTTAATTAAATTTATTCACGTAAAATAAACAAATTCAGCTATGTATGTCTACAAATTTATACGTTAAAAATAAAAGTTCTCCATTTTCCAATTTGGAGGCCGCGAATTTTATCTCGAGTATAAAAAGATGGTACCTCAAATACTGAGTGTAGCTTGCCATTAGAAAAGGAAGAAAAATTGCCAGAAATTGCGGCTAGTTATCGAGCACAGCCTAGGGTGCTAAACAACTACAAAAATTAAGAGATAAAGCAAGAAATCAACCGCAAAATCACTAAAATCGAAGAGTTCAAATATCAAATCAGATGGATCAAAACCCACAACCAAGCAACACAGGGCAAAGAAGTTCACTTGCCCAGGTAGTGAAAGATTTGGGTTCAACCAAACATATGGGCCCCGAAAATAACTAAATTATGGAAAACATTATGAACAGCATTGCAGCTATTACAAAGCGGCTAAAAGACCAAAGTAATCTGAACAACATGATACTTGATCAACTGAAGAAAATCCAACTCTCTTAACGCAATCCAACAAAAATTTTTATGTAAGAACACAACTTTCAAAATAGCCATCTGGAATGCGAATGGGATTATGCAACATATTCCAGAAATATAAATATTTTTAACTTCAGAAAAACTCAAAATTTTCTTAATATCTGAAAGCCATCTAGTTAAATCTTCATTTGTTAAAATACAAGGTTTAACTTATATGACTCCATTTATCCAGCAGAAAGAGCAAGAGGTGGTTCGGCATTACTAATAAAAGAAAATATAAAACACCATTATAGTGGGTTTTTTAATTTCTCATTTCACTTTGGTAAACTAGGATAAAGATTTCACGTGAAACGAACTGAATATTAAGCGGCTTTAGTCGTGAAATTTTGATTCGCAGTAATTTTGCAGCGGCATTATGACAGTAAATCCTTCATCAAACGAAAGCTTGATCAATTGGTTATTGAAAGCATAGCTAAAACCGGATTAAGATACCTATTTAAAGCTCACGTAGAGATAAATTTGTTGTTGTTATTCACTGTCGACCCAACTCGTTTTGTAATATGGTCCAGCGGTGTATTTATTTATCTTGAATCCGACGTGTTTGTACTGCTCTTTTTCTAATCACCTAACGAACCACCAGATAAAATAAAATAAAATGAGAGTGGTTCATATATTACTAATTTGCTGATGAGACAAGTTGCTGTGGAACGAAGTTGATGTACGTTTATATTGAACGTATTTCGCCAAGGCATGAGAAAACCAATTCCAATTTCCTAAAATAGGTGTAATTGCATTACAGTACTGAACATGTAATTGACTTAAAGTAAAATTTAGTTGTTGTCCCGACATACCGTAATTTTTAGTGTTTCAGTGACTCAAATGCAACACTGTTTGGCCCCAATCAAAACCTGTTTTGAATCAGCTCTTAAGGTAGCAGAACTTAACTATATATTAGTTTATAGATTCGCATCGAGACGATAACGGAAACAGTTCTGATGCTATAAATACTACACGGTGCACAAGAATATCGCAAAATAAAAAAATAATTATTCCGCAAGTTTCTAACAACATAAAACTAAACCCTTTGAAATTATCTAAGCATTTCTAAATGAAACGGCTACGCGTGTTCAATAAAGCCGAGGAATAATCCAATTTGTATAATGAAGTGAATGTGCCTGTTAACATGTCAACGCTCGAATGAAGTAAAGGCTGGTAAAAGTAAAGTTGCAATTTTTTGGAGCAAATTTGCATGCTTTATTCACGTGAATGCGGAAAACCTGGTGCTGCACAGCTTGTCAATTATCTGACTCATAACAATATAAAACTTTAGGTTAATACAATTATTATTAAAACTCAAAATATTTACAAGTAATAATAAAGTCAATGAGTCAACAAGTAATAAAAAATTTTTTTAAATAAAGGGATTTTCCATGTCAGATTTATAAGGCAGGGGCTTGCCAATCTTGAAACGAGCAAGGTGGATGTTCACGGTAACACAAGAAAGACGAAAAGAAAGAAAATGAATCTTTTCTTGCAGAATCAACTCGCACCACGTTGTCTTCATCCAGATTATGGAAATTTCGAATATGCCAATTTCGTACAGTTTGTACTGCCAAATGACTAATTCGATATTTGTATATAATTGAAATTTGTAGCAAATTGGTTATGTAATATAGTAATGCATTCAGAAGAAACGTGTACCAAACAATATTGGAAATGAAATAATCAAATTAAATTAATGTTTTAACATTTTGAATATGCAGAGAACATGTGTTGTGGAAAATTTTATTTCCAACGCAAGCCTTATTATTCCTAAATTTGAAGACATATCAGTCGGTTTCTAATTGATTTTTTCGAAAGGTTTAGGGCCACAGTTTCACGATACACTTCGGTCTACGGTTAATGTTTTTTGAATTCCAAACTAAAATTTGATAAGTCTGTTTCGAATTGTTATTATGTTTCTACAAAGAACACTCGACGATAGACCCACAGTTTAGAGGCTGTTTTCAGTTGGATGAATAAATCATAATTGCGAGTCTACGTAAGGTAAACGAAATCCCAAATTTCTAATCGAACAGTTAAAAAATACTTATTTTTAGCGCGACAAAAACTGTATCTTAAGATTTATATTATTTATATTGTCCAGTGTCCGTGCGGTAGATATAAATATACTTGCAAAAATGTATATACTTACGTAGAGATCCGTATGCACACGTCACCTCAAATTGGTGGATTGCCAAGCACGTGCTTAACTCCGAATACTAAAAAACAACAGTGTTTACCTTTTCATTTCAGATAATATGGAAATTGAACAGCACCAGTTAGGTTTCCCATCAAGCATTTATCATTCGAAAAAACTTAAAACGACATTAAACTATCATCCCAGAAACTACTATAGCCCAGCTATCACTATAATAAAAATTACTAAAGCAACTATATGTATAATGTACAATTTTTCAAAACAACAAATTTGTCAAAACATAAATAAAAATAATAATTTTTTAAAAACATCAAAGGTGCAAAATTATAGGTCATGTTAATGAGGGTGTTTTTTTAGATAAATTACATATATATTATCTTTAAGGGTTGATTTTAAGTGACTTCTATGCGTATGAGCGCACAATAGATTTATGAAATCCAAAATTCGAATATTTTGTGGTATGATTAGGTTAGGTTAGAGTGGTTGTCCTAAAGGACTGGCATAGACACAATTAGGTTCGTAGCTGTGGCACATGGTTTTCTCTTCTCACTTACTCATCGAACCGTCCTAAGCTCCCAACGAAGCAGCAGTAATCATCTGAGAAACCCATTTTGCTCGCATGCTTACCTATGAGACGGTGTCCCGTAACAGTAGCCACCATCATACTTACATGCCGCCACCGCAGCGACATCAGCTGTTTGAATCTTAACAGGTCTAGTTTTCGCCAGCTCTGCCTAGTTATTAGTTATGATATTGGACCACCTGTCGTTCATTGTTCTTCTAGCTTTCTCTTGAAGCAGTCATTTGCACGTAGTGAGCGGTATATTAACGTCCGCCCAGCTTGGTAAAATGAGGCAGGTTATGCCTTGTCGAGCGAGTTCATCGACCTTTTCATTCCCCGCAATATTCAAATGCTTTGGCACCCACATCAGGTGGATGTTGAATTGATCTACTATCTCGTTAAGAGACTAGAGACAATTCTTATCTATTTTCCAGCTAAGGAAATATGATTTGAGTATCTTAATTGAAGGCTGAAAAAATGCGAATATCCCTTACAAAGATTTCATTTTACTTCAACCAGTCAATGGCTTACCTTATCGAGATTAGATTCGCTTGAAAAACGCTCTAGTAGTCCGAGAGACGAAAAGGGAGGTTAACATTTAATTCTTCAGAGAAAACCTCATCTCCAATATTACCATCCATCTCTGAAATGCTTCTCTGAACCAGTAATTTCTGGTGGTGGGGATGTCAATCCTAAATCTCTGATCAAAAGATGGTGACGGGATGATATAGTCGGTAGAATGTGGGATGTTGCTGTTCTTGACAATGGATGAGTGCTCTATATTATTACAGTTCCACATGGAGATGGAGTTGAGGGGTCGAGGAGTGGTCCTATATTGTTACAGTTCCACATGGGGTTGGGTCGACCTGAGGAAGTTTATATTTCCAAGAAAAACGGACCACCTCAGTTTTGTGTGGTTTCACATTCAAACTTAAGGTACAAAGATATTTACCAAAGTCACCAATTGCAACATCATCCGCATAAGCAACTACTTTAAAGTCGCACCCTTCCCGCTTGCCTCTACTCACCCTTGCTCTACTCACAAATCTGCTATTGAATGACCCCTTTTAACATATGATCTACCCAGCCTCGGAGTAACTGGTCCACGCACAGAGAGGAGGGGGACTGTGTGATCGCCTCTATTACAGCGTTGTTAGAGGTCCCCTCTATATCCAGAAAAGTTATCATGGAGTATTCCTTATGTCCAAGGGATTTCTCGATAGGAGAAGGGGGTGGAGGGCAGTTTCCACAGTTTCACCTTGCAATATCCATGTTGGGATTTCGACTGACTACTTAGCTCAATCGAACTCCTAATGTGAGCTTCCAGCTGCCTTTCCAATTTTTTTTTACGAAGGGCTAAACTCCTGATTTACTAGGATTGTGACCGAGTTCGAGGCTGCTTTTGAGGATAACTTGAAGCCGGTATATGCCGGCTTATAAGGCTTAACGATGTTTATAGGCCACAGAATATCTGTACCGCTTATAATCCAGCATACAATGCCTGCGACTCTGTTGTCCTTAGGGCTTTGTAGAGCAGATCCAGAGCTACCTCGAAAGTGAGTTGCCAGTGGGACTTACAGATAGCAGTTTACGCAGACTAGATGTCTCAGAGGACTTCTGTATTTTCCAAACTATAGCCTCCCGGCATTTGTTTCAGCATTTCTTAATTCGTATTTGTATGTTTTGAGGACTTCCTTGTAGCAGTCTCAGACCTTAGCAGCTTTAGTATCTTTGCTTACTCTAAAGATCCTCCCGCATTTTTTGGTTGTTTTGAAGTCCTTTCGACCACCACGTTGGTCGGGGTTTACGTATAGGTCTACTACTTTTTGACGGGTTTTGTCTCCAACTCAAACTGGAGATAATAATGCTCATGAAAGATCCTGTGACACCTTCCAATTTGCTAGACTATCCATAATGGTATCTGCGACAAGTGTAATATCTGGTACTTCTTGTTTATTTCTAATTATAAATGTTGGTTTACATAACGAATATTGCAAGAATAAAATCAAATAGTAACTCATCTCGTTCATTCATATCAGTGCTTCCCCAAATTGTATTATGTAAACTTGCATCACATGTATGTAGGGTGGGATAACTTCCCCATCATGTGGAGGGTAAGCTGATATTAGCCAGAGATTTTGCTCGTCTATCTGAATCCTTGTTGAAGAAATTCAGATTAGTTTTAGCAAGAATGCAGGAAAGAATATTACCTACGCGAAGAAGTTTATATTTAATAGTCTTAAGTCCAAGTACCCGGTCACCAACGACCCAAGGTTCTTGGACTAGGACAATGTCTATTTCCTCTACTCTTTGTTTGAGCATGAGTGCAGCCGAAGCTGCCTTGGAGTGATGGTGGTTAATCTGCAAGAACCTCAACATTAGGTTTACTCTTTTACTACAAACTCCACCATAGATGCATGGTGTATCAGAGACCTCCGCTAACTGTGATTCCTCGATCCACTCAGTAATCCCGTCTAAGAGGACATCTCCATGTCTGTATAGAGTATTTCCACCTTCTCACCCATTTCCATGTTGTTCAGGTTGTCAGGCCCTTGTCGGTATTCGTGCACTCAATATGTCACCCTTCTCTTTCTTATAAATCTTGAGTGTGGCTGCGCTGAAACCATAGTTAATTAAACCATTAGTTCTCGCCAACGCAGCCAGCCAGACTCTCTATTTAATATTATAATAGCTAACCTATAATCGGCCTTTGGTTCTTACGACTTGGCTACTCTCCAGTTGGCGATCAACAGTCCAGGATTGCTAATTTGTAGCATTTCTAGAATTTCTTTCGAATCGCTAGGTTTCGCTGGGATCCAAGCTCTCATTCTAGATCTGCTGGGGATATCCCCTCTAGCGACTACTCCTAGTCTAGCGGCAAACCAGACTTCACCTAGGCTCTCTACAGCTTTTTCATGGAATAGGTGGAACAAGTGCAAGAGTTGCGAACAAATCAAGAAGAACTCGAATTGAAGAACTCGATGCTCTAAATACAGTGGCGGGCGTGCTAAGCGAACCCAAATCGTAATTGATTCATTGCAACCGTCTGATGCTTCAAGACGAAAATTGGAACGAATATTCGAATAATTGACCTCTAACCGAAATTACAAAATTTTGGGCCGGACCATCTTATTGGAGAATTAGACCATCGGCACCTGTTTGCACGGAGGGACAACAGGTGAGTCGAACCAGTGAAGCGGTAAAAGCAAATCGGAATGCTGCAGCTAAGTGAAAACAAAATGTGAAATGTGAAAAAATATATGCAATTGAAATTGCGGAATCTGGAGTTAATATTTATATGAAAAATTTATGGCAACACAACAACAATTTGCTCAGAAAACTATAATCGGATGCGCCATTCTCCCAAATAGTCAATCTATATTTTTGTCTTGTTTTAGTTTTGTTGAGATAATATTTTTTTATCATGGAATCGGTCCATTAGTCGTAATCCAATATAAGATACAATATTCATCCATGAAACCTGAAAACCATTACTAACGGTTTAATTTAGTCCGACGGGCGTTCTTGCGTAGGTCGAACGTAAATCAGAGTGTTGATATGACAGCGCGAGGTGAGCAAACCGGAAAAACATAGTAGTGTTTTTTTATTTATATTGGTTTGCTTGAGCGCATGCGCGTCATCTTGTTATATATATATATATATATATATATATAATTACGAATTTCGAGAATTTCCAATGAAAACGTGATGTTTTTTATTTCAAACGTATTGCAGAATCGAATGCGTGTGTTCTAAGAAGGAGAAATTGAAAAAATTGAATTTCGTCGATTACAACGCCATCTATCATGAACCGAACAAAATATATCATTCAAATCATACGTAATTTTAGTCGTAGAATCCGTATCTGCAATAAAAAATATGGCTTCCTATCTTAGTTTAAAAGCTACCCCCGCCCCACCTACAAAGCGGGGCGTGGGGGACTATTTTTTGCACTAATGTATTTCCCCTGCGGTATGATTAAATTTTGATTATGGACATTTTTTCCGTAGAGTGGCTATTTTTCGAGATATTTGATCGTCTCAGTTTAAAAGAAACACCCGGTATATATATATATATATATATATATATATATATATATATATATATATATATATATATATATATATATATATATATATATTTTATTTTTATTTGATGTGTCAAATCCGGTTTCGTATTGTTCAAATATTTGAAAATGAAAAATCAAAATCACATAGTAAACAATCGGTTCCACTGCTCAAAAGCACGAAAATAGAAGAGGTGAGGTAAACGTCAGTATCATACATATTCAACCGGTTCAACCGGAACCATTTATTTTGGTACTTGCCATGGTAAAATTAACATACAGAATCATGAGAGAAAAATACAATACAAATATAAAATTGATATTATACACTGTATATGTACACACAATTATTGCTCACCTCGCCAGCTCGCGCTTTCATTTTTGGTCGACACTCAGGAACCTATTTGTTGTTTTGACTATTATACAAACAAATTCAGTCCACATTGAATTTGCTTACTCCAGTAAATTCCAGAAGCACGTTCAAAATTAATAATAGAACATACTATTCTCATCATGCAAAGTAAGTTTGAACACAATTTGTTAGGAATTGTAACTGTAAAACCAGAAGTACGAAAATACAGAGTATTCACAACTGTATTCTGATCATCCAATAATTGTAAAACCAAAATTTTTCTTTTTTAAATTGATATCTCGAAATCCGGGGTATTTTCCAAGATACGAGATTTTGATTTCCGGGATTTTAATTTCCGTGGCTTTGGCTTCCGGGATTTCCATTTCCGGGATTTTGATTTCTAAGATTTTAATTAGGATTACCGTTGATAAATTAGTAAAAATATCCACCATTGCAATGTCACAGAAAATACTGAGACAGTTATTATGAAAATTACGTTCAACACATATACAATCAGAGAAGTATCGTTTTATTCTAATTTTCATTCTAATTATTTAAAAGTTATTTATTTATTATTGTTATTGTTATTATAACTATTTACATATATGTGAACGGTAATTTATAATCGTATACATAGAAACTGACATTTCAAGGGAATTCCCTTTGTATGTACTTAAGTACATAAAATATTGGTACCCGAGAAACCAAAATTTGAAATTACAACAGATCGAATTGTAACTTACCCAATAAGCGAAATTTGTATACTCAAAATGGGTAAATAAATATATAAAATGTTAATGAAAGGAGGAAACAGTTTTCTGCCACGGGAAATTTATCATTGAGCTGAAATATGTTGGATTGTGTTATCCATTTGGGTTTTTATTTAAATTTAATTACATTTTCATAACTTATTTTAATAATTTTCACTTACTTTAAACAATTCTATAAATTGAAATTTGGTCGAAAGTCCTGACTTAAAACAATAAAGTTGTCGGCAAATATAATTCAATTTATTTTTATTATTATTTAAAATTTATTATTTATTTATTTTTTTTTTACATACCGGAATGTCAGGGAAGATTGTGATTGCAACATTCTTGATCAGGGACCTATTTAATTACTTACGCTTTGAGCATAAACTCAATACAATCAAATATGTTAACGATCCAAAGACTTTTTTCGACGATCTTTCTGGTTTAATTCAGGCTATGTTTTAGTGAAGTTGTGTGAATGTTAGATATAAATTAACCCTGCTTTTAGTTGGAAAAATTTAAATATAGGTAGCTGAATGACAATACCGAATCTAAATTTTTTTATTTTATTTTTTCTATTTTGACATTATTGACGGAATATTTAGGTCATCATATGTATGATAATACTGCCGTGTCATTACGAACGTGAATTCCCTCGGTTAGATGGTGTTGGATGGGAAGATAGGGCAAAATAAGGTTACAAGCAGTATGTGATGAGATGACCCATAGATGTGAATTAAATAACCTAACCAGTCTAGTAGGACTGATGCCGAATACATATGAGGAATATTAGTATCCGTTACCTCAAACACAACTAACTTACATTAATTAACTAACAAACTCTAATCTAGAGTGTGAATTTAATTGAGACTAACATTCTAATATATTTAAGTAGTTAGAAAATGACTTCGCTGCGGTTCGCCCTAGTCGTTTCTGTGACTAACATCCTTTCCTAACTAACCTTATCTGTTAAGGATGCAGGCAGGGCCTGGGCCCGCATGATGCTGAAATATTATTCGCATTCAGATATAATTTGTTATTTGATTGTTGATATTGCAGGATTATGGTAACGTACCTAGGATCGCCGTTATGGCTGGCCTGTACGCCTCTATCATATCATATACCATTGCAATGTCACAGAAAATACGAATTTATACCCTCGCTTTGATGTCCCTTACTGGTGCTTGGTTCCCGGTAAATACCCCTAATTAACTACCGTATTTTTTCACATTAAACACGTGTAACAGCGTATACATTTCATTAAAATCGCACAATATAATTAAATTATACATGACAATGAATATTTTTTAATTCAAAACACTAATTATAATGAATAACAAGTGAATTATATTTGCAATTTGTGGATTTTATCATAATCGCGATTTAAGATCAATTTTTATTTAATAATTACGTGTAATAATTGCTGGTGTGTATGTAGGTAGTAATTATTATACTGCTAAAAATGGTCACGTGGTGAGCTTAATTAGATTATAATTAGCTACTATGTATAGATACAAGTAGCTAAGCGATTAATGTGCACTCATGAAGGTGTATCACCATACGTAAACAAGATATTGAGGTGCGAGGTCATTAGATTCGTCTACACAGGAAATGTTGCTAATATCGAATTTGGATATTTCTACGGTCTCACAATTGACAAAATAATTCTCGGTATTCTACGGAAAATCCAAAACTTACCCCATCCAAAAATCCAAAATTTTGATTTTGGTGGTGATGACGCATTCCGCGTATATTTTGTTTACAAAATACTCCTACCTTGTTCTGGTTGATTTGATTGATGTTTATAGCCGATATAATATTTTGGTTAACTTCTTTTGGCGTACCTCAAGTGATATGTATGTGCGAAAAATAACAAATTAATAACTTGGTTTTGTTTATTCAAGTGTGTATTATTGTAGAATTTGTACAAGGTTAGCTAAATTATAGATAGCAAAGAATGTAATTATAAGGTTTCGCACTGCATAAGTTCGTTAAACCTTCATGTTAAAAAAATAATTGCTAAATGGACTGATTTACTAAGTGGGTACAGAGAGTAGGACATTTAAGCGAAGGACTCAACAAAATTATCTATTGTCCCTGAGTTTAATATTTATTTTATTAAATGTTGAAATGTTTTTTTGTAAATACCATTACTTAACTTATATCGTCCTAGACGATAAAACTTATCTAGACCTAGAGATCGCAGAGTTTGGATCATCTTGACGTTGTTGAATAGAGCTTACAAAAATCTCTAAAATTAATTTTATTCCGAGTTTTGATCTCAATTTACTGACTTTGGCAATTATTTTGAAAGATATCCGAAATTATTTTCATTATGGCGTCCGCCTACATAAAGTTTCCTTTGTTATACCACAAAGTAGTTAATTGCGAATTCTTGATTATTACGTATTTTTTCCAATCTTTCATTACACGATTTTCACCAAAACAGGACTATTTTGTTTATAAAACGCTATTATCACAATCGAGTTGAAAAATACAATAAATGTGAAATATTAAGAAATAGGTAATTCAATTGTATGAGAGATGGGTGGATGGATTTGAACATTCGGCATAGTTTTAAGCCATGTTTGTCTATGTCGCCATACTTTCTAAATCGAGATTTTCTTTATTTGACGTGTAATCGCGTTCATTTTTATGTGTCTATACGGTAGCTGCGTTTTTCTGAATAACAATCGTGTTGAGTTCGCGATAGCTTTTTTCAAATTTGTCCAATTTTTCCAAAATTTAATTTTTTTTTAAATTAAATAATTTAGTTTTAACAGAAAACCCCATCATAAAAGTTGTATAGTTTTCTTGTAATATCGTTGTTATGTATAGTTCTGAACTACTCCGATATTATACAGAACAACGATATTACTCTAGAAAACTATACAACTTTTATGATGGATTTTTTCGGCTATACGTAGATTACTATTTAATTAAAAAAAATTAAATTTTTAATTTTAAATTGGAAAATTTGAAAAAAGCTATCGCGAACTCAACCCGATTGTTTTTCAGAAAAACGCAGCTGGTATTACATTAGATCCAATTTTAATTTTTCAAAATCTTTATTTTTCGTCCGAATCTTAAAATATTTTTCAGAATTTTTTCTTTAGTTTTTTTAAGTAATGTCATGTTCAAATATAATTCGCAGTAAACCTTTTGAATTGGAGATACTCGTATTTTGTGATTATTCTGTGGAAATACGCAATTATATTGAAAATTAATTAATTTGAATGAGTACTTAGGTAGAAAGTTTAAATTTAATAGAATCTTTGAGATTAGAATTAAAAAAATAATTTTTGCTGGATATTTTCCAGGTGAAATATTGCATGAAAGTGAAGTTATCCCAATATATCATCCCAGTAAAATTTAAAAATATCATCAGGCAACAAAATTTACTCACTGGTCATTACTTACCAGGACATTATCCCCTCCCCCTCTAGCCATTACTCCCCCAGCCATTAGACCCGCCCATTACCCATCAGCTATTATCCCCAGACATTTTCAATTTGTAATTTCTCCCGATTATTAATTATTTCAAAACATGAAAAAGTCTGCAAATATTAGCTGATTTTGGGACAATGCCATTTCGTCAGGAGTAAAATTGTGTTTTTAGAATGTTTTATTATGACGGATTCGATTTCAATCATGTAATCAACAACTGTAACACTATATGTCACAAAAATTGTAATCCGTGTTAAATCTCAATAAATTCAAACTATCTGTCATCCGTCGGTTCGATTGTCCATTTTTAAAAAATCAGTATAAATTTCAGGTAATTTACATACTACTTACATTTCTATTATAATACCCTATCTAGAACAGTAAGACGTTTCATGATATTTTAACTAGGAGCTGAGATATGGTTCTCGACAACGGATGCTCCAAAATCGAAAAGTACTCTTGAAGAGTATAGTATTTCCTCAGACAAATGACCATTCCACAAATGACTTTTGTATTCTCTATGCGATGCTGAATAATTTCGTAGAACATCATTTTTGCCTCAAATTAAGGGAAACACCCAAATCTGGGCTGGATGGATAACTTGTGGGGCATTTTAAGAAAATGGTAATTTGTATGAGGCGAAACATATATATTGCTCAAGAGTATTTTTCCATTTTAGTGCATCATTTGACGAGAAAAATCTATCTTTAAAAATACTCAGAAAATATTCATAATAACCAAAATGCCCCAATGATGGCCCAGATTTGGGTAGTTTTCCGTGATTTTAGGCAAAAATGATTTTCTGGGTAATTGTACAGTGCATTTCCATGACGATTGGAGCATTTTTGGAAAATGGTCATTTGTCTGAGGAAATACTATACTCTTCAAGAGCATTTTTCGATTTTGGAGCATCACTTATCGAGAAAAACCATATTTCAGCTCCTAGCTAAAATATGATGAAACGGTTTACTGTTTCAGGTAGAGGAAGGACCATAACATGACTATGTTAAATAACATATTTATGTAAATTATTTGGAATTTACAATGATTTTTAAAAAAATGGACGACGCGTGACAGATAATTTAAATCTTAATAAACACATTATAATACTTGTTTATTATTTGGCAAAAAACAGAATAAAACAGGGCGGCCTAGCCAACGGATTAGCAACATTGTGTCCGATTATACAAACACAATAAAGAAAATGGTTTTTACCAATAAACCTAGAGTTGATCGCCTTTCCAAGTCTGGTGTTTATAGGATTAATTGCAATGATTGTAGTTTCTCATATATTGGACAGACTGGGCGCAGTTTTGGAGTTAGAGCTAAAGAACATTTATCTGGTTGCAATCAATCAACGTTCCATAATCATTTAACTTTAGAAAATCATACAGCTAACTTAAACAATTTAGACATATTTCATGTACAACCCAAAAGCAGACGTTTAGATACCTTAGAATCTTACGAAATTCGAAAATCCATATTCCTTAATCAAAATATCCTTAACGAACAGAGAGAAATCCGTTTCTCACCAATTACGGATCTCGCCTTGTTTTATTCTCACGCTCTTAATAATATGACTAATAGGTCGGGTAATTAAATGTACTTCAATATACCTTGAATTTTGTTACTCAACCGATGACTAATCGCTTACCTGCAATTCCACCCCCCTTTTTTATTAGTAATTTTTCCGTGTAAACAACAGATGATTGGAACGATCAATAGATTAATTTTTATTGACTATTTTTTGTCCCTCTTTCTTTTATTTTCTTTTGCTTATTTCTACTATATATAACAAAATTTTTATTTTTACCAATCAGTAGATACTCCTGATGATGACCTAACTAGTCGAAATCGATCGAGTAATTTTTTAAACATTTTGAACAAATTTAAAAAAAGCAAGTTTTTTGCGAAATAATAAACAAGTGTTATAATGTGTTTATTAAGTGTTAATGTGTTTCGCCAAGTACCAACGGCGCATAGTGTTAAAAGTAATTTAAATCTATAGATATTTAACACAGCCTTACAATTTTTTACGGTATAGAGTGTGTTAAAGTTTTAGATCAGCTTTTTACTGCTGACGAAATGATACATTGTCCCATATTCAGCTAATTTTTGCAAACTTTTTCTTGTTTTGAAGTTTCTTGTCAATCATCATGTTTTCTAGTGGGATTTGACATCAAAGCTCACGTAATTATAACATTAGTGATATTCAAACATTTACAAACAATTTGGATTTGAAAGATGACTTTGTTATTGGTACTGCTAGAGTGAGTAGTTTGCGTACTGTGGAGCCGCGTTTGCATGTATTTGTCTCAAGATTGCATCCTGATGTTAGTGAAGACAACGTGAAGCTGTATTTAAGGGACCAATTTAATATAAGTGATGCTAAAATTCATCGATTCAATCGGAAAAATTCCATTGGGTTTATACAAGAATACTCGTCTTTTAAATTATCAGTTTCAAATGTTCATATGGACAAATTGTTAACTGCATCATCGTGGCCGGCTAGTACTCTTGTGAAGAAATTTGTTAACACGCCTAGAAGTAATCCTTTTTTAGTGAAACAACATCCATCACAAATTGTGATATAGAGACTCATTGTGATAATTTTACTTTAGATGTTACTAACCATTCCATTCCAAATGATAAATCACATTCTATTAACAATTATTTATTTTTTGATCATCTTAATGTACGTAGTTTGACGTTCCATTTAGATGAGGTGACTTCTTCATAAATTTAATTTTGATTTTCTAGCTGTGTCATAGACCTGGTTAAATAACAAAATTTCTACTAGATCTCTTCAAATAAATAATTACAAATTTCTGAGGTCTGATCGTATCAATGCTCGTGGTGGTGGAGCAGGATTATATTATCGATCAAACTTGAATGTCAAAGTGTTATCATGTGGTTCAAATGGTAAAGTTGAATTTATGACACTTGAACTGTTTCGTAAGTTTAGTAAATTGCTTATTGTTGTTTTTTATAACCCACCTGCTACTTCGAGAGGGGACATTACAAATATTAATGGTGTTCTTACAGATTTATTACAACAATATGAAAAAGTGTTCTGTTTGGGTGATTTTAACTTTAATATGCTAAATAATAATTTATTGATTGTTTGTTTTAATAAACTTAATTTGTATTTTTTGCCGTTTAGAGCTACGAGGCTGGAAAGCCTTTTAGACTTGATTGTTGTTTTTAAGCCTGATCGACATAATATAATCAGTTATGGTCAATGTCCGGTCCCTTCAATATCTGATCATGATTTGATTTTTGCTTCTTATAAATGTTGTCTCACTAGAGATAAGTTGTCTTATTCTGTTGTGTCCAATTATAAGAAAATTAATTATGAATATTTCGTAAATTGTTTTTTTTTCGATTGATTGGTCTATTCTTTTTTGTTGCTCTGACGTAAATATGATTGTTGATTTATTTATTTCAAATTTCTTATATTTAGATTCTATGTGTGTACCCCGTAAAAGAATCATTAACTATTGTCCAACTGCTCCATGATTAAACCAGACTATATTGGATTCTATTCAGTATAGAGATTTGAAGTATAATTATTATAAAAGGAGTAGATTAGATGGTGACTTTACTTCCTATAAAAGGGCTCGAAACAACACTACTAAGATTATCAATCAAGCTAAGTATAGTTTTTATTTTGGTAATGTTTATAATTCTAAAATTACTTGGACCAATTTAAAGAAACTTGGTATTTCGTGTTCTGTTTCTAAAGTTGACATAATGTTCACTGCTGAAGATATTTTGAATGATATCTGTAAATTTCGAGAAGATTTAGTGGTTCTGCCATTGCCAGATATTGGATCTGTTGATTCTAATAATAATTATAAATTTGCTTTTGATTGTAATAAAATTATTTATTGACCTTTTTCTTCCACAGGTGACATATATAATTAATCAATGTTTGTCAAAATCAGTTTTTCCGAATTTGTGGAAAGTTGCTTCTGTTGTTCCAATTCCAAAAACTGATATAGTTGCCAGTCTTAATGATGTTCGACCAATAAGTATATTACCTGCCCTTTCTAAGGTGTTAGAAAAAGTAATGCAAATCCAGATTCTGCAACATTTTAAAGATTTTGATTTTCTTTGTAAATTTCAGTCAGGGTATAAGCCTGGTCACAGTACTACAACGGCTTTGGTACACATTGTTGATGATCTTCCTTCAATTTTGGATGGGCAAGGTTCGCAAGCTTTATTGGTTTTATTGGATTTTTCTAAAGCGTTTGATAGTGTTAATCATATACTTCTACTTCAAAAACTCTATTTATATTCTAAATTTTCTGACTCTGCAATTAATTTGTTGTACTCTTATTTGCATAGTCGGCAGCAGTTTGTTAAGTACGGTGTTGACTGCTCTAGCATGGGCAAAGTAACTTTAGGTTTACCACAAGGATCAATTCTGGGTCCGTTGCTTTTTTCTATATTTATAAACGGCGCATTCATCATTGTTCTTTTCATCTCTATGCTGATGATTTACAATTGTACATCGGATGTAAAGCTTTAGGGTTGAATGAGGCTGTAATAAAATTGAACGAAGATCTTAGTGGCATTTTTTTATGGGCTAAACATAATTCTCTAGCGCTTAATCCTAATAAAAGTAAAGCATTATTTTTATGTAAAAATAATTCGAACATTATTGAACCTACTCTTGTTTTGGGTGATGACACAATAAAATTTGTACCAACCGTGTAACAATTCAGTTGAATTGATTTCACAAGCTGTAGAATTTGAAAAATTATATTTTTTAATAAGCTAACCGTAATTCATATTTCTTTTACTCGTATAGAATATTTTGGATAGCGGAAAGGTGTTTTGCGCGGGAAACAAGAGCATAAAAATATTTGTTCATATTTTTTTTTTGTAGAAGGTCAGTTTTTTGGTTTTTTGAAAAACGGGAGGCATTAAGTGTCGAGAATTGCAATAAAGTGGTTGTTCGCTTTAAATATTGAAAATCAATAAATTATAAATAGAAAAAAACCAAAATAATTGAAAAACGGATAATTAAAATAAACATTGCCCAGTTTAGGCAAAATTTAGTTAAAATTAATATATGGTGTAGTTTTTCGTGAAATTAATAAGTTAAAAGGTTGACGAAAACATTATATATAAGAACCTATGTGACAAAATACCTTTGCTGTGAATAATCGAACGGGATAACAGATTATGTATCCGCGATTAATATAATAATTAGTTATAAATTGTAGAAGCTACAAACACAAATTGAAAGTGCATCTAAAAAAAACCGATAAACCTATGAACTATGTATTTAACCAAACGAATATTTTGGAAATAAATTTATTGGTAACCTAAAATCGTTTGTGGTGTTGATTACTTACCAAAACACCCTTGTATTTCCTCGCTTGGTCAAGTGGGACTTTTTAAACGACCCTCGTTTATCCGTCGTTGCTTTACAATTGGGACCAATAAATTTTGTGGTGTAACGAATCTTGGTGTAAAACAAAAGCATATTGATAACGTTGAAGCTGTACAGAATCGTGATCTGGTGGATATATTGGTTCGGAAGTACCAGGAGGAGCCGCATTTAACCGCATGGTGTTTTTGGGCGTGGTACCGTACGCTGCTGATGAACATTCAGACAAGAGGTTTCAACAAAAAGAAACGTGGAACATACGGTAACTGATTTTTTTCTGTAATAATTGTTAAACTGATGTTTTTGTTTGTGGTTGTTGGACTTATAAGCAAACGTATTCATATAGCAGTCCATTAGTCATTAATTGATATGATAATATTATTTTGTCTATTTCTTTTATTATCATTTTACGATTTATATGCGGTAATATTTTTCGAGATAATTGATTTTGGTAAAGGGGTTTTCAAGCATAGATATTTATATTTTGTTAATTAAATTTTGTATTTAACTCTAACTTGGATTTGCGTTAAACACCATGTACTAATTTTCATTTAATTGGGAGTGAAGTTCAGAAGGGTGATGATGACCGGCGCTTCTAAAATTTAATTGCACAGCTAAAGATGTCGTGTAATGTGTCTGAATTGTAAGAATCCCCCCGTTTGTCCTGAGTCAGTAGCCGGAAAAGCTGTGCTCAGACACGTTACTCGATGATTTTGTATTCGATCGATTAGTCGGTCGTTACAACCGTTAATAACTTAGGACTGATATTAAATTCCAAACTTACTTGGAGTGACCATATTAGCACATTGTGTCAACGTGTCGATTATAGTTTATATTCACTAAGATTAATAAAAAAAATATGTCCAATTCAGTTGCGAGTATTTTTGATTAAAAGTTTGGTTGTACCATTGTTCATGTACTGTGATGTGATTTATTGTGGATGTGACAGTTCCTCTCGGCGTCTACTTGAAATTACATTTAATAATGTATTCGATATGTTCATGGCCTCAGGAAATTTGATCATATTTCTGGCTTAAAAACTTCTATTTTGGGATGTACTTTGTTCGAGTACTATCACTATAGAACAGCTGTATTTATTTTTAGAATTATTAGCTCTGGATTGCCTTTATATTTGTATGAAAAATTTAGTTTTTCCAGGTCTCTGCGCACTAGAAACATCAACTTGCCCGTTAACAAAAGTAACACGTTTAATAATTCGGTTTTGATGAATGCGTTTATTATTTGGAATGGTTTACCCTTTGAACTTAAAAATATTAATTCTCTTAAAATTTTTAAAAAACTTGTATATTTAACTGTACAGAGAAATTATTAATGTAATTAAAATTTGTAATATTATTTTTATACCCCTTTGTAAATAATTTTGTATATAATTGAGGATTGTTAATTTTGTTTTCTTTTTCGTAGTATAAAAGCTTCGGCTTATGCTTGTAAATATATTGTAATAATAATAATAATTATTATTATTAATTATAATTATATTTTTCCTTCCAAAACAAAAAAAAAATAAAAAAAATAAAAAATAATTACGGAAATACATTTCTCTAATAATTTTTCCCGAAAGAATGGTATCAAACGATCTCTTAATCATCCAATTTTCCCAATAATATTTGTGTTTTTATATAATTTGGTATATTTGGGGTCAACCACGTGGTCCCTAAGTTCCCGGAATGTTCGAAATTGTTCCAAATAAATTATGCAACTCATGACAGTAATCAGCTTCAACCTCTACTTAATAACAATATAATTGTAATTCGATGAATCGTAAAATCTCCATAGAAAAACCCTTTGAGACCCAATAAATGTGCGAAAACGAATTGTGGCAAAATACAATAAATCGTAATTAATCATAATGGGGGAGGGGGTTAATAATCGAGGGGAATGGTGAAGGAAAAATGACCGAGATGTAATTGTGGGGGATCATGCCCGGGGGGGGGCTAATGACCGAGGAGTTATGGCGAGAGGGGGGTAATATGGCAGGAGTAATGATCGAAGGGGGTAATATCTAAGAGGAAATAGACTGGAAGGGGGTAATAGCCGGGGATAATTAGCCGCGTGGTATTGTTCGGTGAGGTAATATCCGAAGAAGGAATGTCCTGTTACGATTTAGGGTATTTAAAAAATGCTTTAGGCCAGGCGTGTAACAATTTTATTATGTAGATTAATCCGTTTTTGTAGATCGATTTATCTTTAGCCAGCATTTGATACAAATCTCTTTCCCTGGTGCATTTTTTTGAGGTCTGTGAACAGGTAGTAGTCGCTGGGAGCCAACGACTTATGACACGGTCTTGCTGATAGAACACTTGTTTCTTTCGCATTTGAGGTCGTTTTACGCAACTTCTTTCTTAAAATGCAGCAATAACGTCATGTAATATTCGCTGTAATATTCGCATACATTTGCGTTTTTAGTCGCTTTGGACTGTCATCGGTTGCTGCCCACTCAGCTTTGTGATAATTTGATTCCAGACTGTAATGGCCGAACTATGGTTCAATTTGTTTCATCAGGTTAAACGGCTCCAAACAGCACTCTGCATCATCGACACGTGCTGTTTTTGATCCAATGTGAGCAAGCGCGGCACCAACTTTGAACAGAGCTTTCTCATGGATAAATGTTCATGCAAAATAGAGTATACACTGCCTTTTGAAATCTTTAAAGTGTCAGCTATCTCACGCAACTTCGCTTTACATTCTTTCAAAACGATTTTGTGCACTGTTTTCATCTTTTCTGGAACAACAGCCGAATTTGGTTTCGAAAGAGTAGAGTTCGTATAACACTTATCAAGCCGTAAAAAGGTATTTAATCAACACACGAGATTCATTTTTTCTTTGTTTTGAAAATAACAAAAGAAACGTTATTTAAAAAACAGTAACTTGTAAACTAATTGGCAGATTATCAATTTTGACATACTCGTATATCGCTTGAAAGCTGGTAGTTCTTAAAAATCATATGCATTTTTCATTAGATGCGCCATCTATGTAGGTTCAGGGCTTATTGACCGACTGTTTGCATATTCCAATTTTAAAATAAAAATTTAGTTGAAACTACAAGTATTACAATATCATATTTCCATAGAAATCGACGAGATTTCTTCTGTCAAATTTAAAAATGGATGAGACCCAATATGATCTAAGTGCCATTCGACTGGTTGATTAGCTTGTCATCGTACCACGATGGATATCCCTCCGTGGTTTAGTGGTGACATGTAAATATGTTCCGTATATTTGTCCACATTTACATAAAAGCTGTTGGGATGCTCTTCAGATTATTACGATAGACTTGTGATGTATATCGTTAATAACGAATGTTTATAATGATTCGTAAGCTTTAAGCGTATGAGAATTATTTACTAAGACTGCGGTCCAATTCGTGTCTTGTTTTGTGGAGACTGACTTATTTGAAAGTCTACAATAAGTTTCTTGTCGAATAGACTTATTGGAAACTTGCTTCAATTATTTTGAAGAGTTACCAGTTTGAGCACAATCCTCGCATGCCCGACAGGGGGCTTATTGTAGACTTTCAAATATGTCAGTCTCCACAAAATACGTCTCGAATTGAACCGCAGTCTATTATAAAATTGTGTTACGATAATTTAATTTGACATTTGACTCATAGAAATGACCTCGGCAGGTACATAGAATATCGCCAACGTATAGGCCCAATTAATAGAAGGTAAATTAAAATCACCCGTTATTGGTATAATGCTAGATGGATTGGCTTTGTTGTTGAGTTGACGATGTTAGATGGCAATGGTTTGTTTGGTGAAATACTTGTAATGTAGCTAAATTATGGATAAGTTCGAGTTCAGCTTCTTCTGATTATTTCGATATTATTAGGAGCGAGCAAATACATCTATATACCACATATTGTTATGGGAAGAATTGGGAGTTGTGGATATATTTGTTCAAAGACGTTTCTCATGTTATGTAACTGGTTATTCAATTATTTGCCTGTAACTTATAGCAAAAATTATTTATTCGTGTGAAAATGGGGGTCGATACTCGAAGTATTATCAATTAAAAATGCTGTAAATTTGTCAATTTTTATTTTTTTATTTCAAAACTTCAGTAGCCACCTTTAGCGCTCATAATAGCATCGACTCAGTCCGAGAAGGCTTCACACGCTGCACGAATGTGATCTGATGGTATTTTGTCCCAATCTCGGTGAAGAGCAATCTTTAAGGCGTCGACCGTCTCATATTTTTTAGTTAATACTTTGGCCTCCAGAATGGACCACATGGAAAAATCTATTGGGTTTAAGTCCAGGGAATATGGTGGCCATTATTATGAAGAAATTAAACTGGGGACTTTTTCTTGTGAAAAACGGGCTTTATGGGATGGTGTCAAAGTCTTGTTGAAACGTCCAAAGCTATCTACCGAATTTTTTACGTGCCCAAGGTAACAAAGCAACGTTTAAAATCTTTTCACGGTAGATTTGTTGATTTACCGTTACGCCCTGTTTAATGAAAACGAGTGATGAGCGTCCTGTGGCAGAAACCGCGGCCAAACCATCGCTGATGCAGGCCTTTGCTTTCGTGGAGCAATCCGCTGGTCTAGATTGTCTTTTGATTTGCACTCTAACCAAACACGAACGTTTTGTTTGTTTACCTATTGCTGAACCGTAAAAACTTTTTCATCAGAAAATACCAAATTCTTAAGCTCGCCACCAATGTACAAGTGTTTAAACATCTTTGCTCTTGCTACACAGTTGAAAAAATATGACCTATGTAATGCAAATAGCATTACATATACGTCCTGCGCTAGCTTGCATTGCAAACTAATGCACAAGTTGCATTATATCAGATATTAATGCTAACTGTATTAATTTTTATTGTATAGTTTACATTAAACTTTAACGGAATATTTTGTTAAAATTGATACATGTTATATTAAAAGTTTACAGCACATTGCATAAAAAAATAAATTAATATAAATTAAAATATCTATTTGGAAGCATCATTTTTTGTCGTAAGCGACATTAAAATTGTATAGCCCAGTGCTTTAAACTGTAAAGCACACCAGATTAGCAATTCCCAAATACTAATAAAACTTTATTATTTTGTATCAAAAGCATAAGGCGAATTTCACAAATTCCACGTTTTTTACTTCCAAAATTCGATTGACGTAAATCAATTGACGTCTTTACACTGGAAATATATGAAAAATATTTTAAGCTTATATTAAAAGTATACACAATGCCTTAGCGAATTATTATAAATTCGCTAAACAATAATTAATCCCAGATTATATAGAAATTTTCTTTCGAAACACTGCTGCAATAGTTTTAGACGCAACTGCGTCGTAACTATTTTTAATGCATGCTTTGCATCAGAATGTGATACACGATTGCATTGTATATATAAGACTCGATGCAAGGGTTGCATTATAAATTGCAGCAAAATTTCTAACTGTGTAGGCGGATAGCCTTTTATTTATTTATTTAGTTAGTTAATCTCACACAACAATTTTTAGACTGCACACGCCATTGTGAGCTTAAAAGCTCATTTATATGGTAATGTGTAGTCCATGGAACCCAAGAAATGCGGCTTTCGACTTCCTATGTGTTTTCCGTGTTGAATTTCTTATTATTATCTCCATCTTCTCGCCTAGATTTCCATTTACAACGATGATTACCAGAGAGAGAGCCACATAACTCGAAACTTGCAGTTTTGTATTTTGTAAGGCTTCAATCATAAGGTTCATTTCTTGATATGCGCCCCATGCTACGAGCAGACACATTGAGATTTTTCGCCAATTAAACTGCGCTTTGTCGTGGATCACATTGAATTCAGGCCTTCACCGTTCGAATCATTTCTCTCGATGTTGCTGTTTTTGGATGTCCACTCCATGGTGTTTTTGGGCAACCAGTATCATTGTAACGTGTAATGGCGCAATACACAAACATTTTGTTCGCATGTAAATGTCGTATGCCATTTGGTTGCTACAGCAGCGTGAAGTTGATAACACTTCGAGCGTCCACCCCTGTACGGGGGTGTCAAAAAATATTCTGTTTATAAAAAATGTTTCTTTTTCATACAAAATATCTAAGGTAAAATTAGTTTTCCGTTCGTTCTGTTGAAGGAATAAAAACACATCCATTAGAACGCATCTAATCTAGTCTACTAGAAACTAAAGAAATACTAAACAAATTGGAGTACAATATTCAGTATATTTTGTTGCTAGAATTGTTGGAAGTGCTGGAATTAGTGCTCAAAAAATTGAAATAGTGTTGCTAAGAGTGTTGCCTTTGACCTTCACGACGAACAGACGTGTTTGTGTTATTTTGTTCCTTTTTTCTATAAAACTTTTTAAATTATTTTCAATTGTCATAAATTGAAAAACCAATGGCAGAGAGTTATAATTGGGTAAGATTGAAATTAAATAAAAATAGGATACAAATCGGTTCAAGCCAATATAGTTTAGCGATGAGCAATGATCGAGAGCCACCGAAAATGATATTTGTATTTGGAGAAACGTTCAAAATTACTAAGAAGTCAATAAATATTTTTGGAAAAATTTGAATTACTCGTACACGCCTCATTTCAAATGAGCTCTCACGCTCATTTTTGTGGTGTATGGGTCACAAAATTATTGATGATATTATATAATTTGTGACAGATTTATAACAAGGAAAGAAATCTTGGGAAACGCTGCTTCCATGAGAATCTGGAAAAAAATACCTGCGGAAATACAAACAAATCAACAAAAAAAAAAGTGAACGAGAATGAATTTATTATTTAGCGTTCTGTTGAATCCGCTGACTTTTCTAATTTTTTATTCAGCAATATTTTTTTATTTCGCGTACTGTATGTTTCGTTAGTAGTATAGGTATTAATATTGTATAGACTAAACGTTAATTACGAAAATTCATCGTGTTTCGGATGGAAATAGATTTGGCTCGGCGAATACCGTGGACAAGAGGTGTGGAGATGGATGATGGATATTGAAGACGAGGAGTACAAAGTTAACTTTGAAGGTGGGTGGTTCAACCGAGAAAAAGAGATTTTAAAATGGAATGGTTGAGCGTCCCAATGGCGACAAAATAATAAAAATTACAAAAATAATAAAATTAAAATAATAAATGTTATAATAAAATTAAAAATAATAAATTTATAATAATTAAATGAGTCAAAAATAATAATAATAGTAATAATAATATAAAAATTAATATAATTTATTTAAAAGTCGTGTAAATTAAATATAATAGTGGTAAATATAATACCATAGGTATACAGTGAACGAACCATGGACGAAAAAAAACATTAAAAAACATAAAAATTGTTAAAGTGAAAAGGCCACGAATTATCCAGGTGGTCGACATTAAAAACGGTGAAAATTATCAATTTCCTTCGGCGGCAGTATCGGATCCGCAACGGGGCCATAATATTTTTATTTTTCTATTTGTTATACATATAAAAACTTTGTTTATATAATTTCTTCTTTTTTTTCTATTTTCTTTTAATTTAAGGTACTAACCACTAACACTAATCTATGCGGGCGAATAAAGGATTGGGAAATGATTAGGACAGCCTACATTTAATGGTTCCGGGTTTTTTTATATAATAATAAATTGATTCGAAATGTTATCATTTGTTGCGTTCATTTCTTTGCGTCCGGTGTAAATTTTCAATTTTACTTCGCTCTTATAAAACAGTGTATTTCTTTTAAGATTTCTTTCTGGTTTAGTGCGATAGAATAAAAATGTGTAAGTAATTTTTTTTGTAGTGGTTTCGCTGAAGATGAAAATGTAGCACATCCTAACTCATAAGGAAACCGAAATGTCTTACCTGACAACATGCAGCAAATTCAAGCTCTTCTGCGTTCCAGAAAAGAACCACCCCTCAACCACTGCTGCTAGCCGGCTGAGACATGCTGCACTGGAATCAACAAAGAAGAGTCTGAAACAGTTTTATTGTCGGAACAATTTCACGTTACGGAAGAAAACTGTTACAGTGGCGCCCAAACTAACGGGCCGTGATTCGCGGTCATTATTAAAATTGGTTTTGAGGTAAGACATGTTTTTTCATATTTTTATTTTAGACTTGGAGCGGTTAATTAGGTTGTGATTCATTATTGAAATGTAGTGTTATCTGTTCTTGAACATTCTGATTTTTACACTTTAATTATTATTTTTCAATGATGAGTGTCACCTTGTGGCAAACTAACTGCTGTTGTTGTAAATAGCATTGATAAAATCTGTTACTTTTGATTGTAATGTTTAGTAGAATTCGATACTGTATGTCATTTACAACGTGGTACATTTTTCAATGTTTTTTAATTTTTTCGATTTTAGAAGGTCAATCGGACACGTCAATAATTTTCCGTACTTTGTGACGTTAATTTTTTTGAATATTTAAGACGTTTCGATTCCGTATACTAATCTGTTTTTTTTTTCGCACATACATTTTTCGGTTGTAAATTTTTGGAATATTTACCAGTGATTGATAAATTGTGTATATGATACTACGAAAAACTTAAATTTTGTGTTTTTCACTTAACGTAGAGGTCTTTTTGCGAAAAAAATAATTTGTTCATCCAAGTCTAAATTAAAAATCGGGTTCTAAACAAAATACCTTTGAGTTGAGATGTGGTGCAGCATCTTCAGTGGAACTAAATTCTAAATAAATCTATTTGAATTCATAATAATTATTAATTGAAGTATATCATAATATTGCCATTTGTTTCATTATTTTTATCTTTTGCGGTCACCGATAAATATTAGGTTGTGGATAGTTTTGTTTTCAAATTTATTGGAAAAAAATACTTTTTGTAGTTTTATCATTATTCAATATATTATATTTTTTTTGCTAGTAGAATAACAACTTCCGGATAGATAACAAAATTTTCAAAATTTTTGATAAGTAAAGTTATTTAACACGTTTATTTGATGTTACAGATATTTTAGTAATCTCTTGACACCTTGACACTTATATACTTAAACTACTTTAAACTAATAATATTAATAGTATTTTAAAAAGAATTCTAGAATATTAAAATATATTTAAAATATTATTGAGCGTGAATATTTAAATATTTTTAACATACACAATTAGCTAACATGGATCCCAAATACTTAAGCGCAGATGAATTAGAAGTGGAGTGTGCTGTTCGACAAATATGCGGAACTGTGGTAGAACAATTATCTGCACTTTCAAACAGATTACTCAAGGAAAATGATAATACTCACGATCCTCCAGACAAGCCTCATATGTCAGCTCGGAAAGCACCTCAAAGAGAACTTGATGCTTGTATTAATAAACTGAGAAACCTAAAGCCCCAAGTTCAGGAGGTTGCGGAGCTTGAAGTGAATGAACGACAAGAGAAATTAATGCTTCTAAGTACTCGTATTTTGCATGTGAGCGGTCGATTTAAACGTTTGAGTAACTCCTCCCCTAGTTGTCGCACGCAAGCAAACTGCATGTTAGAAGCCTGTGATAAAGTGCTTGAGGGCATACAATCATTACTTCAATCCAAACTAGATATAGCAGATTTCGAGAAATCTTTTTGTAGCGCTTTACCCGAATCGGTTCAGGCGACAACAAATTTAGATGTTGAAAACTTGGGATCTGACAATTCCGTTAGCGATCAGACGGACGATATTGAAATAACCATACAAAAACGGTCAAGTATATCAGAAAACGTACCAGGTACTTCCGAATCTGGGAATGATCCTCTTCAGCTAAATGCTAAACCAATCACGTCACGTAGTAAAAATTCTAATCCCGCAATGCAATTGTCAGAGTCAGAATATGCCAAATTTATTGAACTAGCTCGGAAGTTGTCAATGTCGGAAGATATACCTTTGTTAGCAGAGGCAAAAATGTCAAAAGCAGCCAACAAAGCTAAAACCGAAATACAAAATGAGGGCAATAACCTTTCTCCTCCTAAATCTGTTTTTCTGGACAACCGACAATTTGCATCAAATAATGAAATTCCCGTAGCTGATTCTTTTGAACGTCTTCGTGCAAAAGATCGGATATCTGGTCACAATATTGAAATTCACAAATGGAATATCGTGTTTGATGGATCTCCAACTAGTATGCCAATTGAACGATTTCTGTACCGAGTCGAGCGTCTGGCGTGGGCTAACAATGTTTCTTCAGAAAGACTAGTTAACGGATTACATTTGTTGTTAAAAAACCCCGCTCTCGAATGGTACTGGTCTTCTTTAGAGAGAAATGAATGCGTAGTATGGGGTGACCTTAAAAACGATATGCTGGCTATATTTAAGAATAGGAGATCTGACGCAGAAATAAAGCAAACTCTTGCGTCTCGCAAACAAGCTCCAAAAGAAAGCTTCAAAAATTTCTATATGGACATTTCTGAATCAGCTTTGGCTCTGCGAGTTCCACTTTCTGAGTCTGATCTGGAATTCATATTGCGACGAAATATGAGACCCGCGTTGCAATATAAACTAGCTGGTCTCCGAATGTCATCTATTGCTGACTTAGTAAATCAGTGTATAGAAATAGAAGATACTTGGGAACGGTTAGCTGCTGAGCAACAACCTCGACGCTATGTAAATGTAAATGAACTTTCACGACTTTCCCCTGATCAATACGGGGGTTTTCAATCACCTGACGATCCTTATCCAACACAGATTCCGTCTGCAAACCCTTTTATGGATTATAATCCATACCTCGCAAACGAGATTTGTGGTATAAATTCTTCTAATCAATCTCATGCACTTGTAAAAACAAATGCATCTAGAAATATGTCTCAAAGTCGTCATAATACCAATCAAATTAATAATGCGAGAGATGATTCATGGAGACAACCAAATCAAGCGACGAATTTTAACAAGTATTGCTATGGATGCGGAACTCCAAACGTTATTAAAACTAAGTGTCCAACCTGCAACCATTCTCAAACGGGAAACCAAAAGAGGGAAACGAGCTCCCCTGGTACTCTTCCTTCCCAGGTAATGAATTCGACCAGGATATTGACGCAGGAAGCTGCATCAAATACGCGCCCCGAATTGCTTCGGAGACAAATATAAAATCTTTGTTTATTAACACAAATCCTTTCTTAAATACCATGTCATCTCGTAATACAAATCCAAACCACTCAATTCATGTCGTATCTACAAATCCATTTCTTAACTGCATGGAATTAATACCCGAAGATAACGATACACATCACAATAAATCTACCCAAACACCATCTTGCTTCAAGAAAATTACTGAAAGCAGAACAGTAAGGTACTGGAAGCTGCGGCGCAATCTAAAGAAAATGATATCCGAATCCACTTTCCATACACACTGCGATAACCGACCATATGCGGATGTCAATATAGGTGGCGTCTCTTATCAGGGTTTGTTGGATAGTGGGGCAAATATCAGTGTTTTAGGCGCAGGGTCCGAATTATACTTAAATAATCCAAATGTTAAAGTACATCACTTATCGTCATTTCTGAACACCGCTAGCGGGGAGAAACAGAGGATTTTTGGCCATGTTATTTTACCAATCTCCTATTTAGGGAAAACTAAACGGCTACGCTTACATATTGCACCAGGCTTAACCCAGAAGCTTTATCTTGGGATGGACTTTTGGGACTTGTTCGGGTTAGCTCCAGCAATTGTGAGTGAAATGGAGGATGACCCCATAACCCCTGTTCAGGAAAATAGGCACGAATTGAGTTCGGACAACGAGAATAGATTGGCTAAAATTATTGAACAGTTCCCATGTTCCATTAAAAATGGATTAGGCAGAACTTCCTTAATTACCCACACCATTGATGTAGGCAATTCACATCCGATTAAACAGCGGTACTACCCAGTGTCCCCGGCGATCCAGGTCGAGATGTATAGGGAACTTGATAGAATGTTGGGGTTAGGGGTGATAGAAGAGAGCCAGAGCGCTTGGTCCTCTCCCATTGCTGTTGTTCGCAAAGGTAATGGGAATGTGCGACTATGCCTTGACGCCCGGAAGGTGAATGAAGTCACTATCAAAGATGCATATCCCTTGCCATTGATTGAGGGATTGTTAAGTCGATTAGATCAGACAAAGTATATTTCATCTATCGATTTGAAAGACGCCTTTTGGCAAATCCCTCTCAATGCGTGCTCAAGGGATAAGACTGCATTCACTGTTCCGGGACGCCCCCTATATCACTTCACGGTTATGCCCTTCGGTCTATGCAATGCCCCGCAGACATTGTGTAGACTGATGCACAAAGTGATCCCGTACCAGTTGCATGACAGGGTGTTTGTATATTTGGACGACTTGCTCGTGGTATCAGCAGACTTAAATGAACATTTCGAGTTGTTAAGCAACATTTCCGGTTTGCTAAAAGATGCTAATTTAACAATCAATGTAGAAAAGAGCAAGTTCGTCCTCAAAGAGACCAAATACCTTGGTCATGTAATTGGAAATGGGATTATTCGCATGGACCCCGATAAGGTGCAATCAATAGCAGATTATCCAGTTCCTAAAACGGTTCGGCAACTTCGGCGGTTCTTGGGTATGGCTGGGTGGTACCGGCGGTTTATTTGGAATTATGCCAGTATAACAACAGCTCTTACCGATTTACTGAAGAAAAGCCAAAAATTAGTGTGGAACGAAGCAGCACAAAATGCGTTTGAACTTCTTAAAACTGCTTTAACAACAGCTCCAGTTTTACGAAATGCCGATTTTTCGCGCCATTTTTATATTCAGTGCGACGCGAGTACATGTGGTGTAGGAAGCGTTCTATTTCAAAAGACTGACCAAGGAGAGGAACATCCCATCGCGTATTATTCACATAAACTTAACTCTGCTCAGCGGAAATATAGCATAACGGAGCTAGAATGTTTAGCCGCCGTAATGAGTGTGAAGAAATTCAGGCCATATGTAGAGGGGTATACCTTTACAATAATTACGGACCACTCCAGCCTGCGCTGGCTAATGGACCAACGTGATCTATCAGGGAGACTGGCGAGGTGGAGCCTGAAGCTGCAAAGTTTTAATTTTAATATTGAATACCGTAAAGGCACACAAAATGTCGTTCCTGATGCCTTATCCAGGCTCGATCTCGAGGCATTAACCAGTCCCATTAGGTCCGGCGATGATAAAGATGTGCTTCCTCTGCATGTGGACCTGAATTCCGACGCTTTCAACGATGGTGCTTACGCTGACAGAATTAAGGCTTTAAACGAAAATCCAGCTGTTCAGTCGAATTTGAAAATACTTCATAACAAGCTGTATATTCTACCTAATTCAAATGTTGACGACTATACGGATATTTCAAAATGGAAACTTGTCATTCCAGATAAATTAGTACCAGAGTTATTAGAACGAGCACATAATTCTCCGATGAGCGCCCATTTTGGTTTTGAGAAAACAATCAATCTGTTGCAGCGGCAATATTATTGGTCCACTATGAGTCGGGATGTGAAAACATACATCCAAAACTGCGACACGTGCAAGAAAATAAAACCAGTAAACTACCAAACTCAGCCGCAAATGGGGGAATTTTTTGAAGTTTTCCGTCCTTTCCAACGTTTGTATATTGATTTTCTCGGGCCGTATCCTCGAAGCACCTTAGGCAATACCCATTTATTAATTATTTTAGATCAATACACCAAGTTTGTGATTTTAGAGCCATTAAGAAATGCTACTGCTGCCGGAGTCGTATCCATTTTGAAAAAGAAAGTGTTCAGTGTGTTTGGTGTGCCTGAATTCTTAGTATCCGATAATGGGTCCCAATTTCAATCACATTTGCTTGCTGATCTATTAAAAAAATTTGGAGTTACGCATCAGTTTACCCCAAAATATGCACCGCAGTCAAATGCCTCAGAGAGGGTCAATAGATCTATCATAGCCGCCATACGAGCGTATGTTAAAGATGATCACAGGCATTGGGATAGTCATATTGACGATATTAGCTGCGCGTTAAGGAACGCGGTACATAATTCCACCGGCTTTTCGCCGTATTTCCTTACCTTTGGGCAACATATGGTGACACATGGGTCAGCTTTTAATCTGATGCGGCAATTTGATCTGCTCAGTGACAGGCAAGTGTCAATTTTGAACTCCACAAATCGACTCTCCGCAGCGCAACAAAATGTTTTAGCTCACCTACGTAGCGCTTATCAAAGAAACGCACACAATTACAATCTTCGGAGTAGGATTAAAAATTTTCAACCCGGTCAAACAGTTTTTGCAAGGAATTTCGTGCAAAGCAATGCGGGCGAAAAATTCTGTGCAAAACTTGCACACAAATTTGTAAAAGCTACCGTGCTTCGAAGAGTAGGTAATGTAGCCTACGAATTGGGCGATGTGAAAGGAAAATCTGTAGGAATCTATCACGCCAAAGATATTCGGTAGAAATGTCAATCGATAATGATAAAAATGGGAAAAGTATTTGAAATGTTCCATCTGTATACTTTAACTACTAATTATAATAAAAAAATTGAGTGAAATTAAATTGGATCGGAATATTGGTGATATACGTATTATTATATTCATGAGAAATGGATTGCTGGAAATGCCCGGCATGAGACTTCTCAAGGGTGTTGGGTCTGCCCCACGATTGTGACAGATTTATAACAAGGAAAGAAATCTTGGGAAACGCTGCTTCCATGAGAATCTGGAAAAAAATACCTGCGGAAATACAAACAAATCAACAAAAAAAAAAGTGAACGAGAATGAATTTATTATTTAGCGTTCTGTTGAATCCGCTGACTTTTCTAATTTTTTATTCAGCAATATTTTTTTATTTCGCGTACTGTATGTTTCGTTAGTAGTATAGGTATTAATATTGTATAGACTAAACGTTAATTACGAAAATTCATCGTGTTTCGGATGGAAATAGATTTGGCTCGGCGAATACCGTGGACAAGAGGTGTGGAGATGGATGATGGATATTGAAGACGAGGAGTACAAAGTTAACTTTGAAGGTGGGTGGTTCAACCGAGAAAAAGAGATTTTAAAATGGAATGGTTGAGCGTCCCAATGGCGACAAAATAATAAAAATTACAAAAATAATAAAATTAAAATAATAAATGTTATAATAAAATTAAAAATAATAAATTTATAATAATTAAATGAGTCAAAAATAATAATAATAGTAATAATAATATAAAAATTAATATAATTTATTTAAAAGTCGTGTAAATTAAATATAATAGTGGTAAATATAATACCATAGGTATACAGTGAACGAACCATGGACGAAAAAAAACATTAAAAAACATAAAAATTGTTAAAGTGAAAAGGCCACGAATTATCCAGGTGGTCGACATTAAAAACGGTGAAAATTATCAATTTCCTTCGGCGGCAGTATCGGATCCGCAACGGGGCCATAATATTTTTATTTTTCTATTTGTTATACATATAAAAACTTTGTTTATATAATTTCTTCTTTTTTTTCTATTTTCTTTTAATTTAAGGTACTAACCACTAACACTAATCTATGCGGGCGAATAAAGGATTGGGAAATGATTAGGACAGCCTACATTTAATGGTTCCGGGTTTTTTTATATAATAATAAATTGATTCGAAATGTTATCATTTGTTGCGTTCATTTCTTTGCGTCCGGTGTAAATTTTCAATTTTACTTCGCTCTTATAAAACAGTGTATTTCTTTTAAGATTTCTTTCTGGTTTAGTGCGATAGAATAAAAATGTGTAAGTAATTTTTTTTGTAGTGGTTTCGCTGAAGATGAAAATGTAGCACATCCTAACTCATAAGGAAACCGAAATGTCTTACCTGACAACATGCAGCAAATTCAAGCTCTTCTGCGTTCCAGAAAAGAACCACCCCTCAACCACTGCTGCTAGCCGGCTGAGACATGCTGCACTGGAATCAACAAAGAAGAGTCTGAAACAGTTTTATTGTCGGAACAATTTCACGTTACGGAAGAAAACTGTTACAAATTCGTAAATAAATAAATAAATAAAATTAATACTAAATCTAGTCTCGACAGGGCGAAGTTGGCAACACTAACTTTAACTTTATCATTATAATCTAAAAGAAAACGCCGGAGGTCTCATTTGTCCTTAACAACAAAAAAAAATTTAAAAGTGATAATAGTCATTACATAATTCATTGGTTTCAGCCCTAAATACCATTTAGGCAGACACAAGTTTAAGATCGTGTTCTCAACAATTTTCGTTTAATCATCACACGAGAACTTTGTGACAGTTATTTAATTTCATTAGTTGGTTATTACATTTAGCATCTTATTTCTGTTCCAGAAATCAAATATTCATCAAGATGAAACAAGTTTTCGTCGAACCAATACAGGTAATCGTCACAGGTGATACATAGAGCTCAACAATTTAATCAAAAGCACTGAACAATTTGTGCTTTCTGCTAAAATATTCAATTTTCTATCCATTCCCTTTCTCCTTCGTGTGAATATTTTATAATTCATTGGAATTTTTAGATTATAATTAGCGCCCGAAGTGATTATAAATTAGTCTCTTCTTCCTTGTTTGCAATATTTTACAGCTGTAAGGTCTGTGTCTTTATGACTTCATTATATACTCGTAAATACTATGTTTTAATTATAAGTGTCATCAAATAGCGCGTTAAGATATCACACGAATATTGACTAGTCGGCGTTAGCTCCAATCAATACCAACCATCATAAAACGGAGATAGCACTTCATATTATTGAAGTGTACGTTGTAAGTGATAGTAGGTAATGTACTTGTAAATTAATTTAAACCCGGATTTATGAGTTTTAGCTTTTTGCAAAATTTCTTGTTTACGGATACATTAGATAAATGTGTACTTACACAGTACACGGACTATACAATTATAAACTAAAGAAATATGATAAGGGTATCGGTTAAAAAATAGTGTCGCAATAAATCTACCAATGCGATAATCATTTTAATTATATTTGCATAAAAGCGGTTGCGCTATGATAAGATTCACGTGCCTATGGCACGCCAACTATAACTAGTATTTCATATCACTTTTAGACCCCAGATTTTTAATGAAAACTATTGGCGATTAGAATCGGCTGGCCACCGTTACGTCACGCTAACATTGGGCTTCTGTTATTTGGTCAATTTTATTTATTGCTAAACCGCTTCTGGCCACAATCACTTATATATAATTTTAATCATAACTCTTTTCATTTTTGATAATGCTCTCTCTCCGTACTAGCTAAGACCTATTTCCAGTACGACATAATAAGAGATGTCCAAAACATCAGGGGTGTGTTTACCATCGGTAACGAGTATGGGTGGTGTAAATTATGTACGCAACACCTCTCAAATTTAATTGAATCAAAAACTATTACATTTATCTATTACAAAAATGTTTGATATTCAACTGTTTATTTTTAGTACTATTTACCGTCTGGGCGAAACACATAAACACATGAACATAAACATATTAAGTATTTAACTGTTTCTTAATTTGAAAAATCATTAATTTGTCAAAATCTTTCGCATACTGCAATTGTTATTCCCATATCTATTTTCTTTGGTTTATTAACTATGCAATCTGTTCTGGGGCCGAAGCACTCCCAACTCTTTCGCGGATCACTTTTAACGTCCTACCTTACGTAGTAGCCAAATCGAGGACGTACGTCTCTAGGTCCAATTTACGTGCATTGCTCCATGCCAGTCTACATATATTACTGGCATTACTACAATCCAAATGCCAAAGCTTTAACGTGTTCTTTGATCGGTCTTTTTCGGTTTTAATAATAACGGATGCGCCATCTTTTATGTCGGTATGTAAACATTGAATAAATTTTAAAAAAATTACCGATTTCTATATATGAGGTATTTTAATTCAATTTGGTCCTGTGCAAGTTATTTGGACTAGCTTTTGAATACAACATCAATTAAGTAGCCGCCTTTATTGGCCACAACAAAATGCGCCCGTTTTGCTGCGTTTTTCATTACCTTTTCGAGCATCACTTTGCTTTTCAAATAAGCCCTTCTTTCCAAAAATAAGTTCGGAGGGGTCAAATCTGGGGGCCAGTCAATGTCACCTCTTTTTGATATCAGTCGTTCAGGGAATTTTCGCTGCAGAAACTGAATTGTTTGGTTTGCAGTGAGACATGTCTTATTGAAACCAGTAATCGTCAAGACCTTTTTCTCGCAATTGCAGGCAGACATAATGAGTCAACATCCACCGATATCGGTTTCCATTGACTGTTTCGTTTTCTCTGAAAAAATAAGGTCCAATAATGATTTTGGCGCAAACGCTGGCCCAAACAGTTACTTGTTGGCGTTTCATGGATCTCGTGTGGATTCTCCGTTCCCCAAAAGTGGCAATCTTGCTTATTAACGGCGCCAGAGAGTACGAAATGGGCCTCGTCGGTCATCAAATTTTGCTTCAAAAATTCAGGTTCAACCATTCGAGCGACTGTTTGGGACGGTCTGTCGGCAATATTCTTTGTGTTAATTGCACTTTATATGGAAACAAATGCAAATCATCCTTCAAAATGCGCCGCAAAGTGGTTCCATTGACGCCAAAATGTTGAGCGCGGCGACGATACGACATTTTTGGATTCTGGGCAACGGTCTCTCTGATCGCTTCAACCCGTTCATTGGATCGTCTTGATCGTTGATAAATGGGATGTTGACGATCTCTCACTGTCCCGTGCTGAACAAAATTCGACACCAAACGACGAATAGTGTAGTCAGACGGTGCCTGTTGGCCACAATATTTTTGACGATATGCATTTTGAGTTAACACAACTGAACAACTATTTTCAATGTACAGCGTTACTATTTCGGCGCGTTGTTTCGATGTGAAGCGATTCATGATTAAAATTGTACTGAATTGACTTTCCAAAAACATGTCTAATCAAGTCAATTGGCTGACAAATTTCACAGTTATTCAATGTTTACATACCGACATAACAGATGGCGCACCCTGTATTATCTATTATTTTTAATTTATAATTATGGATGATTTTGTTTTATAATAAAATAATTCGAACTAATATTCCTTGTTAATGTAAACTTATTTTAAATGATTAAATTTCGGTGATTCTCAGCAGGAAAATTAGTGCTTGAAGGTATGTTTGGAATAAATGTCGGTAACTGATGTGCATTTCCCGCCACATTATCATCCTTTAATGTCGGTTCATTTGATGATTTTCTTAAATAAAATATATTTCTTATTACGCTTCCGTTCTTTTCATTCATAATGTAATAAGAATGCGTAGTATTATGAGTAGAAACTATCTTAGCGGAATACAAAACTTTCGATCCACTGTGTCATGTTTATTTTTAGTTTTGCTTGATTTCCTTCTTCCTTTATCTTAAATTCAATTACTTTTGGTTTCAATAAGTCGTTTTCCATTGGAACTTTTGTTCTAGTGGTTCGTACTGGGTGAGTTCTATATTCTAATAGGGAATAATCATATTCTTTGTGATCCTCTCGCGATTTCCGAATTAATTGTTTCTTTAACCTACAGCTGTCTCAGCCTGTCCATTTGGCCGTGAGTAAATTGGTCTAGATGTTACCATTTGAAAATCCTATTCTTTGCTAAATCGTTCGAACTCTAAAGAGGAACACGGCATGACATCGCAAATCTTTATTTTCGGAATAGCGTGAATAGAAAAAATATATTTTAGTTCTTTTATCACAACACTAGACTGTTTAGTAAATTTTCACCTTTTCAAAAGGCAAAACTGGGGCTTCGTGAGGTATAAGTGGGTCTTTGCCATTTCCCGCCTCATAATTTTCGCATGTTTGTCATTTTAATATAAAATCTTCAATATCAGTGTCGATTCCAGGCCAATACATAACTTGTCGGCCAGTATTTGTCTCCGTAAACTGTTTGGTACAATGATCCGGTTATTTAGGTATACCAGATTCTTATCACAAAAAATATCATTTTGGAATTTCTAATACGGTTTCACCAAGTCTGCGAGGTTTTGTTTATTTTTAGGTCAGCCTTCTTGGTATACTTCTATCAAATTTGACAATATTTCATCTTTTTATCTGTGCTGTTATATTGATCGTATGCACTATTTCCTTATATTCTATTGGGTGTGTGAATATGACTCCGCCCTTTTTTGTTAAAATAGAGTAGAGTAGAAAATGAAAGAATTATTTATTTATTGAAAGTACGCTCCATTTCGATCTCCGCGCTTCGATCTGAACCACATAAGTAGTAATCTGAAGGATCTATATGTCTAGTGAATACGACTGGTGATGAAGAATTTCCCAGTCCTGTCCTTTTAAATAATTTTTCACAAAGTTTGCAATAAGTGTTTTTTTTTAAATTCTTAGATTTTTATTTAGTTAAATATAAATAATAATAAATTAATAATAAATAATAAAGGACTTATTTTACAAAATATTTAACTACTTACTTAAACATATATATTGTTGGATGCAGTTCGCAGAGGATTCAGAATCCCTTAAAGTGAATTGCATACAACAATATTCAATTCTATACTCTACAAATAATAACATAATTCAATGATAAAACGTAAATAAAGACTTCTATGATGTTCGTATCGATACATATTTAAATAATATATTTATTAGTAAAGCGCTTTTAAAAAATTAATTATTCCTTTTTTAAAATTCACATAATTTTGCTGTTTAATTTCTACAGGGATTTCGTTATACATTTTAGGGCCTATGAAACTAATTCGTTTGCGACCATACTCATTAGCAATAGTACAAGGTTTCAGGTCATTTGTATTGCGCGTATGATATTGGTGATTATACAGGTTTAAATTAATATTACACACGCTTAAAGTATCATTCCTTATCCTATAGATATATTTCACAGTCTGCATGAAATGTAAGGTTTTTATCGGCAAAATGTTTTCGGCCTTTAGAGCATATACATCTCTCGAAGAATACAGAAATGGTAATTTATATATAGCTTTGATGCAACGGTTCTGTAAAATTTGTAGCTTTCTCAAACTTGATTGGGATGAGTTCCCATAAACAACGAGCCCATAAGTAATTCTAGAATGAATGAAGGCAAAGTATATGCATCGAAGTATTTTTCTCCAATTTTCTCTTTCTGATCCTACCAGACACAGAGAATATCTCGCTTTGGTTACGATGGACCAGCTTCGCCCAAGATTTTTTGCGTTCGGGATTCTCATAATAAAACCATTTTTCATCTCCGCAGTAACTAGTCTATACCAAAAAACCTTTTCTTTCATGTGGAACCCAGTTGCTAGCTTTTTGAGCCATTCCGATTGTTTGTAAACGTTTTGCAACAGTTAATCGATCATTTAAAGCTACTTACAGCCAATTATGATTGTGTTTGAGAAGAATCTTCAGCCAATAACGTCTCCAATTCAGTATCTTCAAATTTTTGGGGTGGTTTTCCATGCTCTTTATCTTCAATGCCAAAATCATTATTTTTAGCTCGTCGAAACTATTCTTTGCACGTTGTATTCGATGAAGCATGTCCACCGTAATTTTCCCAAGCAAACGGATAGTTTCCGCTGAACTTTTCTTTGCAATAAAATAATGTAATAAGGAAAGTTGTATTGATGGTGATTGAGCAAATGATGTTTATTTGGAATAAATTTCGCCGACTCTATTTATCATCAAATAATTTTTTCGTGATACGTTTATCGAAATGCAGTAAAGAGAGAAAGCTCACAATTATATCAAGAGGTTGAAATCGCGATATTAAATCAATTGAAAATTGAGACATAAGCTAAGTCGAAAGTCGAAAAAAGTGATGATACAACATCCCAGATCAGTATTGTCCATTTATAGTACCTACACGTAAGCAGTACTAGTAACAACATCTATTGGGAAAGGGTGGAATCATATTCACACACCCAACATAAATTCTAACACCGGTACGTTAGTCAAATAGGAGGAAGATAAATGATCGGCAATGAATCTCTTTATCCCGTATGCATTCATTATCAATATCATAAATAAATAATTTCATTCTCATTCTTCTTAACCTAGATGAACTTATACTGTTAACATTTTTTCATAATTCCTACAAGGAGTTTGGAATCCGAATGTACCATAACCCTAAATGTATTGGTGGAATTTAGTGCTTGAAAAACCAATTGCACGAAATTCTTTTTCCATCTGTCCATATTGTTATTCTGAATGCGTTAAAGTTCGTGATGTGTACACTATTGGCTTACGGTCTTGTAACAACACAGGTCCTAAACTTTCTTTACTGGCGTCTGTTCGAATTATTACCACTTTGTTCACATTAAATGGTTGTAAAACCGACCTCCATGAAGCTAGAGAAAAAATTAATACAGTCGGTTAAATCTCACTTCTCAGGAGACGCACGAGCACTTGACCTGTAGCAACGGAATTGCTAAAGTTTTGACTTCAAACCAACAGATTTTCATAAAAATTCGAGAACTTTTCGCAGGATTCGTTGAAATTTTAATTACATACTACGAGATTTCCACTGTAAATATCTGGTAATAGTCGTTTGAATCTTGAACTACAGGCGCGCTACACGAGCACTTGACATATGAATCCAGATTTTTTGAAGTTTTCACTACATACTGAGAGAGTTACATAAAATTTCTATCTGGGATTATCTAGATATAAACGATGGAATCCCGCCTCACTAACGATTCACGAGCACTTCACATATACCGCTGAATTAGTTAAAATGTTAGTACATTTTAACCATGCAATGTTTATTATACTTTGATCCTAATAAAACTTAATCAAAAACAATCAAAATTCAATCAATAACAACTTTTGGAATGCGACTTCTGTTAGTTTTGGATATTCCGGAGTGACAAATGGTGATTAGCTAGTTCTGCATTTTTTTGTATTTTTTTCATTATCCTGCCGACTTCACTATTTAATCAGTTTGAGTTGCTTCTGCTCTTCACAGCTCAATGTTTTATATACGACAGATTCTTTCTCTGCGACCAGATTACCATTGTCGAAACTAGTGGTCTCTGTTTTTGATTATTCTATTAGAAACAGTTGGCTCCCCTAGTATTAATGGAGATGGCCTATTTTTAGAATGGTGAAATTCCAACCCTAGTTTTTAACCAGTGATACTATCCTGATTTCTCCTGAGCACAGGGGATTGAGAACAATATTTTCATTGCAGTTTTGTCCTACAAATGGAATTAGTTCGGTGTAAATATTTTCGAAACAATGTTAAATGGAAATGTATTTTTTCTTATAAAATTTTTTTGGAACAAAAGTTTCCCAATCAACTTTGTTTTGTAAATATTTACACGAAGCTAATTCCATCAGTAGGCCAACAAAATAAAATTCTCAAGGAAAGCCAGAATAGTGTCACAGTAGGTCGATTCTGGCTTTCCTATAGAAAAAGGAAATAGGGAAAACATTTACATAGCATTTTTGTCAAAAATATCATTTTTAGTAGGCCAGAGAAATCATGTTTGAACTAAATTTTTATAATTTAGGAAATATTTTTTCCGTATCGAAATTGGATAGGAATAATATTCCCAATTTAATTTTGTTTATGAAAAAATTTACTCCAACTGCTTACCATAGTATGCCAGAAAAAAATTTTTTACGACAAAAATACTTCGAAAAATCTTTCCTAATTCCTTTTTCCTATAGGAACGCTAGAATCGACCTACTGGAGTAATATTTAATTTCGGGTTGTTTTTCATTGCAATAGTCTTTGAATTTGATCGACGGGGTTTATTTTATTTCCTCCCTATCGTTCACTAGCTATAAAAACTGACCGGCTTGATTAGTTTTGATTGGAAAAATGTATATTAATAGTTTAAAAGAATTTTACGATAAAAACGCAATTCGCTATATGATAAAAGTCTAATTTCCATTTGCCTTTTCATGACATTACTATGCTAAAATTTTCATTTCCGTCTAAAATCCGTTTAAAACCACGAAACACTTACCTCATATGGCAATCCCATCTATATATTCCGGGCCAGGATAATTTCCCAAACATATCAAGCGAAGTTATAACTCAAATATTATTATTTTTAATTAATCAGATTTTAATTTTTTGCATTAGCATAAAGCGTTTAAATACAAAAAATTTCCATTGCCTTGTCACTGCGTCACGGGTTTGTGTGATAAAACGAATTACCGAGCAAACACATTTTATAGTACAATAAATTATTTACAACCGATATTAAATGTCTTAATAGGGATTTTTCTATTATCTGATTTATTTACGTTTATTATAATATTACATAATATTTATAATTTTAATTATTAATATTTCTAAATTTTATTTATTTAACAAATAAATTGACGAATACAAGACTAATAAATTAATCACAATAATTTTATTATTATATTTTGGTTTTTTGCTTAATCGTATATTTCCTAATTAATGGTACATTAATTAATTTCACATGTATATAGTGGAATGTAAAGTATTTTGGAAGATTTCAATTTAATATTTTAAATAATTTTTCTAGAGTAAATCAATTGGATTACCCGGGACACCAGTAACTTCATTGATAGTAGCGGCCAAACGACGGCAATGCTCGAGTACACAACTGGCGCTCACCAGTCCGATGTGTATACAAAATAATTCCAAACACTTGATTTTATTGTTTGTTTTTGGAAAGCAAACGTCCATTAAACGTCTAAGTACGATAAAGATAAGAAAATAAAAATTCTTGAAATCGTATTTGCTATTATCGACTTAAAAATGCAATGTAAGAAGTATGTAAATAATGTTTTACAATATACAATTTTATGATAAATTAAATTATGTAACTCCTTACTGATAGAATTCTCCAGATAAAATTCCAGGTTGGAGCAGAGGCTTAATGTTAGTTGTTGCTGCATCCGGCATTTCTTTTGGTTTCAGTGATGTACCACTAAAGTCTTCGAACCATAAGAAATATGAATAATTAAAGGTGTAATCTTTCCACATCATAGCCATGTGCCCTTTCTGTAGGTAGGTGCGCGATAAATCAACCATTGACCAAATCTGAAATAAAATTAATTTTTATTGCTAAGCTCGGCTTTCGTATAAATTAATAAATTATTTTACAAGGTCTTTAGAATAATAAGATATTAAACCACATTGTAAAATTTTTGCGCATCTTACGCTAAGACTCAAGTGAATTGTCATTGAGCTAGGTTATATTTCTAGTTTAACAACTAATACGTAACCAACCTGAGTATACTGTTTACCTAAGATGCGCAAAGCTCAAAAATGAGCTACAAGATACACATTAATAATAATTTTCCTGAGTTTCAATTTTAAATTTTAAATTTTTTATTGGTTTTGAACTCTTATATTGCCAAAATTTATATTTTTGCGGCAGCTTTCGCCACTTTTTCGGTATCTTTTTTAAAAGCATACAACAAAATTTTTTATATGAACACAAAAAACGGCTATCTCAGGCACAATAAAACAAAAATTAAAAATCAAATTTTGAAAGTGCACTACATAGAACGACCTCTATGAAAAAACGTTGTATAAATCAAATCAAATGAGTATGTAAATAAGACAAAAAAGAATAATTAGATAAATAAATTATATGTATTGCCAATATAGGCACAATCACTATTAATATTTATCGAATTAGTACTCTTCTTGATATGTAACGTTTCTAAAATACCAAATTTTTTCTTTTTCGAAAATTTTAATTTCCCATTTTTTAAATGCGTATGAAAAAGACCAAAAATACTTTCTGGTCGATTTTTGATGGTATATTGACTAAATGATTAATTAATGACAAGTCATATTATTTTCTCAAATGATTTGCCCAATTGCAATCCACGTTCGACGACAATTGTGACACATGTCATATACATGTCTTCTTACATGAAAACAATTTCCTCTTTCTTACGCGAAACATGTATGACAAGTCTTCGGTCTTTATTATCCTATCAAACACTATTAATGTGGCACAGGTAAACAATTGAGAGGATTGCAATAATTTGCATGTCATTTCATGTTCTTTCTTTGTGATAACGCGATTAATATTATTTTCTGTATACGGCGTTAAGATTTTGCTTATGGAATTGGTAAGTAAACATTTTGTGGAAAATTTTAACCTAACCAAATTTTTTTCATTGCGATTATTTACATTTCTAGGTTGATATAATCTTTTTTCTATTAATTGTTTGATTTGGCTAACATAAGACAGATTACAATTACAAAAAATTTGGTAAACCACGTTTGATTGATCTTTTAATGGGACTAGATCTTTAAATTTCGAAAAAATATTTCTGTTTAAATTTGTGGCTGAGCTTCCAATTATTTTGAAATTGAGTACAATTATTCAAATATTAATTTGAACAGATGTTTAATTAGTTCGAATAAATTTTTAATATATGGAATAGATAAATAATTTGTGATTTCATTTTGTGGTCGACAGATGTAATTAGTATTAAAATAAATTTGTTTATAAACAATATTCTCTGTCAATTTTTAATAATAATTCTCGAAAAAGAATTCTTTTTAAGAAACGGTTTATTTTAGAAATGTACATACTGTTACGATCTCGCCTATTGGATTGATGGGCAAATAATTCGGCACCTAACAAAAATTGCTCATTTAAGGTTAATTACATTTCTAATTTTTTTGTGAGATTGGCGACATCTGGGGTTGAGTAGTGTCACTAAAGGTGGCCAGAGTTGTATAGCAGATTATAACAGTATAAAACATAACCTCTAGAATAAATCTAGGCGAATTTAGAATATTCCATCGATGCATAAATACAAGTGCAACAAAGACAATGAGTCAGTCTTAGTAGGTCATTCAGTGAACAGTACGAAATAAGTGGTGTTTTAGTGAAATAAAATTGTGTGATTTATGAATAAATAATAGTGAAAATTATTTGTTGTAGTGATTTAGTGTTGGTAAAATAAAAGAGGGAAAATTATTGTAGGAATATTTCGGGAATATTACAGTAGCAAGTAACAGTATTACAGTAGTGGCGTAATTGTTTAGTAAATATTTGGAAAATTATTCTAAGATTATTTCCAGTATTTTTAGAAATATTCCGGAAGAGGTGTGAATTAGGTGAATGGTTGTTGTAACCGTCAAAGTTTAGAACGATATTCACAATCCAGTAAGACGAACCGGATTTGACAGGCAAATTCGTAACAATGTCAAGAACAGTACAAATTTGCTAAAAGTGATTGTGTCAGATTGGCAATACATATAATTTATTTATCTAATTATTGTTGTAGAGTTCGATCTATAGATAGCCATTTTTCTATGAAAACTCGTTTTTTGAGTTTTTTCTATTTCACCTTTTTGTTTTTGAACAGGGTGTTTTTAATAAATGTGCTTTCATCTCGGTGACAGTGCAAAATAGCAGAACATTACTTATAATAAAAATTGCTCAGTCTCGAGGGAACGTTTAGTTTTGGAGATATTGACAAAAGTTTTTTTTTTAAATTATAATATATTTTTGAGTACATTTTTTGATTAAATTCATTTTCAAAAGCAAACACCAAAACATTTTTTATACAGGGAAAATTACTTACATGTAATAAAATTGTCTTAGCAATAGAGAGACAGACATCTTCCTCGAGATTTCGTAATTATCGGAGATTCTGACTTTGACACAATAGCTTTTGATAGAGGTTTGTGCTTTTCATACAAAGAAATGTAAACTTTCGACGAAATGGCTGGAATGCTTGAGTGCGAATGTATAGAGTATTTAAATTTTACTGGGATGAGCTTAAAAAGAACCCTATCGGTTGCCAATATTCTTTGTTGCGTTGTTGTGAGAGAGCTCCAGCTGCTACGTTGGAGGGGTCAGTAGTTTAAAACTGCATAAACTTCAATTTAATTATTGAAGACTTCAGTATATCAGTTATTGCGTTAATTTGTCGCGGTTGTGTTTCACTGGTAGATTATTATTTGAAATCTCAGTGAGGGCTTATTTCGCTGTTGATACTACAATGTTCGGGAGTTAGCATATCCACTAGAGTGATAGTTCCGTTCACAACGAGTAAGCCGCAAAAATAAAAACGTGTTGATAGTTGCAAGGGCTGTACAATGAGGTTCCACAAAATTTTATTAACCGAATTTTCACTGAAGATGAATTATGACACAAAATCGAAACAAGAGTCCCAACAGTGGCGTACAATGATCCAACCCCTTCACATTTAAATTTCTTGCTTCTGCTAGAAAGTGGGGTGCAAAATTTGGATTGAGAAGAAAGTTTATAATGGTTTATTTTAAAAATTAAGGTATTACTCTCCCGAGAACATGCTACTCTAGCATTTTTTGCAATTTAAAAGAACGGAGCAATCGTAAAAGACTAGAAAAATTGGTCAAAGGCTATTATTTAAAGGCAACGCATTATTTCTTAATGCGAAAAATGCAATGACCGCATTGTTGGTATTTGATTTTAAATAAATTATTATTATTTTTCTAGTCATTTAAGGTATTGTTTCAAACTATGAAACAATAGGCTGTCTACCAACTATTAAACACTAACTCGTACTCTAGGTAACGCTTGTACGTCCAGGGTATCAACGAATTACTAATCACTACTCTTAAACATGATCTTACTTCTTCAGCAAATCAAACAATACATTTTCACCTTATATAATTAAGGCCATAATTAACAACAACACAAAAAGTCTAATATCTTCATCACAAATAATTAATACTAGTATTGATTTCAACTTATGCAATACGCATCCTTAGGATCTCACCAAAATCAAAAATTATATTTGTTTCCAGATTGACTAATGCTACCACAGACATTATTACTCATGTGATTACTCTGTTTTGGCTCTGCACAATATTCAAAAGGATTTAAACATGGTTAAATGAAGTAATATTTCTCGCTATAATGGTCAAGTGGCATCATTTAAAATTACAATTCCTGAACCGATGTTCGAGATTTTAATATCGCCTGCTTCTTGGCCCGAATCAACGTACCTTGATATGTATCAAAATCACCAAAATAGGAAAATATTTTTATTCTTTGCTGCTAAATTCACCCCACTAATCAAGTTGACACAATATTCAAAAGGATTTAAACATGGTTAAATGAAGTAATATTTCTCGCTATAATGGTCAAGTGGCATCATTTAAAATTACAATTCCTGAACCGATGTTCGAGATTTTAATATCGCCTGCTTCTTGGCCCGAATCAACGTACCTTGATATGTATCAAAATCACCAAAATAGGAAAATATTTTTATTCTTTGCTGCTAAATTCACCCCACTAATCAAGTTGACACCTATCAGCATCTACTCGAGACTGTTGATTTTGTGTTTAATATCATAGATAGTCAGGATAACCTTTTCGTCGTTGGCAACCTTAATTTCTCTGACTTCCTGTGGTCGCGTACTGGGGATTCCACCCCTTACATAGCTACGAATGCATACAATTTAAAGGAAGTTTTAATCACGGATAGTATGTTGAATTCAAGATTACTTCATAACAGCAATATTCAAAATAACTTAGAAAGGCAGCTTAATCTTGTATTACCCTACGACGCTGTTAACTAATTTAGTCTTATCCACCATAGATCATTACCAGTCTACCATCTTAATCTTTTTTTGTTATGAACAAAGTAGTGCTAATGCCACTTCAGACTCACCACCACGACTTAATTTTTGTAAATCTGATTTTCAGAAACTTAATGATCTATTGGCTAACATTGATTTTAGCGTTATTCTAAATAATAATAATATCATTGACACTCAAATTGGTTGCTTTTACTCAGAAATTTTTTAATGTAATGAACAATCAGTACGTTACACTCGCCACAAGGCCACCTGTGCAAGTCCTCCGTGGTACAAAAAAGAACTAAGAAGATTGCACAACCATTCGGAACCCAACGTTGCCTATTTCAATTACGAAACTGTGGTTGAGAAAATTACAAACTTAAATCATCTTAATAAAAATGCAGCGGCTTAGTCACTTACGAAATAGTCTGGCTTAGCCATTTACGACTCTTTTTCAAAAATCGCTGGTGGTGATGTTGTTATGCTGCTATTAAAGAGTCTGACGACAGGTGTCTCTCGTTGTCTCTAATACTCTCTCAAGGCAGCTGTTTGGTAATTTGTCGAAATCTTCATTATACAGGCATGGTTACTTTTAAACATATGCAAATTCCTGGACATTTTAGAAACAGCTTCACCGTTCGAAACAAGACGTTGAATGATGATATGATTATTATTTAAACCATTTGTTGTATGTTGATTGTTATTTTCAATATGTATACCATATTAGATCTTATCTGTGTAATAATTAATTATATAAATCTAAATTGCATCCGATCATTTCATTCATTGTTATGTTGAAATTAAACAAATTTAGAAATTTTGGCCAAAGATTTTTCATTGCCCGACTAAAACATCCAAGTTCAATTCAACTGGTTTTACGATTAACCATTGGCGTAATTAAGTGTTTACACATTGTGATCGTACGGTTAAATGCTTTTAAGATTAACTGATCATTTAAGATAAAGTGCGTATACGATGATGTGGACGTACTGTTAAATATTTATGATGTGGTTTAAGATCAAATGTTAGCGATGATATCTCGACGTAAATCGTTATGGCAGGATGCTGAGCGTTTTGTGAAGCGCAATCAAATAAAATCTTTAAAATTTTCAGGTCTGTGCACTTGCACTTTTAAGGTACTTGCGCTCTTCTGATGAATCTGCAGTCATCCAAATCATAAGCGACCTTGTACTCTGTAAAACCATTAGATATATTATAATAACCTCATTAAGTGCCAACCTACACACAACTATAGTCGATTTATGTCTCTGTACTGGATATCCATATGACTGCTTTTATACATACGAGTATATAGTACATTAAATAGTTATTTTATTTACTACAACTAAAATTTATGTATGAGTTTGCATTACATACTCGCAAGATCGGGGGATTTTAAGAAAATTATAATTTCGAGAGAAAAACTCATAACTACAGTAAACCACATTTTGTTGCTAACAACATGAGAATATCAAAACGACGGTAGAATTTTTAATTATAAATTCAGTTGTCGCCGAGTTAAAATGTAATTACACGAGTAAATAACAAAAAACTTTGCAAGTGTACCGTCAATCACATAATCATGATGGTATGTGTGAACTGTGATGTATCGCGGTTAAAAACCTGAGCTTTGTTTCACAAAGGTGTAAACAAGTATATTTGCTTACAAGAAATTGTATTTAAAAACGCCATCAACTGCGATAATCGATGTGAGACTTTCGCATGCATGTATGCAAGAATCAAAATTTCATCCACAAATCAATTAAATGTGCGATAAAATACACGACCGTTTTCCTAGTAATTGTTTATTGATCGTAGATTTACACCCGAAATTCTTGTCCTTGCCTTTAACCTCTAAAAGTCTCAAAATCAGTTAAAGTCTTTATTAGTTTTGATTGTTTGCTGATATAACACAAAAATAATAAACACAAAACGAGCCAGTCAGTTCTTATCAATTTGCGCTTGGTTCATAAACAATTTGTAGTCAATGAACATTTTAATTGATTTAATCGGCAAAAGCCAAAATATTCCACAATAATAAAACAACGAATAAAAAGGGGTGTGGATCATTTTATAGCGGTGTGTGTCTGTGTGTGTGCGATACCAACTCTTGCGTGTTACTGTGACGATATTACACTTTAAACTTAATTGAAAACAACACAAAATTCAAGTAAAAAGCGGAATTTATGAGTCGTCGCGTTGTTTTCAATGTACTTACTCCAATAATTGGCCAAATTAATTTTATCTAAATTATTTGTGCGATATTTTGATTAGATGACGATTTCGTGGAAGTGTTTTTTATTTTGGCATTTTCTTATCTAAACAATTTATTTTGGTATGTATTTTAAAATTTGATCAATATGGACTACTGAGCTGGCTTCGAGTAGATTTATGAAGTATATTTGAAATTTATATATATGATTGATTTTAATCAGCGACTAAATAAACGCATATAAGTTGTTTAAATTTGAAAAATTAAAAAATTATCAAATACCAAAAACCCCCAAGTTACTTGATTCCATAATAATATTAATTAATAATATTAATATTTATCATTTTATAAACGATATAAAATGAACCGAACTTCTATTCTAAGGGTGTTTTAACAAAATGTAAATATCTGATGTCTTTGAAAGACCATGAAGATAGTAATCTCAAAGGAAAGTAAAGCAAAAAAAAGTTCAAGGCAGCATTCTCGTCATAAAGAAAGATAACCTTGATTGTTGGGAGGAATACAGGAGACACTATCATTAAAACTATACCAACCCGTCATTTATTATAAATGGCTAGAACTCACAAATTCCAGTTGGCATACTGAATGAGCTTGAACTACGGATTGGAAGCAACTGATCTTTAAAGATAAAGCGGACGCATTACAAAGGCAGGCTGTAACATAATGAACACTTTCAACAATCTTCTTTATATAGTCCTCGCACACGGCATTCGGAGCCAGTCCTATACGACTCGGACGGTGCTTCTTTGCTAGGTTCACACGACAAGTCACTCTTGTTTTAGTAAGCCCGACAACATTTAAATAATAATGGGATACCAGGTTCAGTCAGGCTAGAACATCGTTGATCTCGTTGTCTTAGTGATGTCATAGTGAGCCGATATCCATATAACCGTCACACTGAGTTGAATACGGCCTTACATTCAATGCACAAGGAAATATTGGAATGTTGCAAACTCAGGCTGCCTAATAACCTAAGTCGAAGCGTGGGACAAAAGATTCCACACACTGTATTGAGTTTCGATAGCGAGCCACATAACTGCCAAGACACATTTAAAAAATTCTGCTTTGATAAATCAAATTTCGAAAAGCGTCTATCATTAATCAGTTCTAATACTTCTAAGAGGACAGAGCACCAGTGATCGCCAAGCATGCGATCATTTGCAGGCCATTAATTTTTACATTAATACATTTTTGATTAACTGCTGGCTACCTAAAGACAGACGCGTAAGGTAGCACCGGTAGAGCAATAGATTTTTCTATAAGGCACAACATTTTGTCAAAAAATTTTGGCCCCATGATGCGTCAAAAGCTTTACGACCTCGTCAACATATAGAGATAGAAACCTTTTCCAGTTAATATTCATCAATAGAAATCCTTGATAATTTATTGTAGAATCCAAGATAATTCTCACTTGTGAGGAAGTTGAAAATAGTAAGGATCTGGATGCAGATAATATTTAAAATATTGATCTCTAAAGAGAAGAGTAGTTCGTGCTAAATCTGGGGAAATCTTCAATCTGTGGAACTTTCCTCTAAATGAAGGAATTTTCTGCAGAGGTTACTTCTACTTTCCAAAAGGAAAAAACCGGCAGTAGAGCCGATCTGAATGATAGACAGGAAACAGCAAGCACGATATTAAAACATGCAGCAGCCTCGACGATGAAACCGAATGAGTTGGAAATCTTTCGCAGAATCCATATGGTTTTGAAAGAGTTCATTCAACGATCGATGCTGTAAAATGAGCACGAGATTGATAAATCCTAATTTATTTAGCAGATTTTAAATAAATATCAGCCGTAGTTTATTCAGTGCCATCTATGAACGGCGACTATGCACTAACAATCAATATAGTAAGTCGGAAATTTATAAAAACAAATTGGTGTTACGCACATAATATAAGTAATCAAAATATTGTTACGATCTCGCCTGTTGGTTTGGGTGCGATGGTAATTCAGCATCGATTGGTTAATTAAGGTTTAAGAATTTAATGATATTAATGGCATTTATTGAACAAAAATTGCTCATTTAAGGGTTCGAAAATTAATTCTTTTTTTGTGAGATTAGTGACATCTAGGTTTAAGTAGTACCCTTCTTGTCTATTGGTTTGATGGGCAATTAATTCAGCATCGACGAGACATTTATGCAATAAAAATTGCTAATTTAAGGTTTAGAACATTACTAACATTTTTGTGTGATTAGTAATATCTAGATTAAAGTAGTAGCGGTAGATTGTTTTATAACAGTTTTGTTGTATAGAGGATTATAGTAGTCTTAACAGAACATAGATGATTACTTCTGTATAGATACAGGCGAGTCTAGAATATTCGATCGGTATATTAATACGAGTGCCACGAACACAATGAGTCAGTCTTAAAGTCATTTGGTAGATTCGGTACGCGAAAGATTAAAAGTGAGAGTGAGGAACGGGAAAATAATAAGTGGTGTAAAGTGAAAATAGTGGTGTAACTAAAAATTGTAAATGGTGTATTAAGTGAATTAATAAATAACGCTTTAACCAGCGAACACTTAAGAGCTTAAGTTGTACGCTGTCTGTACCATTTCGGTTAGTGCTACAATCACCAAAATTTTAACGGCTCTCGTCACAAATAAACAAGTGACCTCTAATATGTTGGTGGTCATACCGCTTCCCTAAGTGGTTCAAACGGAGCACAACTTAAGCTCTTAAGTTTTCGCTGGTTGAGGCTGTGGCAATTATTTGTTATTGTGATTTAGTGTTGGTAAAATAAGAGTGGGAAAGTTATAGTCGGAATATTTCGGGAATACTCCAAATCGTAAATATTTGTGATACGATCCGGATTTGAAAGGGAAAATACATAATAATTGGTGATAGCGGTGGGATTGTGAATGTTAGAATGATGTTAAGGATTTAGCCGTATGGAGTTACTTGAATCCCAATTAAAGCAATGTAATATACCGACGAGTGGTTGCACAAAATGAATTAATATTGCGACTACGTGAGGCTACGGAGAAACAAGGATTAGACCCGGAAAATTATTAGTTCGAAGAGGTAATAGAGTAAAAACTAAATGATAAACGTGAGATGTTACTTCCCGGGCCGCCTAGAACCTTCGAAATGGCGCATTTATTGGCTGTTACAACTCAAAAATTTATTTTTCTCGCAAATGAGTCAAAAATTTGATCAACAAAACCAAAAAATTCATCAACGAAGTAAGAGACGCAACATACAAGATTTTGCGCAACATACAGATCAACAATTTGATAAACAAAGTAAAGATTTGACGCGAGAAATAAAACAATAAATTAATGAGATCAAAATAGTCGACGAAAACATCGATAAGAAACTGGATCAAATGGTAGACATAATATTTGGCAAACCATAAGACGATATAGTTAATATGAAGGGGAAGGTCGAGCATTCCGCTAACGATGGGGAGTAGAAGTTGGCAATCACTGTTGGTAATAAGGCGGAACCAGATGATGCAGGTCATGGAGTGGGTTTCATTGGTCGGGAGAACCATTGGGCTTTGTGGAATCAAGTGGATGCGAGGAAACAGCAGATAAGGAGAATAAGCTACAACCGAGAGAACAGTACAACCGGGATATTCCCACAGTTCAAGAAGAAAGAAACTAACTACTCAGGATTTTGGATGTTCAACCGGATGCAGAATCGACTTCTTATAGTGAGTTATTTATTAGTCAGCAAGAACCAGGAAAGTTAGGGTCCATATTGAATAGGTTTGTCGAAGGATCACTTGGTAGGGATGGTTTCATCGATAATGGTAAGGATTGGTTATATAGCGGAGAGCGACAGTAACCTAGGGTTGTGCATCAAACTTGATGAAAGAGATAATACTGATGCTGGAGGTATTGAGGTGAGGAAGAAAATCAAACACATGTATGATATCGGTATGACTTACAGAAAAATGAGTAACTCGTTGCAGGTGCGGCGATACTCTTGGATGATGCCGGAGAGCAATTACGGCAGCTATGTTTAGACGGGTTAGATAGACATAACTTGAACTAGCTAGATCGATATGGGATTATTGAAGCGGTTATCTTAGGATCGAATGGAGTTCCGTTGGATAGAACATTGAAATGTTGAACATCTCCATCTGGAGAAGATACCGATCAAGGCGAGTGAGAATCGCAGATGGTCCACCAGTCGTGACTGCTAGAGCAGCATGGGTCATCGGAAGCAATGATTGGTGATTGGTAATTCACAGGGCGGCTGTCCAGTGTGTGCCGTATGTGTTGTGCAATGACCCTTGGGTGAAAATGATATGTGTGGAACATATCAGCCAAAGTGGTTGTAGGAACTGGTGGAAAGTAAGAGCAAACAAGAGACATATGGAGGGCGATCGACATAAAAAATAGCCTATGAAAGAGGTGCATAAACGGCCAGAAAATATGAGCCATATTAGATTGAACGGTCTATACCCTATGGTAAAAATCGAGAGGGTTAAGCGACGACGGGAAAGATCATCGAGGAAATGCTGCTCAAAAAGGCATTGGAAATGGGGGTTTGGTTGCAAGGATGACAGTATGGATGAAGTGATGTGTGAGCAGGTGATGCCGAGTTTGGTAGATACACATGGCGTGCCAGCAGTGATGGAGTGGATTGTTGTCAAGGATTGGATTGAGATAAAGTGGACCGTGCAGAGTAGCTGTAAGGTTCGATGACGTTTTGAGGCAAAGAGGAAGGCGAATTTTCATTGGTTTGCGTTACATGATCTAATTTACAGAGGCGATAGTTTGCATCCTGATCGGGACGAACAAGCTTAGTTGGGGAGGTAATGTTACGAATTAAGAGATAGTTTTGTAACAGTTTAGTTGTATGTCAGATTATAGTAGTCTAGAACAGAACCGTGGTGAATTTTCTTCTGTATAAAGTCAGACGAGTCTAAAATTGTCGATACAAATTTAAGATATGGTACGCGAATGATTAAAAGCGAAAGTGAGTAGTGCGAAAAAATAATAAGTGGTGTAAAGGGAAAATAGTAGTGTAATTTAAAATTGTAAATGGTGTAAATAGTGATTTAATAAATAATTGTGGAAATAATTTGTTGTTGTGATTTAGTATTGGTAAAATAAGAGTGGGAAGTGGCACTAGTATTCCGTAAATATTTGGAAATTATTTAGTGATTATTTCGTTATGAGTTAAATAGGCACACAAAGAGATACCATTAAAAATAATCGAACCAATTAAACAACCAGAAACCAAATGCGGGAACGGTGATTTGAAATATGGCCCTACGACTAAAATATTAAAACAGAGGTCTTATTCCGAAATGTATCGATTTATTAAGACAAATAAGTTTGGATATACATAGTTGTAACGCTAGCTAAAAATTGGTAGGCAATACATACGAGTGCTTAACTCTTCGGTAAAAATATGAAAACAAATCAAATAACGTAATAAGGTCGATTTATATTATCCGTTCCGTTCAGTTTCTACACGTATTGTGTCAGACAAAAAAACATAGTTACATATATTTTCTATTCGAGTATTTATATTAATCGGTCCGTTCAGTTCCTACACGTAACATGTCAGATAAATATTGTTGAAAATAATGTTTTGTCTGATATCTGAAGGCGAAAAAATATGAAAGAATAGCGAAGAAAGTGGAATTCATATATTTTCCAACAACAACAAAACAAAACAAAAATTAAATTGCTACTAAAACATTTTTGGATTTTTCTTTAAAGTTACCTTTTACGATAATCATACGAAGAAAATGTCTGATCGGATAGTATAAATTGATGATGTCTGACACGATTCGTGTAGTTCGTAATATAAATTGACCTTGGCACGATACTTGTAGAAACTGAACTAAACGGAACGGATAATATAAATCGACCAATAACCATGAATTATAAGATGTAAAATCATTGAAGCAGTTACTAAAAATGAGCATTAATTTGACACATTTTGCCTATATCTTGCATTAAAGTAGAGGTATGGCAATTATCATGAAGCGCAATGGAAATAATTTATCGAGAGGTAGCTCGCTGTTAAAACCCGCCACTCTCTCAATAGTATGTCGAGAGCAAACCACGAGCGAATTAATTGTTTTGATTCCCTATAATTGCCAAGTAGACTCTTACTCTGATACCGCTTAATATTCGAATGCCTGTTGTATAAATTCACTTTGATGGAATTGGAGTCGCCAATTTTATCGAGCCTGTCGAAAAATGCAATTACTATGGTCGTACAGCAATCGCCTTCCTCATAAAGTGTTATTTTATATTGATACAATGGGAACGGTTATATAAAAAATACTGACCATTCTAAAGAGGAAATTAAACAACATAACTTGATAGTAATCAATCACTTCAATAAATGTTATCAAGTGATATCTTCAAGTTTAATTTTGTTTTGACTTTGCGCTTATGGTGATCTTAACTTGCTTATTTATTTATAACCATTTCTAATTAAATACTTATCATTTAAGCATTTCCCAGAATTGAATATCGACATCGACTCGCGCTTTTATATTATTTACTGATATGAGCATCCGATAGAGTCTTTGTTTGAACGAAGTAATCTTACCAAAGAATGGCATATAAATGTTGTACTATATAATGTATGATTAAGTAAGTGAAGGTGTGTGTAGTGTGTAGTCCCGGAATAAAGCAAATAATCACGTACATATTACGTATATTTGGTATAGCTAAAGATTGCAAAAATGCTGACTTTTATTCGATCAAAGTCTAAACAAATCATAATAATTATGTACATAGTTTATAAATTACATATATTCAGCAAATAAGGTTCAGCAACATTGTGTTATTTACAAATAAAACAATTAAATTAAAAACTTGAAGTCTTTAATTTCTTTAAATGGTGCTAAGTAGTGATTTATACAAAGTAAAATTGTCGCGTTTCAAATTTGTTATGGTACGGTGTAAAACGAACCATAACCGAAGAATACTTATACTGCAAATAATATGAATGAATTATACGACTATACCCTTCTTGAGATAGCACGGGTTACGTCTAATATTTTTTAATTAATGAAATAAGATCAATTGAAAATATACGAGTATGATGTTGTTTCAACTAATTTACACATACGGTAACATTAACACACGTGTCGTTTTATTCTCGGCTGATTCTGATAAAGCAAACAAACTACTACAAATATATATTGCTTAGTTTTCTAACTATATAATTATATTAATAGGAACTAATTTAATTCGATCGATAGAACAGAATAGCTTACGTTCACACAATTATAACTGATAGAAAATTGAAAGTTCATTGAAATTAAATGTTAGTTTGTTTGGAAGTTTGGATCAATATATTCAACTTCACAGGTTGTACTTCATTCTACTCAGACTCATTGAGAGATAAAGATAATAATAACTGCTTCCTTTTAGATCCCTGCTAAATATATTTTAAGTATACCAATCTATACAGTTGGTTAGCTTTTCGCGCCTCGAAACACATTTTACGAAGAAATTTTGACGGCTGCAGTGTTAACGGCATTTTTATTGGACGAGCAAATACCCTTTGTATACAGTTTCGATATTCTTGGGACGTATATCGCACGGCGCTTTACGCATTGTGAAGAAGTGGGGAATAATTAAAATGATCTAAACGTCAACCAATCTAAAACTAACTTAAGTCATATTTTGCTGGCACAAAATATAATCTGAATAACAAAATAGCAAATGGTCCAAATAGAGTAAAATGTGGAATCGAATATGTACTGGCTGGGACAGCCTTTATGCATTGTACTATTCGGATTGAAACAAAAATAGACACATTATGATAAATATCAATGCTGATTGTATTACAGAAAGATTTTGTGGCCAATAAAAAGGTGTAAGGTGTCTTTAGCAAATACATCTTTCCTATGGAAGAAATACTAATTTGAATGAGAAATTTCGCAGATAGACCTTGTCCTGCAATTTAGTAGTACCTTAGCTAGTAAGTCGTCATAGAAACACTCCTTTAGTGCGAGTGTCATGGTCTATGTAATTCTATATAACTCGCCGGGTTTACCGATGCCACCTTACTCTTCTATTGTTTGATGGTCGGAAATTAAATAAAGTTTATGCTTGCGTTAAACGTGTGCACCTGCGTAAGTAACGACCTACGGAAGTCATCCCGAGAAAAATCATGGGCAAATCGATCTAACACACTGGGGATTCAGCCGGAAAATCCCAGTTGCGGATGGACCCTTCTGGATACCTGAACAGGTGAATCTTTTCTTAGACCGAGACCATCCGAACTTACACATCCCGCAGTAATTAGGAGCGAGTAGCTCAAATCATTAACTGAACGCCCATCCAAGTCCTAAGAAGAAATAATAAATCCTAAGCTCAAATCATAAACTGAACGCCTATCCAAGTCCTAAGAAGAAATAATAAATCCTAAGCCCGAGGTGGAGGTTATTCTCCATTAGCTGAAGGTAATATTCATAGGGTGTTTAAAGCTGACACAGTTATGCCTAGGAAAGGGACCGAAGTCAACGTGGTATTTATCCTGAAAGCAGGGAAAAATTCACATGATTATCAGAAGTATACATGCGAGCTAGAGTGAGGCCTAATAGCTTGACCAAATTTCAACTTCGTACTGTAAAGGGAAGTCTTTAGATATAGCTTCAGAGAAATCACTAGACTCCCAAGAATATTTCTTAGCAGCATTTCTAAATACTGAGTGTGCCTTTAATAAAATCAAGATTGATGCAGTCATGGAACGATTTTCTCGGGCAAGGGTAGACTACCCTTTAAGCAGATTAATTAAGCATATGCTACGAAGCAGGCTTGTTACCGATGATATGGAATATCCACCATTAGACTGGGTGGCTAGAGGTACACAGCAAGGCGGCATACTGACCCCCTCTGTGGAACATGGTAAATGGATTACCTCTGATCACTCAGAAGTACAGGGCAACTGAAGGACAGACGAACTTGCAAGGCATGGTATGACCCTACAAATGCAACCTGATCGGGAAAAGAGTGAGGAGGCCTACTTCTACGCTTAAACTGGCGCTACAGAATAGGGCGGAGGGAAAATGAACAAACATCATCATATGTAACATAGCAAGACAATTTTGGCTAAAGCTGAACATGGACCAATTTCCCTGCGAAGACGAGAGATAAGAATGGTCGTAGGGTTTCTCACAGAGTACTGCATTTTCGAAGAACATGCCAGAAAGCTAGATTTAGAATCTAATTACTTCTGTAGAAGGTACGGGAACGAGGTGGAAGAGATTATGATTTATTTTCTTTGTTCCTGTCTGGCGTTAGCACACAAAAGGCGCAAACATTTGAGTCAATTCGCAATATATAACATGTCGGATCTCGAAAATAAGAGCTGCGAGATAATACACACAAAATATGTAGGACTGAGGTGCATTTGTAGAGGTAGATAAGGAGTAAGTTACTGTGCTATTACAACGAACAGACAGGTTCAAGTGTGTGTAAGCAAACACTTTAACCTAATGTAGCCTATACATAAAGTTGGATCAGATCCACAAGTAAACTACATAGCTGTATGAATTATCCGCTAATTGGTTTTTATATAACGAGTAGAGCAACAATATTTAAATTTTGGGTTTACAAAAATTTAAATATTAATGCGAATTGTTGTTCAACTCGTACACATTTTTGATTAAGAGAATCAATTCGTAACGGATTTTTTGATTAACAAAATGATCTTATCGAAAAATTGGTAAAATGACAGTGTCTCGCAACTCGTAAAATGTGAAATTAGGGGTTTCACAGGAAGTTGGGGATCACGTAAGGATTTTATAAATCCTTTAAAAAATTCCATAGCAGGTTGTAGCCTTTTAATGCAGCTGCTGTCCACGACCTTTTTTCCATGTTATTGAAAATTAATGATAATTTGCACTTCGATATAAACTCAAACTACGTGCGCCTGCTATAGAGAACGGAGTCTCTTTATTTTGTTTTGGTGAAGAAATAAGAAACTCGATGGCTGAAAGATAGATTGTAACTAAAACTAGAAATATCGCATTGGCTGCAGTACGAGTAAAGAATTTACGAAATTAGCGTAACACCGAACCGTTACAATATCTGGTTGTTGGCCCACACTTTAGATACTGGGAGTTTGTGTGCCAAAAATGATTTTATGGCATATACGGTCATCTAGATTTTCGCGATACATATTTCACCGATATACGCTCGTAATCTCAAGCTTGTCAAATCAACCGCAATTAATTAGACAATGCGGAGGCTGAATTCCCAATAAACCTTTATAACTTTACCATGCCTGCCACTCCCAATTATACCCTTTTCCGATAGGACTATGTTCCCGTTTTCCTTGTCCGTCTTGTATTGTCTGGAATTCTGGCATCGTTTAAACTTATTATTTTGTTTAGTTTTTAAATTTATTTTTCAAATAAAATCGCAATAAAAATCTTCGTTATTACTCAACGGATTATTTGCATGTTTTAATGACCTCAAACCAAAATTCCCAATCGTAAAACATTTGAAAATTATTAATAAATTTTCTAATTATAGTTCTTCCGCACACACCCACTTCATATGGCACAAGAAAAAATTCTTGGCAATGCAATGAGAAGTTCTGCTAAATCGACAATTGGGATCTACATTTAACTTGTTGTTTACAATTACAACAACAACAAATTGAACATTAATCCTGCGCTGCTTTTGCAGTACACAGTACAATAATCATTTCACCCACTCAATCGGCTAATATTATTATTGTACGTCGCTAAAGTGATTTATGTTTATTTAATTTTAAAATTATCTCTCATTAAACGGTGCTAGAAGCAAATTTACGACTACGATTTAAATTTCTTTACAGATAAGACAGACAACATAATTACCAGAATGGAATTCAACGGTATATGATACAACCATTCACTTTTATGCAAACTAATAAAAAATACTTACCTTATCTCGAGATATCATAGACTTCTCGTTTGACAAGAAATCGAGATGGGGTGCAATCACCCGTCCATTACTTCGATCGATATGTATGAAATGCACCAAGCCGGGAAATTCTTCGAGATATGCAGCCATTGTGAAATTTCGTTGGGCTTTCACTTGCAAAAATTCTTTAAACTCATTTAGCTTTTCGTCGACCATCATTGCAATTTCTGAAATACGTTGTAGCCCATTTTCAATTGTGTTACAGTCGAAGCACGTAAGTTTAAAAATTTCTTTCAAACTTTCAACGAACGCTGGTATATTCGAATCAATTTTAACAATCAATTCCTTATCGTATACTTTAAACAAATCTAAATATTTTCGTTTCAATATATCCCATTTATTGACAAATTTCTTTATCGAATTATCAATATCATTCTTATTATATTTGGCCTTTCTGAGAGCCTCGATTGTGTGCTTCATGTACAATTCGATACTATCGAATACGGGCCTTATATTCTCAATATCGTATTGCATTTGTAAATTTTGTAATTTATTGAGACTAAAGAATATATCGTACAGCCCACTCGATACAGACAAACTACCGTATTCGATCAAGCATACAAGTTTAATGTCATTATCATAGTTCACAATGTGAATTATGTGTGGAATACAGCCAGAGTATTGGCCGGTCGATATACCATGCAGGAATAGTAAATTTGTTTGGATTTTTTCAAACGTTTTATTTGAACATTCACTGTTTTTCTCGGGCTCCATAGCATTGCAGAATATATTAAGGAATAGGATGTCAGACGGTGATAAGTCTTGCGCTTGCCGGCTGAAATAAGAGAAAAATTCATTAACAATTTTACACGAAAAGGCCTTTTGAGCACACGGTTCGTGTATTTGCTAAACTCATGTACTAAACTGTAGTGTACTAAAAATACTAATTCAAATTTTTCACCTTGAGTACAACGATAAAAATTTATTTTTTACAAAAATTAACGCATGACTACGTTGTGAATGGGGATCTTGTTTCAACTTTTCAGTAGCCGATTGAAGTGCCTTCAATGCAACATTGCGTACATCCGAATTAACTAAAAGCTGTTCAACAGCTTCGACTAGAATCGATTGATCATATTTGTACATTTCATTCCACGTATCGATCAATGACGTTAGAATATCAGCCCGTTTTGGTATTGTTTTCAGTCTAGAAAATTAAGTTAATTATAAATTTTTGACCGAAATTGGCTCGCGCATAACAATAATACTACTTACAAATTAACATCGGGGCCGCACATATGCTTGACGAATGTTATACAAATTCCTAACGTCTTTTGTAGGAATTCGACCGAATTTTTACCAATTTTCAAAAATAAAAATCCAAAAAAATCTTCAAAAATTATATTAAAATCATTTTCGCACTGGACTGATGTGTACGAATTATCAAATTGGCAAAACATAATTTTCTGTGACGCAATGATTGGACTAAATATTTGTATAATTATATTGGAATGTAAATATTCGGATTCCTCCTGTATATTATAAAATCAGAATTATCTGTAAGAAGCCATAAAAATGATGCAAAACCGAATATGTACGACTTACCGCAGCCTCATCTTTTACAAGTTTATGTGTTAATGCTAATTCACGAATTTTATTTTTCATGCTATTATTAAATTTACGATAAATTAATTCATTTGTTTGATCGAATATTAATAAACCGTCCATTTCGATTTATGTTTAATTTTTTATGCAACAATTACACAATTTTCTTATTTTATTCAACTTTTAGACTGTTTGTTTTGATATTTTGACAGTATATATTGGTCTATATTTTGACATTGATTATTTTGCTCATTTTGAAAAAAAATGGTGGTGCCAGATTCCGAGTTAATGTAGTACTAGAATCGCACAACTATCCCACTTGTTTGATTTGCATTCGACGGCGGTTTTAAAAATTAATTTCCACAGTTTAAACATAGCTAAAAGAAATCATGGTCGGTATTCTGTAAAGTATTATATACTTTTTATTTATTAAGTATTGAGGTACATATTGAGTCTGCAGGGTAATAATATTTTATGTAAAAACTAATTGTTACCAATTTCAATTCATCGATTATGAGTGCACGGTGCGGTGCGGTAAGCCATCGGTGCGGTCGGTCTATTTAGCCATCTTGATTCATATAACGATAAATACTATAGGACGTTGGTCATACTTTTCATACTTCTTCTTTCAATAAAATGGTGCAGTAACATCTCTAAACTTATTACTGGTTTGTAAAATATTTAATTATAATTGTTTAACAAACAAGATTATGATATTCATATAAAAAAAATGAAATACATGTTTATTTTACGCATTGAATAACAGAAACAATCGGCGAAGTTTCATTTAATTTACCAGTCGCCGAAGTAATTGCGCATTTTGGTGTAAGTGCCAAAACTGTCAACCTCACATATTTTTGGATGATTCTATCGTAATTGATCCACTATAGTTTAAGAGTTATGCAAATTCGAGTTACCGTCCAATTATCATGACGTATTCGATTTTAACTAAAGCCTCAACTGGCGAAAACAAGAGCTTTAGTTGTGCTCCGTTTGAATCACTTAGTGGAGCAGTACGACCACCAAAATTTTAAAAGTCTTTGTTTTATCACTGTTTTATTGGCAATTTTGTAATAAACTAAAATTTCTCCAAAATAGAATAAAAAATAGATATATTACATCAAAAACCTAATCTAATGGTAAACGATTTTCTTCATTTTCTATTGGAACAGAACCTCATCCAAAAACAGTTATCCTCTTAAAACTTAACCTTTTCGTTACACCAGCCAAAGTATAGTAATATCAGTATAAGCTACACAACTATACACTTTAAAATCAAAAATCTAATAACTTAAAAGTTGACGGTTACAAGAACTACGACTTTGTTTAAATTTACCAAAAGTAAAATAAAATGTAGTTGTGTTGTTATAGTTAATTTTGATACCACGTTGGCGCTTTATCGTACGATGGTGCAAGTGGTCGAGACATTTCAGTGTTATTTGGAACTGTTTCTTCTGTAACAGTAGTACCAACCCCATGGAATTATTTTTATACATTTTTGTGTTGTTTCATGAGACATGATCTGATCTGGATCAGATCAGACGTCAAGAAATGCAGCTAATGTTGAACTAGTGTGTAGGTCGATTTACAAAGAGTAAATATAATTCCGTAACATTTGGTGGACGTTGTTGGTGTCCATTACTAACTCTTCAGATTCATTACATATAGTGCTGCTATGATGTTGAAAATGTGTAACGATCTCTTTTATGGTGCTATACATATAGCTAATAATTTTTAATGTTCATCACTCACTGATTGTGCAATTCTCGTTTTTTGGTCTGCAGCATCAATTAGTAAATTCTCTAATTGCTGCTGCATCGCGGTCACGTAACCTATTTGTCATTGTTTTGTCTTTTGCAATATATTTCGCTGGTGTTCTTAATTATTTTTTCGAGCAATCAAAATTTAGCCTGTTTATTAATAATCCTAAGTACTAGGGGCCCTTATTCTTGGATATGTCTTTTCTATAGCTAATATACTGCGAGCCAAATTCGGCATTTTAAAGTACTGTTTTTATGAATTAGGCGTTACATAACAGAAACAAAACTTATGAGTATTCCGATCATTCCAAAACATTTCGCTGACGATCTTGTGATTTCATGAGAGTCAATTTCGGGAGAATGATTTTGAATTCATCGTTATAATTGAGAAAATCAATGTTATATAGAACACGTCATGCCAATCACATAGTCTGTTAAAAAACTGAGGTGAATTTTTTCAAAGCAACGATTCTGAACATCAAAAGACTAAATTGGGGTTCTCTTTTACCCATAGTATGTACATCTTGCAATTATCTTCTTCAATTGTGTGTATAAGACAATTTAACAATAAAAAATTTCGTCAGCACCATTTGTGCCATATTCGTCCAATAAGGCGAAGTGCTCAAGTTATTACACCTCAAATTACACCAGTAATCAATAAATAATGAATAACAACAACTGATATTATCAGCTAACTTCGATTTATTACCATAACGTATCCAGTATCAGAGGTAAAGCCAAAAGTTTTCGTCTTGAGTACACGACAACAATTACGACATAATAATAATCCGTGAGACTTAGCTTGATGGCAGTATACAATCTGCGGAGTAATTTCCATCTGATTATGTCGTTCACAGGAAGGACAGATATAATGTTGATACCAACCGTATACGAACGGCGGGGTACTGATTGCCATAAAAGATTCCCTACCTAATGAGTTGGTTGCCTGCCACTCTTATCTACACCTACCACTGTGTATGAATGCGATTTGGATTACTACAACGCAATTATCAATTCCGTTGATTCCGCTGTGTTAGCTGTACTACGATTCCACGACCAGTTGATCTCTGTAGGTGATTTTAATTTGCCTGATATAGGCTGGATAGATGTTGATGGCATCTTTACAATATATTCTACGCGCGCAAGAGTATTATTAATTTTAGACTAGTTTGCTAGCATACTGAGAACTCAACTAAGTCGTACTAGCAATAGCCGATGTAAATTCCTGTATCTGATTTTTGCTAATGATGCTTTCTATTCCGAGGTTTCTCTCTGTATGGATTACGCCGGCTGCTCTAACATTCATCATACAACGATAGTGATAAATATTTTACTAATACTAAATTGTAAATCTAAGCAATTATCTAATTCTGATTTTAATTTCAGAAATGGCAATTATGTATGTTTGGACGAATTTCTCAGAAATAGCAACTGAAACTTTATTTAACGTGGCGGGAATTTTACTGAAATATTGGGCGTTCAAATAAGTTTTGAGGGATTTATAAAAGATGGCGCAATAATATTTAAGTTATTGTTAAACGACATACTCAGAAATTGTATCGGATAACACGTTCCATTGATTAAAAGTAAAGCTGCCTTTCGGGCGTTCGATATGAATTCGTATACGATTTTGCAAATAACAACACTCAACGATTTGAGTTACAAATTTTATTTTCCAACACCTTTAATTTCTACAGCAATTCAGTTATTTAACACGTTTACTGCTGACTTATTTGCTTTTCCTGTTCACTTTCACTGTTCATTTTTACTTTTTTTGGCAAACTAACTGTAAGACTTTTAGGTTAAGTGTTTTGCGTGCCAATTGCCATTTAGATAAGCTACATCTAATGTGAGTAATTGTAGAAATCCGACCTTTTATCGTATCCGCTTCCAAATATTGCTTCAATATCGTTTGTTCAACGAAGTTATTGACAGAGTTGAAATCACATCTGACCCCGGAGAAGTTTTTCCAACCGATGCTACTTTAACAGGCACATTAACACTCTTGTTCCATAGGCTTACGCTATGTTAGACTTCATCAAATAAAATCACCAAGAATTTCGCGATCCGATAAGTCTGTTAATATACGTTTCATTAGTTGGACAGCCGTTTTTATGCTTCCGCCTTATCAAGATTGCTGTAATTTATAAAAGTACCACATTTGGGCTATCGTTGGGATGTTACAGGTGCAGCCTTAGTTAGATATATTTTCGACCCTCCTATAGGTTGCACGAAACTCCTACAACGGAAAAAATCTCTACGGCCCCAAAATTGATATGCCTTAACGCGGCAGATTAGTATAACGACCAATCATCAACAAACTAAGGGTCTCTCAGAACCAAATTTGAGTGACTTTTCAAGATCAATTTCAACAACGTTGGTCAATTATAGAGCTCACATTATAGAGGATCATCTTAACGAACGATTCGGTGATATTTAACAGTTAAGCACACATCGAAAAAACACCAAGCAAAGAACTAGACATTTGGATATCATTTGAACCACACATTCCATTATAAATGAGCGCATGTGCTCAACATGTAGTGTGTAGTTCTCAAAATTTTTTGTATATATAAATAAATAAACAAATAAATAAATAAATAAAAAGAAATATCAGAACAAGGATTTTGGAGATTATTTTTTATCAAAAATCCAATTCACGGATGTAATTGATAGTGACCGATAGTTGTTTGTATCTGGGCCTGTGAAAATTTTCTCAAATTTATCAAGTCTCCTAGAAGATCGTCGAGCCGATATGTTTAATGCGAACGCCCGAAATTCTTAAAAATAAAACAACGGGTTTTTAAGTTTATACACTTTATACTTTAATTATACAAATTAATTATATCCTAGGAAATAATAGAGGTTACACTGGAATTATCATAATTCATAAGTAATTTACACGATCTGTTCGCGTAGCGTCTACATCGTTTTATAGCCTAACACTAACAACTTCAATTGGTTTAATCATATCTTTAGCATAGTGTACCGCGTCATGTACGGTAGGAAATAATTTAAATTTTTCACTTTTCAATTTAAATAAATCACATTTTTTCATTGTTTCGTAAACCGGGCATGACACGCCCGCCATAAATACGGTAACATTAATTTGATTAAATTCAACAATTATATTCCTGAGTGCTGTAATTCCAGATGTGTCAGCATATGATAACGACGTCAAATCCATTACAAGATATTTGAACAGAGAAAATTCATATTTTGTACTGTACTTTTTAGATTTAGCCAATTTTTTCAATTCTTTTGTTATATTTATTTTGAGCGTGGTACATACTGACGATTTGAAGAGACTACGGGACGCAAAATTTAAACAGCCGCAGTAATGAAATATTTTGACGTGAGGAATTTCTTCAGTCTGTAAATGTAAAAAAGTAAAAATATTTTTACGGTACAATATGTTAAAATATATAAATACCCCTTTGAACCGTGTCATATCTAAATAAAGATCGGTGTGCGTTAGGTTTCCTAGAATGCACGCGTAAGGTCTAATACCGCGAATGAATAGGGACAGTAAACTTAATACGATCCCCACAACAAGACCAATGTCAATGGCAATAAATACAACAGCTAGGAAAGTCCCCATCCAAACGACTGCATCTAGTTTGCTTAGCTTAAAGCACGTGTAAAATTGTACTATTTGAAAAAGCATGGCCCTCAGAGCGAACAGGATGATTCCACTGAGTAAACACTGAAAATACATAATATATAAATTAGAAAATACACATAAACCACAATACGCTAATTTACCCGTGGTAAAGTTTCAAAAATTGGGCCAAACCACAGTAATATGGCTACTAGTATTGTTCCACTGACGACCGATGCAATTTGTGTTTTTCCGCCCACGGTCAATTGAAGTGTAGACCGTGAGAGCGCTGGTGCATATGGAATACAAAACATAAACGATCCAAATATGTTACCAGTTGAAATGGCGAGCAATTCTTGATTGCAATCAATTTCATAGTTTTGCTTTTGAGCTAATATCTGACCAAGTGATATACATATTGTATAAGAAACAATTGCAATAATGAGACTGTCAAGCCAAATCAATCGAACAAAAGATAAGTCGGGTGCTTGGAATTCTGGGAAACCTCTTTCAATGGTTCCAATAGTAGCGAGGTGGTAATTTTCTTGCCAGTTAAAATATTTTGAACATAAAGTTCCCACTAGTACCAAAGCTAATTCCGTGGGAAACGGAATTGGTGTATGTTTGACCAAGCGTGGTTTAATCCATTGATTGAATGTGATTAGAATAGTTATGGCTCCGAATGCTATTGCAGCAGCTACTAAATTTATGTTAGGAATTTGCTTTAACACTTCAATCAATGTATAAACAACTTCGAAATTTCCTTTAAATTGCGGTATCTGGATGCCTATGAGATCCTTAATTTGAGATGCTAGAATTTGAAATGCAGCCCCCGTCGTAAATCCAGATATAAGTGTTTCTGACAGTAGAAATGATATTGTTCCCAGTCTGAAAACGTACATCACTAGCTAGAAATAAATATTTTTCGTAACTTAGGCATATTTTGTAACCATAAACTGAGTATTACCTGGAAAACACCGGCCAAAAAACATACAGCTGTGCCTACTTGCATCGGCGTCCGCGTTGCAATGCCGCTACTCAGCATGTCAATATTCGTCGTGTTCGACGCTATACTATCGGCTAAACCAAAGTTGGAATATGTTGCTACAATTTTACCAACCATAATCGTAACAACGGCGAATGCACCCATTGAATTATGTCTAGAGGTTGCGAATATAAAATAAAATATAACCGGAAATATGGCCATATAGATTCCCACAACTGGCGGCACATTAGCTAGAAGAGCGTAGCCCATTCCTAGAACAACAAAAAAAATTATTTCATAATACAATTTGTTTAATTTAAATAATCACAGATCGCACGCGTATAGTTTATGTCTCAAGGTAAACCAGACGATTCGATATTTAATTTAAAAATAACTGCAACAGTTATTATTATATTTCGCAAAATCTTAAGATCACGTGTAGTAACTCAAATGTTTCAATAACCCTACTTGAACTTGGGGTGTTTTAAAATAATATGTTTCGATCCTAATTATGGATGTGTGAGCAGTCAAGGGTTATATTGTACAAGAGGCTTGACTTTGTTAAGCTGATATATCGCGGCTTAAGTTCGATAACATCGGTCGGAACTTGAAACAAAACTTGTTTCATGTTTTGTATTTTTGTATCAAAACATAAAATGAAAACTGTTTCATTTACGCCTATTTGTAAATATTTATTACGATATCCGCATAAAATATTTAGAATTTTTGATTAAACAGAGACAATACATTTTTTATTAAATTTTTTTAAAATAATTGTTGTTCAATTAATTATATTTATATTGAGATTAAACGGACAAAAGTAAAACGATTTCGATAAGAAGTTTAATAATGTTTTGATCAATTTATGTGGGTTTGATTAATCGGTGTTGGTGTATTGCTGTTTACATCGCAATTTACGCTATTACGTTTACTAAAACTGGATATAATATTTTCTGAGAAAAGTATTACTGGATTCTTATGGCAGACTGAATATTAATCATGGTATAAGGCGCTCAGATTTCCTTTTCGTCATATGTGTAAGCATATTCCTAAGTCTTATAATATTCTATACAGAACTCGCCATTAAAAATGTAATTTATATCCTTATCGTTTACATCTTTGTATTATAAATTAACAAGAGATATGCATAAGAAAAAGGTGAACGTCTTTCTGATGTAAAAATAACAACAATTATGCATTCATTCATTGAATGGGAAAATATTTTTTTTTGTAACACTCAGCTTCGTCTTCGTAAAGCAGTACACAATATTTCGAACATTTTTAAGTTTGTTGTGATTTTTTGACGTTTGGTAATTTGGCTGGTTTTGGAATCATGTTACTTCTGCGACTTACCACTGGAGGTGCACTTTCATATGAATGCATTTATTTGTTGTGAAGGTTTACGTAGTTCTTTTTATTGCAATTTTACAATGATTCCGGTAGATATGTCATTGGAATCGTATTTGCAATTACGATCAATAAAGCATAAGGATAATTTCTACAAGTGTGTGGGCCAAATTTAGAAAATTGATGCTTCCTATAAGAATAGCTGTCTGTGGTCTGCTCATGTGTCGGAAATCCTTCTGATTTATTCGTGTAAACCAAATTGTTTTGCTGTTAATAAGCTTTTAAACAGTTTTAAACGTGTTATGTAAAATAAGGGTTCTGTAAAAGAGCAGGAAGTGCTCCTACAGTCAATAAATAGCAAAATTGTTAATTGGCTACCGAATTCCATCATAATCGCTTAAGAAATGTTTGAGATAGGTGACCATATTCTAGAACTTCTTCCAAAATAATAATTTTATAATCTTAAACCCATTCAATAAACCCAATCCCATCATAATCAGCTAATAAATGAATAAGTTCCTTCCCAGACGGTCGTATTCCAGAACTTCTTCCAAAAATCATTGATCACAATTTTATCCAGATTACCCAATCCCATCATAACCGGTCAAGAAATGGCTGAGTTCCTGATAGTACTAATAGTAATCTAGAACTTCTTCTAAAACCCATTTTATAATGATATTTCCATCCAACATACACAATTCCATCATAGTCGATTAGGAAATAGATGAGTTCCATCCCAGGTGGCCATATTCCAGAACTTCTATCACACATCATTTTAGAATACCATTTTCATCCAACATACCCAATCACATCATATAATCGGTTAACAAATGGCTGAGTTCCGCCCCTGGTGAGCATAATCTAGAACTTCTTCCAAAAATCATTTTGTAATCTTATTTCCAACCCACAAACCTAATTTCATAATAATCGGTTAATAATAGACTAAGTTCCATCCCAGGTGGCCATATTTCAGAACTTCTTCCAAAAATCATTTTAGAATGATATTCCCTTCCAACATACATAATCCCATCATAATCGGTTAAGAAATGATTCAGATTCGTCCCACATGGCCATTTCCAAGAATTTCTTCCAATATTCATTTTAGAATTTCATTTCATTTCCCAATCGGTTAAGAAATGGCAGAGTTCCGTCCCAGGTGGCCAAATTTCAGAATTTCTTCCAAAAATCATTTTATAATTCCATTTTCATTCAACACACCCAATTCCATAATAATCAGTTAAGAAATGGCCCGGATACGTCCCAAGTGGCAATTTTCTAGAACTTCTTCCAACATTTATTTTAGAATCCCATTTCCAACCACTATACCCAATCTTATAAAAATCGGTTAAGAAATGGCTGAGTGCCGTCCCAGGTTGTTATATTCCAGAACTTCTTTCAAAAATCAGTATAAAATTCCTTTTCTATTCAGGAAACTCAATCCCATTATAATCGGTTAAGAAATGGTTGAGTTATATCCCAGGTGGCCAAATTCCATGATATAATATAAATCATTTTATAATCATATTTCCATGCAACATACCCAATGCAATCATACTCGGTTAAGAAATGGTTGAGTTCCGTCTCAGTTCGCCATATTCCAGAACTTCTTCCAAAAATCATTTTATAATCCCATTTCCATCCAACACGCGTAATTTCTTCATGATTGGTTAAGACATGATACACTGACTATCAACATTATTATGGGATTATTGTAATATTTTACGAGATTTTAAAATACAGGATTTTTAAATACGGGATTTTGAAAAAACGGGATTTAAAGTCGCTCCCCATTTCATGGAATAGAATGATCTTATTTATACGAGTATTATCTGTATTATTTTCCATAAATTGAAGTATTCGATTAGAATCAAGAATGATTATATCGAAAACATGGTTTATTAGATTTTCATCTCTCATCAATACAAACACGACCACGTTTTAATTTTTAAATCTAGAAAGGGTCGTTTAATCAAACAACACATAAATAGCGTCAGATGAAGAAATATCGAGAACTGTGTATATCGAGGTTGATTAAAGATAATTTAGGTCCGAATATTTTTCGTTGCTCCAAAACTTTACCTGTAGAAAAACTGTAATTTGTAAATTTCAGCTTACCTTGTATATGCATCACAGTGACCGTACAACCACTTACGACATCATTAACAAAATCATTTTTCCACGAATAATTCTTCAAAATGTTATAGCACGGAAATGTTTTCATCAATATTTCCTTCCAATTAAAATTGCTACATGAGTCCATGTATTCTTTAAATCCTGTTTTAAAATAAGAACAAAATCGATATTATTTTCACCCAACAAACAGATTATTCCCCGTTGTTCCCGAGTGCTTACCACGTTTATTTGGTTTTGAATATTCTAGTTCATTATTTAAATATTCTAAATCGTAATTTAAGCGACTTATATTAATCGTTGACGTGTTTGTCAACGTCGTTGTTTGATTTTTAAAATTTTGATTTTCTAAATTTAGGTGGTTGTTTAAGGTTTCTGTGGAAATGTTGTATAGGGCACTTTTCGATTCAGATTTTCGCTTTTCGATTAATTTCTTCATTTTACAATAATGTTGGTGTGATCCTTTTTTTGGCAATCGCCGGTAATTGTGTTATTTTGAAAGGTGATTTTAACTGGAAATAGAAGCAACAAATAACTTTGATTAATTATTAATATCAGATAATATAAATTGTTTTATTTATGTAGAAACCATTTAGAAGTTCAAGTTCAAGTGTAATTTGTTAACAAATCAAGTTTCTTGAAAATGAATTGCTGAGTCACCTACTAGTTAATTGAATCAACTTTATAAGTTGAGAAATACTACGAGTATTTATGTGTATATTCGTTGTTTCATAAAAAAGCTTTGATCTTTGGTAACAAAAATTAATAAGACCGCATATATATTTGTTAGTTGTTTTTACATAATTAATAAACGTTAGATGTCTGCCATAAATATGATGGGTTAATTTTTTTTTTGGGAGAAGCATATGATAGATGGAGGCATGTGTGATAATTTGAAGATACGGTGATTTAGCAAGAGTGTAAAGTAAATTTAAATGAGTCATCTTTATATGAAAATTTGGGCTATTCTGGGTGACAGCTAGACACTTGCCTCACATCGAGGTGAGGTTACTAAGACGTTGGTAGTTTGGTTTTGACCTAATGAAACATTGAATTCTTTAAATCAAAAAATTCAATCGTCTCACCAGACTGCAGAAATGTAGAAATCGAATGTATGCATTAAATACAATAAAATTCGATGTTGCGATGGGGTTAACAAGTGATTCGATGTTACGAAGGGGTCATCTATAATTCGCTAACACATTGTCGTTATACTTTGTATACATATATGGAAGTTCAAGTTATTTTGTAGTTTGGTCACTGAAGTCAGATGAGACGTCCGAATTTTATGATTTAAAGAATTCAGTGTTTCATTTTATGTAGAGGCCGAACTACTAACGTCTTGGTAACCTCACCTCAATGAGTCATATTTATATAGCAATAGTTTAATTCTACCTTTAACAATCATATTCAGGAATAAAGTGCCTATTAAATAATGTTTTGTGAGAAATGGTTTCTTCGAAGTTTTAGGTAACTATAGTTCAATGCGAATTAATTAAGTAAAACTAATTTAACTAACGTGTCGTTTTAAATAATTGAATTTCACATGCACCGCTACAGACAAACAAAAACAATCAGCTTTTGCAATAAATTCGCAACGAACAAACTTAATTTGCCCATTATTATCAATTTTAGGTGTCAGGTATGTTTCTGACAAAATCCCAAACCCGCAATAATTGAGGTAATAATACTGAAATTATAGTACAGATGTTTAATTGAATACACAACGTTTTATTTTTTATATTAATCTACCTAGATCCAGTCATGTGTTTGCTCAGCTGACATACTAGTATTAATACAATAATCAGGCAGCGTGTAAAATAATAAATTTCTTCTTCAATTTCATCGCAAAAAAGTTAATTGATTGTACATGATTATAGTAATATAAAATTATGTTGAACTAACTATATGTACTTAACCGTTGAGATTTGACTGTTATACATGGTAAAGGTTATTAACCTAGGGATGCCAATTTATAGACCATAATCAAACTATTACAACAAAGTTACGTGTTTGTGAATACGGGGTGAATTTTAACAGTTTCTTATTGCCAATTGTACTGTATGCATTTAGTTGGGCTGTACACAAGTGACTTGTAGTTGTAGTTGCACGTATAAATTATTGTAAACTACGACAACTCAATCGGCGTATTTTTATGCCTCTGAATTGTTTCTTAACACTTTGCACTTCACATCTAATAACAAAAATTTATTTTTGATAAGCTAAATCGAAAATCTTAAGAGTCTATGCTAACCTTTTTGTTTGTATTGTTCGGCATGAACAAGGAGAAGGAAGTATGCTGAATAGTGGCTACGAATATAAATATTTAACACTTCGTCCTATGTCGCTAATGTATAGCACTCCAGAAAAATCAGTTGCCAATGGCCAATAAGGTCTTCTACATTATCATTAAGCTTTATAGTTGGTCGCTTCGATATTACACGCACCCATGGTCAATTTTTTGATTTTGTTTCCCTGCTTGAAAATTAACCCTATCAGTGTCTAACTGTTGTGATTTCAGGATCTCGCTATAATTTCCCCCAAAATAACCAACTGTGTAGTTGGAAGGACGTATGCTGGTATTATGTAAATTAACATCGTTCTGTAATTGCAATCCCGATAAAATTGTTGGAAAATGGTCCAAAACCACTTTTCCCGACGTTTTCAAAGCTCCTGATGCCAAAAATGTAAAAAAGTTTGTCCGTCTGTCTGGAAGAATAGATGAATGTCTGGACCTATGCTATCTCCAGAACGGTTATGTGATTAGATTTTTTTTGCAATATTCTTTAATTATAATTCGGTGAATTGAAAAGCTTTTAGGATCTCTACCTCTGGGGGTCGGGTATCTTTCATAGTAAATCAATCAGAAAAATCACCCAATACTTTACATTATTATAATATACTGGTGTATCGTTTGAAAGGTTTTGGATCAGACAACAATTTTGACGATACCACCATTGGTTTGGCGCTGGTAACTAATTGTTAGTTTATTATTCAATATATACTTGAAGTATATCGTTGAAAAGGTTTTGTATAATGCCGTAAAATTTGCTGAGAACCTTAGTACTCAAAACTACCATTGTGGCGCTGGAAGCAGTTATAATTTTCCTTATTCTTCTACAGTTTTGGAAAAAGCAACAATTTTGTAATCAGCGCTTTAGTTCACAAATCCACCGTTTCGATGTTGGTAGCTAATTATTTAATTATTATAGTACGTATACGTGTTGCATACCATTGAAAAGGTCTCGACTCTCGAAGAATGCCGCAAATGTAGGTGATGCAACATAGTACTCATAACTACCGTTGTTGCACAGGGAGCAGTTGCATTTTCCTCAGTTCCATATAATCATGTGGCTTATCGTTTGAAAAGTTTTAAAAAGGTTATTGGCGCTTTAGTTGATCAATACACCGTTTTGGCACTGGTAGTTTGTTATTGATTTACTCGTATTAGAATAGAATATAAGTGTGACATATGTATCATTGAAAAGGTGTTCAAATAATTTCGAAGTTATTGAAATCCTGAAAAAATTATGAAAAATAACCCTGGTAGAAAACCACTTTTCTCTTTCGTTTTGAAGTTCCCGGATCCCAAAAATGCAAACAAAATATCTTTGTCCGTCTGTCTGGATGTCTGGATGGATGGACCTCTGTACCGATGATATCTAAAGAACGGCTTATGCGTTTCTTCTCTAAGAAGGTCGGGTATCTTTCATAGGAAATCACCCAAAATACCACTCAATTGAAAGGTCTTGGATCAGACAACAATTTCGATATAATTTTAGTTAGTAAATTCATCGCTTTGGTGCTGATAGCTAATTTTTCGTTTATTATAGAGTATATATCTAGTCGTATATCGTCTTAAAGAATGGCATAAATTTATCTGAACGCGTCAATACTTAAAACTTACGCCGTGGCGCAGAAATACAAAGCAACAATTTTGTAATCAGCGCGTAAGTTCCCAATCCACCGTTTTGGCGCTAGTGCCTAATTATTCGATTATCATATAATATATAGTAAATCATTGAAAAGTTCTTGAAGAATTTCGCAAATTTTTCTGAAGCATCATTGTATTCAAAACTACCATTCTAGTGCTGAAAGCAGTTACAGTATTTCACATAGCCATATAATCATGAAGCCTATCACTTGAAAGTCTTGGTAAAAGCAATAATTTTGTTATTAGTGCTTTAGTTGATAAATCCACCGTTTTGGTGCCGATAGGCAATCATTGATTTATTATAGTATGACACGACCAAGTTACATGCCCTTTTCATGAAGATTGTTACAAATTTAGCTGAAGCATATTTTACTCCAAATTACCATTGTGACGCTAATTACAGACACGTTTTTTCTCATTCTGATATGATCTTGTGGCATATGGTTTTTAAGATTTTGAATGAAGCACAATTTTAATATCAGTATATTATTCCTTTGGTATATAATATAAACGTATCTCATATCATTGAAAAGGTTTTGAAGAATGTTATAGAGCCATTTGAAGCACGTTAGTACTCAAACCAACCGTTGTGGCGTTAGAGGCAGTTACATGTTGCTCATTCCAATAAAACCATGTAACATATAAATCATTCATGGTCGCATTCATTTATTCATTATCTTGGAAAAGCAACAATTTTATTACCAGCCCTTATTCGCCGTTTTAGCGCTGGTGATAAGTTAATCCTTTGGTATAGAATATATAATAACACTATTATACATATGGAATGATATTTACAAAATTAATGAAGAATCAGACAATTTTTCTGAGTCGTTTTGTGAAGAATTGTTTAATGGAAATTTTTGATTTTCATTTTATGTGAATCTTCCGGGTTGGTGCAATGGTAATTATATTCTTAGAAAGTTTTTTCTTCATATACATATACTTCTTACCAAATTTTAAGCAAATCAGAACTGATTTAATTTTTCGATTCATTGTGTATCATGAAAAACTGTTAAAACTGGCCTAATTGTCAAAATCAATGAAGATCATGTATGAAGAGTTTGTTTTTCTGAGTCATTTTGCAACCAATTTTCTTACTGAAAATTTGCGATGCTTCCTGATTTCCAGTGAATTTTTTGGGTTTGTCAATTTCCAGACCGATGACTGACTGATTACCTCGTGAGATTTCAGCACCTCCACCCACTCTACTAAAGCAACTAAAATACGAGCTTATTGGCTCTCTTGACCGCAGAATATTTCTTATATTAATTCACAAAATCGGTTCAGAAATATAGTCCCCAAAGGAATTTTCTAATTCTAATTCTATAAAATAAATTTTAATTCTAGTTCTTTAAGTTTTACTTTAAATGAATATTGTGTTCCTTGATAAACATTTCTATTATTCATATACAGGCTACCACAAAGCCAGTCACAAATACATTCAGATTATCTATATGAAATAAACGGGTTTGGTGTTGTATGGGACCACAATGCGGATGACAAAGCAATGCCTAATGAATGTGATCAAATGGAAGGATGATTATGTTTCGGCCAACAACCAGTTCTCTTTTAGTACGAATGTACTCGTACATAGATCTCGAATGCACCACACTTCAATTCTAAAGCATTAAACCTACGATTTTTGATAATAACTGTGTATAATTAAAAACCATTATTCCCGCTTAAATTTCCGAAAACCATTTTATGTAAATACTACACTTTTCAACATCATTAAAAAATTGAAAATTGTATGACGCGTCCGCTTGGACAGTAAAGATGCTAAATTTTGGTGAAACAAAGATTTTTTAAAAAACTTGTCATTTCCGGTAAAATTTAAAAATTGTTACTTTTCAAAATATTTGGTAAAACCGAAAAAGCTCCTATGAAGCGGTTACTTCTAGTGGACCAATTCCGGCCAAATACCACAAGGATCTCCCAATTTAAGGAAAAAACTTAAGTACGAAGCTTCAGCCTATACAATCTATCCATCTAAGCCGTACAAAGGCTGAAAGTTTGTTGAAAAACAGTGTTGGGTTTTAGACAACTCCCAGGGGACCTGGAAGTGGTCCTAGGTTCTGAGGTGTCGCAGTAATGCTTCTTATTTTTCTAATCAAATACATGACTGACATAAGCAATGCTGAAAGTAGTAAATAAATTGCAAGTTAATCAGGATGGTCATTTTCCGTACACGGTTACATCAACTGGTGATAGCTCTAGATGCTCCTTGTATTGTTGAATGGTCACCTCAATAGAATTAAATTTGGAAAATGTTAGTAAATGTTTGAAAATGCTTGATTATGATTATAAATTATTTCTTTTTATCAAATTCTAAATATGTTTATGCACAAAAGCTAAGGCTTATGTATTTGACAATAAAAAAGTCGCTGTAAAGGTGGTTCAACCCTGTGATTAGAAAAATTCTACTCTCAATACATTGATTGTCGAAAAAGGAAACATAATTGCGTCAAAATAAACAATGCAGGCGATTAGGAAAGAAAAACGAATTTAGCTAATTTAAAATAATTTGCTAGGTCAATATGATATTACTGTACACGAAGTATATCATCTGCAATTTTGTAATTTGGTAAATGCATTCTGATGAAAATATCGAATATTTTGAACTTTTTTAATAAGTTTGGAATCAAGCTAGGAGGGCAGTTTGATAAGTCAGTGACTTTTTGAATAAAAGTTATTTTTTCGGCAAAAAAACGTTTTATTTCTCAACATAATCTCTTTCAAGCTCGATACATTTAGTTCAGCATTTTTCCAATTTCTTTCCAAATAAAAGGTTTTCTCAAGGCCCTCAAAGTAGATGTTTTTCAGTAATGACCACTTCGTTAGACCCAAATCTCTTAATGCCCAGCCATTTCTTCAGGTTTGAAAACAGAAAATAGTCGTAGGGGGCTAAATCTGGAGAATATGCTGGATGGGGTAGCAGTTCATAGCCCTATTTATGGATTATTGCCGTTGTGACTACACACGTGTGCAACCGTACATTGTCTTGATGGAACAGTACTTTTTTCTTCGCCAAATGCGACGACAAATATTCATGTACAGTGTGATGTAACCACTCAGTTGAGTTGCCTACATCATCAGCCACCTCACACACTTTCATTCTACGAACGTTCAATAACATTCTATTGATTTTATCGTCTATTTCTGGCGTAACGACCTCTTTTGGGCGACCTGAACGTTCGGCGTCCCTTGTGCTGGTACAACCACAACGGAACTCAGGACACTTCCCTAGTATTTTTCAAGCATTTCCTTGGATCCTTAAAATAATAGTTAATCAGCACACGAAATTCACTTTTTCCATTTTCGCTAAAATTCACTAGCTGCTTTCATTGGCTGTCAAACACAAACTAAATGACGCAGATTACTCAAAATTAGTCTATAATATTGAAGATGGTAGTTTACAGGAGAAGTGTTGCATTTAAAGTTACTGCATGGAAAATTCAAAAAGTCACTGATTTATCACTGTAACTGTCCCCGTACGAAATCTCTGCAATCTTACCTCAAAGAAAGAATTTATATATACTTGGTTGTCGCCCAGAATAATCCAACATTATAAAAATAGACACTTTGTAACAAAAGTACAAAACAATTACTGCAAGATTAACATCTTCTCGTCTCTCAGAATTTTTTGCAACCAAAGTACGAGAAACACGACAACTATAAAACTATCTACCTACATATGTCAAGAAAACTGCAAAGAGTTATGTTTCATCAAGGATCTATGACATGTAATTATATAGTTACAATTTTATTCCCCTGACACAGCAGGAATAGGAAGTAGTACAACTGGAAAATATTTTTTATTGGCAACTAACGGGTGTTTTTTTAAGAGGTTGCCGATTTTTTTTTTGAATAAAACACATATAAAATTATGAAATGACCAAAATTTTTTTTTATTTGGTAGATAATTTTTTGGCATTTAACATTTAAACACAATTTCTGGCATATGGCTACCACGACTATTTTTCACAAATGTCATTCTGGAGGTCCAATTTTCCAGCACTTTTTCAAGCATTTGAGGGCGTATGTCAGCAATGACACGTTGAATATTGGTTTCCAAAGCGTCAATCGATTGAGGTTTATCCACATAAACCAATGACTTCACGTATCCCCACAAAAAGTAATCGAGTGGCGTCAAATCGCACGAACGCGGAGGCCAATTCACCGGACCATTTCTCGAAATAATGTTGTCGTTGAAAGTTTCTTTCAATAAGTCGATTGTTTCACGTGCTGTATGGCAAGTGGCACCATCTTGTTGAAACCACATTTCATTCATATCCATATCTTCAAGATTTGACAACAAAAACTCATTTAACATGGTTCTGTATCGATTTCCATTCACGGTAACGCGTCGTCCTTCCTCATTTTTAAAGAAATATGGACCGATGATCCCACCAGCCCATAGACCGCACCAAACAGTACATTTATCAGGATGCATTGGTAATTCTAGAACGGCGTGTGGATTATCTTTGCTCCAAATGCGACAATTTTGTTTGTTGACGTATCCATTTAACCAAAAATGCGCCTCATCACTGAAGAGAATTTTACGGTAAAAAAATGGATCTTCGTTCAATTGATTTAACGACCAATCACTGAATTCACGGCGCAAACGATGGTCGTGTGGCTTTAATTCTTGCACCAATTGAATTTTGTATGGCACCGAACCCAAATCTTTACGTAAAATTTTCCATAAAGTCGATGGACAAAGTCCAATTTGCTGAGCACGACGACGAATCGATAAATTGTCGTTTTCTTCGACACTGGCCTCAACGACAGCAATATTTTCTTCTGTACGAACTCTTCTCATTCTTGTCGGTGGCTTGGCATCCAAAAGAGTGAATGTAGACCGAAATTTGGTAATTACGTTCTTTATGGTGGTCTCTGACGGACGATTATGTGCACCATAAAATTCACGAAGTGCTCTATAAACATTTTTAATTGAACACTGATTTTGAAAATAAATTTCCACGATTTGAAAACGTTGTTCTGGAGTTAACCTATTCATAATGATTTGCCAAACAATACTGAGTAGAAATGCCACTTTGAGCTGTGAAACAACTGTCATAAAATAAAACGACATCTATCGGAAAAACAAACCTCCTAAAAAAACACCCTTTATAATTGAGACGAGTAGGTTACATATTTTTGGTAGATCATAAAGTTGGTAACCATATTCCAAATAAATAGCATCACTATACTAACGTGTCTCCAGCCGTAGAAGAGCTGTTACACAAGGAATTATAACATGAATTAACCAGTACGCCTATTTTGATCCAAAACGAATGGCATGAGAGAAGAATTCCCGGAACGCAATACTGTTGAATAAATGTGTAACAAACACGTCTAATTAGTGCACTTGTGTGCCGCACCATTCGCTATGTTTTGATTTTAGGGTAATAATTTTATGTTTTATAAATTAACAAATTTGATAAATAAATATATATAACGTCACGTAAAAAATAAATTCACTTTCTTCAAAACTTAGCATTTTGCTTTTGTCAAAGTCCCTATCTCAATGCCATGAGAAAATGTTACAAAACAGGAGTGGAAGCACCAACAATTTGAACCGATACCACCCGGTTCGATAAATTTTGATGCCTATGATCACAAAAAACACACACATACTTGTGTAACAAAAGACAACACACTTATTCAAAATTATACTTCTTGTATATACGTATACACAAACTTGTGGTCTCGTCTCTCAATTTCCGCACGAAATAGGGGTACAGTTAACTTGCAAATGCATTTTTACGGAAGGTTTTTAAATATGAATTTGTTTTTTATTTCTTGAAACAATCAGTCTGCTTTATTACAACCTAGACTAACGAATTTAATATTATTATTGTTTGTTGATAAGAAAAACCATGCGCCAATATGTTTGGCATTTCAATGTTTTGTTTTAATTTACAAATTCGGTGATAACCTATTTGCATTGTACGAGTACATACCATTTGATTAAAATTGAGTCAGTTATTTTTGTGAAAATTGTTTTAAGGCGAAGTAAATATGACTTTCCGTTTCGCAATACTCAGTTTTCTCGCGCATCATTGCAATCGATAAGTTTGTTCAGTTCATATTAATGAAAACATGAAAATATTTGGATGAAATTCCAACACGTGCGTCTTGAAATCTGTTTGTTTTCGAATTTATAAAACAATAACATGTTTATCTATACAATGACGCTATTTTAGCAATACATGCTTGAATTTGAAAATGGCGTTATTCAAAGTGTTAATTTTCGAAAGACTTCCGATATACTTTAACGAAACCTATTGTAATAGAATTTGATCGATAAAGGCCTTATTCGGTTTACATAAACAGAGAAAAACGATACTCGTAATACAATGATGCCATGAAGCTTAATCAATCGAAATTCCAGCAAATTTCAGAAATATCGAGTTCAAATATTTACAAGTAAATTTATTTTAACAAACAAACGTTTTCACGGAAAATACTTGGGATAAATAAATTTAGAGTAACGTTTTTCGTTTTATGCTAATATTAAACTAAACTAAAAATAAAATGGTACTATAAGCATACAAATGTCTTAAAAGTCCAATATGTAGCCAAGTACGACAGCCACTTTTGCTTATTAATGATGCTGAAAGTGAAGTCTGACTTGGACAAAATCCGAAGCAGCAAGTGCGGTGAAGAGACAACCAACGCAATTCAAAAAATTAAAGATTAAACCTTTGGTACAAAAAAATGTTGGAATATTGTCGTTATCCCATATCTTTTGGAAAACTAGTAATAAGGTGAAATAAATAAGCAAGCACTATCTAAGCATTTTGCTCTTAAAGGCCGCTTTATCTATTATAGGACGTTAAAACTAACTAACTAAATTGTGATAAAGAAGAAACATTAAATAATTCGATTCCAGACCTTAGACATAAACGTTCAAGACCAGAGGCCTCTCATAAAGTTCTTGGAATCAAATTTCATGCTTCTTTTCACTATACCAAAATATTGTGTTACCAGAATTAAGATAAATTAGAGCCCTTTTAGGAACCACAGCGTGGAATTAATACTGACTTCATCGAATGCCACTAACGAAAAGTTCGACGTAAAGACATTGCCAATAAGCAGGCTGTTTTCACACAGCAAATGTGTATCTTACACCAAAGCAACATTTTTCTTCCCTAACATACCATTGCAATAAAATATTTAGGGTGTTTAAATTATGGTATTCCATAATAGATATTTTTACGGTTACAAAATTAAGTTCACAGAGAGGCGTTTGAACCTCTCTCTAGGTAATTCGACAACAATTTCACCATTAACGTCAAGGAACCATAGCTTAGGTTAATACACATTTGGTTGATACGCATGGGAACCGCGTAAAAACTAATTTGTAAACTCGAAAGAAAACACGAGATCATGTCGAGTTAATTGAACACCGCGTCATGTTTCTGATTCTGCCTGTTTAAGGTTCCATAAACTAAATTTATAGATCTAATGAAGCAATATAGTTGGAAATTCGTTAATATTGAAGTAAATATTTACTCGTACGATCAAATACTCGTATTTACTTATTTTTAAAAACAAATGTTTGCTTGCAAATGTAATAATTTATTTAGTGAATTTAATAGACTAAATTATATTGTAGATATTTAATCGGTAAAGATTCTGCCAAATTTAATTAAACTAAAACACTAAATTTAAAATTGATTTCAAAATTGTTCAAAAAGCCATACCTTGCCCCAACTTTAGAAATGTTGTAGAATTAATGTGTAACTAACAGGGAGCTCCTTAAAATACAGGAACGCTTACCAAAAAATATTTTCTAAAATGCTCTTAGGAAAAATGAGGTACGTAAAATAATGACTGATTGTCACTGATATACCTGTCCACTCGTCGTATGAAATGATCGTACAACTTTAAAAATATAGAGATACTGTAAAGGTAAATTTTTCATGCTCCGAAATAATGGCCAAGCTGAAAAACGAGGGGATTTAAAACATATAATAAAATTTAATATTTTTCAACCACAACAGTCACCCCAAAAAGATCAGCATATTCAAACCTTAAATAAATACGAGCATAATGAAATTTTTTCAAAAGCGATTTAAGAGATACTCTTCTTTTCAGTTGAGATTGTCATTAACCATAATTCCAAGATACTTAAAGCTTTCCTTATGGTTTCTACAGATATGAAATCCATGAACAATCATTCATAATACGAGGACTCGAATGCAATTTACTAATTGACAGTTATACTGTTTTCGTTTTGTCGTTTAAAATAAACCAATTCCTTGAAAGAACCAGAATTGTTTTAACGAAGTATGCACATTGTTAAATACTTTAAGGCCAACACAATTGGAAAATTACTTCTAAACCCATGCTGACAATCGCTAATAATATTACGCTATGCTAGGAACATATACATCCGTTATTTAATAATCTTCTTCATAGTTTTTAGCAATATTGGTTGCAAGGCAATTGGACTACGGGCCAATAACGTACAGTGCCATATTTGAAACTTGCTGCTTATATTACAAGTCATGTCAAATATTTACTAAAGCGGAAGTTTATGCTGGGTTCGTAACATCGTGTCTATTAAAGAAATTTTTCTCCAGTTGAAAATAAAAAAAGCCCAACAAATTGGCCTCCATATTAATGAAACGAAAACAAAATATATGGCTATCGCAAAAAGGCAAACACGCCTATAATTTTGAACAGGTGACACTCAATATACAAAACGGCGAATGAGTTTAAATACTTGGGATCGATGGTAAATGTGTAAAACTCAGTTTCTGGGGACAAAACATCGCGAATCACAGCAGGTTATCGAGCATTATACGCCAACATTAAATTTTTTTAAGTCTCGCAATATATCGCACAAAACAAAATTAAGTATCTATATACAAGACGCTAATAAGATCATTAGTTACTTTTGGTAGCGAGTCTTAGTCGCTAACAAGACATGACAGCCAAAAGCTTGCAGTTTTTGAGAGGTACAATTGTTCGTATGATGCTAGGTCCAATTAAGATGGAGAAAAGTACCGCATGCGTCCAAATGCCGATATTAAAAATTGTACCATAAACAGGCTCGGGAGTAGGCACTAGCGAAGACAGGTCCTCGTGAGAGGACCTATTCAGTGGATGGAAGGCGTTCAACAGGACCGTCAAATTTATTCCTCGTGTAGCTATATTTTTATAAAAAAATACGGTAGCGTCACATATCACGACACACTGGAAAACGACACATTGATAGAAGGAAACATAGAAGTTTGCATTATAGGTTAATAACTCAGCATGTGAAAAAGTAGTTGTTATGAAATATCCCCATAAGCTTCGGATGAATTTGGAGCAAGAACAACGATCTCGAGTCGGCCTTTAAAAGTGATGGAAAACGTTTTAAAAGTCGGAAGCCTGAGAGCCTTCATCAACTTAAGCGAACATCCCGAATAAGCGACGAACTACAAGCTCTATATAATTGGACAAATATTCAGATTTTCATCCTGATATTACTTTAATGATATCGACAAACACGAATTTTGATCTGTATTCCTCATTAGCAAGTGTTTTATTAACTCGGATATCAAGGACTTCACCTCTTCGATTAGAACATCATTTGGTACAAATACCTTACTTCACGCACGCTGAAATTGAAAACTAAATTTTTGCAAAAAGTTTGTATGGCCCCTGTAGTCTAACTCTTTTGAAAATTTGGAACAACAACAACACTGAGCAGACACCTCGGTTTTCAGAACCAATAATATGAAATATTTTATTTTTAAAAAAGAGGGAGTACAACTACAAAATAAAATAGTAAAACTGTCAATAATTAATTCAGTTGTATTACTTTCTAACAAGTATCACATCGTCAATCATCCAGTCCTTGAATTTCTTTGTTAATTCTTCATTACCATCTATAATTTCAGTTACTTGAATAATTCACGCATTGCATAGTAGAATGATAAGATTTTCATTAATGGGGTTTCCGCTACTCTCGCTAGAATTAAACTTAACGAAAGTCGATAAATAAACATTCAGGCTAATAAATTAGTGTAGAGATCAGTAGTGGAACTTGCTTTTTGTTATTTTGACATTTCTTTACTTTCTCTTACAAAGTAACATAGACTATAGTAATCATGAAAATTTTCGACCTTGAATTTTTTGTCGATTTACCACTCAAAGTTCAAAAAAAGGTTTTCCATTGGTTTCCACCTCAGGTGGCAAATTCCATCGGAGTTTTGGCACATAGCTCGAAATGTATAGCATTTATGAGAAACACGAGTAAAACCAAAAAAGTTCTAAATTAAATTTGCAACATAACAGGTTCATGTGATTGTTTCTAAATGTATGCGGAAATGACAATTTTTAAGAATAAAAATTGTCTGTCCCTCCGGTTGATTCGATTACGGATAAAAGAAGTTCGACTGTATTTAGATTCCATTTACGAGTACATGGCAATTCAACCACTAAGTTTTTAATATTTTTCGTGATGTAGTTCAAATAAAATATCTCCGCTTTTGGTTAAGAATTTACAAATATTGTGATACAAATGAATAACACAATTTTACTTTGTAGTTTGTTTCTGGTTTATGCTGTATTTTATTCATTTACTAATGCATGGGAATTTTTTGTTCCTGGGAAATGGGACCAAATCAATTTTCCCGGATTTCTTGGGATTCCTACGAAATATCTTTAAAGTTAATTGTAATGCAATAATTTGTAAAAAGAATTGTGAAATATGTGAGAGAAAGTTAAATAACAGACAAGGTTTTTGAGTGCTTGAGCTCAATTCGTGACGTCATCTAGCCAAACGAAAAGAGATAGTTGAAATATACAAGCAGCTCACTAATAGGAATAGCAATGAGGAGGAACAACTTCATCTATACAATCAACAGCGTGCCAAACGAATTCCTACACACACCCAGGTTAAACATGATAAAACTGAACTATCATTGGTTCATTGCGGCGCGGTTTATTCATTGAGGTGCGTCAATTTGGGCAGGAATCACTAAAATATGTGCAGCGTATGTGTGCCTAGTCGATGTCTCCGCTATAACATCAAACTGATATTGTTTCGATGCCCGTTGCCACCATTCGGGAATAATTTGTATCTCAAGGATAAGTACAAAATATCTAATCGGTGAAAGGGACAACTACAAAATTTTTTACGACAAATAATATGGGTGGAATGACCAATTTAGTTGCATGCTGGTGAGCTAATTAAATGCGGTAAAAATGTTTGTCAAGGAAAATATTAGTACATATTTCATTATTACTTTGAGAAGGAAAACTGGTCGCCATGATATAAGAAGGAAGTGAACTTACCGATTGAGGCTAACTATACTACCTTCGTGATATCTATCAACACACCTTGATATGTCTTATCACACTCACGCGCTTTTATTAATTTTTTAAACTCAGTTGGCATATTTTTAACACGATAGCTGCGTTTTTCTGAAAAACAATCGCGGTTTGATTTCGCGATAGCTTTTATTTTATTTTTTTATTTTTATATCCTAGCAATCTGTTCTGGGGCCAAGGCTCTCCCTACTTTTTCGCGGTTTTCTTTTTCCGTCCTTACTTTTACGCCAGTGTCGGTCTCGAGGACGTACGGTTGTAGGTCCGATTTTATCACCATCTGCACATTGCATAGCTCCATGCAGCCTATACTGGCATGGAAGATGGGTCGGCCCGTTAGTTTTTGCACTCCGACAGGGGGTCATAGAAGTGTTCCATTTCATCACAGATCGTAATCTGTTGATGAAAATTCCCTTTGCATCCTGCTCCTATCGGGATTCGAACCCGGTATCTCCCGATCCAAACGCCAAAGCTTTAACCACTGTGCCATTTGGTTGGTGCGATAGCTTTTTTCAAATTTGTCCAATTTAAAATTAAAAATTTAATTTTGTTTAATTTAAATAATTTAGATTTAATGGTAATCTACGTATAACTAAAAAAATCCGTTATAACAGTTTTATAGTTTTCTTGTAATATCGTTGTACTGTATAGAACTGTATAATAACGGAGCAGTTCAGAACTATACAGAACATTGACATTGCAAGAAAACTATACAACTTTTATGCTGGATCTAAATTATATAAATCTAAGTTATTTAATTTAAAAATAATTTAATTTTTAATTTTAATTTGGACAAATTTGAAAAAAGTTATCGCAAACTCAACCCGATTGTTTTTCAGAAAAACGCAGCTGATATTCACTATATTTAAACTTTCATTAGTAATATTTCCTAAACGCTGTAATTGGAAATGGTATGTGACAGTTGACACATGTGTGCAACAAAAATCAAATAGAAAATATAAAAATTGTTCACTGTCATGGTCCGTAGAAGTTTTCCATCGAGTTAAAAAAGTTTAATTTCCTAGAGAAGGCGTGCAAAGTAAATAATAGACTAAAATTTATCACTCTACATCAATGGAATATTGAATTCTTTAAATTAAAAAATTCAATCTTCTCATCAAAATATATTCTCAATGCCTTAACGAATTATTATATTTTGCTACGCATTTGTTAACCCCTTCGTAACCTCGAATTTTATTGTATTTAACGCATACATGCGAATTCTATTTGCAATTTTGGGTTATTCTGGGTATATAGACCAGATATTATTATTATTATTCTTATTTTTTCACCTCGATGTAAAAATAATATCTCGCTGTCACCCAGAATAACCCAAAAATTCATATAGAAATCGCTTGTATGTCTTAAATACAATAAAATTCGAGGTTAGGGGTAAAGGGGTTAACAAATGCGTGGCGAAATATGATAATTCGTTAAGGCATTGGGATTACTTTATAATGAATGTTGTATCAAATGAATAACATTTCCGGTTGTAAACTGTAAAGTTTAGTTCTGTGTAGGAGTCGGTCGGCCTTGTACTTACGAAAACTTTATTTGATTTATACTGTGTGCCTCACGCCGATTTTGTTTTTCTCCAAATTTCCGATTAAACTAGTTCATTATCAGTTACTGACGGTCACTTATTAACCAAACTAAATTAAGACCAACCAATTATGAATAACGTAGAGAGCTCTACAACATTTTCAGTTTTATGTTGTGTTATAATTTTCTTGTAAACAAATACAATTTTTTTGATTGAGACCTACTATGATGGGCCATCCTCTTTGATATGGCCGTACTGTAACATGATTTGTGGACACTCCATCAAATCGCTTCACCATAAGTAAATGGCGCGAGAATAACCGAATTTCCAGTGGTCCCAAATTTCAGTCATTCCGTTCACATAATCAAGTACAGATCAATAAGTATATGGCACTTACAACATTGATGCTGACAGCATAGAGAAGGAATAAATAATATATTTGGGTGAAATTTTTATTTGAGAAATTTCGTTATTTGCATTTTATATTTTAATTAAGTTTAAATTGGTTTTAAATAAATGTTAATGCAGCTTTCGTTCGCATCGTTATGTAGTTAAAGATAAATCTGATTCTTGAAACTTTGCCAATGTGCCGTATAACTCCGCAAACAACACCGTTTTGACAACACCGCTGTCAGTCTACCTTTCTTCCAACAAAACGAATTTTCAATTATAGTCCGCGCTCAACTGTGTATAAACTGTATAAATATTTTATAATTTTAAAATAAATAGAACATCTAAATGTCGAACTGCTAAGAGTCAAGCAATCTTGCGACGAATTTAAATTGGAAGCCTGGTGGTTAATAGGAGAACTAATGATGACTTTAGTTTAGTCGAGAATTTATTCAACAATTTTAATGTCATGCACATAGATTAGTATCAAAACGAAAACTTATTTGGCTCCTAGGAAATTTAGACAAATGCCTACCTGCATTATAATCCCCATAAGCAGCAGACAAGACATTCTGGTGTGTATAACACATATTTTTTGCGTCAAGTTTTATGAAAATTGCTTGGAACAAGCTCTGTTCGAAAAATTTCCATCTAAACAACCAAACAGCGTTTTCATTTCAATTCTGTTTATGTGAATAATAAATTTTATCCTCAATAAGGTTATGTTTGGAACTATTGAATTTGAGCTGAACTACTACTGAACTATTGAACTACTGAAAAGAGAGCAACATTTTAAGGAAAAAGATAGTCATATCTGTTTACTGATATTAAAACTGAGAAAGATTAGTCTAGATTCAGATAAGTTTTATCAATTTCTATTGTTGTTGGTTTGCAACATCTTTTACATTTGGCTGGGATTTAAACAATTCAATGAATTTCTTGAGATAGTAAAAGTTTTTGTTTGACATTGTATTCGGGTAAATATACTAGCGTTGATTTGACTTAAATTAGATATTAACAAAACAAAGCATATAGTTAATAATTAATTAAATAATTTCGTGAATTTGTGGAAATTGAATGAGAGAGCTAAATTCAGAAAGATACACCCCAATAATCTGATTTAATTTATGAATAACGGTTCTTACTCATGCAAATAATTACGACAATTTATCATCTAATATTATCGTTACTCACTCTTTTAACTATTTATTATTCCAAGATTTTATAAATACAGGGTGAATCAGTTAAACAGTGCATTATCTAGAGACGATTGAGAAAATCGTATTACCATTACGAACAATTAACAGTATGTTGGGGACTATGAATTAAGGCTCAGTCATAGTCCCCAATAAAGTGTTAATTTTTCCTAATGGTAATCCGATTAAAATCGTAAATTTGAGATTTAATAACTTTGGTTTAAGAGTTGGGTCTTTCGAAAGGGAAAATGGTGAAATTGAGGTAGTGACTTAGTAATTGAAATATGAAATAGATGATATGAGTTTTATTAATAGGCAGACGTTTGCAAAATTTTTGTAATACATTTTTGATATTCAGGATGATTGTACATATTCTTAATAGTAATATTTATAATTTATAAATCAGGGGTGCATTTTCTTACCCTTAATATACGAGAGATTTGGTCAATTTATTTTCGAAAAACAAAACAATCTTTTAAGACGTTTTCAGTAGGTGTTTAAATCACGTGCAACTCATTAAACTTGAATTAATATAAAGCTATGCACAATGAATGGTCCGCCCTGATAAATCGCCCTAACGTGAATATTCAGATTTTCTTAAATCAACTCAGTTCAGTGTTCATGTAAAAAAATCGTTAGACTGAAAGTCTAGTAAATGGATATTATGCGCATATCACCATTTTTCGAATTTAAATTGCGAGATTTTCCAGAAATTTGCGGTCAAACGGTACAGTTTTTTAGAAGAAATTTTAATAAAACTAAAGAAAGTTGTTATATTTCATGTAAGAAAATCCAATAATTTATTAAATCATAAACTAAAATTAAACTAAAATGTATACAAGGTATGTCATTCTAAAATTATATTATTTACGGTGAACTTAAAATGCCAATTAAAGGTAAACATTATGTTTAGTCTAATTTCGAACTTTGACAACTCAATCATCCGTTTAATATTCGGTGTGTAATTACTCACACTATTTCTCAAACAAGATTCCAAATGATCATCAGTTAAAGTAGTTCGATACTTTGTTTTAATTAGTTTCATGTGCGAGAAAGTTGATTCGCACAAATATTTTGATTCAAAACACGGAAAAAAATGTAAATGGTAAATATTTCCAAAACATGTCTTGGTCCTCAATGTAATAATTTTATCTTCAGTTAGTAGCAAGTTCATTCCAGGAATAATTGAAAGTTTTTCGGAAATTGTCTCTACTTGCAAGTTCTCATCAAACGGAATAACACATGTACAAACCAATAGTTTCTAATTTTTTCAAGTCTTGAAAACGAGTATCAAAATTTTCAGTTATATTCATAATTTCTTTGATATATTTTTGTGCATCAATATTGTTTGGAAACGAGATAAAATTATATTCCTCAAGTGTTCTTACAACTAATCACATGAAAAATGATTTTATCGGGACCTTGTAATTGTAAATTTAGCTCAATTAATTTAGCAGTTAAATCTTTTAAGAATGCCAAGCCTAAGAGACACATTTCATCTTCTAATTGCTTGCTTTCATCCCTCCTTGCACAAAGAAAATGCTTGGTTTCTAAAATTAGCTCATTAAATCGTTGAATAAATTTTCCATGGCTCAACCATCTGACATCAGTATGCATAAGCAATTGATCATGTTCAAAGTGGAGTTGATATCGTCAGTTAAACTCAGAAAATATTCGTTGGCCGGACTATCGGCTTATGTCTGGCGATAGAGGAAGATTTAAAGTAATTTCAGTGATTTTTTCGGGATTTTGGTATGGATGGAGTTGATATTGTCCGTTAAACTCAGAAACTATTCGTTGGCTGGACTATCGGCTTATGTCTGACCATGGAGGAAGATTTAAAGTAATTTTAGTGATTTTTCAGAACTTTTTTATGGGGTGAAGTTTAGTCCGTTAAACTCAGAAAATATTCGTTGGCAAAACTATCGGTTTATGTCTGGCGATGAAGTCAGATTTAAAGTAATTTCAGTAATTTTTTCAGAATTTTTTTATGGAGTAGAGTTGAGATAGAGGGGATGGACAAATAATTATTATCATTTATTTGTCTTAGCCCTGAACATTTTTTGTCGTCATATTGTCATGAAAATGCAATATTTTTACTCTCAGCTCCGAGAAATATTTGTGTCTTGATTGTTTTAGCTGCCATGACAGTAAATATTTTCGGGGTTGAGAGTCGAAAATGTCATGACATTAATAATTTATGTTGCCACCTCATTTTCTAGGATGAAAATTGGGCTATCTTCACATACATACATGCTTTTATAAGTATTATTTCTAATCTCAGCACTGAAAATTTCATTACAGCACGTATTTTTGGGGCTGAGAGTATAAATGTGGAGATTTTTTGGGCTGAGAGTTACAAATGTCATGATAGTAATAATTAGTGTTGCTAAATCGCTTTTTTCGGGAATGGAATTTGGGCTATCTTCACATACATCACTTCCGAAGCATAGATTTCCACCAAATTTCGCAAGGATCTTTCAATTAATGGAAAAAGTTTAAGTATTAATTTTTTGATGATCTGAACTAATTTTGCTTGAAATTTCATTTAAACTCTTTTTGTTTTTAATATTTTTTAGTAAATGCTAGTAATTTTCAAGATATTTGCAAAAAACGAAAAGCTCGTATGAAAGCTGCCACTTTCGATGGATCGATGTCGGCCTGAAATCACTGGGATCTCACAATTTGACCAGTAGGTCAACTTATTAAATTATTACATGTGTTCGTTAGAGAAAAAGTAGATTAGATTATTAAAATAAAATTTAATTAACTTAAATAAAAATTGTGATTATTGATAATTACACAAAATAAATAACAATGATTATAAATGTACCTTTTAAACGTAGGGTAGGGTAACCCTATATAGAAGAAAAACCATAGATCGTTTAATTTTAAAATTATTTATAAACTATTTAAAACCAAACGGTTATGTATGTTTTATATACTAAATTTCTAATTGTGTCAGTAAAAACTTACTAAGTAGTAATGACTAACCAGTTCATTAATTTATCAAATCTTGCATATTTGTCCATAACATAATACTAATAATATGTTAAAATATAATTTTAAAGTATCAACTAAACATTCAAGACTTTCTATAATAAGGTATAATCAAACACTTCATTACGTGAGTGATCTGAATTTAAATTCCTTGCATATTGATCAAACTCAACCAAAGCAACTTAGCTTTAATTAAAAACGGAAGTAATTGTTCAAGTATTTATTTATGAAATGTTATTACAAAATCTACTAAGATTATCCACCAACACCGCATATTTTAAGAAAACTCATGATTTCGAAGGAAAACTACATGTTACGGTCATTGTTTATAATAAATGAAAACTATAAATAAATTATAATCATAAACAACATCACCCATCCATCAGCAGTGAACTTGAACTGCACACATTTTTGTTTCGTTAATATGCAATAATTTTATGTTTTAACGTTTAAACGACACAATAAAAATAGTATTAATTATACACAAAATATATTTCATAATTTACGTTGTTTAAAAATTTAATTTACCGAATTTAATTTATTTATTGGGTTTTTTTAGTTTTAATCGTTTGTTTATTTGTAAAACCCGGGAAATACTATTAACACTGTAGATAATTATTTTAATTTAGTTTTTCAACCAAAATTATTGTTCTTAACACCATATTTAATATAAAACACAACAGCAAATTTAAAAAACAAAAACGTTTAATTTATTATTAATTTAATTTAATTTTTTCCAGTTTGCACGAGAACATTTAATAATAATATCTAACACCACTCGAGTCGACCTAACACATTAAACCTTTAGTTGATACTAACTTTATAAACGTTTTATCAAAACTAAATACAAATTAATTTCAATATTTAAATCAGAATGTTAAAAAAATAGCTAAAGCAAAAAAAAAAAAAAATTACAAAAATTTGCTGTACTATCAATTGCTGTGAGTCATAATCTGTGTACATTTATAAAGTTTGAAAAACGAAAAGCAACAACAACATAAACCAATAATAAAAGCTGTGTATGTTTTGTACTTTAGAAATAGATACGAGTATATGAGAGTATAGTGCTTAATTTTATATATTGTAACGCAGTTGCGCTTAGCGTTCCTCCAGCTTTGACTCCAAAAAAATTTTGCATATTGCAATTTTAGTTAATTCATCGGCGGATATTAGATGGAACTGGTAACTTAAACATGCTATACATTCTTCACGACAAATAATAATTTAGCGATCCGACAGCTTGACTAGTTGATCATTCTTCTTCGGAATATAAAATTATAATTGTGGGAATAATACCAATTTAACTTTCTTTTACACACTAAATTAAACTATAGTTAGTGATCATGAAAATTTTTGACCTCAAGATTTTTACAGACTTACCATTCGCTATATCGCCGTAGTCAAAAAGAGCAATTTTTAAAAAGACTCTGTGTGTGCGTATGTGTTGTGTGTGGTGTCGTGCAGCCTAAACGTCTATGTCCCCTCTACAGCCCAGACAGTTTGAATGATCAGGGTGAAACTTCACACACAAGATTTTACATGAATTGGGAGATTTTTGGCCGAAATAGGTACATTGGAAGTGGCATGTTCCATAGGAACTTTTTCGCTTTTTCCAAATATTGTGAAAAGTCATTTACGAGAAAAATAACTATGAACTTGACGATTTTAAATTAAATTTGCAACACTATCGGCCCAGGTCAATTTTCCAAAATTTAAGCAGAAATGACGATTTTTAACAAACAACTGTTATTCAACAAAAATGCGACCCTGTACATCCCAGAAACAGTAATTGATTGGGATGTAAGTTTATACTTAAACTTGTTCCACAAATTGAAAGAATCCAGTGAATTTTGGCCAAAACCAGTTCACCGGGAGTGACAGCTTCCATACGAGATTTTTCGTGTTTGCAAATATGTTGAAAAGTATATCATTCAAGAGAAAAACGGCTATGAACGATTTATTTTTTTATCTCGGGAAGGGCAGAAATCAGGAGGAGTCAAATCAGGGGATCGTGGGAACCAATTGGAATCACCACTTTTTGGCATTATTCGAGCTGTTTATGATGGGGCACCGGCTTGTTTGACAACATGTTCTGTAGGCCTAATTGATCCAATACGGGCACAAGAAAGTTTTAGAAAACGTTTTTCAACCTGTGTGTGTGTGATGATCGCGCAGGAATGAATATACAGATAAATGAATATAAAGGGTGTTTTTGTAGAGGTTTACAATTTTAAATTAACATGAAACAAAGAAAAACATTTTGAATATCAGTGAAACTAGCTTTTTTGGATACACAATTTTATGCCATTTATGCTTGAATATAATTTCGGTCATGTGGCCACCACTGGCGCGTACATGGCATAATCTGGAGGTACAATTTTCGATCATTCTTCGCAAGTTTTATGCCAGCCAATTGAGGTACAAAAAAGTTAGAAATCATTTCTCTATACCGTTCACCGTTGACTGTAACATACCGCCCATCATCGTTTTTGAAGGCATATGGGATAATGATTCGGCCGGCCCATAAAGCACACCAAACAGTGATTTTCTCTGGATGTAATGTTGTTTCGGCAAAGTGGATTATCTTCACTCCAAATTCAACAATTTTGTTTATTGTATCCATTCAACCAAAGTAAGCTTCATCACTGAACAAAATTTTGTTTGGAAAATCAACATCAATACCAATTTGTGCTTCAGCCCATTAGCCGAAGTGGCGGCATGTGTGATGGTCGGGTGGTTTTAATTCCTACACAAGTTGAATTTGTAAGCACGTAAACCAGGATTCTTAGATAAAAATTTCCATAAAGTGGCTAGACACATCTCCAGTTGCTGTTGATTTAAGCGAAAAAGTTAAGCGAAATTTTACTTTCAATTTCTAAAATATACATTTTATAAAGAAAATCATTAAAATGCGATGTTTACGTTTATGTTTATCGATTTCGCCCAAGAACGCTTGAGTATCTTGAAAGCTCTAGATTTACGAGTTGAAATATTTGTTAGGCGACGGACGATTGAACCAAGGCTCGGTAAAATTTAAGAACGCCGTTTTCATCGGAACGAAAATTCGAAACCCCTCCTAAAAAATTTATAAAACTCCGAAGCAGTTAAGGAAATTTTTAGCCCGTCAAATAACGATATCGAATTGGCATTTTCGAGAAAGTTGTTTAACGAAGGAAGATTCGCTTTCCCAACGTCATATCTGAAATCGCCTTTAACAAAATCAACCAAATCAAAATCTAAAAACAATCTATCTAAAATTTATTTAAAAGTGCAAAATATGTCCAAAATGTGTCCATAATAATTGAACACATTATTAAATTGTTGCATTCCATAAACCGCGAAGCTATCCAATACATATCCAGCCCCAAGACATTTTAGGTAGACTAAAATCGCCAGCAACCAACACCTGTAAACTCCAACAATAATTAGCCAAAACGAGTCAAATTTGACCTTGAATGGAATAGACTCACCACAAGCACAGTGAACATTGTCTTGATGAAACTTTCGGTTGTTATTTATCACAATAATTACTCCTCCACCGACATTGATACTATCAGGCGCTTGATCATGAGCATGACGAAACACAGAAAACATGGTGTAACCAAGTTTCGGCAAGATTAATAATGTCGTTACATAACAATGAAGAGTAAATTTGTTATACTTTAGTACGTATTTCACTGTTGTTGTGATAGTATAATATATGTAAACTGTTATTTGCTGTACTGATTGATTTGACTGGCATGTTGTTTTTAATATTCGATCAATTTAAACCATAGCTGGTGGCGTTAAGTTGTTTGAACGGTTAGTAAACTACGGTAACTGAAAGATATAAATAAAATTTGTAACAATGCCGGTCCAAGTTTTTCAAAATTTAAACGGAAATCACGGGTTTTGATGAAAAACTGATTTATACTTTCTTTTACGTAGTAAAATAAAGTACATATAGTAATCATGATAATTTTGACCTCGAGGCTTTTGCTGATCTACCATTCGGTATCGCCGCAGCAAAAAAAGAGATTTTTAAAAATGTGTGTGTGTGTGTGTGTGTGTGTGTGTGTGCTTGGTTCCGTGTAATGTCTTAGCGATGTCTTGGGAACAAATAATAATCGCAGCGTGCCAAATCTGGAGAATACTGGTGATGGAAAACAAATTAGCGCCCAAATCGGTCAATTTGGCCAGCGTGTTAATTGCTTTGTAAACTGGTGCATTGCTTGATGTAACAGGTTTTTTCTTCGCTAAATGTGGTTTTGCTCAAATACATCTTTACACTTTAAAACTAATTCTGAGTAGTTGTTCATTTTTTTTTGTTTCTTCGCTTCAATAATAGAATTTATTGTCCGCTTAAGTAAATTCGTGATACTGAAAGTATTCTATCCTACTCCTCACTCTGAGCTCCAGTTAGCAGGCTACCTATCACCGCCAAGAAACCTCTGTGGGGCGTGGGCCTAATTTCTGTTTGTGAAACTAGCGTTTCGCTAGTCGTAACATTTCTTGATTCTTCTTCTCGGTTGGCTTTCTTCACAATAAAATTAAAACTGTCTCGAGACTGTTTGAGATTTAAACTTAAGTACATATTTATTGATATTGATATTGATATTGATATTGATATTGACATTGACATTGATATTGATATTGATATTGATATTGATATTGATATTGATATTGATATTGATATTGATATTGATATTGATATTGATATTGATATTGATATTGATATTGATATTGATATTGATATTGATATTGATATTGATATTGATATTGATATTGATATTGATATTGATATTGATATTGATATCGATATTGATATTGATATTGATATTGATATTGATATTGATATTGATATTGATATTGATATTGATATTGATATTGATATTGATATTGATATTGATATTGATATTGATATTGATATTGATATTGATATTGATATTGATATTGATATTGATATTGATATTGATATTGATATTGATATTGATATTGATATTGATATTGATATTGATATTGATATTGATATTGATATTGATATTGATATTGATATTGATATTGATATTGATATTGATATTGATATTGATATTGATATTGATATTGATATTGATATTGATATTGATATTGATATTGATATTGATATTGATATTGATATTGATATTGATATTGATATTGATATTGATGGCTGGTGTTACAGACGTGTTTTTGTATCGATCTTTATGGAAATTAATTTATCCTAACTCGTTCTTACGTTAATTTTATATATTTAAGTGGCAATAAAGCAAAATTCAGGGGTTGATGGGTTTTAATTAAGTAATAATACGACTAAACATTCACTTTTATATGTAACATCATGTGGTACGATTGATTTGGTTTATGATTTTTTCAATTTAATGATCACTTATCATACGTTTAGAGATTTACGATTAACTGCCCTTATACGATTGATTTTCGTACGATAATGTAGATAGTGTTTTATTCCCTGATTCGGCTATTTGGTATCCTTACATTAAATGTTTATATGTTAAATATTCATACGTGTGTTCTATTGTCTATTTATGTACCAGTGCTGTAAATTTTTTACAAATTTTATTTTTCTCACTCATTTTTAGTTCAGGAGCAACTAAAGGAAGGGAGATTAGGGGTGGAAATCAAGAATATCTAAAGAATTAGATGCCTCTTTATTCTTGACAACTGCAGACCATGGTGTCTGGTACGACTCTGTGATTGTATGTAGGAAATTTAACTTGAGACTGCCAGAGCAATCTCTAGATATGGGAGAATATTATTCGAACACGAGACTCGAGAGTGGTATAAAGTGGTCCAGGAATTATTTCTGTGAAAGTGGAATTATCAAATGAATTGTTTTAACTAAACAAAGGGATCAACGAGTGTTTGGCCTTTACAAGCGTATTTTTGATTGAAAGGTTCAACCCCATCAATTTTTTTTGTAACGAAGTAATATGGTTTGTATTTTGTAAGTTCTGTGAAGTAGTGAAGGACCGTAACTCAGGTTGATTTTGAATTGGTTTTTTACCTAAATTAAACATTCCTTTTCATACTTATTATAGACAATTTTCCCCCATTCAATCTAGATATCCTCACGGGTCCTGATTATTTACGAATCCTGATTATCAAATGGAACTGTCCAACCTTTAGGTTAACTCATTTTTTGCATCTGGTGAAGCAACAGGAATGGTTTCTATGTCTGGAAAAAATGTGTCTGTGAGTTCGCGTTGCGGAGGAACTTGCAAGACTCGTTTCTAAAAAGCGTCATTGGAGATAACATGTGGGTGTAGCAGTGGTTTATGTTCAACGACTGTAGATGTAGTGCTTCCCTTTTTCAGTTATAGTTTGATAATTATTTTTTGTTGATAACTTTGTTTTTTATTGATAAAAAGGACACCTTAACAACAACACAACTCCTAAAGACGGGTTTAAAAATTCCAAAAACTGCATAGTCAAATGGAAAAAGTAGTCGGAAATAATATTTCAATTATTAATTATTACATGAAAGAATTATGAACAAAATATTTTTACAACCAATACGAGTTCACGCATGGTCCACTTTCAATCACATTATAAAGAAAATCAATTGCATTCACTTCTTCAAAATTTGTAACGTCTTAAATAAAAATGACACTCTGATTATCTATATCGTCATATAAAAACAGATAAATCAATTAACGTAATATGTTAGGTAATTAGCCCTCTTCAGGTAATTTATTACATTCAGTCACTATAAGACTGAATTAAAAAGTACTAAGTCATTGGATTACGTTACCCTTTGTTAAAAATGGATGTAAGAAAAGCACTTGCGTAAAGTGACTGTAAATTACAATACGGTCTTTCGATTGTGCTTTTCTCAGTCATTTGTTAATAATTATACAAACGATATAAAGCTACATCTGTTTACCGTCATAACCATATGCTCCGGTATTATCTTAATCTATCTAATGGAATAAACGTGAGCAAATGCAAGTGCAGGTTAATAATTTAAATTATGTAATATTTTATGAAATCATCCATAAAAAATTTAAAAATCTAATTTTTCTACTTAAAATTGTATGTAGTGTTTGATCACGTAACACTTATCAATGTAACAGATATTCAAAACCTTAAAGCAACGGCAATTTTAATCCATTTACTATATGGGAAAACTGATTAATCTGTATAGGAACCGCAAACGCAAATTTTAATTGTTTATTGTACTTGCTGCAAAAGCGAACGTAAAATTTAGCAATTCGTTAGCCGAAACAAAAATTAAACTGGTAATAGAGAGATGGTGTGTTTGCTATCCCAGCCGAAAAAATATTTTATTCACGAAACATATACTCGTATTACGAATATACGTATAGTTGCACTATCGCCTCCAAATAATTAGAATAAACGTAAAATCTGTCATAAACTACATAATATTACCAGATTGGGGTGTTTATTGCAAGATATTCCGAAATTTCCGAAACTAACATAATAAGACGATCTGTAACTTACGTAGAGTTACTCATTTGAAATTCGATCTTTCTAATTAAATATTAAAATGTTCTGTAACTTTTGAGTTACCCATTTGCTCATCGATCTCACTATAGCCATCAGATAGGTTCTAATCTGAGGAAAAACCAGGCGGAGTTTCGGGCAAGTCTGATGGGTATAGGGAGTGTTATTTACAATAAATAGTGAAATTTTCGAAACTAATTTAATAAAATTATCAATCCTACTATAGGGTCTTCATATAGGTCGTAAATCTCTGAAAACTCAGACGAAGTTTATGGCTACCCTGGCGAACATATGGGTGTGTAATGGGATGTAATTGATTATAAATTACAAAATCTTAGAAATTAAGTTAACAAAAGGTTTTGTAATATTTGAGTTACCCATTTCATCGATCCTACTATGGCCATAATCCCAAGTAAACTCAGGAGTTTGGGGCATTATTAACGTAAGATTAGGCCATATCTGACGGCCAGTTTTGGATCGATGAGCTAGCGCATAACTCAAAATTAGAGAACATTTTGTTAATTTAGTTTCAAATTTTGGAATTTCTATAGTAAATTACACGCCATTACACACTCCATCCCTATCAGAATTGTCCCAAACGCCACTTTGGTTTACCTAGGATTAGAACCTAAGGCGGAACTTAAAGTTACATAATATTTTATTAATTTTGTTTTGAAAATTTCGAAATTTTTAGTCCGCGCTGGTTTAACTTTAAATAACTACAGTTCAACCTCACACCATTCCAACTCTGGACAAAACGTGTAGGTAAAATTATCCTTCCGCCTGTTTTAGTAACCTTTGTCGTTGGTGCTTGTGGCGTAATGTTTGATTTAGTTGCTGCTGGAACAAAAGACTGGCATTGGCTAGTGTGATTCGTTACTGCTGCGGGCAATCCATCAATGGATATCCTTGAATATTTTTCCTTTCGGTCCATTACTTTGAATATACCATTATCGACTTTGAAATGACGTTCCTCGTTGTCGGCGCAGATAAACACATGTGCACAATCTCTCAACTCTCTTTGAACAAACACTTTACTGGTATTATGATGAGCTGTAACCGTTGAACGAATTTAAATCATATGCTGTTGAAACTCCTCATTTCCGCCATTCGCCAAGAGTGAAGAATTCCCCAGGTATTCGAAGAGTTGTGCCGAATACGAGGCCGGAAGATGATGCACCAATATCTTCTTTAAACAACACTATTAATCCCAATGAAGTTGTTGGCAAAAGTTTCACTCAATCGTTGCTATGCTGTAATTTTATTGCACTCTTAAACGTGCTATGACATTTTGTCTATGCTCGGTAGTAACATATGGTCGGGTGTAATTATTCGAAGTATTACAATAGATTTGTGAAGCTGAAACGGTATTGCGACTAAAATGAATGATATGGCGATTTTCGCTGTACCAACGATACTATATTTAGAACGATAGATGTTGAACAATACTTTGCGACTTGAGAATACATTCCACATCAAACTCTCGCTCTATACATAGCTTCGAGCTTTCGAAAAAAATCTAGCGGCTCTGGCTCATCATTTGTTATTTGATTAATTACCTCATACGTACTAGTTGAAGTTCACCATTTCTTGCTGGATGTGCTAAGTTGGTAACGTTAACTAAATCGATTTTACAACGTTGAAATGCCACATAGTATTTATCAGACCATGCATTTAATTGGTGTTTGATCAAATTTTATGTTTCCTTTCACAAAATTCTGGAGGACCATAAAATCAAATGATCCTCCAGAATTTAGTGAAAGGAATGATTTTCTAATGTTTGTGAGATAAATCTACGATAGATATGTATTATCGCCTGAAATCTCCTTAAATCTTGAACTACTTTTAGTTGATCTTAATTTCGGATTGACTAAACTTTTTCTGGCGACGGAACGATTTTCTGTACAATTTTATCTCTGTTTTACCGAAATTACACTTTGTGATGTCTATATTAGGTTGGTAGACTCGAAGTCGTTAACATACGTGTTGAAAAATGCTGCTTGTGCTCCTCTAAAGATGTTGACACAATCGCAATGTCATCAATATATGCAAACACAAAATTTAACGCGAGATCATCAGTCGTTGTTGTGTATCTACCGCGTTCCGTAATCCAAATGGCAAAATAAAAATTCATCTTTTGCTATTTTCAGCTTATGAGGTGGGAGGCTTCTCGGACGAGATAAAACTGGTGGTCATTTTATAAGGATATGATGGGTAATAGCTCTCTTCGCTAGTTATTGGATGTCGTGAAGCAATGTTATATATCTTGATGTTGTTGAAAAATATCTGCGCGAAAGGATTGTTCACATTGTAAGTCCAGTTACTGTAATTTTGATTAGATGAAGTAAAGCCCTCAATATACAATTTCGTTACACCATCCATTAACTTGTTACCGCCCACGTCGATAAGTAAATTGTAATGTGTGATGAAATCAATATCGATTACTGGATGGTTTACGTCTGCAATGATCAAATTCCATAAATTGTCTGGCACGGGTCTAAGTTCAAAGATAACCATTTCCTTTCATGCGTAATTTGGGAACCATTTGAAGCATACAACATTTTTGGGGAACTTGGGTGGAGCTTTTCTTTCTTGATAGGAGACGGTAGGGACACGGCTGCACAGGTGTGGATTAAAATTTTTAAGTATGTCGAATGATCGGATTGAAACAATAAATCGATTGTTTGTTTCGATTGCGTGTTTGAATGCGCTGATGTTCTACTTTCGTTCTTTGCTATATCGTCAGTAAGATCGTTGCTTGTTGACAAAACCATGCGAATCATGGTGGATATGCGTTAGTTACCGTTGTAATAATTACTATTTGTAGCTGAACATCAAAAAAATAAAAATAAATTTGAAGTAAGATTGCTTGGAAACCGTGATCGTTTGACCAAATCTCGCATAATTACTGCAGAATTTACTTGTGCTAATATGCTACATCTGTTAACAGAGTATACAACTTGGTGACATCCGGTGTTGCCGAGTTTTAACAAAATGGTAGTAATTTCACGATATATTAATTCACGGAATATTAATTAAATTTTACATTTTATAAACTTATTATTTTCTCTAATTTTTAGATCAAACTATTTTATACTCAGAAACTAGGATTGATGAGCACAAAATTTTACCCATTATCCGGTATTTAATAGGCTTCAATTTACTAGAAATTCCGAAAATTTTGAAATTAAATTAATAAAATGTTCTGTAACTTTTGAGTTACCCACTTGGTTATCGATATTACTATGGTTATAAGTTAGGTTCTAATCCTAGGTAAATCCAGGTGGAATTTGGGGCAGATCTGAAATTCTAAAATATCAGAATTGCTCTAAACACTGTTTTAGTTTACGTAGAATTAGGATATGATGACCATGGTAGGTTCGATGAAATGTGCAACTCAGGTAAAAATTAAGTCCCTGCTGGGTTTACCTAGGATAAGGATCTATTTGATGGCCATAGTAGGATCAAATTTCTTGTTCGCCTCATTGGATTAGGTCAAGCTGCACTAATTATAAAGCTCTTGACAGAGTTTAAGAGTAGTCTGATTGTTTGAGGTGAAAATGTAACAAGGTATATTGAGCAATATACCTTTCGTATTTAATATTTCGCTGGAATAGCAAAGACACTACCTGCATTACTCCAAGATCTTCCTGCTAACTTTAATTCAATTTTTAGTATTTTTAATTTTAAAGCAGACGTATGTTCAACTTTTATTCAATTACTGTTTACAACCAACGTGACATTTCGAGATAGAAACCTGGTGGTTTCGAAGCAAAATAGTCATCGAGCCATTTTTGCACATCGTCAACTTTCGTGAACCGCTGATCTTTCAAATATGACGATCTGAATAAGTGGTAATCAGAGTGACCCAAGTCTGGAGAGTACGCCGCGTGCTGTGAAACTTCCAAGCCTAAGGAGAATATGAGTTCCTGGGTTGATTTTACTGTTTGTGGACGAGCGTTGTAATGCAGCAATATTCCTTCCGCCTTCCTTGGCCCATAAATGGTCTTTTTACTCCAGAGCATCACTTAATTTGATCAATTGGACCGGGTAACTTTCAGCTGTAACAGTTTGACCAGGTCCAAGAAGCTCGTTGTAAATGACTCGTTGATAGCTGGCCTGGATAGACCCATGATTTTCTTCGTTTAGCATTATCGTACAACACCCACATTTCACCATCCGTAATGATTTTGTGCAAAAAATTCTTTGTTTTGTACACCGAGAAAGCACATTCATGCGCAGATGTCAATTCTTCGGTATTTATTTTCTTCGGTCAGTTTATGAGGGACCCATTTTCCTTCATTCTGTATTTTTCCCATTGCATGCAATCGAAGTGATATTTTTAGTTTGACACGGATTTCCATCCAGTAAAAGTTTAAGTTCTTCGTCTTCAAATAGTGTTACTGCACCTGGACGAGGATCGTCCTCAAGACTAAAATTGGCATCACTAAATCGTGCAAACCACTTTTTACTGTTGAATGAATGACTCACAGAACGTTCACTCAAAGTCGAATTAATCAATTTCATAGCTTGAGCAGCATTTCCTTTCATTTGAAAACATAATAGAATGCACTGACCTAAATGTTGCTTATCGACATCCATCTCTTAAAATTGATGCACACGGAACGACAGCTTGTAAATGACTGACAGTTATGCCATAAAAATAGCAATGACTAAGCTACATATAGCGGGCGATTTGGATGACTTAAACGCATATTTTAATGCAACCAACTTCAGAGCCGAGTTTCTACTTGCACACCTAATACTTAATTAAATAAATTTATTGAATAACATGCATATTTAATATATTTAACAAAATTATAAAATCAAATTTAACATAAACACTTTCGTTGTTCTGTTCAAATAAAACAGAATTTGCTTCAAAATAACAAAAACAATTTTATCTAAATTTATTGAAGATGTTGGTTGCACAAAATTTGTATAGCAGTTTTGGTTGTAAAATTTGCGTTTGGTTCATATACTTTAATTCATAACCTTATAATTCATATTCGAGCTGGACTAATAAAGTGAATTTGTTCGAAATTAACTAAAGTATTCTGTAGGTAATGTTTGCCACCAGATGTTTTTCCTTCGTCCGAGCACAAGTTAAGTGAACTTTCTATACAATTCATTGAAGAGTCTCTCAATACGGAGCTCGGTCAAGGCTAGAATTTTCTATATAGTGATCTTAAAATATTGCATAATTAATTTCAAAAACAAACAAACAAACAAACAGCATTATTTCATCTTTAATACACCTGTACTAATATTTACATTTTGTTTCAATAAAGGTATATATATATATATATATATATATATATATATATATATATATATATATATATATATATATATATATATATATATATAAACGATCGGTATACACAAATGTTTTTTCTACACTTAATTTAACCGACAAATTTGAAGTTTTTGCGTAATAGTAAGTAAGAATTGTATTTCTTGAACTTGTTTGTATTAGATTAGCTGCGGTATAAACCAGTTAAAACTGTCAAAACTGTAGCAACTTGTTTAATAGAACCTAGTAGCATATATTCTAATTGGCGCTGAAAAAGCAAGCTGTTTGCTTTCCCGTGATATTTTGTGTTCAAGATTTATTACCAACAGAGACTACTGGTCTAATCGACGCTTTGCAAGTGTAATATGCTTTGCAAATGTTTAATTTTGTTTTGCGTGATATATTTATTGTGAGACTTAAAAGGTTTAATGATACCGGGAAATGCTCTGTAAAATGCTACGACTCGCGATACCATGTCTACGGAGACCGAGATTTGCTCATTATCCATCTAACCAAACCGTTCGTGTTTGATTTCTCGCTATAGCCATATGTATTTGGTCGTCTCCTCGTAGATATACGAGAGCTGATTTCGTGAGATGCAGTTTAGAAAGAAAAGTCTTTGTCTCTAAAATACTATGACCTATGTGTGGGTATCGATAATACAATACTAACTACACCTAATCATAGTGAAATCAAGAAGATAATCAACACCATTACCACACCGATTAGTTCAGCTATTATTAAAATGAACGCGTCGGAAAACGAGGGTCCAACTTCGCCGATCAACAATGAATAGAAAGAAAATTTGGCTCGTCTAGGAATTGTGAGCAACAAACAGGAACCGGAGAAAGGTATAGTAGTCCAGATGCGCTATTTATCAGAGCGAGAAAATATATCTCATACGCAGATATGAGACCCTGGCCTTAGTTGTCTTGAGAAAAATGTAAAATATTGCTACAAAACAACAAAGAGAGATTTTTTATTAGAGATTATTTACTAAGCCAAATTTGAGACTACTATTGGGCAGGACGCTAAAACAAAAGAAGAAAGAAACTCAGAAATGCGGGATGCACTAGAAAGAAGGTTTGAGGTCTCGAAGAGTATGTTCGAGGTAATACAAGTGTCAGCTGTATACCACCGTGAAACGGATTTGAGCACCGTGAAACCCAAGAGACAAAACATTAGTTTAACGTTCTGGGATATCGGAGGGGTCTTTAATGTTTGGTCTATTCAATAGTTCAGCATAAGGGGTTAATATGGGCATTACACCAACATTTCGTAGGAGTAGTGCCATATTAATAATTGATTTTACTTAGAGCAATTGCAACTTGGAGCACTTTTATTAAGCAGTTTCATGGAAAGTGAGTGAGCGTACTCACAAACCGTCAAGTTATAATCTTCGACTTTGCGATGTTACTCTTAATAGAAGGCAACCAAAATATATCAGAATTGCCTGTTGGAAATCCAAAGTTTTCGACGAGTGAATGTTCTTGTACATGTAAGAAAACAAAGGCGTGTTTTGAACGGCTGGAAATAATCCACCTTATGTTACGAAGATTATCACAAACGACTGTGATGCAACAATGCCTAGAGAAGAATTATAAAGTCGTCGTAATGTGATGTATTGGTGGAATAGGGAATAGCAACTTTACGTCGGAAATGCTTCAAGATTAGAAACATGTGTCAGCGTTCAAGGCACAAAAAGATGCAGCAGATTTTCGACAAGATTGAGAAACTGGAAATATTTTAATGAACTGTGCGAATAACTCGATAGAGCCCCGTGGAGTTGACATTACCAAACGGTATTGACTATGTAATTTTAACTCCCCTACTTGCCCAGATATGATGTGCAATATTATAATTTCTTTGGTCCCGCAACAAGAACATATTTCGAATAGCTGAATAGCAGTAACTGACGAAGATGAAGGAATACCAACCCTTACGATCGATGAAGTGTACAAGGCTATCCGGAAAGTAAGTAGCAATAAGGTACCCGGACCTGACAACATACATAATTTGAAGAAGCAAATGTTAGTACTGTTATCGAAAGTCAAAAGATCACCAATCGTGACCAAAAGAAAATCCATCGTCATACAGACCTTTGTGTATGCTAGATGTAATTGCAAGGGCCGTTGACATGGCCAAACTCCAGTATGGCTTCAGAAAGGGATAAAATAATAATTGATACCATTAACTTCACGAAGAAATTGCTAAACATGCGTTCATCGGAAATAGCTGGAAAGGAGGTAAAAATAAATATTGTGCAATATGCCCTATGTATAATGCTTTTAGTATAGCAGGATTGAAGTGCATTCATTAACTACGTCGAAGAAAAGTTCAAAGAATATTATTAACTGAATGCTGTATAAGATAGCGGAAATTTCTCAGCGGAAAATAAGAGATTTTTCTACTTGCCGCAAGTGGCAGCACCATCATAAAAGAGGATTTATTTTGTTTTATAATTACCAGCGGTAAGTGAAAATAGTTCAGAAAATAGTTTTTGAGATATTGGCCGAAAACTGAAAATAACTTATATGCTCGCAGAAAATCAAAAAATTATAGTGAAAATTCTAATTCATCAATTTTCCCCAAATTTTTCTTGTAGTCTCAGTTTTACCTAAGCTATTAGAAAAACAACCGAAAGTATTGGTTACTAGTGGAAGTTTTTGAGATATTTGCCAACAACTGAAAATAAATTAATAAAAAAATTAAATTTTCAAAAGTATTGGTTATGAAATGGCCAAGTTTAGTCCAGCATGAGCAGATCCTAGAATTTTGTCATAAGTTTTGACCCCTGATCAATACGTTTATCCAAATTTCATCGTCATTATTTTAGAATGGCGTAAAGACGGAATATTGTTAAATTTCAAGATTTCATTTACCGAGTTCCTTTACTTCGGAGATTAATCAATTTGTCATTTTAAGGATCACTTTTAATATTTTATTCCGCTGGGATGTTTTATTTAGTAAAAAAAAAGATACAAAATGAAAAAAAAAATTCCGCTGGTAATTATATAACAAAACGAATTCTCTTTTGTAATGGTGCTGCCACTTGCGGCGAGTAGCGAAATCTCTTATTTTCCGCTGAAATATTTCCGGTATCTTATACAGCATATTTACTAAGGAACATTAGGTATGAACGCGTTTTAAGGCTTCAGAATGCCGAAGAAGCTAAATTGATTTGTTTTGCAGACGATATCGCAATCGTAGTGGCGGTTAAATACAAGGAAGAAGTAATCCGGATCTGAAACAAAGCTGTACACACAATTCATCACTGGTTGCAGACAATGAGTTTACAATTGGCTGAGCAAAAGACGGAAGCTGAACGTAACTTTGGGTATAGGAGAACGCGTTATTAGTTCACAACCAACGATTAAGTATCTAGGTATCCAATGATAGCAGTTTAGACTTTAAAGAGTATATTGATACTGCTACAAAAGTGGCCTCCATTGAATAATATCGGAGTAAGGCAAACCCGAAGAGTTTTCTCTATTGTGTTTTATCAATAATGATATATGGAGCTCTAATTCGGATGAACGAAATGAAGATCTCGTATTGGCGTAAGCTAAACTTCGTCTAAGTCTATCTACTTAGCGCTTTAATTAAAACTACTTTAATTAAATTTAAACAGTTTCACAAGATACAGTGTATTTGTAATCTCAGAAATGCTCCCTCTTAATTTAAGATCGTAAACATTTTTATCAATAACGTGGAAGCGATGTAAGTGTTGCAGAATGATAGAAGCTTGCTCAGAAGAAACTGTAAAGGTTAACCAAATGAAGCCAAACATGTAAAGAACACCAAATTAAAGTTTGATTGAATCAGAGGCCAAAGAGAAGAACCGGCAACAGTTTTCATTGATATCATCTGAGAACCGATAACATACATTGACGAATTGACAACATAGAAGATACGCCTTAGCAAACAAAACGCAAACGGGGATATATCAGGGACCAATGATTAAACACAGAATCATGAAAGTATATTAATTTGATATAGATGATCTAGTTTGAGCCCGAAATTTAAATTTCTTTTAGGAATGGATTATATTTCTGAAATTCTAATTCAAAAATTAATATATTGGTGAAATTTCCCCCAATGTTTAAACGTAGAAGATTCATAGTACACATTTGGGTAGCCGCATGGTATAGTAGCAAAAAAAGGGACTTTAAACATATTATAAACAAATAACTACTCTTTGGCCACATGGTTCCGGCACCTTTGTTTTCAATAAGAAGAAATAACTATCTGCAGACACGCGCAGTCGTAAAGAAGACAAACACGACTAAGCTTCAAGTTGCTTTTGAAGCGTCAATGAAAACTTTTCCGATTTCAGTCTTAACGATGCACAACCAATTGTACTACCATACAGCAAGATTTGTTTCGTTCATTTTGAGTTGGCGAAAACAAAAATACGTTCTGTTTATTTACTGCTGAGAACATCAGCACCTGCAAATTACAATAGTCTAGCGAGGTGATCTACAAGCATTAAGGAGTATAAGCTAACAACGGTAAGTTATAGCACCGCTTCTGCACCATATATAGCCAACATACATCAGCTGGCAATGAAGCCGAAGCCAATACAAAGTATGCATAAGGGTTATGACAATTGACAATATTTTTATGTATATAAAAATGTTGTCATAATACGCACTATATCTTGACTGGTGCACTCATAAGAGACAATTATTACCTTACAAGTTAAACTGACAAAATTATTGAAATGTAGAGGTTTTAAATTGATAAAGTGATGCAGAAATTCGAAGAAGGTTTTAGAAACAATTCCGAAGGAAAATAAATATCACACATTAGATATCTACTGGGATCCTCAAGTAGACAATCCTCTTTTCAAGTTCCAACAATCGTAAATACATTGAAGGCTAATTAGCAAACGAGACGTTCTTTCACACATCTCAAATATAATTAATTCACTATAGGTGTGATAGCTTCATTAAACATAGCTTCAAGAATATTGACGCAATAAACATTTCTACATCCAGTGGACAAGATGTAAGCAACAGTTGCAGATAGTAAACAAACGTCTAAGGTTTTAGTATCGTATGCGCATATCCGAAAAATTCTGTTAATACTCGCACCTCAAACAATTCACGGTGGTATACCTGATCAATTGCGGCACATCGACAATACGAATAATATCCTGAAAATTAATAGAATATTGTGAGGTTCAAGAATGCGTGTCCTTGTCATGTGGGCACATTGGAATTCCGAACGTATTTGGCGCTTTATACGAAGAATGGGCAAATAGGCATCTCTTAGCTCTGCTAAAGGAAAACACATCTATAGCTGAATCGACTTTAAACGTCTACAAACAGGACAGTTCTAGCATAAATTTACAAATGACAAGATAGACTTAACGAATGCTGCAATAGTCAGCTATACAATAGTATTCACCACACGTGCGTTAAACACTGTCTTGAATCTATTCAATTATCAAATCATTCAAAGAGAAATACTGGATCGAGGTAAGATAAATTGAATCTGGCAGAATATTCCAAGATATTAATAAATATTTCCTGCAAGGAAAGGGGAAAACGATATCGCAAACATTTGCAACTAGTCGTGGGTGATGACGGCATATAAATTACTTAGGTAATCGAAATACGCATTCCACTTGCCAATGTACAGATATATTAGGTGTATATGGTGTGTTCTTATTTTAGCGACAATGTATGAAGATTAGTTAGTTATACCAAATCATCAATACACTATTTAGCGGTTCATGATCACAAGGATAGATTTTACCCCATAACTTCTGATTCTTCAGAGTTTAATAAATGTCACAACATTGATGAACATGTTTATTGGTATGCCGATACCAATGCTGTCGATGTAGATGCTTTGCTGTAACGGATGCATTAAAACACTTTGACAGGCGATCAAGACATGGAATAGCTGGTTTCATATAATATCATAAGAATGTCATCGTTCCCAAACATTGTACACACTCCACATAATGAGAATGAAAGCGCTGGCGTGTGGTATGTCTAAACGGTGTGTAAATGGGTATAAAGTCTCAGCCATGTTCTCCGGAAGTATCATTCCGAGTGCAGCAGTTGGAAAGAAACAACTAATGGTCATGAACCCACATTGGTAGATACCAATTGGAATAGTTTACATTCTGTGTACGAGCCGCAATCGCATTCGAATTCAAAAATGGAAATATTGATCAGACATCCTTAAGAAGGAGAGTTCGGGAAATACTCAAGAACTGCTGGCAAAGTTCTTCTGTCATAACCATGCAACACTTTTTACAGGTATTGGTAGATCTCCTAGACCATCTTCATCCAGATAACTGTTGAGCGACGTGCATCATTTTAATTTTTGTTTTAGCTTTCCAAACTTTCTACTTTTCGTTGTTAACTGTAGATGTTACTATATTCGACAACACATGATTTAAACGCCGTTAAATCTTAAAGAGGGATGCAATTTATCAAAAAATATTAAACCAAAGTGTGGGTAGTGTGTGTAACTAAATATTAAGATAATCGCTTTGAAGACAACTTTAATTAAAGTTAACATCCTCGAGAAATATATTTCAACCCCAAAGGCTGGCAAATAGAGACGGATATACAAATGTGACGGATATACAATTGAAATTTTCGTTTTTGTGGCTGATATTTTAATGTTTATCAGTAAAAAACGTATTTTACTAATAGTTCGTTCGTTAAATGTGAGACCGACTACCTCGAATTAGAAATGGAGAAGATTCTTGTTGGTAATTCTGTCCACGCCGTTGCAACGATACTGGCTGTAAACAGTATTAAATTCAGCATACAGGTAGTGTTATTTAAGGTAATAATTTGAAAGTTGATACGATTTTGCCAGTATATAACTTTCTCCTATCGGTAACTAATCCTGATAAATACTGTGTGCTGTAGACTCGCAATTAGAGATTAGAATTTTGCGGCTTCATTTTAAACTGCGTTAGTTGCCTCTGCAACTTATTTTATGTGTAAACCACTTTATCTCTATAAAGTGGTCTACACATAAAATCGTAGTGGTATTCTAATAAACAGTGATACAATAATCAAAAATTGCGAATTTTTATTCGCCTAAATCATGGCAACATCATTTCTTTTGTAGTGGAATTCTAATACTACAAATTGTGAGGCATTATGGCAAAGGCTAAAAGTTTTGAATTGAAGCATTTTTTTAAAATTCGAAATATATACTACGGATACGGCTTATAATCACAGATTCGATACATTTTGTGATTATTTGATTAATTATCATATAATATTTGATTTAGTTGAAAAACTGCTCACCAAAAATTACTAATGTACATATTTGCATAATTGGTATA